>OU026157.1:101403385-102603385 GCA_907269105.1 Volucella inanis | reverse complement strand
AATACACTTTTTCTAAGCATTTAAATGTGCTGAGCATAAGTGATACAACATCCTGCAACGCTTGCTGTGAAAGTGATGAGAACACCGCGGAGCACTACCTCTGTGAATGTTCGGTCTGTGCTCGCATCACGTTGCATGTACTTGGTGTTGACGTGGTGGGTGCTGGTATACTGAAGCGTTAACTACGAATAATTGAGAAATTCTATTAAAATGAACTTACAAAGGGTACAATAGACCAACTCTTTGTCTAAGTTTTTAAGCTCTGTTTCGATAGCAAAAGGAAAAGAAAAACAGGGAAGCAGGACTACTACTGAATTTTTTTCATCAAAAATACTCTTGGATTATGTATTTGAACCTATGAATGAAAAGAAGATATACCCGTAAACGTTTCCAGCTGCATCAAATACCAAAGCATCAAATACCTTTCTATGTTGTTTAACGAATTTACGTGCACTATAAAGATTAGAATTGATAATGGCACGCCGATTTATGGAGCAACTTCAGATTCATTTCACAGTGGTTAAAATTCAATTGGTCTTTTGGGTTTTAAGGTTGATTTGTTCGTCACAATATTATCAAAAGTGGCCCAATCTCTAAATAAATCTCATAGGGCGAAGCTCTCGGTTTCGTATCTCGTATCGTATCGTATATTCTTCACGTTTTCCGGAACAGTTTACACATTTGCACGTTTGCATTTAAATAGATATTCTGTGAAATAGCAATGGACCACAACAAACTAAACCACATAAAAGTTTGTTTCACAGCGATTCTATTTAAAACATACACTGATTACTAGTATAATACAATGCGCCCATTTTTCGTCATAGAGGAACATTCTATTCCAAACATTGCTCATTATCATTTTACGGAGATAGTCTCGTGATTTATTCTGATACAGACGGCTCATAGTAGTTTCCAGTTTGCGGAACTGAACGCATTTTTTAGGTGCAGTATGTTTCGATGCCTTCTTTCCAGCGTCTTCGTTTTATAGCGCCTCGGGATGTAGTTAATATCGCGATAGTTATGTGACTCACAAAAACAGTATTGATGTACCGATAGGACATATGCTGGCAGGAACGTATTGTATCAAGCAAACAAAGGTGATGATAGTAGGAAAGTTCGTTTGGATTCCTCTTTAACTCTCGTGATAAATTTATTTAACTGGTACTCTATTTTCTTTGCAAAGAAGTATGATCTCAACTATTTGTTGTAATAATACCTTATTGATACAATTTAAAAAGCTTTATCCCAGACATCATGATTAAATTTTTTGCAAATACGGGTATCCCTATACAAAACTTAAAATATCTGAATCCATGTATTACTATTCCATTTAGACTGAAAGAAAAAAAAAGGGCATTTTGTGTGTACCAAATATGGAGGAATATTAACATTAACATCGCCTTTTCTTTTCTGCCGTATTATGTGAGCTTTAGAAACCATTAAAAAATAATCTGATTGGTCCGTATCACACTGCTACGAGAATTTAAGATCGACAGTTACAATCTATCTGTCGACTTCAAAACCTCATATGACAGCGGGCATAGGGGGGAGCTATACAACGTCTAGCTTTAGCATCGCTGCCAATTTCAGACTGTCAGATTGTTGAGGATGGCTATATGATGAATTGTCGCTGGTTCATCAAGGTCTTTTATTAATTTACCTAGACCTTTAATGTGAAGAAAGTTTTTAGAAAAGCAACGCGCTGTCAAGAAGCTTTTTTAAAATCACCATAAAAGAAAATGTGTCGGACGGTAAAAAATGGCAAACAAAATACACACCGTTATTAGAAAAGAATTCATACCACCGACGTGTTGACTAGAACTTTACCATTGTTATGGTAGTTAAGGAGATATTGGGGTTATTTTTGACCTACTAGATAGTGCTGTCTCAGAAAAAAAAATTTTCTCTTGCAATTCGAACTCTAATCGATGTGAAGAATTCCTCGTGAATACATTTAATTTTATAGTTCTTTGTGGTAATTCTAGTTTTAATATAAATTTGTCTTCCTGTTTTAGATGGAAATACAATCTTTGCGTTGTCAATGTAGTGACTTAGTAGCAAAAGTAACCGATCTCACACAAAGACTCCAGACGCTGCAAGAGGAGAAGGCTCGTCTAGAAAAATCGAATGAAATTCTACAGCAAACTGTTAAAGTAGCGCAAACACAAAAAGATCTCTACTCGGAGGAGCAGGAAAAAATCCAAAACATCCAGCAAGCTGAAATTGAAAAATTGAAGAGTCTCCTATCATTCCGCGAGCAAGAAGCTGTTGACCGTTTAGCAACCATGAAACAGAATGAACAACAAATTGAGAATCTAACAGGCGAGCTAGAGCGATTAAAGGTGATTGAACCGATGGTTGAAGACCTACAGGTGAGTCTGTATATCAAAAACCTATTTAGCATTATCGGTTTCGGTGTTTTAATTTGCTGCATATACGAGTTTTACTGACATACATAACACGATAAATACTTTATTTACACACCTTTACTATCATTTTAGTTTTTATTTATTTGTTTTGTGTTAGAAAACAGTTAATTGTCGCTTAGTTCTGCTTAAAATGTGTTTTTTGAAATTTCTGTCACTGGGTACGTATGCAATCTTAAACTGATGGAAATTTCCTTTGACTCTTATTCTTTTCAGGATGAACTAGAACGATTCAGACATTCAGCACAACTGGGTAAAAACAACCTTACTACAACATTAGCTGCCGTGGAAGAGGAAAATCGCCACCTTAAAACTCGCCTTCAAATTGTTGATCAGGCTCGTATCGACACAATACTGTCTCTGGGCTCTGATGAGAAAATTCAAGCTCTTGTACATGAACGTAAGCTACTCGAACAGCATTTGGAAGAAGCCCACCTACAGTTGTCGGACATAAAAAGTTCATGGAGTGGACAAAACCTGGCATTGGAAACGCAAGTTAGTCGTCTTTCCAAGCAGGTCGCCGAAGAGACGACGGAGAAACGAAAAGCCCTCAAGGCTAGAGATGACTTTGGAGAGAAAATCAAACATCTAGAGTTCGACATGGAGAAACTGAACGATGACCTACAGCAGCGAGATGGAAAGGTAAACAGAAATACCACAATGTTGTCTCTTTAACAATTTCAATAATAATTTTCTTTTTGTAGATAAAGCTGCTCGAAGAAGAAATCGATGAGCTAAACCTAGCGCTGAAAGAAAGTCGTGATGAAGGCGAGCAAGAACTATTATGTGTGCGAAATAAACTTGTGAGTATCAAAAAGGGATCGCTTTGAGGATTGTAAAGAAAAATAACAGATGAGCGGGAAGGTTTTCAGTGTCATTGCTAACAACTTTCGCACACATCTTACCTACTTCATGTAATATTTTAATGCTTCGTTCTATTTTTGCCACATACACAAATAAGTACATAAACAAAAAAAAAAAAAAAAATAGCAGAAATTATCCACCAACAACATACCTGTTGACTAACAAAAGTGATTTTTTTTTAATTTTGGAATTTTTCGAACGCTTATAGTTACCTTTATTCGTTTTTCGTTATTTTAGTTATTGTTTTGTAGTTAAGCATTTATTATTGATTTAATTAACTTTTTTATTTTATTTCAATAAATTTATTTTCTGGTATTTCTTTTGTTATTGTTTTATTTTTTCCATTCAATGCCGTGGTAAATAAATTGCTTATCATACGCCTTTTCAGCGGAAACGTGGGGTTAAGCGGAAATAAAATCTGAAAGACTGATAACCTCTAGTTGCACATAGATAAATTCTAAAAGAAAAGCAAGATTAAGTCGACAGAGGATTTGACTGATGAGTTTGCGTCGCAAATATGTACATATTTTTGTATTATAAATATTAACAAAATCAGTGCTACAAACGCACATTCACAAACAATTAATAAGGGGTTCAGTATGAATGATTAGCCGGCAGTTAATGTGTTTGAAGGGAAAATGTAGTGAATGGGGGTGGAATAGTGTAACTTGCATTTTGCAATTTAACTAATTACAAAATAATTTGTGGCATTAAAATAAGTTGATGGGTTTGAATGAGCAATACGTAACGCCTCATGTGGGATTGGCATTATTTCCATTTTCGAATACAGCACTTCTGTAGTTTAGCTATATGTACATATATGATTTTTTTATGCAAAGTAAAGCAAAACAGATAAAAAACAGTCCGCGACTAACCAACCATAAATTAAATGATAAAGGGATTTACACATTCTGTAGCCTCCGAACTCCGAACTTGACCCTAATGGACTGACTTTTATCTATAGGCACGGATAAAGAACATTATTTATTCATCAGAAATAACAACATTGAATAGCTTTAACTATAGGATTGAGGAGGCAGCTAAGCAAGTCCGAAAAGTATTGGAATGGATATTGTTAGAGCTTTTCAGAGACGAGATCTGGCGTGCATACAAAGCAATGATTTGCAATTTGAATAATTGATATGATACAAGGTTTAATGAAACAAATAAAAATGTGCAATTAATATTTGTATTTTTTTTTTCCTAAGATTTTTAACACTTTTTAAGTTAATGTTTTACCTGTACCTGAGTCGTATTTTGGAAACTACTGACTTGAGATGAAATGATCTGACTTTTTTTATTTGTAAATATTAGATAAACGTTTCAAAGATGCAAAAAATAATAATACAATAACTTTTGACAAATTAATTTTAGGGCACATTTGCTTTGAAACAATTAAGGTTTTCACAAGTACGTAAGGCTTTGCTTAAAATCTCCACCCCTATCCATACGATTTTTTCTTAAAATATGTTAAGAAATCTCCCTTTA
The DNA here is from genome assembly GCA_907269105.1 of Volucella inanis. Taxonomy (NCBI): domain Eukaryota; kingdom Metazoa; phylum Arthropoda; class Insecta; order Diptera; family Syrphidae; genus Volucella; species Volucella inanis. The sequence continues at coordinate 102,598,604 of OU026157.1, read as the reverse complement.
AAGTCTTTGAAATACTGTCCGGAATATCCTGTATATGTACATCTCCGGTACATTTTAAGATTATAGCATTTTCCAAATAATATCTCTGGGAACTCTGTAAAACACTTTTTCCAAGTCGATTCAGATGATCATATGTCGACCTGCCTCTCTTGTGCGTTTAGTTATTTTGCTTGGTTTAGAGCTCTTTGGAGCTAAACTGGTAAATTTAGCACCTGCATGTTTACTCGTTTGAGTTCTTAAGTGCATTTTTCTACTGATGCTAATTTTCGTTGGTTGTTCGCTGGCTTTTCACGAAAAATTCTATCAAGAAATGTCGGTGTCGTTATTGCAGTAAAAATATTTGGTATCCATCGCTATATTTAGTATAATAATAACTTGTGATTTGCGTTTGGTATTTTTTCTCGCCCTGAAGTGTCCGTTTAAATCTGCAGCGTTGAAAAGCTGCGAAAATACATTTTCCTGATTGCTCACTTTCTACTTCGCTTCCGGTTTTGTGTTCAATTATCAATTTTATTGCAACAAATCAGTCTATAATTAAAGCCAACTCCATTCTTATTTTGTTTCGTTCCGTTATAATACATTTTGTACGCTTTAGCTTGCAAGTATAAGAAGCGGAACTTGTTTTCGTCATTGGGCCACTTGGTTCTTTGCACGCATGTTACATCGATTTTACGTTGCTTTAAAAGATTTTCCAGTTCGAAATTCTTACCCGTCATTGTGCAAAGATTTCAGCTTGCGATACATAGTTTACTAGATGGGGTGAAAAGTAACCACCTTGGGAATGAAAAAGAATTTTTTTTTAAATGTTTTTTTTATTTTATTCAATATAGTCCCCTTTAAGTTTGTTACACTTATTCTAGCGATTTTCCAACTTCTTGATCCCGTCCGAAAAGTAATTTTCCGGAAGGTCTACAAAATACTCCTCCGTGGCGTCGATGATTTCCTCGCGTGAGCTGAATTTTTTATTGCTGAGCCATCTTTTGAGGTTTGGAAAGAGATAATAGTCCCAGGGAGACAAATCGGGCGAATGCGGTGGATACGACAGCAATTGGAGCCGTAAGTCATTGATTTTAGCCATGGTTTCGATTCTCTTCTGCGCCGGTGCATTGTCTTGCAAAAATAAAAATTTTTTTCACATCATGTGAGGCCGTTTTGCAGCGATTTCGGCCTTCATTCGCTCCAATAATGCACAGTAATACTCGCGTTGATGGTTTTTCCTTTTTCGAAGTCCACGAAGAGTATGCCATGACAATCCCAGTAAACCGACGCCATAACCTTTCCGACCCATCGAGCCTCCCTCGGTCGCTTCGGAGCACTCGTGCCGGCTTCAGTCCATCGACGGGCACTCATTCTGTTGTCTGATGTTCAACAGTTACCAATCGACGCCAAAAGTCCGCCCGATTCCGCATCAGCAAGTCCAAACACTCTTTCAAAGTGCTCTCGCGTTCGTGTTTTTGGTCAGGAGTGAGTATGCGCGGCACCCAGCGGCAGGATCACTTTTTCATATGCAGAATATTGCCCAAAATATGGCGTGTGAGCTCAGTACTAATCTTTGTGGTATCTGCTAGCTAGCGCACCTTCACTTTCCGGTCAGCCAACACCATTTCATGTATTTTTTTGACATTGTCCTCTGTAACCGCATCGGAGGGCCTGCCGCTGCGGACTTGATCGGTAGTGAAGTTGCGGCCACCACGAAACTCTCGAAACCAATATTTGACGGTATAATCTAACGGAGCATTAGCCCCATAATATTTATCCAACTTTTCTAGTCTTATTAGATGTTAATGCGACCCAGACTCATTTAAAACGTTAAAGTACCTGCATATGATTTTACATATAAAATCACCTTTAACGGCAAGTTGGGGAGCGAACTACTATACACAATTCTATAAGGGGGACAAATGATCGACCAATAATTTTCACAAACTTCTAGCGCAAATCCAACAGTTTTTGATTTCAAGGCAATCTAAGCTCTAAAAGAAAAAGGATGTGCCAAAAGTTTCCTTAATATAATATTTAAGAAGACCGCAAAGTTTACAATAAATTCTTCCCATTTTTCTTTGGGAAGATCATATTGCAGTCATCTCTGGTATAAAGAGCTTGAGCTTTTCTACAAGCAAAATATAACTTAAATCAATTATAGTTATTTCCATTGTATGTTTAGTATATAGCATTACACTCTTCTGTAGAATGTAGGATACATTATATCAGATTTACAGGTTCGTAAACAGAACAGTATGATTGCCTATCTGCCCTAGTAGCTGTACTGAGGCCACCTGTCATGTAGCTGGGAAAGTGGATGGAATTTCTATAAATTTATTCAAAATAATGTTAAAACTTCTACAAATCTTGCACGAAAAAGTAAAATCTGCTAACTCAAATTTTAACACCGTTCCACCAGCTAATAGGTTTATTTTGGTATAGGTCAGTCAGTTAAGATGCCCTAAGCAGTGTCGTCTGTATCTCCAAAAACTTTAACAATTGATATAAATGATCTTGTAAGGTTGTATTGTGTACGCAGTTTTGCTGCAACCTACGAAATTGGCCAAAGTGGATCGTAAAGTTTACTGAGACCAAGGCAACCACAATGTGAACTTCTCCCCGTTTTAAGTATCATATGAAACAATGGTTTTACTATTACGAATGCTGCAAATGAGCCAGTGATTACACCTCCGTTCTAACGTATTTGATTGTAGTGACCGTAACTTGAATATTTATTCACTATTTATTGTATTATACATACTTCTGCCTAAAAAGTGTCATTTCTATTAAGACATCGCAACTCAAATTGTAAATATATGTAGTTCCTAACTACTTATTGCATTAATACTTTGTTTTCACTTTAACTTATCGTTAAAACAATTTATTGTTTTAATTCACAATTTTAATTCGCAGGAAACTTTTGAACAAGAGAAACTCGAACTTCAGACCCGCCTTACAGCGGCCGAAGAACGTTTTACCGAATATGCTGAAAATTCTGAACATATAACGCAAAGCCTACGTCAACAAAATGCCCAATTACATCAGCAACTAATAGAGATATCTAATTGTCTAGAAATGGAGAAAGAAGAAAAACTTACGGCACTCCTTCGAAATGCAGAGATCTCGCAAAGTGAAGAAATTCTCAAAAAAGAGCTTCGCATCGAACGTGATGAGTTGAGTGAGCTCCAAGAGAAAACCGAAGAGCTGCAAGCAGAAGCCAAAGGAAATAATCTTGAGATATCAAAGCTTAAGCTAGAAGTAAGCGATTTACAATCTGTGATCCGAGACCAGGACGAGAAAATCACCCATATTGATAGTATCAACACCGAACTGAACGAGAAGAACAAGGTAAGGTTGTTGGTTTTTCATTCTACGAAAATTTTAATCACACTTTATTTTTTGTTATTGCAGACCATAAAAACCTTAAACCAACGCCTAGCAGATATAAAAAAGACCGTTCAAAGAGAAATACGTGGTAGCACTAGTAGTAATAAGTCTTTTGATAATAGCCCCCCGTTGGAGGTGCACACAGGAAATGGCATTTACCCACATTCCATGACTACCCAAGACGGTGGTATTGTGATGGATGAAGTGAATTTTAAGTATTTGAAACATGTGATTGTGAAATTCTTAACCAGCAGAGAGGTGAGAAAGTATTCCAAAAATTCTATTTGTAGTTTTGTAGAACTTCTTTTTATTTACTTTGTTTGTAAATAGTTTCTAAAAGTTTTACTATAACACACCACTTTCTCTTAAGTAGAAAGGTACGAAAGGTACGTGCTTTCGGAAAAAGGGTCTGTTTGAGCACTAGTAGTAAATTGTACCCTTTATTATATTTTATTAAGCAACAGTACCAGCACCTATAATTTGAAGCCTAATGCAGGCACAGTTCATTGTAAAGACTTTGAATTATGTGATCGTTTCACCGAGTGTTTGATCCTTAAGATGCCAGTCAGAAACCTCAAATCCTTAACAGACACTATTTTTGCCGTAACGGACAAGTCAGTAAGAAGATTACTTTCGCGCCATGGATATTCGGCTTTGCCGTTGATTTGGCTGGTTGGCCGGGTTTCACATATGATTTTTTGCGCTTGGGGTTGTCTTAATATATCTATTTTTCATCACCAGCAACAATCAGATGCAAAAATGACTTCCCTTTGTGGCGTTCCAGCCGCATTTCGGACATGCAAAACCGCCTTTCGACGTCTCTCGGCTTGATTTCATGTGGAACCCAATTTCCTTGCTTTTGAATATATCCAGCTGCTTTTAAACGTTTTGAGTGACACCCAAAGATTCTGCGAGCTCTTCTTGTGTTTGGCAACAATCTTCATAGAGTAATGCTTCCAGTTCTTCATCTTCAAACTTTTTTGGCTGCCCAAGACGTTCATCGTCTTCCAAGCCAAAATCACCACTTTTAAATCGTGCAAACCATTTTTGGCACGTTCGCTCAGCTAGCGCATGCTCACCATAAACTTCTACCAAAATACGATGACTTTCGGCAGCACTTTTCTTTATATTAAAGAAATGAAGAAGAACTCCCCGCAAAAACACTTTCAGGCACAAAGTTCGACATATTTGATTGAAAAAAAAAAAAATTGTTGTTTACGCTTCAAATGAATGACATATACTGAAATGACGTACAATAACAGTAGCTTTCCAATGTATGTTCCAATGGAACCGCTAAGAAAGTTATAGTTATAGACCCAATATAACTACATACAAATTCTATGAAAAGACTTTTTCACAATAATACTAATATCGCACTTTTTAGAGTTTTAAAAACCGAGTGCCTGAGAAAATTGTCCGGCTGCATATTATGGACTGTTAGGGATCCGGCCATTTTATGTAGATAAAATTTGCTATGGTCGTTAACAGTAAATTTGTCACTTTACAGTACAGAGGGCATCCAATTCTGGCTCTCCTCGCTCTGGTCCTGGCCAATGGGGCCGCTCGAGATCAAAATAACTTAATATACGCCAACCTAAAATTGTTATATTACAATGGAACATGAAGGGCTTTATAAACAACTACGACAAACTAAACATAATAATAAAATAATTATAGTCCCAGTATCATATCCATTCAAGAAACACACTGCGCATTCAATTTCAAACCAAAACCATCAAAAACATATTTAGGGTATTTCCATAACTTCCCTACAAACTTATAATCCAAACAAGGTATCGGTATTTTAATAAAAAATTGAATCCCGCACAAGTCAATATCTATAAATTCGAACATCTTAACTCTTAAGCTTAAGCTTATGAAATACAACTCCAACTTGTTTTTATTATATTTTCTATTTATATTCTTTCTGACCAAGTTTTGACGGCAAATGATTTACCCAATATCTTGGGCAAATTATTATATAAAATTATAAACACAGGTGATGTTAACTCCTGGAGTTAGCTTTGGGGTTCGCCTATCACCAATCACAGTGAAATCATTTTAGAATTTTTTTATCAATTCAATTCATCTTGGAGTAAAATATGACATAACATGCGCTGCCTAACCTACGACCATAGTTAAAAATTATTAGAGTCATAGATACTCCAACTGGACCCCTATTCTCCCCTGCTGACATTAATTTCCACTTTGCTTTTACTTGGTGAAACCTATCTAAAGACGTAAATTTCCACCCCAAGTTCATCAACAGGAAAAATGCTACTCTATCCACCTCCTTCCATAGTGGTTCTATCTCTAAATTAGCTCGACAAATTGAAGGAAAAATTACAGAATTAGAGTTCGATTGTTATCTTAATAAACTCAGCGGCAAAACTCTAAGTAGAGACAGGATATCATACCTTATGCTGAACAATCTACCTTCTTCAACTTTAATCAATCAATCTTTAGGCTGTTGTTATATAATAATATCCCCAATACAGGACTTATTCCCCATAACTGGAAATTGGCAACCATACTCCTACCAAAACCAAAATATATATATATATATATATATATAAATATAATATAATAAAAAATACATATCACTTATTCAATGTATGTCGAAATTACTTGAAAAAATAATTGCCAAAAGATTGCTCTGGCTTATCCAATCAAAAAGTCTCATAAGCCCAAACCATTATCCGTCCGCAATCAAGTCATAATTCTTGCATTGGATTTTGGAAAAAGCGTTCGACAGGATAGGCATGCACCTAGTCCTAGATAAACTTAAATCATAGGGTATCGGTCCCAAAATTTATAACTTTGCTTATTCATTCTTTACCAACAGAAGAATCTGCGTAAATTCTAACAACCTGTGGTCGCCATAATCAGTGGTGTTATTCATCATGGCGTTTGATGATATAAGCAAAATTTTAGATAATATACAATTCTCGACAACTGTGTTTACGCGGATTACATATACATTCTGAGTAAACATAGTGATCTTGGTGTAACCAAAAATGTATTATTGAATGCTATTAACGACATATCAAGATGGTCTACCTATTCTGGTGCTAAACTTTCTGTCGATAAATGCAAAACTTTACACATCTGTCGTAAGAGCTCTTGCAACAATCTTAGTCCTAATTGTAACAATATCAATATTGAAAATGTTACCAATTTAAGTATTCTTGGCATAGTATTTAATAATAGGTAGAAATGGAAGCACCATTGTTTAGAATTAAAAAAAAAGCTTAACTGCGAGGGCAAACATTGCCAATTACCTAGCCAGTAAAAAATGTAATGCGCACATTTATACCATTTGTTTAATTTCGAGAGCTATAGTTTTAAGTTAAATCGACTACGACTTCCTCTATGGCAACAGCCCAACAATTACGATCAATATTATAAAACACCCTACCATCAAGCGGCCCATAGGAGTATAAATGCTTTTCCCACTAGCCCCGGTAAGAGCAAATTAGTGGAAGCTGGACCATAGAAGACCGGATACTAGTAACAAAAAAGATACTCTCTATAAATGACAGAGACGTCATCTCTTGTATGAACAGGAAAAGTTCAAAGCGCCTCCAATCTGCTATTTCCTCATCTTTAATAATAGCAAAATATATGAAAATTCCCTTAGGTTGCTTTGGCAAGCACACTCAATCGCATCCACTATGGAACATTTGCTCATTACCTTTCTATATGGAACTGGCACAATTTCCTAAAATAAATACGTCACCATCAATTTACCATGCCATTTTTGCCGCAATTACCTCCGATCCAAGATCTTAAGGCTGGAGTTTGATTTTGACAACGCTTTAATCATCAACAAAATCAGAGACGGTTTCATAAGAATGCCTCACAAGTTGAAGCTAATGTAAATCCCTAGCCATGAAGGCATAATGCGATATGAACTTGCTGACAGTTTATAAATCGGCCACATACACCCAACTCGACCTATTACGATTTGCTAAAAACAATCTTAAGGCGAAACAACTCCTGGATTAGTGCAGCAACATTCATCACTATTCAATCATTAACACTGACAGACCACATCCAATTTATCCCAGCTCTTCTTCTAAATCGATGAACGACGTTTGTTCAACTACGTGTAGGTCACACTGAGTCTACCCACCAACACTTCCCCAAACAGAAGATCCGCCTACGTGTCATTCCTGTAACTCTCCAATCGACATAAATCACATCTTAGGCATAGGAATATCTCTATCATGTTAACAACCGAATCAATAACCCCTTCGCAATCTTCTATTTAGAAGATCTTAAGAAATCCTAATCATGATAATATTGTTAAAATGTATAATCTCATGAAAATGTCTAATTTAATATTTAATTTAATCTCAAAACAAATCAATAGAACCGAAAGCCCTCGTAGCTAGTGCTGTCTCTTTTTAGCATGCAAATTTATTTATATGGTAATAAATAATAATAATAATAATAATAATAATAATAAAAATAATAATAATAATAATATTTTGTTCTCTTTCAGGTTGAAGCTCGTCATTTAATTCGAGCAGTCGCAACGCTCCTTAAACTAAGCAAAGAAGAAGAGAAACTACTCCACGACACACTCAACTGGAAAATGAGTTGGTTTGGTTCGAAACCTGATCATGGAACTGGACAAAGGGCATTCTCTATACCACCAAGTTAATATTGATTCCGATATACACATTGTTTTCTTATTATGTTTTTTATATATTGTATATTTATATACACATATGTATATGCATTACAAACTAATGAATATTGACATAAAGACAGCTTTACTTTTCATACATCACCTTAAATTAAATTAAAAGTATAAAGAAAAAAAAAAAAAACAAAAAAATTAAACCAAAATTTATATAGACAAAATAGAGAGAAAACAAAACAAATGAGAATTATCAAAGTATCAAATATTATTCTAGTGCGTTGAATTATTAATGGGTTCCAATTGCATTCGTTTGGTAGATGACAATAAATTTCAAACAAAATTAATCACTTGATTAAACAAATAGTAATTCTAATCTGAACGAACGATAACCATTTAAAAAAATCACATGCCAGTTCAGTTCTTCTGATGATGATGCATTCATTAATAGCATTTACCCCAAACGTAGTATAGTTATTCAATTTGTAGTCAAAATCAAAATGAAATAAAACCAAACGTTAAAACAAAAAATTAAAAATAAAACATATATTCCAATTGCAGTTATGAATAATTGCAAAAAAAAACTTATTTTCCAAATTTTAATTGCCTGCCCTAGTTTTCTTGATGATATTTTGTATTGTTTTATTGTATAGACCTGAATTATTTTTAAGCGTTCATTTTCCATTTCAAGTTATGTGTTTACTTTTTATTATTATTTTAAGTGTTAACTTGTACTGAAAAAAAAATAAATAAATAAAAAAAAAGAGGAAAAACAAAATTTGTCAAAAGACAAAGTTGTTTGTTTTTTTCTGTGCTCAAATGGTATTGATCTACAGATCGTGTGCCGTACTTGGTTGTTTCAGACTTATTTTACTTTATAGGTGATATATCTGTATATATGATTAAATGAAATACGCGAATACTTTAAATAATTCAAATATACAATATATTAGTAGTTACATATTTTTTTTTTACTCTAACAATATTAACTTAAAGATTTTTTCAAATTACTTAATCAATACCTAATACTCGCTTTGATCTTAGCCTACGGGATATTGGACTATTGTCTGTTTGAACATGTTCTTTATCATTTTCCTCTTCTATGTTTTGGTAATAATAATTTTTAAAATTAGCAAATTAGCAATTAGCGTTTTTCTAAGCTGATTTATGTGAGCTTGTAAATACCTTCCACCTTTTTCTATTAGATATCTTACTAGGCTAACCTTTCTTATAACTGGTACCGGTTTCCAATTTAGATAGTTTTTAAATTCACATTTATATAAAACAATTTCGTTAGGATTAAACTTCTTAATACTTTCTTTCCATTTATTATAATTTTTTTCAGATCGTACATCTTTATTCCTACTATCTGCGTTTAGGGTTTTTCGCAAATCGCGTTCTGATCTATGTTCCACAAAAAACTTTTTTAGATTATATTTAATAGTTTGGACGCCCCTTCCCGCCAGCCCATTCGATTTGGGATAATACGGAGGACTTTTAAATGCAACGAAGCCATTTGCCTCACAAAATTTCAAAAATAATCCAGAATCAAAAGGGGGACCGTTGTCCAAAACTATCTCTCTAGGGAGACTGTAAATTACAAACCAACATGACAGTTATTCTATGACATAGTGCTGTTAAATTCTTCATAATGGCAACCTCAATCCACTTCGAAAAATGATCCACTAGGATTAGGAAATATACCCGTTCGTAGGGGTAAAAGGTTTTCGTCCACTCTATTTTACCTCCCTCCGAACCCCTTCTTTGTGTTAACTCACATACTGCACAGCCCTGAATATAATCTTCTACATCTTCGTTAATCTTTGGCAACAAGAGATGACCACGAGCGAGAATTTTCGATCGAACAATGCCAGGATGCCCAGTATGAAGTAATTCAAGTATTATTTTTCTTATTGTACATGAAACTACTACTTTGTTCCCATAAAACAAGTCTCCTTGTTCACAAGATAGATAATTCCTTTGTTTAAAATAAAAACCTATTTCATCAACATGCTTTCGGTGTGGCCAACCTTCTCTCACATATTTTAGTACTTCCTGCAGAACTCTATCATTTTTAATCTTATGCACTATTTCTGGAAATCTAATTGGTAACTCCGACAGACAGCCTTGGACATTTTAATTACTGTTGGTTATTCAGACGGCAATCGCGAGAGTGCATCTGCATGCCCTATGTCTGCGCCTTTTTTGTACTTGATTTCGTATCAATATTGCCCTAGAAAAATCGCCCACCTCTGCAATCGAGCCGCTGCTTCCCAAAAATTTCTTGCAACGGCTTATGATCGCTGTACAAAATAAACTTGTTGCTATATAATTAGCGATGGAATTTTCGCACAGCAAACACAATCGCTAAAGCATCGCGATGAAGCTGCGTATATCCTTTCTCGGCTTCACTCAATGTGGACGACGCAAACAAGATTGGGCGCTCGTCACCTTCAATAATATGGAACAGCAAAGCCCCTATACCGTAAGGGCTGGCATCGCATGAAACCACTATTGGTTTGCTTGCTTCGAAATGTACCAAAAGCTGGTTACTAAGCAGAAAATCCCTGCTCTTCTGAAAAGCTAGTTGGCATTTCCTTGACCAAACAAATCTATGATTTGTTTTTTAATTATTCATACAGCGATCTGAGTTCAAGTGGTAATCTAATCAATGGTAATCTTGCCTAAAAATTTATTAATCCTTAATATGATTTAAGGCTAGTTACATCGTGTAGTGCCGGCGCATTCTTGATTGCCTCTGTTTTTGCTTTCATTGGCTTAATACCTTTCTTACAGATTACATGACCTAGATATTCTCTTTGTCTTTAAAGAGTTTGCACTTGCTTTTATTCACTCTTACATTATATGCTTCTAGTCTACTTAAATCTTCTTCAAGTTTGCGTACACACTACTCCATGGTTCCTACTTCTAAAATAATATCGTCCAAATACCCGGCAACATAATTTAACCCCAGTAGAATTTGATTTATAATTGATTGGAAAATAGGAAGGTGCTGATTTTTGACCAAATACTAGGCATATGAAACGAAATAAACCCTTATGAGTATTGATTGTGAGACATTCTTGGGATTTTTCCGAAATTTTTACTTCTTGATACGCCCCTGACAAATCAAGAACACAGAGCCAGGCACAAGCTTTGAGTTGTATATCAATTCTTGGTATAGGATAACGTTCTGTTTTAACAAACTTATTGGCTGTGACTTTGCAGTTGATGCAAATACGCAATTTTCCATCTGTTTTAGGCACTCACTGTGCCGAACTGGCACTAAAATTCCTTTTGCAACCAACTGATCTAGGTCTTGCTGTACACTGTCTCTACACTACCAAAAGGTACTTTATATGGTTTACAGAATATTGACGTTGCATCGTCTCTCAAAACTACTTCAGCTTCGAAATGCTTAATTGCACTCTCTAGGTCTTCGGAAAATACATTGTTAAATTTACTCTTATAATACTTAACGTCCATCAATATTGCCCCCATTAACACATTTGGAAAAATAATCGCGCCAATTTGGAACAAGTCAATCCAACCAAGGCAGATCGTTCAAGTAAAGCTGTAAATTTGTTTTCAGATTTTACAACTAACTCCATCTGCAACTCATGACCTCTCTTCAAATGTCTAACGTGCACATCGCTAACACCTCTAACAACAACATTATCACCTGTTATTAAGCTTAGTTTTTTCTCTACCTTTTTTATACCGCACTATGGTAACAATTTTCTAAAATCGAAGCTACTCATTACCTATAGTAAGTGATGCTCCGGTATCAACTTCCATGTAAACTAAAATCTTATTTATCTCAATATTCAAATGGCATGCTTTATAACTGTTTTTTTTTAATATTATTTAAATAACATAGCTTATATTATTTGCCTGATTGTTCCGAAGGCTTCTGCTTGGCGATCCATTTCGTCCACATTTGAAGCACTTGAAATTCGCGTTGTTGTTGTAATTTCTGCTTCGATGTCTTATTGGTGAACTTCCAGTTTCTCGCATTGTGTTATTTTTGGCTTTCTCTTCCCTCTGTGGTGTACAGCCTCGCCGATGCGTCTGACCTTTATTGTCATATCCTTTGTTATGTACTGAGCTTGGGTGTATTAACTGCATTCCAGATTTTGCAATCTGGCAAGCCTTCTCAAAGCTCATCGACGACTCGTTCAGTAACTTTTGTTGTATTGTTTCGTCATTAATACCATCCAGGTTCATCCAGAAATGTCTTAAAGTTACATTTTTCCGCCAAATTCTTCAATTCAACTACATAATCTCCGATTGTTGAAACTGGAATCTTTCCACAATTATATTAGCAGTCGGCTTAAGATGAGTTGTTAGAACTTTAATTATTTCCTTATACCCCTTTGAATGAGGTTCGGTATGTACAACCAGTGATTTCATAATTTTGTACGATTCGGGTCATATAAGCGTTATTAAATACGATTTATCATCTTCAATTTTGTTGTGGTTAATAGTTGTTCAAGCCTTTCAGCATAGCTATCAAAATCATCACCTGGATTAAAATATTCGATGCTTCCAAAGAATTGGGCCATGATGCGGTCATCCACGTGTTTTTTTTTTGTAAATCCAAACTTGATTGAATGTCTTCAAAAATGTCTGAACCAATGTTTTCTTGGTTAGAAAATTGTTCTCCTTTTATTTTATCCACTTTAATTGGCTTTCCTTTCTTATGCATTTCATCTACAATTTTAAAACGAAAGCACGCCTACAAGCATACAAACGACAAACGTGAAATATGACCAACACAACGATTAGCCGTATTTTTGATTTATAAGCATGTACTTACAACCTCACATTCTCATAAGCTTGGGACGTAATCTTGGCCTAAGTCAAAACACTTTCATCCGCTTTGATAAAGTTCATAATTCCCGTCACACAGTAGAGTTGAGTCGTATAGAGTACTTTCGTGCAAAACACCACTTTTCCAGTCTAAAGTAACACGATTTGCAAATTATTTTTTGATTGATTTTGTCTAATTTGACTGGCAAAGTCTAGGTAGAAAAAATCCCAATATCGCCAGCTAATGGGCTGAAATGAAAGAGAGGGCACCACTTGAATTAAATCCATACCATTTTCAGATATTGGGTCTATAACTTAACTATAATTCATGCGGTTTGCTAAGAGATGGCGTAACTTGTATTATTTCATTGTTATTATTCCATTGGAACATGCGTTGGAAAGCTACTGTCATTGTACGTCATTTCAGTATATATCATTCATTTGAAGCGTAAACAACAATAATTTTTTTTCACTCAAATATGCCGAACTTTGTGCCTGAAAAAGTGTTTTTGCGGGGAGTTCTTCTTCATAACTTTAATATGAAGAAAACTGCTGCCGAAAGTCATCGCATTTTGGTAGAAGTTTAAGGTGAACATGTGCTAGCTGAGCGAACGTGCCAAAAGTGGTTTGCACGATTTAAAAGTGGTGATTTTGGCTTGGAAGACGATGAACGTCCTGGGCAGCCAAAAAAGTTTGAAGATGAAGAACTGGAAGCATTACTCTATGAAGATTGTTGCCAAACACAAGAAGAGCTCACAGAATCTTTGGGTGTCACTCAAGCAGCTATTTCAAAACGTTTAAAAGCAGCTGGATATATTCAAAAGCAAGGAAATTGGGTTCCACATGAACTCAAGCCGTCGAAAGGCGGTTTTGCATGTCCGAAATGCTGCTGTAACGCCACAAAGGGAAGTAATTTTTGCATCGGATTGTTACTGGTGGTGAAAAATGGATCCATTACGACAACCCCAAGCACAAAAAATCATATGTAAAACCCGGCCAAAGAGCCAAATCAACGGCAAAGCCGAATATCCATGGCGCGAAGGTAATGCTCTGTATTTGATGGGATCAGATGGGTGTGCTGTATTATGAGCTGCTAAAACCGGGTGAAACCATCAATGGACAACGCTACCGAATACAATTAATCCGTTTGAAGAGAGCAGTAGGAATATGCGATCAGACACGAGGCAATAATTTTCCATCATGACAACGCTCGGCCCCACGTTGCTATTCCGGTTAAGAACTATTTGGAAAACAGTGGATGGGAAGACTTACCCCATCCGCCTTATAGCCCAGACCTTGCCCCTTCTGACTACCATTTGTTCCGGTCGATGCGGAACGCCCTCACTGGAATACGGTTCACATCAGAGCAGAATATCAAAAATTGGGTTGATTCATTCTTGTCTGCCAAGCCGGCGCAGTTCTTTTGGGATGGGATACACAAATTGCCAGTAAGATGGGAAAGAGTCATAGCTTCAGATGGGCAATACTTTAAATAATACTATTGTACATGTTTTTCTTAAATAAACGTTCAAATTACAAAAAAAAAAAAAACAGCACGAATTAAAATATATAGTACCAACCTTCAAAAGATAGGTATATAAATTTGACAGCTGTCGGACGATTAGTTCTCGAGATATAGCGTTGTGAGTGAAGAAACTTTTGTTATTGTGAAAAAAAAAAAAATGGATTCAAAGCAAATTCGTGTGTTGATTTATCATTGCTTTTTGATGGAAAAAAATGCAGCCAAAGGGCTTGATAAATGTTACCCGGGCTCTGCACCAGCCGAACGAACCATTCGCAAGTGGATTGAAAAATTTGAAAGTGGTCATACAAGCACCGAAGATGATGTACGCAGTGGACGTCCAAAAGATGAAAACATCAAAAAAATCCACAAAATGATTACGAATGACCGTAAAGTAAAGTTGATCGAGATAGCTGAGGCTCTGAAGATATCAAAAGAGGGTGTTGGATATATCATACACGAATATTTGGACATGCGGAAGCTCTATTCAAAGTGGGTGCCGCGTTTGCTCACAGTCGACCAAAATCAACAACGTGTTGATGATTCAGAGGAGTGTTTAAAGCTGTTTAACCGCAATAAAGCCGAATTTTTGCGTCGGTATGTGACAATGGATGAAACTTGGCTCCATCACTTTACACTAGAGTCAAGTCGGCAGTCAGTTGAGTGGCGAGCAGGCGACGAACCTCGTCCAAAACGACCAAAAACTCAACAGTCGGCTGGCAAGGTTATGGCATCCGTATTTTGGGATACACATGGAATAATTTTCATCGACCATCTCCAAAAGGGGCAGACTATCAACAGCGACTATTACATTGCGTTGTTGGAGCATTTGAAGGACGAAATCGCAGAAAAACGGCCGCATTTGAAGAAAAAGAAAGTGCTGTTTCATCAAGACAATGCACCGTGTCACAAGTCGATGAAATCGATGGCAAAATTGAATGAATTCCAGATTTGGCCCCTAGCGACTATTTCCTGTTCGCAGACCTCAAAAGAATACTCGCCGGAAAGAGATTTAAGACCGATGAAGAAGTAATCGCCGAACCAGAGGCCTATTTTGTGGCTAAACCGAAATCATACTACAAAACTTGTATAGAAAGATTGAAAAATTGTTTCAATCAGTGTATCGCATTCGAAGGCAACTATATTGATAAATAAAGTTGAATTTTGCAAAAATTTTGTGTATTACTATAAAACGGCACTGACTTTTCAGCCCATGTGTTATTGTCATAAAACTATACGTCGTAACCTATTACAGCACATGCCAGTTGATAGTGCACTGACTCAATGGGTAGTGATGCAGATTTTTGAAATATTATGCTCCTGATGATGGACCTGTGAGTGTTGCACAATCTCACTAAGTAGGAAGACGGCTTTGACTATAACTAGGTATGACTTTGTATATTAAATGATTTCCTATCGACTTCAAAATAAAGACCAAATGATAAATAAATATTTTGGCGCGACAGCCCGGTGTAGTCCAAGGCCTAGCTTCTTGCACTCTTTTGTGTTTTTCACTTTGTGATTTTTTACACACCTGAGCAGAGCCAACTGTTTATTGCCGATTCTGAACGGTTCTCCTCAGAAGCTTTTTCATAGGCAGAATTTGACTTTCAGAGATTTGCCATTGCTCGCCGAAAGGATGATGACGATTTTGAAAAATTTGCTATTGTGCTCCTACCGGATGATGACCAGATGGCATCCAGAAAAATTCCAAATTAAGTGTGAACCTGTCATGTAAGCTTAAACCCACGGTGTGACATCACACATGGATTAAAGTGCGTTTATAAGCGCGTTGAAAATAATTGTGCTGGCATGGATTAAGAGTAAGTGGTCTAAAACCTCCGCCAATCCAAGGGCTATAAATTTGCAGTAACGTTTCTACAAGTTGTATGATTAGCCGCTGATGGCTTCAAAAATTGTATGTGGATAAATGCGTTGTACACAAGCCGAAATTCTGATGTCCATTTGCCATAAGAGATTTGAAAAGACAAGGTCTGTGTAATTGGGCTGGGGGACACCGCATATAATAGCATCTATTCAATACCTCTGTTGAAAGATTTGTATATGTATGCACGTTTATGTACATCTAATGCTACATATTCGTTTCATGTAATTGAATTGCTTCTGGCGCGCTCATAGGGTTAGCTAGGATCGCAGACTATTCCACAGGTCACTTACATTGTTATTTTTCTACCGAGAATCGACTTATTTGACACTACCAGAGAAGACACGCGTGTTTTTTATTCACATACATTTTACCTTTATTCTTGTCCAACACTGCAATTCGTGTATTAAAGTCGGAGGCATGACTTAATGTAAAGCAAACCGTTTGAAACACTGCTAATTTTTTTGCATAATTTTGATTAACCGACTCAAACTTTTGTACGAATGAACTCAAGAAGACGATAACTCCTTTTTTGTAGATATAAGAATGTGCGATTTAGGAAATCACTAGTTGTCGTTGTATGATTGACTCGTACACTGACTCTTCTAACGCCCTTTCCCAATTACTGAGTGTCGCCTGAAAGGCTGTGACTTTTGTTACATTTGAAAGTGCTGTCGTCGGCAAATAAAAAATTAGTTCCGAATTCATTCAGTAGCAACGGACTTTGAACACTATTTTTAGGTATCCAACTTTGACCTAAAATTCTTTGTTTGGCTCAGTGTGCAAAATACCTCTGCTTTGACGTCATTGTGCTTATCGCGTAGCATTCTTATACGCCGCAGGTACTTTTTAAGTTCTGAACGCTTTGCATAACAGGTCTCTAAAAACTAAAAACTCTGTCGAACGCTCTCTTAAGATCCTTAAGAATGATGTGTAGAACTTTTGTCGAGTGGCGATTTTTCTGGCGTCTCACGAAGCCGTATAGACGTGGAGTTTATTTGTATTGCACTCGCTTATATATTTTCATTGCATGTAAACAAAATACACTTAATCGATCAATAATTGTTGCAGTTTTATTTTTCACATTCGCCTTTATGCAATGCAATAAGTAAGTTCTCCTTCTATTGGTGGATGCCCGACCACATCATCTTGGTCAGAGTTAATAGTGGACCCAAATGAGACAAGTAACTGAACATTAGCACTGGTAATACTCGGTGTGTCATCCTCTTCTTTACAGGTGAAACGTATATGGGTGTCTCTTAGCCTACCATATTTCAGTGTTTCTCAAAAATGGTTTGTTTGATCTTTTGTCATCCGATAGGGTTAGTTGTGTTCTTCGGTTTAAAGTATCTCTATATGTATATCGTTAGAATTAGAATTATTTAATTATCTTAGAATTTTTGTTATTGAACGGTTAAACTATTCTTGCAGATAGTTATGTCAGTTTCTGTCCTTATGTTTTTTTTAAAGATTTTTGAATGCGATAGGTATTTGTTATTCCTTAATACGTTGCCCGAGTACTCCATCGTTCGCCTTTTGTATTGGAATATCAGTTCACTTCTGTATTTCATTATTCTCATATTCCGCATTTGTATCTCTATCAACACACCAGATACGCAGTATCATTTTCTAATGGGTGATTTTTTAAGCGTTTGCTTTTTAATTGTTAAAAAAAAAAACCCAAAAATTGAAAAAGTGTACAAACTTTTTATTTGAGTTCATAAATTAATGCTTGCCATTTACTTTTTCATGATTATTTCATGTAAATGTTCACTTTAACTACGTTTTAATTATGAATCACTTTGTTGACTAGCCAATGCTGGTATCTCGCTAATAACACTTGTAATGTTGTTTTCTTAGCCTGCAATTGATGCTGGTTTATCGGCATAGACAAGTAATTTGACGTATCCCCATAGTCAAAAGGCGTCAAATTGCACAATCTAGCTGACCAATTCACTAACAAAAAAAAAAAAGTTCGAAATCATTGAACGAACGTGACGAATGGACAAATCAACACTAGCGGATACGGTAACAATATTTTCCACTGTGCGCAATCTACGCTTATGGCAAGGTGGGTTGATGTCCAATAGCGTAAAAAAGGCTTGAATTTCTTTCTATGTCGATTATGACGACCGTAAAATGGTCGAAGTGCGCGATAACATTTTTCACAGAGCACGAACTTTGGTAATAAAACTCCATAATTCGTAAGCGTTGTTCGTTGTTAGACTTTGACAAATGTCACGAATCACGCGTGAACTGTCAAAAATAGAAACCTGAAAAAAACAAATAGCAAAAAAATCACCCGTTTCAAACGCATTTCAAAGGTTTGCAGTTTAGTTTGCAGTTTTTTCATAAAAGTTTTATGTAGCATCCAAATTTTGAATCCATATAATAAGTTCTAAATCGAAGAGATAACACCCTAATCGATAATGCAATTGCTATCACTTTAGCAAACACTCTCAAAATTGTTTACCTGAAGTTTATCTAAACATTTTATTGGACATCTCACTTCACAACATTGAAGCGTGGCTTAAAATCCAGACCAAACCTAATGAATCGACCCTATTGATCAAATTGAGAGCCACATTGGTTACTTGCACTATTTTGAAAGTTTTTAAATGCAAGATTTTACTTCTGGCTGGACTGTCGCTGCAAACGCATATGGTCCGTGACCATATGCGAAAGAAAATCGCATATGTATCTAATGAGAAATCCAGCCTGATACTATAGTTACCTAAACCGTTATTGTTACTAAAGCCATCTGCAAAGATTTGATAAAATCGCTTGAACAGCTTAAAAAATTCAACATTACAATAAAGGCCCTACTAGAGATTTGTTGTTCTTTTACCAAAAAGCATGTCTGTCTTATATGAGTCATAAGATATCTCTTTACAAGAACTCTGAAAACCCGGTGCGCATGGCATACAAAGCCAACTTTTTTAAGCCGGTAATTAACTTTAAATATACAACCAATGATATAAGTAAGGAGACAATTTATAAGAACATATAACTGTGCTAAGGAAAGCAGCACAGTAAGCGAGATAGTACTAATTGAGTCAATCCTGTCAGCTTTCCTCCTTCTTGTAAACAGAACATCAATTTTAAGCAATTTCACTGAAAGTCCATTTCTAGTGCATAAATCACTTATCTACTCATTTTGGATGCCCGCATTAAGATGAACTTAGGTAGAAGAATCGTTGAGATGGATAGGCAAAGATTTGACCGCTATATATTATAACTACGGAGCGAGAGGTGTTCTTTTGTGAGAAGTCCAATCATACCCTGATCTGCGGAGAGGTTGGCGTTGAACATGTATTGCAACATGATATAGTCATATACTTACGTATGTCTATCGATAGCTACTAAGTCCAATAACTGTAGACGATGGGTAGGTATGTGCAAATTTGAGGCAATAATTATTTTAAATACAATTTCAAAAAGAAAAGCAATTGATTCAACAATCCCTTCTTTCCCAGCGACAGTATAAAAGATCCATCTGTGTCTAAATGCACTCATTGAGGACCACCTCGCCGATTCGATTTAATATGAACATTCCACACTATTTTAAATAAATGAAGAACACTTCTACCCAGGTAAAGACATTTTAATCGGCGTTTTTTTTTTTTTTTTTTTTTGTAAACAATATCAACTTTCTCAATAATGGTCGCGTGCAACAAATGCAATTTAAACTTTCTTTACAATTTGCACGACATCTTCATCGTTGAGTATATGTTCAATCCCAACCTTTTGCGGTTGATGCTTAACCGAAGAACCCCACACCAGAGCACTGAAAGAAAAGATAAAATAAAATTATACCTTCTATATTCATTTTGAAAAAGTTAAAACTCACTATTTGAACTCCTTAGCAATAGATCGATGTAGCTTGTTGCAGAAATCTTCGATTGAGGTTCTTTCATTGTGCAGGACAATAGGTGACGTGTAATCGGGCAGCTGACCTTTAGGTTTTGTGTAACTAAAACGTGAATTTAAAATGAGAATACTTTTTATGGCTACATTTTACATTTACATTCGAACAAGTCTCAAATATTCCCACATTAGTTCCAGTAAATCGTCGAAATTCCATCGATGATGTGCAGAAATAGGCACACAGTGAGGGATCTTATAAATCACATCCAATTCCTCGATGGAAATTTGGTCGATTTTGTTTAGGAGATAAATGCACGGGATGTAAATGCGATTGCCCTCGATGACATCAATTAAGTCGTCACTAGTAGCATCATAGCGCAGTGTTATGTCAGCATTGTGAATTTTGTATTCCGAGAGTATGGTCTTCACTAAGTCGGCATCTAACTCGGACTGTGGCACCATGGAATTCAAATTGACACCACCTGGAAAAATTAAGAATGAAAAAATCTGTTGCAATCGTTTTACAGAAGCAAGATGATTCCGAACCTTTATCCTTCTTCCGGAAGTAAATATTTGGTGGCTTCTTATTCAGCCTTATGCCAAAACCTTCCAATTCATGCTCGAGAAGTTTTTTATGACCCAGTGGTTTCAATACATCCAACACCATGAAAATTAGGTTACAAGTACGTGCGACAGCAATTACCTGTCGACCACGACCCTTACCATCTTTGGCACCTTCAATAATTCCAGGTAAATCCAGCAGCTGCAACATAATACATACGTATCCTAGAGAAAGTCAAATTTAAATAGTATGCTTACTTGAATTTTAGCTCCCTTGTACTTGATACATCCTGGCACGGTTGTTAACGTTGTGAATTCATATGCGGCAACTTCTGAATATACGCCAGCTAGATTAGACAGTAGTGTAGATTTCCCCACAGAAGGAAATCCGACAAATCCTACCCGAGCATCTCCGGTCTTTGCAACTTCGAATCCTATTTACGCGAAAATAATATCCCAATTAGTTAAACTTGAACAGACATTTGTTTTGTTTACCTTCTTGTGAGGCACCGCCACCGCCCTTGGGAGATATGAGTTCTCGGCGCAATTTAGCCAATTTCGCCTTGAGTAAGCCTAAATGTCCAGATGTAGCCTTGTTCTTCTGGGTTCGGGCCATCTATTGCAGACGAATAGGTTAACTTTTCACCGACCTCACTTCCACTTCCGTTCCACTTACCTCAGACTCAATAGCAGCGATTTTTTCCAATATTGTACTCATCTTCTAAGATTTTACCGAACAATTTCATTAAATTTCTCAATAAATACGCGACGAACTGCGAGCAAATTCTTCCACACAACAAATCATAAAATAAAAAACTTGAAATCGCGTGGACGTATCACAATTTCACTTGACGCTGTCAAATATGACATTCCGTGCGAATGGTATACACTTTAATCACCTCGATTCTCGATTGCCTTGGCGAACGGGAAGCGATTTTAATAAGTTACAGTTAGTCTTTAAATCATTCAAAATAAGACGGGAGGCTATTTCTGCACAAAAATGGAAAACTACGGCAAGTTTCGAAAAAATGGTAAAAGAAATTATTTAAACCACTTTAATCATGCAACAATATAAGTTTTTGTATTTTAGTTCCCTCGGAATCGAATTCCATGGACAAATTCGTCCGAGAGCTCAGCCAGAGGAGAAGCGATGGCGAATTCCTCAAGGGACACGACAAGATAACTTCTCACAACAATCAATTTCCAAACTTAGCAAAATTATCTCTTAAACGTCACGCAGCACTGAAGCTTGCTCCGATATTCAACAAGGAGAACTATCCGCACACACCTGAGAAGCAGAAAAAATGTACGACAGGGTCGAACCAAATTGGTATGGTTGAATATTTTCCAGTTCCGGTTGTAAGAAAGTCCCAGCCGCCGGTAAGCAGTAGTCAAAAGGAACCAGCAGTGATCAAAAAAGCCGGTGGAAGGCCAAGTCTTGGAAGAGATTTAGTGGTTATAACTGGGAGTGTTCACCATGTGCTTAAAACTTTTAAGACTTATCCGAATGTGAGGGCTTTGTATGAGGTTTACGGTGAGTAACTAAGTTTGAGGGGTAACGAAGTTTGAGGGAATTCTTAAACGCATAATGGGTACGAAAACCTGTCTTTTCAGGTAACCTCACGAAAATACATAAAGGAAGGATTCGCTTGGAGCACATCATCTTAATGCGAGATGAATCGGGCCCAGTCTTGCAGGGGTTTTATTTTGATTTCACAAATTGTTTGGAAAACTTTTTCATATGTAAGGAAATATTTTGTATGCAAAACTTGTTAACATATTGTCATTTCGCCTAATTTGTTCAAAGTCTGACCAACTTTTATGCATCCCTTGCTGTTTCTATGCCCAATCCATAAAAATTCTTAGAAAATACTGTTATGCTAGGGATACCGACTGATCAATATCAGCATGGTTGTTCCTTATTCAAATTTTTAAGAGTTTATTGGCTGCAATTAAGCGTTCAATTTGCATGCTTCTCAGCAAGTTGTTGGGCTTTTGAAACTGACTACTCTGCTGTTCATCAAGAACCCGACATTCTTTTGTCCGCAAACATTTGTAATGTGAGTAGGTATTTCAATTACTGCCACACGCTTATCCCATCCATTGTTATATTAAGAACTGTGACTGCGTTTGTAAGAGCAGCAGTTCTTTGCCAAAACGCATGGGTGTCCTTATAATTGCATAAAATGTTTCTTCCAGCAAGTCACAGGGAAATATGTTTGCAAGAAAGGGTTAAACAAGTCGTATAGATATAAATTTCGCCCGTTGACGGGTTAGTCTCTATACAAGTTCGTATTGATGAAATTGCCCCTTACATTTTTTAGCTTTTTCCCCTAAAAAAAACTAAGTTCGACCTATCAAGTAATTTTTCTATCACGAAATACCTTTCCAATGGGAGTTCCCGCATGTTCCGCTATTTAAATGGTGTTAAACACGACGCAACAGCTTTTTTCGTACAATATTTGTACTGAAAGCTGGTTATGTGTCCTGTATTTTGAAACCACCATTTTCGAAATCGGCGTCAAGTAATTTTGTTTCGATTGATTTTGACAGCAGTTTCCACTTCCATTGGTTTGGAACTTCGTTGTAAAAGAGGCTTTTTCCATGCAATTCAGATTATTCGTTGCCAGATGGCGCTGTCTTAGGTCAAAGATGATACATGACACATTCGATTTTGTAACAATTTCTAATTCGTTCGTCTGAATATGTTGGTGCCCCAAAGTATCTGGTTATTGTTCTCGTTGTATCACGTGCATCGATCTTTCATGCTTTCTTCTTTTTCTTTCAAATTTTTCATTAGTTAATCATACTCTTTAGCCATCGGTTCACCATAGCGGCACACGAAATTTCCGATTTTGGATTAAATTTTTTTTTAATATAAGTGAATTATTATTATAAATTTTGTTATTTAATCGAAATGTTGTATGATTGACATCTATGATTCTCTTCCAATATGACTCAGGTCAAATATTCTGTTTTATTCAGAAAAGCTCTGACTTTTTGACGCAATGAAATCTTTAAAAGCTTTTTTGACCTCTGCTTAGTTGCAAAATTTTCTTCCGGCAAAATGACTCCAGATTGTGGAAAACATTGTGACAGTATGGTAGATGTGGAAGAATTGCGAATCCCAACTGTAGCAGTTTTTGCAACATCACAGGTAGTATATGGAAACTGCAGTTGTCATGCGATAGGATTGGACTGTTTATTGACCAACACTGTATAATTTACGACGTTTATATCTTCTTTTGGGAAAAGAAATCAGAAGAAGATCAGTCGTTTTGAAGTCCACCAGGTTGTGACCACAACTTTTCTGGCTTAAGATCAGTTTTGGGAGTGTGTTGGTTTATATTGTCCAGGTCTTTTATGTCACAGTTGTCATGGCACACTTTTTCACTTTTTACCGGAGGTGATTAACCAGTGTAAAAGCTGCTCACTAAGCAAATTTTTGAGTCTCGTTAAGTTTTTTTTTTAGAGCTTAACATTCAAGTGGGTATGAATACACTTAAGTGCCTGAACACGTGTTAAGTTTTTAGAAAAATTGGACAGAAGGAGAAAGACTTTTGGGCTCAGTGGTTATATCGGGGTGACATCCAACATTTAATGGGGAGACTAAATTATTAGTGTAAATTGACTTGTTTTTATCTAGGCAACAATTTATCTCACAAGATTTTAGTTGCCTAAAAAAAAGTATTTCGGTAACGGCTGGTATTAAGCCCCGAACCGTCCGATTGGGAAGTCAATACTGTACCACTTGAGTCACGGCCACCCACAAGTTCATGGGATGCCCGCTTGTCAAGTTTCCTTACCTTTCCTATGAGGTGTCGATGTATTGTCATACGAGATACTCCCATTTACTGTGCAATGTCTCGTAACGATTTCGTTTAGGTCTGCATATACTCTGAAGACACCGTCGTCAATTACCATTTCCGATTTCCTGCGTGGTTTGTTTTCGAGGCTGAAATCTGCGTAATGGAACTTTTTAAACCAACGTCGAATAATCCGTTTGCCACTTCTTCCTCAAATGCGCCGTTATTATTATTATTTTTTTAATGTATTGTACTTAACACTCAATTGGATGGATATGAATACATTTACAATGCTGAAACGTGTTAATTTTTTTTTTTTTTTTTTTTTTTTTTTGAAAAATGGGATAGAGAGAAAGGAAGATGTTTGGGATCAGTGGTGATTTTCATTACGAGTGATTTTAGCTGTTTCGGGTGCGATTGGGATTTGCACGCCGAGCCTCCCTATTAGGAAGCCAATACACTACCAACTGAGCAAAGGCAGTAGTGTCGCAGTTTAATTTTATAAAGAAACAATCCGAATCTGAACTACCAACGTCACGTTAAACGATACAATTTTATTTTCTACAATTAATTTAAACCTTTTCTTTTAAATCGTTGTTTGTACAGCTAGTCCGATTCGATGCATTGGACAGTTCACCAGACAAAATCGTTTCCACATACACAAGATCGAGAAACTCGATTCGCTTCCGTCAGAATCTGTGCTCGCCAGAATCCAAAACGTATGTAATTTCGCCCTCCTTCAGATAACGGAAGATCAGCCAAAATAAAATTCGACTTCTTCAGTTAATTCTTTTTTTATATTTATTTTGTTTAAGTTACATAAATAAGTTCAACTCATAATGAATTGCAGGAAAATTCACTTAAATAAAACTAAAAACATAATATTGTACAACCAAACTTATAAAAGTGTTATTTCAAAAAAATAAATTCTTTACATTGAGGAATACTCGTATATAACAGCGTTGCGCTAAATAAATAGTCATTTGTACTGTAATACTTATTCGTTTGAGAAAATATTAATGCTACGTCACAAAGGCACGTTTTCAATTTGTTGTTTGTTTTGAATTGAGATGGAAATTTAATTTTCACTAAAAGTCCCAAAGCATCAGCGCGCTGACAATGAATCCACCAGCAATGGCCGTTAAGTAACCAAGATGAAGGGAGCTGGATTTTTGTCGACGGTAACTGAAATAAGAACATTAAAGAAATAATTAATAGATTTGTTCGAGTAGATAATTTATTAACGATTACTTACAGCATTTTGGAGCGAGGAGAAAATGGTGATGGTGGGCTTACTCCTGGTACATTACTATCCAAATACACAAGAATGAATGAAAAGACTGAGAATGCTAAACCACCCAGAAGTGAATTTATTTTACTTTGAACTTCTGGACGAGAAGCCCATTCTAAGGCATCGTTAAGCTTTGCTTGTGCGATTTGTCCAACATCGTAGATACTCTCTTTACTAGCAAAAGACACTAGCAATAAACATTTGAATCAGTTTCTCTATATATGGTGTATGCCTATTAGCATTGAATTTGATAAGGCATGGGATGTCTGGTAGTTACCAAATGCATTGCAATAGTGACCTTCAACGTCTCGACACGTACATATGGTATCTTGTGCGCATATTGGAAGTAATCCTACATGGACGTGAAGTGAATTTTAATTTATTTTCTATCGAATGCAGTGATGAAATTCAAAGCAGTTGGTGGTCTTACGGTTTAAAAGAAAAGGACTGAAGTGCAATTCGGCGTAGGTTTTAGGTTTAACTTTTTTTTTTGAAATCGTTATTAGCTGTGGTGAGGTCATTGAGAAAATCAAATACCAATATGTTATAGTATAAATTCTATGCATGATGGAAATGAACCAATAGTGGTCAACGTAAGACCATACACAGTCGGTAATGCGACATGTCAATATCTTAAAATCTTTTGGAAATGCAAATATTGATTTATGTGGAAAATTGTAACAGCTTATTTATGAAGAGAAGAATGAGACGACGCATTGGAATCAATGTAGTGTAACGTGTACAGAAAACATTTTTACGTTGGCGATCTTTGACAGTTGACTACGGACAAAGATTGGTTTTTGGAACGTAAAAATAGAAGACATTTTTTGGAATTTCAAATGGATACATATCACCTATTTTCCCTTTTTTCGGCTGCATCGGACAGCATTTGTAGAGACGAACTAAGGAAGTATTTTAACAATATAACGCAGCATACGATTAAGGACTATTTGGTACATCATATCTAAAAAAAGATGCATTTAGCAATGAACACAGTCAAAACAAAGTAAGAGCAGCTGACACTTTGGCTCCGAAAGAATACCACTGCGGAAAGCTACAGTTTTGAAATACTAAGGCCCTGCAATAACATTTTTTTCATCGGACTTGAAAACTTTATCAAAAGCAGGTACAAGTATTCTTGGTTGTTTTTCGAGTTATATAATTTCCCATTTTTGTAAAAAGAATCTGGAAGAGAAGAGATACAAGCACATGAATGAAGAACTGTATATTCTCTACAATGACGTTGGCATGATTTGAAGAAAGTTAACATATCGACAATCTTCGACTCTATCTAGGAATAACAACGCAATAAGAAAAAACATCTCCAGCTAGATCAATCGAAAAGGCAACTTAACCAAATTGGCGCACAATTTGCGCTAAAAGAAGAAGCTTTTAGTTTAAGGGGCAGAATTCATCTTGGATTACATCGCAAAAAATTAAGAAAGTCATTGCCTGCTAAGGAAGTTGGTTTTAATTTTTCAGACACCGTGCGCCAAAGCCTAGGCTCACCCAACCACTATTGTTTGCCTTGCCATTTCATACATAGTGACGACGGTCCAACGATTTTTCTACCGACACCGAAAGGCGGAGGAATGAGATACCATACTTTTTTTGTAGGTAGAGAATGTTACTTTTAGAGGTTTACAATTCAAACAAAGTTGCTTTTTGTGTTTTTTAGTGCTGACAGAGATTTGAACTTAACACCTCCGACATGTCACTACCAGGCTAGGTAAGTTAGGTAAAAGCGGATTTTGGAGAGACCAACCCACTTAGGGCAATTGGCTCATTATGATCCTCCTACTTTTGGAACCAATTTGAACTTGTGATGAAGCGTAGGAAACTGTTAACCCCTATATTGTCTAAATTGCTTAAGTCCGTGTAGAAGAAAGCTCCTAAGTGAAGCTTCCTGTTTTGGGAGAGAGCTGGGCATGTACAGAATAGGTAGAGGATTGTCGCTTCCCCCTCCTTGTCCATGCAACTTCTGCAAAAATCATTTGTTAAGACGCTAAACTTCTTGCATGCTTGGCTATAAGGCATCCATTGATAACACCTATGATAGCGCTGAGATGTAAACATGTTGATCCAAAAGTCCATATCATCCAATAGAATAGGTAGAGTGGTTAAAATTTTGTTGAATTCGTCGGCATTGTAATTCCCTGTAATGTATCTGTGCCCCATCACACAACATAGGTGTTCTGCTCTGCTATCTTCCTAAGAGATGATGAGTTCATTAACCACTAAGGTCCAGAGGAGTCAAAACACAACTACTAGACTAGCGTCTGGTAGTTATATTTTACAAAGGTTTGTTTTCTTTTAAGGATGACCAATCTATTAATCTTTTAATATATCTTATTGAAGTTATTTCGTTTACCCTGACTCGCCTGCCAAGGCAATAAGCACATGGTTAAAGTCCGTCGCCGGTTAATGGCGAATTTTGGTTACAATATACAAAATATAATATCGATCATCAGAGAGACTGTCGTCTGGTTTGAGTTATTCGACCAGCGCAATAACTTACAAATAAAAATAACCGCAATGAAAACCACTGCTGCATTGATATGAACTAGTTTTTAATAATGATCGTCTATCCATATTGTGTAGAGCAGAAGTGAAGAAAACTTACAAATTGGCAAAGTTTGGCAAATCACTCAAACGGCGTATTGGTTTAATTTTGAATCCAATTTCTTTATTAAATCAGTTTACAATAAACTGCGCAATTTGATTATGACCTTAATCGTAAAATGTCCAAGTAGTCAAATTCTTTCGATTACAGCACTAAATAAAATAAACCTGATAATACATACTTACGAGTATGTCAACAAATATACTAATTTTAAGTGAGCACTGCAACAAGAAGGACAAAAATCTTCTAGCAATCATAGCAATACGTTTTGGCAACTAATACCATATTTGCAAGTTCGAAACTGCAAACTGGAAAGGTTTGAAATATAGTTATACAGAAAAATAGTGCGTATCTTTTGGATGAATACAGATTTAAATGAGGAAGTCCTGAGAAATATGAGATGCAGAAGTTGATATTCCAAATCGAAAGGTAAAAGATGGAGTACTTGTGTATAGATAGCAATTACTACCTACTCTATGTCAATATTTAATAAAATCATGGCAGAAAAACTGCAAGAATGGCTTAATCACTTAATGCCAGAAATTATAAAAGACGCGCAAGACAAACAAAAAATTGCTTATCTCCGAAGCTGAGGTCGACCTTACAAAGAATAAGATACCCGTTACATGTTTTAACGGTTAACAAAAGAAGTTTTCACAGGGCTATATTTCCTTCCGCACATGTATACTCAACTTCCTATTTACCGCATTTTGTATTAAGTATCCACATATCCTCCCATTCTTAAGAGCAATGTTTTTTGTTTTGAATTAACTACTACACAATGCGGGCGTCAACATAAAAAAGAACAATGCCTTGAAGGAATTTATTTGTATAAAAAAAAATATTAATAATAATAAAATAAAATAATAAAAAAAACGGACATATTCGTATGCTTTTTGATAAAATCACAAAAAGCCACCAAATAATCAACCATATCCATATGTTGTTAGAAAAACCGATAATAACAAACACAGTTTAGGAAGCCTTGAATTGTTAAATTGACACTCTAAGTCCAGATAAAGGAATGACATCGACTCAAAAGGTCAACATGAAAAACAATACGTTATATCAATTTACAAACACAAATCAATCAAATGTCGAATGTACTTTTCGTAATACCAAATTGCTATTGTTTCAAAAATGTTTATAGTTGTCGTCATGTATAATAATATTCATGGACAGCAAATAATCGCCTGACATTTCACACATCTCTGCCTCTGTGGGCACAAATACGAATGAGACCATATGATTGCATTCATTTCAATTACCATATCAACCCAAAAAGTAAACAAGAAAAAAAGTCTAAATGCATATACGAAGAAAGCGTGAGGTAATGCGCAACTGTACCGTGGGATGGATATAATGAACTCAATCCAATCAATAGAAATCTCAATTCAATCGACTGCCACATGTAATATGCATATGTACATATGTACATACTCTTGAGTATTCCGTATACTCTGTGTGAGATCATCGATTTGGTTTTCTAATCTTGGAGCTGTCACTCTTTTATCTATAACTTTGGTGCACTTTTATCACACCGTGGAATGAGGAAGTCATAAACCTTGAACTAAAAACAGATTTCATCTTCAAGAATACATTTTTTTTTTTTTTTTTTTTTTTTTTTTTGTTTTTGAAAAATTTCAATCGATTGCTTGTTTGCACAGCTCACTGATTCGGTTCTAAAAATACACTGGTCACTATCAGATGCAATACATTGTCAAAAATGCACCCACAAACTCTATTCAATTGAACTTACTTGATAATGTGAAGATTTCGTATCCTATCAGACCGAGGGCCACCAAGATGAGAAGGGCTCGCAACTTAGGGTCAAGTGTGTGCACTGGGCTGTAGCCGTAGCTGTAGTCGTTGTACTTGTGACAGTAGTTGTATTTCGAATACTTGAGCGGTGTTTGGAGCAATGTTTCACCTGATGTCGCAGTTTTAAATGCTGCACTATCTTGCGGTCGTTCCAATCCAGTGCTCATTATTGGCGACAATGAATTAAATAGAGATGCACTGATACCTCCACCTCCTTCAACATCTCTACCATTTCCTGCTGCGCTCATGGAATTTCCGTTTTGAGAGTTTTTCTGCAAGTATATAGCCGGAGAAACCATATTCGTAGTAGTTAAATAAAATTGATGTGAGAGCCCGGAACACGGAGCACAGAGCACGGAGTAATTGTTAATTTGATGTTCGTTTTTGTTTTTATGATCCCTCTAGCTGGTGGAGCTTTCTAGTCTTGGAGTACGCGCAACAGACTGAATACAATTTGCCAAATGAAAATAAAGTGAATCGGTAAACAGAAAACATATGTTAGCAAAGGTTAGTGGAAGGAAATTAATGAATCATGTAGCAGAAAACAAAACACTTTTTTGTATTGTAAACAAATTTAATAGAAAAAATAAGTGGACGTAATTGATGACGCAATTAAATAGATTTTATGCTGCTGCGGCATCAGCGCATTGGAATTTCGAATAAGATGAACGTCATTACAATGACAGCTGACAAAAGTGCGTCTCATGACATACTTCGGAAAGGGGTGTTGTTGGCGGTTGGGTGCATTTTTTTGTCGGTTTTCTTTAAATCGATATGTACTGTGAAAGGTATAAATGTGAAATTTGTGTATAAGAAAATGGCGGTTTATACGATTTAAACTGTGGAGTTTTAAAAAATAAAAATTCGTATAGTCTAGGAATTCTAGAAATTGTTTGAATCACATGCGTGAAGTCGACTATTAGTTGTTGATATCGTATTGATTTAAGTGCTGATCGCTCTCTCTGTGCAAAAATTGCTGGCTGTGCCAAAAGTTGGATTGGCCCAGCAGCGCAACAATCAAGCTTATAGCGTAATGCTTACCCTACCTGCCAATGGTAATCCTCAGTAACAGCACGAATAAATGCTTACTCATGCAGACTAAAATGACAAATGCCTGCTACTACTTCATAGGGCTCACAACTCTATACGGCAGAGATAAATCAAAATGTGACGAACCAGCGAATGGCATAGGATAATAACTGATTTTCTATCCTGGGAAGCGATGTTCAGATCTGCATGTGGAATATTTGAAGCCTTAACAGACTGCTTGCAGCCGACTAACAAGCGAATATCCCCGACTGCTACAAAGCAGACACAAATACCATACAAAAATGGAATGAACCGAATAAAAAGAAAACTCCGATGTCTAATATAGAGAATATTATAGACAACCGGCGCGACAAGGACAACACTCACAGCGTTTATTTGGATATGGATTCGCAGTCAGTGGAAGATCTAGGGGTCAAGTCTTGAGCTTACGGCATGTAGTAAATGTCTGAGTACGATTCACACAAAGTGTAAATTAGTTAACATAAGCATAATAATGCTCACGAGCCGATAGAGGAGAAGGACGACCTTACCAAAGAATATTTCTTCGAGCTCCTCAACAAAACCTACGAGCAAGGCTTTACATATAACATGAAAAATGTATTGGCGATTTTGATGGCGAGGAGAAGCCTCTTGGAAATACAAGGGGACATTACAGCATCCACGCCATCACCTCCGCTTATTGATTTTGTGACGGGGTGTAATGTAACTATAAATTTCAGTAACAGCCCAAAGCTAGCGAACCATTGTGAGGAAGTTCAACGTCAATATGTTACAATCGCAAGAGATTGCCAGGGGCCTTTAATCTCCTTCTCCAAAATCGGTGATAAGATGTCATTTGATTTTTAAAACATCCCTTTTGAAATAATTGTGCGAAACTCGCAAGTTAACTCCTCAACTTAAAAGTTTATTGAGTTACTCACTTACGCAGATTTTGTTGACATAATGGGAAGAACACACGGAAGTGTTTGCGACTATTGAATGAGAAGCGGAAAGATGGGTTAAGCTGTTAGCGAAAAACAAAACAAAGTACATATATTCGGTCTACATAGAGAAACATACAACATCGACGCCTAGGACAAAACGTCAAGATAGGTGACGATAACTTTCTCATTACTTTATCTACTTCGACTCCGCTATCAATTTCGAGTAGTCTTCTGACTCAGTCGCATCAATAGAAAACAGAGTAGAAGTTTCAACGGCGAACTGTAGGGGCTGTACAGCGACGCCGACCTCTTTAGCACGTGACGTCCGAAAATATTTCAACTCTTAAACAAAGAGACAATGCAGGAGAAGACAACCTCATTTTAGGTAGCACACAGAAGTCGAAAGGAACTTCACCCACCAGAAGGCTAATGGCACAAGACCGCGCTAATTTGAGAGGCATGTAAGTTGAGGCCATAGCCCATCCGAACTGTAGCTGCATCTAGATAAGTAAGATCGCCCTCTCTTTGAATTGTAACACTTTTATTAACAAGACGCCATATTAAGACTATCGCTCTTATTAAAAAAAAAAAAAAAAAAAAATATTCAACATAATAGAGTTGCTATTGTAATAATGATACAACGGCTTATCTTAATCTTATTTTATTAAACGTTAAAGAAGAACGTGTAAATGCATCTTGCTAACTTATCACGTTTAATCACACTTGCTAATATTTGTAACATTTTCCTTTCTATCATATTTCGTTATGAAGAATGGTTTATGATATTATCTTTTGAATACGATTTCAGGTATATGGGTTCCTAATTCGCATATTTTTGATAAAACCCAATTTTTATGTGTTTTCAAGGCTTTCCTACATAGCCACATAAGAAGAAATCGAATGATATTAAATCGTGAGTTTTCGTTTCCTAATGTGCTCTTCGTAAAAACTGATAATGCCATCAGCGTAAACACCACTCCAAATAATGCAATTTTTTGGTGTAGGTGATTCAATCTTATGAGTCTGTTCTCAATTTATCTTACTACAGAATCTTTGAATCTTCTTCCGGTTTTCCGTCATTCTCAGGGGCTAAAGTTTCTCTGCGTGCGCATTTCTTTCTGACACGACACGACGAATAGCGAGATTAGTTGGTCGATTATGAGGAGAAAAACCAGCACAGAATCTCTTATAGAAGAACGAAGCGTAACGTTGGTGCTTTTTTAAAATAGTTTGCTGCATCATTTTTAAACGGTTTTCGTGTTTTACTATATGTCTTCTTTTTTTTTTAAGTGTAGAGAGCAAAGTGAAAGTAGACATTAGATATCATTTTATTTATCTAACATATATTAAAATAAAAAATGTTGTTCAGAAATATTGTTACTTATTCGAAAGTGAATTGCATAGTCTTTAATTTAAAAGAATAGATACATTGTTGCTTGTTACTTATGTTGGCAAATAAATTTGCAATTTGAAAATAAGTTTCCCCGTAAAGGTATAGTACTCAGAGCTCTTATTCATTTCGAAGAACGAAGTAAACTGCTGTCTTTACTCTTCAGTATAGACTATATGAAATCCTTAACTTTTGAGGGCATCCTTTAAAGATATTCATCACTGAGTTGAGATTGTTTCATCTTCTTACTTACTACAGTTCGGGGTAAACCTGGGCCACAACTAACAAGTCTTTCCAGTTGGTCCAGAAAACCCTTTCTTGTTCAACTTTCTCTATTGCGTTCTCTCCTGGTTAAATTCGAAGACTCTGCGGGCCGTAGTATTGGTTCCCATCAGCTCTAAATATCCAAATTATCTCAGCCGAATGATGACAGCAGAGCCAAGGTATACAAAGTCCCTTGTTACCTTAAAGTTAAAGCTGTCGACTATGACGTTATGTCCAAATAATCTATGTTTTTGTCAACAGCATATATAATACAATACGTACTTGGTTTTGCCCTCATTTACTGCTAAGCCCATTTTGGGAGCTTCAATTTCAATACTAGCGAACGGACCGGAGACAGCGCGCTCAGTTCTGCCAATTATGTCAATATCATCTGCAAACGCAAGTAGTTGCAAAGCCTTTTGAAAAAATTATAGCTCAGATGTTGGCTTGTGAGTTCCGCACAACTCCTTCAAGTATGATGTCAAAATTTTTTTTGATATCATTAAGTCGTTATCGATCTTGACGGAGCAGCGAACGTTGTCCACCATTATCCTGTACAGATGATGAGCCAAAACTAAACATGGCTCTACAAAGCTCGTTTCTATAAATGCTGTCATATATGGCCTAAAAATCGTTGAAAAAATGGTATCGATCTAAACTTCTTGTTCATGTCCCATGTTAAAAATGCAAAAATTTATTTTTTTTTTATTTAGTAAAAAGATAAACATAAAGATTGCCCTATGTCTTGGTCCTAAAATGTAGAAATAACTCTTTTCAACAAGTCTTGGAATTTTTCGTCTGCGGCGCATAAACAAAGTTATGTCAAAAGATATAAAAGAGATATCGCTCTTCAGCAGCAGTGTCAATTGACGGACAGATGAGTTAAAGTGTCTGCAAGACTGAATTTATTAAATTATTTTGTTACATACTTAGTATAGTTTATGCTTATTTAATTTCAGCAGAAAAAAAAATATATACGATATATTCGTTCAATGATATTTTCAAATTTAAGAACCTACATCTAAGAAATATTTAATTGTGGATTTAAAAAAAAAAAAAAAAAAAAAAAAAAAAACAAAAATCTCTTGGAGAACAATCAAAGATAAGCAAAAAGCATGTAAGCAATAGTAAAAAGAAATTTTTAATTAAAAAAAAAAAAAAAAGTCGCTGCAATAATTGTCTGTGGTTTTGTTTAATACTTTGTAATAAATTTCTGTTACAATTTGTTTTATATTTTCCTCAACCCACTTTCCTATTTATGAGAAAAGAAGTGAAGATATTGATTTTACCCAGGATTGAAATGGAACAAGTTTGTGACATAGGTTGCCCACAGAGCTGGAGTTAGGAGGGGTGTGTGATTTTTATTATTTACTTGTATTGATGTTTATATCTACATACTCGTATAAACATAGTGTTAAACACGCTTACACTATTGGTGATTATTACTAAAATACGAGTATGGTATATCCGGAGTCATTCATGCACAAATTAGGAGTAGTCTTTTTTTCCCTATTCAGTGAATGTTCAAATAGAAGGGCAACTAAAATAGACAAGTTATAAATAAAGTTTACCTTAAAAGGTTTCATTTATTAGTTGTATATGTTTACGTACGTGTAAAAAAGTGTAAATTTTACTTTAAAGTAAAAATATGGGTGTATTGTTTATTGTTAATATGAGTCAAAATTGTTAAAATCCTTATAACAGAATTGTTATTTTTATAAGAAAATGGCACTTGCTAATACTCATCTCCTTTACCCTTGATCAAGAGCTTCCGCTATTTCGGTCAACCTCATACCAAAAAATAAGTTAGTTAAGAGCCCTTTCCATTTGAACATGACATGCGGGACCTTTATTCTTCTATTGACACTTTGAGCTTTAGAAGCACCTAAACTAAAAACACTTTCCTTTTAAGTCAATGTGTTTGCTACTTAATTTAAGTTTCGACTTATCAGGCAATTTGTTTGATTATTTTATTTGTTTAAAAATATTATGCTTTAATTAAATGCGGTTAAAGTTTTTCGCTTTAAGGTCATTTCGAGGAAAAAATTTTTCGTAGTGGCGCGCATAAATATATGAGAACCTCAACCGACTTCTAGTGCAACTGAAAGAAGTTAGTTAAGAATCGGGCTGACTGCAGAGCCTTGCTAGTACAGGCCCAGGTTCATCCCGAACTGTGGCGTTACCTAAGTAAGTAACGTAGCATTTCTTACTTTGTAATTTTCAAGTACTTTTTCCAATGCTTTTATATCATGAACGAACGCTTCAAGATGGGCTGCGAGACGGTCTCTTTCCCTTTATATTTCTTAGTCCATTTGTTTTTGTTTTTTTAGATTGGCGTCTTGGAAGCTTTTGGTCCTTCAGTGCATTTCACTGCTTTCCAAAGCGAATAGTTGAATTGTTTGTCTACTGTTATGTTCTCAAAGTAGGTACCAGCTGCACGATTTTTAAGGTATATCTCTTTGAAAGTGATCCAATATATTGGGCCCAGTAAAATGATTCTAAAGTCCATCCAACATGAGGTGTAGTGACAATGCAGATAGGTGGATGGATATATTAGATTAGATATATGGTACTCGTGATAATTAACGTGATAATTAAAAAAAAAAAACAATCTACTAAACGACTTGCATCCATTTTCAAATCGGAAAAAGAACATAACATATTGTATAGTACATAGCGTCACCCGGTCCAAGAACAATCAAGTCGAATAAGATGAAACCAAGGAAGGGTAAGACACATCTCCAAAAAACCCCTGCACGATGCCGAGTAGATGTGATAAGTCTTAGGACCAAAAGGGGATGAAGGATATTAGCAAGTGGTATTATGCTAATCGAAATATCAGTTACAATGTAAGTAGCTGTCAGAGAAAGCGAGGGACTAGCTTTTCAATATAAGGCAATATTTTCTATTAAAATTAATCGTAGAATAGTATTTAGGTTGTCAAACTGATACAGGAAGCGTGGCAGTAAATAAATTCAGTCATCAATAAGTACCTTTTTAAATTCTAGTATTATTGGGTAATAGCTTATTAATATATAAAATTATTAAAAAAAACTAAGCAACTACTGTATGTATTATTTTTAATTTGTTTCAGCAATTACAGACACCGTACTTTTCTACACATAAACATTAAAATGTCGGTTAATTCACAAAATGCTATTTGCACATCTGTAGCCGTTTTCTTAGTCCTTATGACACTTTACTTTACAACAAATGCTCTTAAGCGTAGCTATGAAATAAATCAATTAAAGCTCGAAATGGAAAATCGACAACGTGAACTCGAAAGGGAACAATTAAAGGTCTTCAAACAGCAGATGGCAGAGAGGGAAATCCAACGACAGGCTGATATATTGGCTAAATTGAAGGAACATCAATATTATTGCTACGACTTGCAAATTTTTACTCTCCGAACAGACCCGGAGGAACCACTGAAACACTTTACAACTACAGATCAATTGAATCAAACGACTCTTAAGCAATATAAAAAGACTTATCGTAAAAAGGATTTGAATAAACCTCAACCAACCAAAAAGAGTAGTTCATCTGAGCCGATCATCTATCTCTTTGTACTCGTTTTTCTATATCTTCTATTGAAGGCAGCATCTGATATTACTCACCACTATAAAGAGGTAAGACTAATATGTACTACAGGGTGACTGACTCGAACTGCAACTTTTTAAAATGCTATAATTTTTTATTTTTTGATAAATTTTATTGTGCCAAAGCAAAAAATGTTGTAAAATATATCAATTTTCAAATTGTATCAGTAGTTTTCAATATGTCCACCTTTGGTGGCCTTGAGACGGCCGAAGAAATCATCGCACGCTGCACGCAAGTGGCTCTGCGGTATTTTGGCCCATTCCCGGCGAAGTGCTTGTTTGAGGTGTTCCAGACTTTGGTATTTTTTAGTGCCAACCTTCGCCTTCAAAATACCCTAGACGGAGAAATCCAACGGATTTGCATCCGGAGAATTTGCAATCCATTGTTGCGAAGAAATGGATTGTGGAACATTGTTTTTTTTAACCAATCTTGGTTGACGCGCGCTTTGTGAGACGGTGCCGAGTCTTGATGAAATGTCCACGGTCTCCGACCGAAATAATTGTTTGCCCAAGGCTTCAATACTGTCTCTAAGACAGTTTCACGGTATACGATCGTATTAATTTTGACGCCACGGTCCAAAAATACGAGCAGAGAGTGACCATCGGCGATTATGGCGGCCCAAACCATCGCTGCCTGCTTTCTAAAGAACTCTCTGGCAAGTACACTCGGTCATTTTGTTTGTTGACACATTGCTCTATAACAAATAGCGACTCATCGGAAAAACCAATTTCGGCAACTCACCACTTTCGTGCAAGCGTAGAAACTCCTTCGCTCATGCGACTCTAACTTTTTTCTGTTGCGGTGTAAGATCGTGTGTTTTTTGGAACTTCAATGGCTTGAGCCCAAGTTCATTTTTCAGTATGTGTTGCATGCGTTCTAATGATATGTTGAGCTCGCAAGCAATTTTTCTTCCACTTCAACGCGGATTTCGCTCAATTTGAGCCTTCACTTTCCGAACCATTTCTGCAGATGTTGCTGTTTTTTTATGACCACCCCCATCGCGTTTTGCAACGCTACCAGTATCACGGTAACGAGCTATGGATCGAGACACAAATGATTTATTCACGTTGAGGTGCTGGAGGGCTTTAACGATAGCTACTTGTGGTTTTACAGCCAAATATAAAGCAATCACACTATCACATTTGAATTCTATCGCGGATAAAAATTGTTCAACTCAACTGAGACGCAAATTGTTTAAAAGGCTTGTAAATAATAAAATTATCTGTCATGTGTCAACATTTGAGCTCACAGTAATGAACGGTTTGGAAATTATAGCAGTCTGAAAGCTGGTTGCAGTTCGAGTCGGGGTGTATATAAACTAATATAAGAATTTTGAACATTCTTTTACTCGTATGTGTAAGCATATTAATTTTATATATGGGTATTTATTTTAATCACTACAAAGCCGATCTTTATTTCGGCTATGGGCTTTCAAACAGTTTATTAAAGTTTTGGTTCTTAGATAGCGGCCTTAATTCCGAAATGTGTTTGAGATTGACAATAATGAAATGTTAGTCGTACTTTCGAATCATGTCTAGGCTCTCTGAACTGTTTCCAATTCTTAGTTCAGCCCCTGTTCATACTTTTTTCATCTCCGATATGGATTTAAAGAAGTGTTAGTAATCCATTCTAATCGTTTGAGTCGCGCTTCTTTATTCGATCTATATGAAGACTTAGTACATTCTTAAAATCTATTGAATGTTGCCCTTTCCTCAACGAGTCATGTGGTACACTTTTCCTGTACCAATATTACTGATCGATAGGACACATAATTCGTTTAAGCAACCTTTAGGGTACTAGATGATTAGATTCCAGCTTGCTGAAATACGCGTTCTTACTAAAACTGTTCAGTTTTTCGCAGAACTGTCCTTTAGAATTAGGACAAGTACAAAGGAAGTAATCCGCGATTATCGTATCGTAAATACAAGGTCAATCTGCTATCCCCTCTAGGCTCGTCGGACCACTTTGTCATATCAGCTAAATTCTTAAATTAACCGTATGGAAATACGAGAAAGCCAATTGAATCGGACTTAACAGCACCATTAGGAATTTTAACTGGTCCTTATGTTCCTTCGATAACGAAGTAGTTGCCTCTGCTGATATGATAAGAGACACCATTCTCTTTGGGTGAGATCCTTTATCCTGTTACATCTCCCTGAAAAAAAAGGACTAAGGTGGTGCCATAGTAGCAAGGCTCAGAACCACCGATTTAAGGTTTGGTAAGGAAGGGAACAAAGGACTCAAATAGCTTAAAACCTGAAATAAGTAAATGAAAATAGAACACGTCAGTAGTTAAAATTTATAGAAATACAAAACAAAAAAAGAAAAGACAGCCATTCAGTTCGTAAGTCCAATCAAGCCGAATATGTACTAGTGCCCTAACAATAAATCGTTAAAAAAAATAAAAAAGCAAAATTATACGGAAAAGAATATTAAACCCAAAGTATGTCTACGTTTTGAACGAAAAAAAAAAATAATAATAAAAAAGGAAAGGAAAAATACAAAAAAAAATCTTTGTGAACAAAAAGAATTGTAGGTGAAAAAAAGTAAAGAGAAAACTGCTCGCAAAGCTGCAGTACCGCTTTTAAATATATTAAAAAAAGGGAAATTGTATACTGATTGCTAAGAGGTTCATAAAATTGCAGCTCATCATAATTTCATGAATTTCTTTCTGATACAACTCTCCATCGTTTCTGGAAAAGGCAAAGCTTTCAACTAAATTTCGATGTAAAACTAATAAGTGCTCTGCTAATAAAATATTTAATAAAAGGAAAAAAAAAAATAAAAAAATTATAATAAACGTAACTATAATTATATATATGCATAGGCATATGTATATGCATCCCCTTATTTAAAAAAAAGGGAAATTCTACAAAAGGGATGCTTTTAAATAGGTACCTACATACAAATACATCAAACTTTCAATTTCAAATATTGGGTCTGTAACTTCGTGCGGTTTGCTGAGAGATGGCGTAATTTGTATTATTCCATTGTTATTATTCCATTGGAACATGCGTTGAAAAGCTACTGTCATTGCACGTGATTTCAGTATATGTCATTCATTTGAAGCGTAAACAACAATAATTTTTTTTCACTCAAATATGTCGAGTTCTTTTTCATTACTTTAATATGAAGAAAACTGCTGCCGAGAGTCATCGTATTTTGGTGGAAGTTTATGGTGAATGTGTGCTAGCTGAGCGAAAAGTGGTTTGCACGATCTAAAAGTGGTGGTTTTGACTTGGAAGACGATGAACGTCCTGGGCAGCCAAAAAAGTTTGAAGATGAAGAACTGGAAGCATTACTCTATGAACATTGTTGCCAAACACAAGAACAGCTCGCAGAATCTTTGGGTGTCACTCAAGCAGCCATTTCAAAACGTTTAAAAGCAGCTGGATATATTCAAAATCAAGGAAATTGGGTTCCACATGAACTCAAGCCGAGAGACGTCGATAGGCGGTTTTGCATGTCCGAAATTCTGCTGGAACGCCACAAAGGGAAGTCATTTTTGCATCGGATTGTTACTGGTGGTGAAAAATAGATCCCATACGACAACCCCAAACGCAAAAAATCATATGTGAAACCCGGCCAACCAGCTAAATCAACGGCAAAGCCGAATATCCATGGCGCGAAGGTAATGCTCTGTATTTGGTGGGATCAGATGAGTGTGCTGTATTATGAGCTGCTAAAACCAGGTAAAACCATCAATAGACAACGCTACCGAATACAATTAATCCATTTGAAGAGAGCAGTAGCCGAATATGCGACCAGACAAGGGGCAATAATTTTCCATCATGACAACGCTCGGTTCCACGTTGCTATTCCGGTTAAGAACTATTTGGAAAACAGTGGATGGGAAGTCTTAACCCACCCGACGTATAGCCCAGACCTTGCTATATACCAATATATTATGTTTATTTTTCAAATTATGTATTTATATTTTTATGTCCTAAATGTTATCTATAATTTTTTTGGTTTAAATGTATTTTTTTTGTGAATAGTACGTTATTTTTTTAATAGAAAACTTAGTACATAATACTAAGTACATATAATATATATACAATATATATATACATATATATTTATTCGAAAATTTTGTGTGTAGATATTTTAATATCCTCTGTGTTGTCTAAAGTTTTTTTTTTGTTGCATACCACACCGCCTTATTTGAGCTCGTACTAGGTACAGTGTGCAAAACTCATATTCGTACACCCTTAGAGTGACTAAGCAGAAAATCGTTTTTTGAAATTTTCTCTCTATTAAAATTGCAATGACTAAAAAAATTAAATTAAATGATACTATTGTTTCATATTTCCATTTCTTTTAGTTTTGTATCAAAAACAGTTTCTTTTCTGAAAATAGTTGTATGAACTTTGTATACTGTAGGTTCATTAATTTAAAATGTATAAATGTATAAGGGGATAATAAAATATATATATTGAGATAATACACCAAAGTCGTAACACAGTAGGAAAATTTAAATGTTTGTAACTATATATATGTATATATAGGGTGATTCATCGTGATGCTTGATTTTCAATAGGCTTTTTTTGACAGATCACGCGTGACTCCTATCAAACTGTTTTGTCACGTTTGTTTAGTTTCGTTTGGCAAGACTCATGGAAAGACTCACACCACAACAGCGTCTCCAAATTGTTCAACTGTATTACGAAAATCAGCTATCTGTGAGAAATGTTTTTCGTGCGATTGAAGGAACTTACGGTGCACATAATCCACCTACTGAAACCACTATTGACAATACCATTTGCAAATTTGAGTCCCAGTTTACATTAGTTAATGATACTCGACCGGTTAGACCACATCTAGCACGTTGTGAAGAGACTATAGCAGATGTAGCTGACGAATAGATTCTTGTTTTATCGTGAAATTTTGTTCAGTTTGGGGTGATTAGCAATCCGAAGAGTACCAAGAGCTACCATTGCATCCATTAAAAACAACGGCATGGTGTAGTTTATGGGCTGGTGGAATCATTGGTCCATGTTTCTTTAAAAATGGGGCAAATCAGAATGTTACCGTCAATGGTAACCGTTATCGCATCAAGTTTACGGACTATGTGCTTCCTGAAATTCAAGCACATGGTCTCGGTGAGCTCTGGTTTCAACAGGGCGGCACTACGAGCCATACAGCGCATGAAACAATGGGCTTGTTAAGAAATCATTTTGGTGAGCACTTAATTTCACGTTTTGCTACGGTAAAATAGCCGCCTAGATCGTTCGATATCACACCTTTCGACTATTTTTTTTTTGGGGATATATAAAGTCTCGGCTCTTTAGAAATAAGCTAGCTACGATTGACGCTTTGGAAGCCAACATGAATTGTTCTTTTAACAGATAATAAAAATTTTGAGTTCACTTTTGAATCTAAGTGTTTTATTTTACATTATAAATCAAACCTCACGATGAATCACCCTGTATAAATCATGTATGTGCAATGATAGTTTCAATACCTAAAATTAGGCAACAATAAAAGAAAAGAAAAAATTATAAAATTCTTGTTTTAGTGAAGTCTGTCTGTAGGCGCTATGATGCAGTTCTAAAGAATTTTCAAGTGTCGTTGGAAAGTAGATTTCGGCTGGCTTGTACGTTCCGTCCACTATTGTGGTTCGCGTTTTGAAAGTAGGCATGATTTTTTGTTTTGTATAGTGAATATTGTCTAGGAGTGAGGACAAGAAACAGCCCCATCCAACTCCTCACTCTAATACATTCTTTCCGTCCTTTTTATTTCCTTTCCCAGTCATGTCTACATCCTGGTTTCCGGTACTCTTCTCGTCTCCAACGCCCTCTGTTATCCTATATTTCTTTCGTATTATCTATTCCTAATAAGATTCCTTCTATCATCCCATCCTA
The DNA here is from genome assembly GCA_907269105.1 of Volucella inanis. Classification (NCBI taxonomy): domain Eukaryota; kingdom Metazoa; phylum Arthropoda; class Insecta; order Diptera; family Syrphidae; genus Volucella; species Volucella inanis. Next base: position 102,555,308 of record OU026157.1, on the reverse strand, counting down.
TCATATCTTCTATAACAAATATTTTTTCCTCCGAATTTCCGGTTCCTATTTCTATCCATATCTACCTATCCACATCCTCTATCCTCTACTAGTCTATAACAATCCCTCATCAGATGAAGAGTATCAAGCCAAAAGATAAGGCATGGTACGACCCGGGCTGTAAAAAGGGTGTCAGGGTTAGAGAAATGTTTTTTCGATCCAACAAAACCAAGCCCACCAAGTAAAACCGAAAAAAGTTCAAACGAGCCGGGAATGATTGCAACGCCTTTCTGTGAAATTCCACTACGTTCAAAAACTGAAGCATAAAATACTACAACGTCCCAATAGTAGTAAAAATTGTTGGTCGTGCGTCAAAAACATTAAAAATTCTGCCTCATCCTCCATCCCAACGCTCTTTTCCAATGATATTCCAGCTGTCAGCTCTTAGGACAATGCCAATCTGCTTGCTGATTGTGCTTCGTCCCCGCCTACACTTGAGTGCGTCGAATCTTCAATGGAATGAATCCATTATCGCATTCTTGTAGTAGCAAGAGTATTTAAAGATCTCAACATACATAAATCTGCTTTAATTTAATGCTTTCAGAACTCAATGCTGTCTGCTGTCATTAAAGCAAAATCTAAATACCCAGTTATTATCCATGAATGGCACTTGCATCGTCAAAACCAAAAAACTTTCCATTCTCGGTATGTGCCCCAGTGACAATCGATGTCGTCAAAAATGCTGCGAAATGTCTAGGTTTCGAGAAGTGATGTAAAAAATATTTCACCCCATCTGATCTGTCCTCAATACACAGGGTGTCCCAGTTTAGCAGTATAATCCTTTAAGGGCATATTCCTGAAGTTTCGCCGAACAAAAAATTGTATGGCAGTGGGGAGGGGTCTATTCTTACTCCATTTTAAGCTACAACCTATCAAGGTGGGTTATCTCTAATTTGGAGGTGTAACCACTTTAAACGCTACAACTTCTAAACTAGTACAAGTAAAAAAATAGTTTTAGACATTTCGAAAGGATAGTGCATATTAGTACATACAAGTCTTAAATGCTTTGGGTACATCTGTGTACATTTTCTAAAAATGTTTTGAAACTTTTTTACGTACGATCAACAGATTATGTAGTAAAAGCCATTTTTTGTTAGGAAAAATGGCCAAAAAGAATTGTACCTCTCTCTGAGATATTTTTTTGTGGTCCTGCGAAGGACCTTTTTGGTACAATTTATGGAATGTTTTTAGCAATTGTTTGAAGTGCTTTCCATTTTGGATGGCAGATTAACGTACAGCAAAATTTTTCTCATCTCTTCTGAAGCGACACTCATATTTAATATTTTCTTGGAGCTCTACCAGACTCGACATTTCTCTAAAATGAACTTTTTCTTTCATAGCAACCTAGAAGAAAAAGTCCATGGGTAAGGTCAGGAGATCTGGTTGGGGCCGAATCGACCAATTCACCGTTCGTTAAAAGTATGGTAGAGGGACGAAGTTACCTCGCTGCTACTGTGACAGGTTGCTCCATCTTGTTGAAAGAACATCGCCCTTCTCTAAATAAGAGGACATAGTTAAAGAGTTCCGGCAATCGTTCTCTAAGAAATTATAGGTAGTAATGTGAATTAACTATTTGTAGAAGAATGTGCGGGGGTACTAAAGTGTTTCCTATCAATACAGTCCAAACATTTACGCTAAACCTCCTTTAAAAAAAGCAACACATTTTGAAGAAATTGTTTACAATAATCAAATTCTTACCTTTGAAAGGATGTTGTGTGTATTAAATGCACCAATGGTGCAAATTATGGTGATTTGAAACCCCATCTCTTGTGAACTGCACTTCGTCAGTCCACAGAATGTTTTGAGAAATTGACCGTCTTCTGCATGTTTGCGCAGTAGCCATTGGTAAAATTCCACTCTTCTTTGCGCATCACCTGGTAGTAAATCCTGTACCGGTGTCAAATGGAAAGGGTGTAATCCATTACTGTGTAAAGTCCTGTGAATTCTGGTTCTGGGAAGTTCCAACTGCACAGCTAGTCATCGGATGCTGACTGAAGGCTGAACTTCCACAGCACTCAAAATCTCTGAACTTCTTTCTCTTTATTTTTGATGCAGTTGACCTAGTATCCACGAAGTGATGAAACGTTTCAGCGAATAGCCGGATGCACGGTGTTCTACGATTTGGGTTGGTACTCAAATCTTGCCAATGAAGCGTTTCCATTGCAGAACCCGTATACAAGCACTATTTTCGCGAATTCGTGTTTTGAATACATTTTGTGGAGATGAACTTATCATTTGGCTGTTCACTAACAGAGCAAAATGTCGATTGGAGATCAGTTGAAACAAACCACAGCAAAAGCAAAAGTACCGCAATGTCAAATTGAAAAAAGGAGTAACAAGGAATTATTTAGAAGTTATAGCGTTTAAAATGGTTACACCTCCAGATTAGAAGTCACCTAGTACATTTCTTGTTGGCCATTTTTTTCTAAAAAAATGGCTTTTACTACAAAATTTGTTGATCGTACGCAAAAAGTTTTTAAACATAATTTTTAAAAAATTTTGCAAGGATAAATATTTCATAAAATTTTATAAAATTTATTAAGTAAATATTTTAAGAAAAATGCATTTTAATTCAAAAAATGGAACCGCAAATTTTCATAATTTTAAGTTTAACGAGTCATAACTTTTTTGTTGATGTACAGATGTACCCAAAGCATTGTATGCAATACTAAATTATCTTTTTGAAATGTCTAAATTTATTTTTGTACCTGTACTAGTTTAGAAGCTATAGCGTTTAAAGTGGTTACATCTTCAAATTAGAGGTCACCCACTTTGATGGGATGTAACGTAAAAAGGAGTGAGAATAGACCCTCCCTCCTTTGCCATACAATTTTTTGTTCGGCGGAATTTCAGGAATATGCACTTAAAGGATTATACTGCTAAACTGGGACACCTTGTATAAGACCGCCCAAAATTGGAGTACAATGCCCACATCTGGTGAGGTGCTCCTAAAACATCCCTGCACCTGCTAGATAGGATTCAAACCTGTGCGATAAAACTCATAGGTAATACTACTATAATATAAGTCAGTCAAAATTGACACCCTTGAACAGCAACGTAATCTCTTCTGTCTCATTTTGTTTTATTGCTATTTTCATCAGCAGTGCTCCATAGAAATCGCCAGTATCATTCCGCCCCTTTAAACCTTCAACCCTAACGCCCGTCTTGCTATGAATGCTCATCAGTATAGCCTCAAGCCCACTTTCAGACGTACCCTGAATTATCATGATTCGTTCCTAAGCCGTACAACCCGATTACGGAATACCCTGCCAAACTGTATCGTATTTATTATGACTTGCAGACAGTTAAGATCAACGTACATCGGTATTTATTTTTTTCTACCGCCCTGATTTTCCTTCGCCCACACTGTACAAAAATTTTAAGGGTTCTCAAATCCCCTGAGAGTGCGCTAACTATTAGAAAAAAAAAAAAAAACTGGATTGACAGTTATGAGGGCGTTCAGTAAGACTTTAGACGCAATTGGTTGTTGCTACAGACGAAGATATTTCGCCTCGCCACCGATTCTTAACAATATACTATATGATAGTTCATTTTCAACGGGATGGCTCATACCTTCGGCTTGAAAGGCCGAGGCTAGTTGGAGTGAAACCTAACAATGTCGCCTTACAAAAAGACATCAGCTCGCATCCTATTGTTTTGCAGCTTAACGTGGAGACCAGAAGCTGTAAAGACCACACCCCCTCCTCGTGACCTAACATACCATGCCTTATAAAAATTCCACAGTGCCTTAGAGTTTTCTGATATGACATGTCTAGCCAAAGAAGTTTATTATCCAGGAACTCATCCGAGGTTATTAGATTTGAAAGCGGATCACGTCTAGGAACAATCAAATGCTTCTCCAATGAGAAAACTTTCTTGCTATACGCATTGTTGCATTTTCAACAACTAATGTCACGTAGGTGCTATGAAAATATGTGAAAGATCTCTAAACAGTTTCGCAGTTAATGTAGTAGGCAAATTGACATATAGAGCGAGAAAAAGGCCTGCATATCGCCTTGGAAAAAACGTTCGACAAAGTTTCCAGAGAATAGTTTTGGATGGCGCTAAGGTATCAAAATGTATCCGACATATATGTTTTTACAATATACTATATAAGAATGATACTCGAAATGTACGATAACGATAAAACGAAAGTAAAATGCACCACCGGAACAAGCGAAGAATTCGTAATTAAAATTGGAACACAACAATGCAGTTTACAATGTCCATTTTTTAAATGTCGGGCAAAATTTTCTATTAATTTCAATTTTTTAAATTAACGAGTAAAGAACGACTTTTCGTCTTTTTGTCGATGAAAACGCTATTATAAGCAATAAAGTGACAACTCTTTAGGGTTAAAGGTTTATTATACCATATACGACAGTCGTCCGTCTAGCTTTAATTTATACATAGCAATGTTGGATGATGTACGAAAAAAATTAATATAGCGATGTGAATAAAAATATTACAGATGTCAGTGGGTGTTAGAAAACGTGATCTAATAAAAAAATATGCTCACTCGTAAAAGTCACTACGTTTATAGACCGATAGCGGAGAAACTTCGATTGAGTAAATCGGCTGATTTAGCCATGTTTGGTGAAAGTTGTCGGAGAATATGGTTCAAGAAGCAATAGAGGGTTAAGTTTCAGCCCAGGTTTAGCGAAGAATAGCATTTGCAAATGCGAAAACATCAGAAAAATCTTGGCCTCACTAAAGAGGTGATCCAAAACAGAGTTTTTTTTGAAACGGTTGTAAGGTCCGCAAATTAAGTCAACCTCCCAATATATGTAGTAATAATAGATGTATGTAATTTTTTGCGTTACATACATATTTCAACGACTAGTAAAGGACGAAGATTTGTAAAGGGTTTTTTTTTTTAAAGAGTTTTAAAATTGGTTCTTTAAATAAAACACAAAGAAAATAACTTGATGACGATTTATTAAAATTATTCAAAAGTTTATTTCATGCCATTTAATATTTGAAAATAGTTTCGGGCATATGTCTACCATGGTTGCCTTTTACAAAATGCATTCTAATTTTCGACCACTTTTTCGATCAATTATCTATTCTATTTCTTGAAATGACCGTATTACCAAATCGTATTTTCATTAAAGTGATGTTTCGTTAGTAGCATGGAATGTAACAACAGTTCTTCCACATTGATGTCACGTAAATTTGGGAACAAATATAATCCATCGTATTGTACCGGTGTCTATTGACAACAACTTGTGCTCCGGCCTCATTTATGAAGAAATTTGAAGAAAAAAACCGGTTTATCTTTTTGGATGCAATGGCATGGGATCTGGCGAACTTCTTAAGGATTGTCCTTGTACCAAATATGGCGGCTCTGCTTGTTTACGTAGCCGTTTAACCAAAAATGAGCCTCATCATTAAACAAAATTTGACGGTAAAATACTGGGTCAACTTCCAGTTGATTTTGATCATGGTTATTGATCATTTTCCAGAATGATTTAAACCCGACGCAATAAATAGATACGCGGTTTTAGGTCTTTTACCGATTAGATCTTATTACTTTTGAGATCAAGATCTTCACGCAGAATTTTCCAGATAGTGGATGGGCAAATATCGAGTTGCAGCGAACGATGACTAATCGATAAATTGGGGTCCCCTTGAACACAAGCTTTCACAGCCGCGATATTTTCTTCCGAACGCACTGATCGCGTTCTTGTTAGTGGTGAGTGGATTAGGTACGAAATTTTTCAATAATTCAAACAATAGTTCATTCAGAAGGTTGATATTGGTTGCGATGATATCTACTGTAAATTTTATCACGAAGTACTATATTAGTTATACGAACATAGCTTCGATTTTGGAAATAAATTTTAACCATCTGAGATCGTTGTTGTATCGTCAATCTCTTCATGATGAAATGGCACACTGTACTGTAAAATAAATGAAGCTTAACAGCTCAATGTGACAGCTTATCCAAAAAAGGATACATTATTTGTATATTTGTATAATTCTGTGTATTCTTTTTTTGTTGATTTGAACTTTTTTCGTCGTTTTTCTTCGGATTAATTTTATTAGATTTCTATTTTTATTATTGCAATGAATATTTGAAATTTTACTTTACGAAATGTAATACAAAAAAAAAAAAAAAATGTTTAACTTGATTCATCCAGTTTCCATGGTTTTTTTAATTTTCGCAGCAATCTAGAGGAGATAAAAAAAACAATCGTCGATGTTCGTTGCAAGTTTATGCACAAATGAAGAACGATCGACGTTCATCCAAAGGTAGTAGCTTTAAAAATATATTTAAATATTTTAAACCTTAATTTCACACTATCAAAAAAAAGCAGAACTATTTTTAAATGTTCAAGAAAAATACTATATATCTAATTGTTATATGTATTTTTTTGTAAATATATATTAAAAAAAAAAAATAAAATAAAATCCTGTCTTTATTTTATTTTTTCTCTATTTCTTTCCTCTTGTTTCGTATAAACACATCCAAATGCTTACGTCTATGTATGTCAGACACGTCAGTGTTTTCACCTCTTATTGAATAATTTTCTATATACTATAGATTGCCTTTCGTATTTTTTTTATATATATTCTCTAAATCAATATAATTGTTGCCAGAATATTTGGTGTATGCTTTTTTTGCTTAAATATGATTGTAAGAAAATACTCAAAAGTTTCGCTTTAAACAACAACAAACAATTCATTTAATACTCGTAGATTCTAGTAAATAATCTTGCTTTTTTGTATTGGTGTTCTACAATTCAGATTTGATTAAAATACACCTCATGTTAGAAATGAATACTATATAACATATGCATGTGGGTAGAATTAAAAATTAGGTAAAATAAAGACTTAAGGTAGGTAAAGTAAATTGGAAAAGAAACTGTAAATGTGTAAATTGGAATATTATTTATAAGCACACTCGTTCTACCTGAGACGGATCAATCACTGATAATTTTAAAATTATAAGTTTTACTTTCCAATAATATTTCGATATATCTCTTTATATTAACCTATATTCTAGTCAAAAACAGTTAACACAGTAACAACTAAATTAAGCTCATTGTCTCTTAATAAACACATCAATATTAAAGCCTATTTTTTAGTATTTCTTCTTTTATTAATCGTTTTAATATGTATTGTGTATAGATACACCTAATGTTCCATACTTCCACTTCGCTAAAGACGATATGGAGAACCTTCAAAGCTTCACAATGTTTTATCACATATCAAGCCGCATTCATTGCCATTGAGTTTAATAATATTCCGTTGTTGACTGTCTAAAACTCGTATATTTTCATAGCAAGCGACATTTTTTTTTTTTTAGATTAGCGCGCGCTCAGAGGATTTGTTTACCCTAAGAGCTAAGAAAATTTAGGGAGGAAGAAAAGAAAGGTTCCGATGAACATTATTTTTAAATGTTTGCAAGTCATAACGACCAGGAAATAGAGAGCTTGGCAGGGCATTCCATAAGCGAGTTGGACGGGTATTTCATGATATTTTAGAGTACATACGTCCGAAAGGAGATACTGATGAGCATTCAATGTTACTGGCGATTTCAATGGAGCCGGTGGTGGAAGTAGCGATAAAACAACATGAGACAGGACACATTACGTCGGATTTCAAGGTTGTTGACTAGCTGATATTAGTATCAACTATGAATTTTATCGGGTTTTTTTGTGTTTTAAAAACATCAGACCAGTAGTGGTCATTGTACTCAAATTTTGAGCGGATGAATGCCTTTTATATTGAGGCCAGATCAGAGGGGGTGAAATATTTCTTACATCGCCTAAGGAACGTCTAACTTAACACATACCGAGAATGGAGATGTTTTTGGTTTTAACGATGTATGTACTATTCATGGATGAATTTCGCTTTAATAGCAGCAGACGGCATTGAGTTTTGGAAGCATCAAATTCCACTCTGTTGATAGTTCCCCAATTGATTCTGCTGTAAATATAGGAATTTCATGAACTTAACATATGCTGCCGTTTCTGTTCTACAGCTAAAGAACAGGGGCGTGAGTCCGGGAACGAATATGAAAAGCAGAGAGTACTGTCATTAGCAAAAGTATATATTGGATTAGAAGTAGCAGGCAAGAGATCATTAATGAAAATGAAAAGAGTGTCGAAGATAGAACAGAGCTTTGGGGCAGCATTTATTTTGTGAATATCGGACTTGAAACCGACCAAGACAACTTGAATTGAACGTTCCGAAAGTTAATTTCTAATTTATTGGAGAGTTTCGTCGATCCCAAAAGCACGCACTTCGGACAAAAGAATCTGATTCAAAACTCTGTCAAATGCTTAAGAAATATCAAGTGTAACTATCTTGTTTTCACCAGATTGATGTACGCTTTGGTTCCACTTTTCGGTGTGACATGTCATCGAATCACCGGTGGGCCTGTTGCTACGAAAGCCGTACTGCCGGTCATTGAGAAGTTTTAGTACTTCAAAATATTTCATGAGCTGACGGTTTATCAGCGTTTCCATGACTTTAAAAAGAAGGGATGTAAGTGCAAAGGGTCTGTGGGAAGGGATAGAGAGAAGAAGATTTGCTTTTTTATGCACGGGCTGGATAAATGCTGTTTTCCATCTTCTCGGAAAGAGTAATAAAGAGAAGGATCGACGGAAAAGCTTACGCAGTGGTGGAAGAATACCTCTTCAGAAGAAGGAGAGATATATCATCTGGACCAGCGGATTTGTGTATATTAAAATCTTTAAGTACTCTTGTGCACACCATGACACAATGGTCCGACGAGCCTAGAGTACAAAGCACATCAATAGTGTACTTATTATTAGGGCTCATTATCGTGTGGGCTCATTTACAAGCAGATTCAAGTCATTTTCCGCAGCGAAGAGCTCAACACATCGTCTTTCGGGTGTTGTCTGCCCAGAACGTCGAAGCCAAACAGAATTGTGTATATGGAAATCGCCCATAATCACGATTTCAGTATGAGGATGAAGGGATACTATCAGCGCCGGACCTTGCATTGGTGCAAGTAGAACAGTGCTTTGCAAATATCGTTTTTTAATATATTCAAAATTAACAGAAAATATTTTTTCCACTAACCTAATCGCAACCTGGCAACACTTCATGGTTTATATCCTTGTAATAATAATACACATACCAAATGTACACCGATACCTAGCATCAGGTTACAACCTTTTCGATTGACTGTGCTGTACTCTGTACGCAACTTCAACAGCATGGTAACGCACTTGCAATTCATCCAACAAAATATGTACCCTCTTTTGTCGAACCTATAACTTAATATCCAAGGCTTTTTTGTTGTATGTGCTTCTGGAGCAGTTGTATCATGCCGCGCCATACGTCACAAATTCTGCGCTATAACGCCGGTGTTATTCCAGCTGAAATCACAGAATACACTAACAAATTAAACTTCCTATGGAGCAGACGTGTTCCATGTAGAATGTAGAAGAGAACGTGTTGTTAGTTTCAATCGCATTGAGTTGTACTTCTGGCTGACAATGGAATGCGGACTTAAATATGTAATATACAATATGTATATTTCACAGTAGGTACGCGCTTGTTAACGACAGATTTGTTTTTGGATAATTTTAAAATTATGCTTTAATTTTCAGAATTTAGAAAACCCAGTCAGTGTTAAAATAATAGATATGTAAATAGATTGTCTCTTTTTTTGTAATTGTTTATTTCGTTAAAAATTTCCTGTATACAACTGAATCAAGTCGGTTAACGAATATTTTCAAAAAAAAGTGTTGCCTTGTGGTCGTGACTCAGAAATATATTAAGGATAGAAAAAAAACTATCATGTAGTGAGTGTAGGAGCGAACGGAAGGCGCAAAACAGGTCCTGCAGTTCAGGAAATACCTTGATGTGTGTCCTTTAACATCGGTAAGTCTAAGTTGCAATAACTTATTGCCTACAGGAAATATTGCAGAGCCAGTTCAGGCAGAATCAGAATTACATGTGATAGATGATTTTGAAGAAAGTAGTGCAATTAGTGTTTTACCAGCATTTGAAAATCCTAATTTATGGCTAAATTTAAGTGATTAAGTTATTCAATTATTAGGAGATCAGGGTCCTGTTTAAGAAGAAAATTTTATTTCCCTGTTACCAAAAGCAGGAAGTTTAGTACCCGTTTTTACCAAAAAGATTTAAAAATGATGAGAAAACATAGTTAGTAAGTTTACACGAAATCTTCGGACTCTTTCTTTTGCTTCTGCTATCTCTTATTTTCGCGAGCAAAAAGGAGTGTCGCTTTTTCCAGCACAGGCTATAGTGACTGGAGTCACTTTTCAAGGACTATTCAACAGCATGAGACAAGTTCCTTACATATGACAGCTTTTCGAGCTTAGAGAGATTTAGATTTAGGTTTGCAAACAATAGACTCTGGAATGCAAAATCAGATGGGCAAAGAAGCTGAGCATTAGAGAAATGTCCTGAAACGGCTTACAACTCTCGTGCAATTCCTTGCTACACGGTCTTTAGCATTTAGAGGAAGCTCCGATGTTTTATCTTGCATCTCGTACAAGCTGTAAGTCAATTTGACATGGTTCTAGCAAAACACCTACGTAGCATCCATCATCAAGAGACGAAGCACACATACCTAAGTAAGGGCATTCAAAATGTACTTATAGAACTTTTGGCAGGCGAAGTTAGAAAAGCTACTAAAGCGAACTAAATATTTTTTGATAATTGTAAATTATACGCATGACATTACTAGGAAGGAACAGCTTACTTAGGTAGTAAGAATAGTTGACCATAACAAAACAAACTATGAAGTTAAGGAATTAACTGAGCTAGTATTAGGTGAGCTTTCAAAGTTAAACCTTGCTTTTTTAAATTGTCGTGGCCAAGGATATAACAATGGTGCAAACATGAAAGGCAAAAATTGTGGTTTGCAAGCTAGAATTAAAGTTTTGGTTGCTCATGGTTTGGTTGCTCCTCGCATTCGCTGAATCTAGTCATCCTTGATGCTGTTTAATGTTCTTTTGACGCAGTGGCATTTTTTGACACGGTTGAGAGTTTTTTCTCTAGCCCTGTAAAAAGATAGTCGGTTCTGAAAAAACATCTTATAAGTTTGACACTAAAACCCCTATGCACGAATAGATTCGATCAGGCCATTATACCTATACTTAAGAGAAGTTTATGAAGCCCTTGTTGAACTATCACAAACTGACGACCCTAGATCCAAAAATATGGGCCAGTATCTTGGCGGCAAGGTGATTGATTTTAGATTTATTTGCTAGGTTGTAATTTTAGATACGATTAATATTGCTAGCAATATTGCCTCAAGCTGGCAGTTGAGATTTTGTGTTCAACAAAACAATTTCTCATAGTATTGAGTTTATATTTTTTGTGACTTAAAGAAACCTTATTCTTGTAAAATGTGTACGTAATTTGATTTTAGCTTTAAAATTTCTCGTCTTTTTTCTTTTACTGGGCAATAAATTTTTACCAAAAAAACACGCAAGTGCAACGATATGTGTGTATGGTTTATTATTTATTCAATAGTTGCGTGAATGTATTTAATTTATATTTAATATAAAAAATTGTTGATTTTTTTGGTTGTTTTTAATGCATGAAATGTTTGACAAGTAAACCTTATCCAAATTTTTTAATTTGTATTTATATGTATAGAGGAATAGGCCTATTGGAGAGACCTCAAAAAAAAAAAAAAAAAAAAAAAAAAAAAAAAAAAAAAAAAAAAATAATAATAATAATAAATAAATGAATTGATTTAACAGGCCATGTATACTATTCATTGTATGAAGTCAGACAGCGCACCAAACTCGTTAAATGTCGAATTGCTGTCCAGTTCGGGGCTTCTGTAAATACAGCAATGAAAAATTGAATTCTGGATTGGAACATGGATCACATTGTGGTGGAGTTTGTTAAGTTACATCGCTTCGCACGTAAATGGCGAGACCGCGGTGAGAAAAGAATAATGGCACTTATTCGTAGTCAGGTAGCTTCAGATCAAAGTGATCTGAGAGGTGTATGTTGGCAACGTGCACCTTGAATTCCCTAGTCATAATCACAAATAAACACAAAAAACCGACGATTCTAAGCAAGGCTGCGAAGTGAGAATTTCGTTTACCGAATCAAATTGCTTTAGGTGTGCCTTTACAACAATATGAAACAGTTCACCAACAAAATTCACACTCACAACCCGCTATCCATCGGTTGTTATAATATATTATACACTCACTCACTGCCCGGTACGTATGATAAATGAAGTAACGGTAGTGATCGATTGAAAGGAATAGTACTTCGGCCAGAAGCGAGAGAGGTAGGATACCCGCACTGTGTGATATTTTCTCCACAGCACTATACGTTTTTTTTTTTTTTTTTTTTTTTTTTTGTACGATACGAGGTTTATTTTCATTTTTTGTTTGTGCGGCACAAGAGAATTCCGGCAAGTTTAGTGCACATAACTGGCCACTTTTCTTGTTTGAATTATGCTAACTTTTTTTTTCTACTGTTGCCGATTTACATTGGTTGTTCTTTGGTTTTTCACGAAAAACTTTTTCAGCTAAAGTTGGTGCTGACCTGCTGGTGGTTCTTTAACTTTAGAATCTTTTACTCGCCATTTTACATAATTCCAACATAGATGGAAATTTATCTGCATTTGGTGCCATCCGCTGAAGTACGTAATCAAGTGCTGTTCTTGCTTAATAAATACATAGTAGGAACGTGTGATTAACATAAGCCTATCATATCTTTTCCCGCTACGTTTTTTGATTCAAACCATTTTTTCTGTAGCAGTATTTGTGTCTGTTTAAATCTGCAGAGATTCCTCTCTTAATTTTTCATTTAATAGCTTGTTAAAATCGGTGCTAACAATATTTCACGTTTCGTGTTCGGTTATCAGTTTTATTGTGAATTTGATACGCTTACGGCCGATTTCTTCACATGAGAACTAAGCTGTCTTAGTATCCGTTCCATGTAACATATCTGGTATTCGGTACCAACGAAAAGTAAGTACTTGTGGAATCCTTCACATCGCTAGTACCAAATCTTAATTCATCAAGCCGAACTAACGGCTAATATGTGTGAACTGGTCTAATACCCATCTTGACACTATTTTGACATACAATATGAAATAACATATTAATCTAATTTCGAATTTGGCAAATATCAGAACTATTCGCAGTATTTGGAGTCGCCAAATAAAGTGTGTTCGAGTATCCAGAGTCACCGATTAGTACGTGATTTACAAACTCGCCGGGTTCAAAAAGCGCACATTCAAATGGAAAAAAAACTTGTCTGATCGTGCACAAATCCCGCCTAACGTGCAACAACGTTCAAAATTTTTACATTACACTCACAAATTCCCCATCAGGTGATTGCAATTAAATATGGGTATAGTCAACTGCATCAATTGTCTGTGGGAACTGAGCAAAGCGATAAAATGGAGCAGCGGCCGCCTCACGCTCTGCTAATGTTGCTGGTATTTGAATAAATCAATCCAAATGGCGTATCAAAGCCATGCATTATTTTGGTAGTATGCGACACACGCTGTTAGTCGACATGTGAATAACATCGGAAACTGCAATCTGCATCGATCCGCTTGTTGTGAATCGCAGAGTTATGAGCAATCGTTGATCAGGCAATTTGTAACTAGCACTGCTAAAAAAGAAAAAGAAACGCAACGAGTGAATAAAACTGAAATTACATCGAATTCCTTTTTTACCGTGGTTGTAGGTTTTCCAATTCGTTCACTACCAATTGGAGAACGTAGAGAAACGTTATTTTCGACAAACGGAAACGCCGAAAAAATAATCGAAATCGTCCTAAGTATTTAGGGTATTAGGTTGAGGCATATGTTAGATCAAATTGACAACCTTTCACTCCTTCATCGTTCTCATTTTCAATGTCATCGAGAACTACTAACAGGTACTAACGCTGCTAGACCGCCGAGAGAGTTAATACTTGGTGAAGAAATGACTTGGTACCAATTTGAGTATCAACTTTTGGTCTAATACCAGTACTAGCGCTAGTACTCGGTGGAAAAATCGGCTGTTGAGCTATTATCTAGTAGCACCGCTCTCAAGATTATGACAGGTCCATTCTTATTTTATTCTGTTCCGTAATAGTACATATGGTATACTACATTCTATATGCTTTCGTTTGCAAGTTCAAGTTACGGGCGCTGTTTTCGACATTTCGCTATTTGTTTTCTTGAACGCATTTTATATGGATCTTACGTTATCGTAATAACTTTCCTGGTTCGAAACTTTTACCCGAGAATTCAGGTGCTGAAACTTGATTTGGAGTAGCGTTAACAAAAAAGACATCTAACAGAATGTTGAAGACGCTGGTAAAGTGTGTTGCTTAATAGGACTTAAGCTAAGACCTGTGGTGGATGTAATTAACTGCGCAGATATATTAGTTTTTAAAAACTAAATTATCAAACAGTGATGTGATGTCAATGTGTTTATGAGATCTGTATGTTGGGATGCGTTGCAAGTGATCTATACAATAAGTTATTGCATATTTCATTCAAGATTTGTAGAAAATGTCTTCTGTTACATAAAAACATAGCTGCACCCTCACCTATTATATTATTGAGTATATTGAAACCATCTGCATGTTCTAAGTCTGCAAAAAGCAAATATGTTTGGGTTTAGACCATTGCATTTTTAAATGCAAATCTTCAACTCACTAGGTTGTGAACTCTGAACTCTTATCGTATCGTCCAAATTGTTAAATATTAAAATTTTAAAAATACCCTTCCATTTCACCTTTTGTATTTAGAAAATCGGATGTCTGGTTGAAGAGCTCATGCGAACAGAAGTAAACTTCTGCAAAGTTTTCCTTCGTCTCTGCCCACTTTCGGGGGCTTGGGTGCATAAGCACTTATGTTGGCGAATCTAGCCTTGATGAGTATTAAACTCAGGCATCTGTTCATATTTCTTAAGCTTAATTTTTTTTAACCTAATCTTGCTCTGATGCCAAATTCGCATCTGGATGCTGGTTCTTTTCTTTATAGTAGATATCAGAGTTTTTCATCCTTTTTTCATATAGTTTGTTCCATTAACAAGCTAAGGTTTCGACCACTTTTTATGCATAGCCGTATATTTATATTACACGTTCGTGTCTATTCCCGTCAAAAGTAATATCATATATGTTCAAGTCACAATGTTAAGTAGATCTGAAAATTAAGATATTTAGAAAAATAACAAACTAAAATCTATTTGAAAAAAAAAAAAAACAAAACTTTATTTGACAAAATTTATTTATTTGGGATAATTTCAAAATAATAGTTTTTTCTTTGATAAATCACTTGACCTTATTTACCACAGGAAATCATGTATTTTGTCTGAAGTCTTCAGGATCTTCTTCTCACTTTATCAAGGATATTTTTGGCAACAATAATTCCCCATAAGCTCGATATTCCAACCACGGTTTTTTTTTCTAACACCTGACCCCCACGTGAAAATGTAATGACATTTACTCCAAAACGGCTTTTTATTTGATGCGTAAAAGTATTCGTTTTTTAATTCTTTTTTAAAATAAAATAGGCCATCGTCAATTTCAACGTACCAATGGCTATAGCTGCTTCTCGGATATGAAGTGAACACTCTGCGGCGGTAATTATCCCAACGGATAGTGGATGAACCGATCAGATATTCATTGGTACCTTTGTTCCAGAGGCAGATTTTTTTCGAAAACAATCGATGCAAATTTGTATTGCATTGATGAGACATTGAGTTTTTTTAACTTATTGAAGAGGGCCTATTATTGTTATCTACAATTTGAGACTGCTGAAACTTCGGTAATATTGACAATCTGTTTCATAATATCATTAAAAACATATAAATCAAAGTTATAGATATCGTTAAGAAGTGCCTTAACATAGTCGTTCTTCTGATAGTTGCCTGAAATCAGAGTATTCGTTACGGCTTTCTCAATGATATCGTTGGTATCATTAATCGCTGTTTGTACTTTTTTCTCACATGATCAGATGACTTTACGTACAATACTTCACTTTGAAGGGTTTTTACTAAACACATTATTGTATATGGATTGCGATGATTATTGGACTTCATTTTGTAGTGCAGCGCACTAAGAACATACCAACGGAATTTTAGAATTTTCACAGCTTTAGCCAAATCTAATACAATACAATATTATGTCAAATTTATCTTGAGATTTGGAGTATATTTCGTTTACGTGT
Source organism: Volucella inanis (assembly GCA_907269105.1). Lineage (NCBI taxonomy): Eukaryota > Metazoa > Arthropoda > Insecta > Diptera > Syrphidae > Volucella > Volucella inanis. Next base: position 102,539,113 of record OU026157.1, on the reverse strand, counting down.
TCCTGATCTTGTTTTTTTCGCTTTGAACTGATGAGTAAGCATATCTGTTTTATTTATTCTGATTGACTTTAACTGTAACAGGCTCAGCCTCTCCAGAATATTCTACATAGCTTTAGACCAATCTACCGTACGTGTTGTAGAAAAAACCGTAGTAGTCGAAAGATCTACAATAGTAACACCTAGGTGGTTTTTGATTCATTTTGATTCTAGCTTCTAGAATCCAAGCTCAGACGTGGTCGAAAAGACGGCAAGTAGATAATCGCTATTGCGCGTACCACCTGAAGTTCAAAAATCCTCTGGTCTTACCTCCACAGGATTGGCGCTTAGTTCGACATCTCGTTCGGGTTTTATTCAGAATCTTAAGTTCCTTGACATATACGATGATGAGGCGGCTTATAAAAGAGGGATGTCAAGCACCTCAAGTGTGGAAAGAATCCAAGAACATAGAATATAAAATCAGGTAAGTAAATTCGTAACTTTATTAGCCCAGTATAAAGTTAGCTCTTATGATACTATTCGTAGATTATTCTTGAAACAATGACTCCTTTGCTGTGTTCTCTTGCCCACATGGATGGCAAACATTTGATAGTTGGCATATGTATGGTTATCATATCCAATTCACAGTAGATTTCCTTATATTTTTTCTAACTTTATTACGGCATCTCAAGAAGAGCACGATATGGTGATAAAACTGAATAAGTTAAGTGGGGCTCAAACAACACAATAACTATAATATAGACAGAATTTAATCTGCTCAACTGGCGATAAAGAGTCTGTAAAGTAGGATAAAAACACTCAGAATAAAAATACGAGTAATTCCGGGCTAACCATTTAGTACGAGTAGCCTTATAAACGAAAGTCAAGAAATCTTTGTTTCTTTTCCCTTAAGTTTCAATATACCAATTTATTTACAAAATTTTTTTATCTTGCTAAGCTTGGTGTCTTCCTGTTAAGGGTATGTACAAACATTTCCTTCTATTCTAATTCCCTCCCCCTTTTCTACTGTTTTTAATTTGTATTTATATAAATGTTGTGCCTATTTTCGCTATTCTGTATCTTTGTGTTCCCAATTTTTTCTACACCATAACGTTCAAGGATACAAAAACTATCTCAAATTGAAGAAAATCGGCTGCTCACCATGAATGCACGATCAAAATCTGTTGATCGACCAATACTACAACGATCCAAACGCATCTATCCCAAATTGAGATCCTATACATCTGTAGATGAACGGCCTAGCTGTTCGGTTAGCTCCACTGTATTACCAGAAATATCAGCTGAGAATAATATCCCCACAAATTTGATTGTACCCAGTTTCAGACCAAAAAGTCTATTACTCTCTGGTAAGAGCGTTTACTTTATGTTTTAATCTCGTTATAAATAAAAATATATTTCCTTTTTTTTGGTTTTCGATAGACATATCATTGTCAAGAAGAAGTTCAGTGCCAGCATTAAGTTTGCAACAGATGGGTATCCTAAGTCGAAGAAGAACATCACTGGTTGATGCAGATCCACTTGGCTTGGAAATAAAAAAACGACATCGAATGATTCAACGTCATTGAATTTGAAAACCACACAATGAACGAGAACGAGGGAGCCAAAGGGAGTGATATAGAAAGTAGTGATTTATTTAGAATGAGCTCTTCAAACAAACACGCTATTGTTGTATATCCGTCCCTAACCGTTCGTTTCATGTCTTATTTTTTCTCGCGTTATTTTCCTTTTTCTTTTCTTATTTGAAATGTCAGCTATTTTTTCTTAAAAAAAAAAAGACGTAAACTTCGACCTCAAACTGAAAAAATAAAGCCGTGTTTCGTTTGGTTAACCTGACAATGTTTCCACCATTATACATATGTATTTAAAGGCAATTTTAATTTTTCAATTCAAAAAAGCCAAGATATGGATACAGATATTCGTACAAGCCCATGCCATCGTACCATTGTGAGGAAGTTCAATGGCTACAATCGCAAGAGACTACCAACGCCTTTTCCGATTAAGTTTAACTAAATCTTTCAAGAAGTCTGACGGTGACAATAAGGAACGTAGAAAACCAGTGGCATCACTGCCAAATAGCAGTTAGAGGGGCCGCCTCTGATGTACTGGGTTTCAACCCGCCCCAACAGAAAAACCGCTGGTTTGATCCCCTTCGAAAAAATAACTTAAGAGAATCGCGAGCTATACGAACAGTAAAAAAGGGTAGAACATAGGCTCCTCCGAAGAAAAAAGATAGAGCATGAGCAGAACTCAATGGAGGTCAAACCCTTTCGACTACGCAGGATGACGATGAAGAATGCATACTGAACATCGTTCTTGAAAGAATTATGCAAAACTCAGAAATCAACTCCAGAGGCACCATCTTTTAAAAGTATGCCCAGTCGCATATGCAGATGTCAGTAACATAATGGAGAGGCCACAGGAGTATTTGCGACTATTGAAGCAGAAGCGACCAAGATGGGCTTAGCGCTTAAAGAAAAAAGACCAAAGTATATGCTGTCAACAACACTGATACACAATATAGATGCCTAGGATAAAATGTCACGAGAAAATGGGTACAACTTTGAGGGAGAAAGGGACTTTATCTAACTCAGCTCTTCTATCAACTCCGAGAACGACACCAGCTCAGAAGAATCATCCTTGCTAATCGCTACTTTTTTTGGGCTTAGAAATCAGTTGAGAAGTAAAACTTTCTCTCGAGCAATCAAAAAGACATTATATGTACAATACACTAATCACCCCAGTCCTTATAGCCCATAATCTTGGATTTCCATAGAAGCGGATGATAATGCTCTCGGTGGCTCTTCTTCGGGTAGTTTACGGTCCCCTTTGCATCAATAAATAATGGATGTTCCCAAGGCCAAGGGAAGACCCTTTTCACTTATAATGAAAAATTTGGTACATTTAAAAAAAACCCTGCAGCTTCTTTGTCTTATTATAAGGTTCAAAGTCTTAACTACAACCATGAGTCATCACATTTTAGCCGTTGGAAAGGTAAACAAGCCGGAAAGCTGCAATATACTTATACCACGTCTAAGCACGAATGAATATATGGCACTACGAGGCGTTTGAAAAATGTATTATATTTGACCACCAGATTCCAGGTGGTTAGTATTTTGTATCGAATTGTCACCTCTGAATAACAGTACATTCTGTACATAAACAGGAACAGGTCAGAAGAATAGTTAGATCTGAAAAAGCCTCCCAAGGGTAGGTGGTGAACGAGTGAGTGAGTTATAATGTACTACGACACTTTTTCTGAACGCAACGAAACAATCTCGGCAGAGTTGTTCGTAGTGCGTCATTCCGGGGAGAACCTACGCCTCAACTAAACCGGACTCGGACCTCTCCAGACAGCACAATCTCTCACCAACAGCTTCTAGCCTCAACCAAATTGGTTGAGGACCCCTTCAATTTGCGTGCGCCACCTTAAATATGGTCGTCCCCTACTACTCTGTCCTTCACAGTAAGACTCAAAAACTCTTTATGCCGGACCTGTGTCGTTTTCTTACTCAACATGGCCCAGTCATCTCAGACATTGGATTCGTAGACGCCTGACTGGTCTAGATGTCTTCCATTCCACAATACAAACGGGCCCGAAAATCACACGCAGTATGTTTCTCTCAAAACGACCAAATTCTTTTTCATCCGCTTTCGATAAAATGCAAGTCACTGTGCTACAGATCTGGATAACGATGATAGAGGTCGTGAATAAAGCCAGTTTGGTCTTTCAAGAGTGGGCTCTGGTGAAGTTCTAGCCAAGCTGTCAATGGTGTGTGTCCTTTTCTGATGACTGCGAAGTCTTCGATTAAACCAAGGAAGAAACCTGGATAATGTCTTATTGCTTCACGAAAGTTAAATAAATTGAAAATTTTGGAAGAAGTGAGGTGGAAAGTTTTGAAAAAAATCATAAAAGTGGAGGTTGATCAAATAAATTGATATTCGAAGAGATAAAAGATAATTGCTCATCGGAAGGAATCCACCTTACCTTAGAACGGTGGAAGCAATCAAGAGAGATTTTCTCTTCATATTTAAAGCCCCTAGGAAAGATGATGCACCATATTATCACACACATTACACTTGTAAGCAAAAGTCAAGTCAGTAAACTATGCGAATAGTTTATGGGTATTTGCGAAATTTTGGCCAAGTAAAATCGAATTGCTAGCAGGTTTGTCAAACTAACTAAAATGTATTTTAAACTCTGAAAACAACCGCTTGACCATCGTCTTGTTTAGCCCACTATTTGTCAGTCGTATTTGAGAACTGGGAATAAAATTCGTACAGTATAATACATAGAATATATATGTATATATATAGAATTAAACAACAATAAAATCAGCTGGAAAATCCAAAATTAATCTCAGCTATCAGATGTCAAAAAGTTGACCTACCGCAGGACACCATTATGTAAGAATGGATACGGGTAACGAATGGAAAAGTAAATAACTTATTGTGCTTTAGGTGCTCAGAAATAGAAAAATAAATTAGACAAAAAGATATAAAGTGACTGCTTCTTCATGTCGAGACCATCTTTTGTAACAAATATATCGCTCAGATACATATAATATACATATATATTATCGAGAAATAAACAAATAAACAAATTGGATGCTATAGTTGCAAAGGAATGTCCACAATTGCTAGTTACTTGTAGCTCCACTATCATAGTCTTTTTTTTATATCTGTTGTTATTACATAATACTTATGTTAACGATTTGAATTTACTATCAAATAGCTATTATGGATTAACAATTCAATATATCTTTTATAAGTGAACGTAATGTGAAATAAGTAAGTATTTTTTGATTTCTTTTTAAAATTTTTACGTCATGAGGAATTATATTTATTATCTTTGGAATAACATGTCACAGTTCTCGTTTTCCATATGTGTTAAACGTTTCAGGAACATCTAGCATCCTCTGGGTTCGTCATCTGGTATTTTGGTTATGGAGTATAGGCTGACAGTAATGACATCTGAAAAATTGCGTTCACATCTAAATATTTAAGAGATGAGTTACAAAGAAAAGTTTTAATTAAGCGACGTGGAAGGTTTACTATCTCATCCAGATGTATTATCGCCGCATTTACCCATTAAAGAATCCCATATCTGATGTACGATTCTGCTGGGGAGTAATAAACTTGCTTCTCAACCTCATAAGTGGAGTATCTTCTATGATAAACCATAGCAAAAATAGTACTCTTGAGTTGATGACGCAAAACATTTCTGTAATTTATGTATTGGTTTTTGCACCTTCCTTGTGAATTCGCTGAATAATTGAAGTTTTCATTAATCGTGGGACATAAGCTTTATTTATACTGCGATTGATTATTATTTGTATAACTGGTGCCAAAATACGAGCATTTATAGTATTTTAAGATTAATCGGTTTTATATTATCTGCTCCAGGTCCTTTTTTGATGTTCAAGTGACATAACATATGAAATATGTATACATATATGGAAGTGTAAGTACTGTGCTGTAGATGCAAGTTCTCGTGGCAGTTAAGAAATTGTGTTTTTTTTTTTTTTTTTTTTTTTTTTGTATAGCGTCATCGATTAAAAGTTTCCTTCTTCCTAATAGTTCATTTATAACATTCAATGTTTTTCTAGGGTCGTTGTGAGAACGACGAAATATTTACAATATTTCGGAAATTTTTGTATTCAAGTTCGTAGGTTTTACTTCTTGCACTGTTTTCCCATCTCATGTAGAGCTCGTCTTTCTTCTTCCACATTTTAATAATTTCACTGGTAATCCACGGTTTTTGTTTTCGAATGTTATTATTTGTTTTTGCCTTGCTAAATTCAGTGTAGATATAGTTTATTTCGTTTACAAAGTTGTTGTGCAGCTTTTCCACATTGTTTTCTTCAAGCATGTTTTGCTAATTTGTTTGCTCTATGAGAGCGTTCACTTGTTGCTGGTGAATAAGAATTATGTTAACATCTTCAGTTGTTCTTTCACTGTTAATGTCTTTGGTTGCGTACATAACAGTATAGTGATTCGAAAGTTCAGTTTCAATAACATATTCATTTTCATTTCAATAATATATATCTAGCTTTGTTAAGCTATGTGATCAATGAGAGTTAAAGTGTTTCTTGTCAAATTGACACGTGAAGATTGTCTAATGACACTTATTTTAGAACTAAAGAATTATTCTCATCTTGAATATTAATGTTGACATCACCTAATACTATGTTTTCTTTGCATGCTTTGATGACATCTTTAATTTCTTTAATGAATCTCGAGACACTTAGACTTGATCGCCTATAAATTGCGTGGATATATTTTTGTTTACCTTTATGAGTTATTTCTAGATGTATCCCTTCATAGTTTATTGGCATAATACATTTTCAATTTCTGCAATAAAACTAATCCACGGTTTTTTTTTTAATGATTTAATATGGTATTAAAACACATACAACAAAAGTTCATAGTCTTTAAGAATTCTTTTTCAATGCTGGTAACACCATGTATTGGGTCTATAACTTATAACTATAAGTCTATTCGTGCGGTTTGCTAAGAGATGGCGTAACTTGTATTATTCCATTGTTATTATTCCATTATAACATGCGTTGGAAAGCTACTGTCATTGTACGTCATTTCAGTATATGTCATACATTTGAAGCGTAAACAACAATAATTTTTTTTCACTCAAATATGTCGAACTTTGTGCCTGAAAAAGAGTTTTTGCGTCATTACTTTAATATGAAACTGCTGCCGAAAGTCATCGTATTTTGGTTTAAGTTTATGGTGAACATGCGCTAGATGGGCGAACGTGCCAAAAGTGGTTTGCACGATTTTAAAGTGGTGATTTTAGCTTGGAAGACGATGAACATCCTGGGCAGTCAAAAAAGTTTGAAGATGAAGAACTGGAAGCATTACTCTATGAAGATTGTTACCAAACACAAGAAGAGCTCGCAGAATCTTTGGGTGTCACTCAAGCAGCCATTTCAAAACGTTTAAAAGCAGTTGGATATATTCAAAAGCAAGGAAATTGGGTTCCACATGAACTCAAGCCGACAGACGTCGAAAGGCGGTTTTGCATGTCCGAAATGCTGTTGGAACACCACAAAAGGAAGTCATTTTTGCATTGGATTATTACTGGTGATGAAAAATAGATCCATTACGACAACCCCAAGCACAAAAAATCATATGCGAAACCTGGCCAACCAGCCAAATCATCGGCAAAGCTGAATATCCATGGCGCGAAGGATATTGCTCTGTATTTGGTGGGATCACATGGGTGTGCTGTATTATGAGATCCTAAAACCGGGTGAAACCATCAATGGACAACGCTACCGAATACAATTAATCCGTTTGAAGAGAGCAGTAGCCAAAAAACAACCGGAATATGCGATCAGACACGAGGCAATAATTTTCCATCCTGACAACGCTCGGCCCCACGTTGCTATTCCGGTTAAGAACTATTTGGAAAACAGTGGATGGAAAGACTTACCCCACCCGCTTTATAGCCCAGACCTTGCCCCTTCTGACTACCATTTGTTCCGGTCGAGGCAGAACGATCTCACTGAAATACGGTTCACATCAGAGCAGTATATCAAAAATTGGCTTGATTCATTCTTGGCTGCCAAGCCGGTGCAGTTCTTTTGGGATGGGATTCACAAATTGCCAGAAAGATGGGAAAAAGTCATAGCTTCAGATGGGCAATACTTTGAATAATACTATTGAGCATGTTTTTCTTAAATAAACATTCAAATTTTGAAAAAAAAAATCGCACGAATTAAATCACATACCCAATATCACTCTAAAATCGACATCAGCTTCACTATATTCGTTTTCCATTTTGATTCCCTTCTTATCGAGCATACATTGATTAGTTGGACATTCGCTTTACATCATTACAAGTCGCGATGTGTATGGTTTCACCGTTATCGTGTTTTTTTGCGAGTATTTTGCCTGCTGGCTCCCACACAAATTTGCAGTTGCACTCTCTGGTTTTGTTTTTTGCTAGCCAAAGAAGATGTTTGTTTGATTGCTTACGAAGTTCATTATAGTCGAGAACATGCGAGAACTTAGATACTCGTTATATGTACGTAATCAGCTTAAAAATATCAGCATACTTGCTGCTCTTAACTCACTTTGAAATAATACAAATGTAGATTGTTATCATGTTGCAATTTTTTCCTTATAAGTAGCACATGTTTATCGTGTTGCCAATTTTAATTCCCTTCATATCAAATTACGGGGAATTTGATTGTTTATCTTATAGTGTACAGACGTGTTTGTCACAAACGACTTAGCAATCTTTTAACGATTTCTTAACTAAATTTTTTTTTCTCTATTTTTGTTTTTCTTTCTGTGCTTTTTTAATTGAAGTTAATTATATAATTTTAAAATAAAGTGACTATTCATCCGAAAAAATTTTATAAGATTTTTAATCGGATAACACATTTGTAGAAAATGTTTTGACAAAGTTCTGAGATTCTCCACCGAACGCTCGAGGTGAAAGATCTGCTATAACCTCTTCCTCGTCAAACTCCTTCCGGGCACCACCCCTGTTGATGTTTTAAAGATAAATACTTATTCAACACTCAAATAATTTGGGAGAAAACCAAAAACATGAATGGTGATATACAGTGTAGACGCTGCCAAAAATTTGGAGATCTGGCCAAAATCTATGCCAATAATTACAAGTGTGTTAAATGTAACAACTCACATGAACCCGGATTCTATTCCAACACCAAGGGTGAAGGTTTAAAGCCAACATGTTTCAACTGCGGGGGAGATCACGCTGCTAATTATAGGGGCTATACAGCCTTTATAGAGTGTGAACCCCAGAGGAGGAAAACCTTCCAAGGAGCCCGAGAGAATAGGGAAAAGACTAAGGACTTGGAAAATCTTATCCATGCTTCCTCCCCACCTAACCAAAAATCCCATATGCTAGTCTCTTCCACCAATCCTCCTTGTGATCTTAACCCCTTCATAAAACGGGCAATAATTAGCTGAACAAGTTGTTTGAGTTATCTAAAAATATTTTCGGGATAGAAATAAATGCCCTCCTGGGGAAAATTGACAACTTCATGCAAAATTTAAACAATTTTAATTATGTCTTCCTAAAAAGATTATCGAACTAGTCAATCAAATCATTTTAAGTCAGAATTAATCATGATTATAAAATTCCTGTCTTTTAATATCTCATCATTGATATGAATGCTGGCCAATAATATTGCAATTACTTTCATCCAGGAGACACACCAGAGCTCCAGAATGAATGTAAATCTGTATCCCTAATTATAGGAAAGTTAAAGTGAAATTATTTTAAAGAGGTTTATAAAAACAAAATCCCGGACTTCAATCTCAGAGTCACAAGCAATACTATAGACCAAGTTCAACAAATTAGATTTTCCAAACCTACTCACATCTTCAATTTTGAAATAGATAACTCTGCCCTCTCACCTACTGCCCCCTTCTTCCCTACCACCGCGGAAGTGCAAACACTTCTAAACTAATTAAACGGTAAAAAATCAGCTGGCCCGGACGGCATCACCAATTTTATTCTGAAAAAAATATCACCTAGTGCAGTGATTTTACTAAATAGTTCCATCAATATAGGACACTTTCCGACTGCGTGAAAGTTATCCAAATTTATTCCTATCCAAGAAAAGCATGACAACCAAGAAATAAGTAATTTAAGACCTATATCTCTCCTTTTAAACGTTGCAAAATTTCTTGAGAATTATCCTCAACAATATGTTCTGCCCTGATGATAACCCCATCGGCTCTATCCCAGACCATCAATTTGGCTTCTTTAAACGGCGCCACAGTGCATGTTCTCCTAAAATTTCACAACGACATCACACTCAAGTTCAAACAAAAAAAATGCACCGTTTCTCAACAGCGCTACTTTATGCCGACGACACCATCTTCTACGCCAGCGACTCCTTCGCCATCCCCGCTTGCCATACCCTAGAAAATCATCAACGATTACTATAAAACTTGGGGCATTGGCATTAATAAATCTAAATCCGAACTGATTTGTTTCAGGAATGCCAGCAGTAAAGCAGCTAAGGGCGCCGTTAGAGAGAGCAAAGACCTAGCATTAACATTAGACGGCTGCATCATACAAAATAAAACCAAGCTTAAATACCTGGGTGTTCTGCTCATTCATCTCTTTAAATTTAATAAACATTCCAGAGGCACTCTTGGAAAGGCACGAAAAGTGTCCAATTTACTCATGCTTTTACTTAATAATAACTTCTTACACAAAAGAACCAAACTACTGCTATACAAAATACTCGTCCGACACGTAATGACCTAAGCGTTCCCGATATGGTTCAATATCTCGCCCTCCTCAGCTAGAGGTTTTGAGATTCTCCGACTTTGTTCTGGTAGAAACTTCACATCAAGTAATAAAAGGCACTGTAACATATTCATTTACAACGAAATTTATATCACCATGTTTATTAAATGCGTTGTTGAACTCATGTGAAAGTTTTTCACCAATCTTAACAACGTTAACAACGACTTCATATGAGAAATTTCTCTTTCTCAAGTCCGCACTAGCTGGTCAAAAGAAATCTATACTTCACCAGTAAGAGTCACATTCTTGAAACTCGAAAGGTTCCGGCGCTACACATCCATCCTTCTATTTAAAGGCCATACCTGGCCAAAATCGTAGTTAACTGACTAATATACCTTATCGCTACTATCCTGGTTACCACTCCTAAAACGCAAAATAGTTATAAAATAATTGACATGATAGAGTACAAAACTTTCCTACCTTTTCTTTTAGTAATTGATTTTATTCTTACAATTCAGTAAAATTCGTCCTCGGTTTCATTTTCCTAAATTAAGCGTATAAAGTTCTACCGATCTCGAATTGATTTATCTATAATATGTAGAACTTTTAAACAATATGAACTTTATTAATTTCGTTTTATTTTTTTGAATGCTTATTTGTGCATGCTTTCAAAAAAAAAAGTTAAATAAAATAAACATCTGTGATATATATAGTACATTCATATAACAAGACTGATGTTAAGTTCATAGCTTTTGTTATACGTGAGTGAGGGTGAGCAACAGCGTACTTTTATAAATTTGCTCTCTTTCACTCTCGTGTCTTCCTTACATTGAAGTAGTTTAAGATATTTATTTAGATTAAGTGACAACTGTCAAATGTAACAGCAGTATAGTGCTCCGTGAGCAAGAGCAGTTCATCTATGTCATTCAGCCATGTGGCATTTAGTAGTACTGTATAATGTAATAGAGCAAACAGGCCATGCTTACAGTCGTTTTATATTAGAATGAAACAGAATTTGTTAACCCTGTATTTATGTTTTTTTTTTTTTTTATTAAGTCTCAATAAAGTACTTCATACTACATACTTCATATCAAATTACATACCCTCAACAATTTTGAGTTTTGTTCAATAAAATAATAAAATAGTGGGAGGCGGTAGAATGCCTAGCCAATAGAGGGTAAGCTTTCTTGTTCTACTGTATAAGAAAAACACATACATACTCAAGTTCATATCGCATAGGTACTATGAAAATATAGAAGAGGCTTCTTAACAGCCGACCATCACTTCAGGTAATTCTAGATAATTTATTAAAGACGATTATATCTGATATCTATCATATTAAGAAGAAATCAATGTATCGTAGTGCGAACAAGTTAATTGCTTAGGGTGAGTTGCAAATGTGGAACAGCGAGTAAAAAGTTCTTAAGTGATTCTCACAGGATTCATAAAAAAAGCGAAAAACGAACTAAAATAGAAATAAAAATTAACTGGCAAAAGTGAAACAAGGAAAGAAAGTCTTTAAATTACCATAAACTAAGAAGAAGAATTAAGTGCACAAGGTGTGTGGAAGAACTTCTCTTCATTCCCCATAATAATAAAGAAGTGGTGGACCAAGCGATTAAAATGGTTATAAAAAACAAAGGGCAACCCTTTGAAATGTGGACTAAGTGCAGCGCAAGTAGCGAAACCGATAAAGTGCGTCTTAAATAAGGTAGTGAACGTTGCAGAAAGGAGTCGAAGAAAGTGGTAGCAGGAGCACATGTGATAGCAGTAGAGCCATTTTATTGGGAAATAGGATTGGTACCTTCAAAGCTTTTAGGCAAGCGACAAGCAGTAGAAAATGTGCACCATCAAGCATGGATAAGCGACCTTACATTTTTAAGATTGCTGCGCAATAAAGAAAAAACTCGAAAGAAATTCAACCTGTACATTTACAATGAGAATAATCAGAAGTGTCGTGCAAGATTTTCTATTGAAGCATAACTACAATGACCATCCGTCTTTTTTTAAAGAGGACAGTCCTTTCTTTTCACCTATGCCCTTTATTTTTTTCTTTTAAATAGAGTACGGTTTTTGTCCCTTGGATGCAATTACCGGGAGATCGCTCGGCGGTTTATCATTGCCCATACAACCGTTACGGAGAGTTTGAAATGGTTTGGAATGCCAAAAAAGGGGATGTTTGGGTTCCTCACAAACTCAGTGAAAGAAACATTGTGGATCGCATAATTGTTTGTGAGTCTTGGTGAAGATGGAACTCGCTTGAGGCTTTCCTGAAAAGAGTGGTTATGGCAGACGAAAAATGCATGGTTTACAACAACATTCAGCGTTAGAAACCATGGTACGCTCCTGGTGAAACGGCAATTGGTCGGCAAATAAGATTTGCATCCCAAAAAGGTCGAGTTGCTTCGATATTTTGAATCAGGCAGTAGAAGAAAAGCGGTCAGATTTGGCGAACAGGAAGGGCGTTATTTTCCATTATGACAACGCCAGACAACACACAGCTTTAGTGAAAAAACAAAAGCTGAATTCATTTGAATAGGAAGTTATGCAGTACCCACCGTACTCTCCAGATCTTGCGTTTTTGACACTCTTTGGACGGAAGGCAATTCAATTTCTAAGATAAGATCAAAAAGTACTTGGGAAACTTTTTTACACATAAGCCTGGCGACTTTTACAAAAGAGGCATGTAATTTACCGAACGTTGCAAGAAAGAAATAGAGCATGATGGACAATATCTGATGGATTGAATATAAGCTTTTATATCAAAATTGTGTGTTTACTTTAACTCTAAAAATAACCGCAGAACTTATTGAACAGGCCAATATGTTAGTTTATCTATGTAAGTAAAGTTGCTAGAATGAGAGCGATTTGTACGCAAAGTTCATTATGTGTGTGTAATATGGATAACGTTTTTTTAGAAAATGGGCGGGTTTTATGTAAAATGGGAGGGAAATTGCACTGATGACAATTCACACGGTTTCACAGGGATAGAGGCGATCATTTTAAAGCGGGTTTTGGATTTCCAATTTTTGGAAAGTTTGCTATCTTTGTATGTTAATGAGTTTATAGAGGGTTTTCCAATACGGACTTGACAATTTTGAATTTAATTTGTGAACGCACGCTTTCACTAATCATCAAACTGTCACTGTCAATTTATTCAGTAAACTCAACATTTTCATCGTGGTAAAGTACACTAACGAGCTACGTTCTCCGATTAGGTTCTGGAGAAGATGCGCCAAGATGATGAATTTCATCGCAAAACGAAGCTCATTTTTGGCTCAATAGGTTCGTCAATAAGCAAAATATGCGTTATTGGTCGGGTGAAAACCCATAGTGAATTTCCTTACATCAAACACACAATAATAAATAATGAACTGCGGTGCCATAAATGCTGTTCATCATTTTCCATTTTAAATGGTTGAAGACCATCTTCATATGTTATTGCACAGCACCTTCAGACAGCTAAACATAAGACTAATTTATCTGCAGCTGCCAATCGACATTGAAGTTATTATTGTTAAGATATATTCATTCTTTTGTATCTACTAGATTCGATTGGAAAAGTTTAAAGAAGTTTGCAGTTTTGTCGTCGTGGAATACCACAAGCTGTTGGGTTGACTAGAAAGGATAATAAAACGTTTTAAACTGCTTAAGACATTTTTGGAACAAACTAAATGTCCAACTTTTTTTTTTTAAATTTCTTTTACAGGCCCATCTGCTGAAGCTTGGTAATTTTTTGCACATAGCGAAATCACAATTTTTCACGTTGCTGTAACACATATTGAGTCGCAACAAGTTTCAGTACCGGAAGTGTCAACGATTATCAAAGAACAAAGCAAACAAAATTATATAGAGGGTGATTCATCGTGAGGTTTGATTTTCAATAGGCTTTTTTGACAGATCAAGTATAACTCACACCACAACAGTGTCTCCAAATTGTTCAGCATTATTACGAAAATCAGCGTTCTGTTAGAAACTTACGGTGCGCATAATCGACGTACTGAAACCACTATTGCCAATACTATTCGCAAATTTGAGTCCCAGTTTACATTGGTGGATAATATTCGACCGGTTAGACCACATCCAGCACGTAGTGAAGAGACTATAGCAGCTTTAGCTGAGAGTGTACGCGAAGACCGTAACGAATCGATTTATCGTCCTTCTCAGCAACTTGGCTTGGCGTATTCGACAACTTGGCGTATTTAACGTGAGTATCTGGGCCTAAAGGCGTACAAAATTCAACTTGTGCAAGAATTGAAGCCAGGCGACGAATTTGTGTCATATTTTCAGTGAATGGGCTCTGAAAAAACTCAATGAAAGTCCGGTGTTTTATCGTAAAATTTTGTTCAGTGATGACGCCCATTTCTGGCTCAATGAATACGTTTCTTAACAAAATTGCCATATTTGGTACCAAGAGCTACCATTACATCCATTAAAAATAACGGTATATTTCTTCAAAAATGAGGCAAATCAGAATGTTACCGTCAACCGTTATCGCGCCATGTTAACGGACTAAGTGCTTCCTAAAATTCAAGCACATGCTCTCGGTGAGCTCTGGTTTCAACAAGACGGCGTTACGAGCCATACAGCGCGTGAAACAATGGACTTGCTGAGAAATAATTTTGGTGATATAAAGTCTCAGGTCTTCAGGATTAAGCCAGCTACGATTGACGCTTTGGAAGCCAACATTACTCGTGGTATCCTCGAGATACCTGCTGCTATGTTCGAACGAGTTCTTACCTTCCGAATGGACCACATCAGACGTAGTCGTGGCCAACATTTACATGATATCGTTTTTAAAAAGTAAATGCCATGAATTGTTTGTTCTTTTACCTGATAATAAAAAAAGGAGTGTTTGAGTGAATTCGTGAAACACCGGAATGGTCAAGTGTTGAGAAAAGCCCCAGAATTATTTCTAAGGAAAAAAAAACAGACTTAGTTTTAAATGAGGGAGAACTTTTCGATGAACTATCAAAAGATATGTTATTGTCAGTAAATTAAGTGAACGGCAATCCAACGGAAAGCCTGTTGATCAAAGATGGTTCATTCCTTGTCTTTTTTTTTCAGTACTCAGCAGTTAGCTCAGATGAGGTTTTCCGCTGAGTTATAAACGAAGATCGTATTGAATTTAAATTCTCTCGACGTGTGGTAATCGACGTAATTTGCAATCTTTTATATTTCCTATTTTTTGCGATTTTCTTGTGCACCATTGAACGTTTCACTTTCCTTGCGATTTGAGTTTGATTTTGGCCGTGCTCAAATAGAAGCTCTATTTTTACACCTTATGCCAGAGTTAGCTCACTTCATACTGATCCCATACCGGAAAAAAGTGCTGAAGTATACGGTTGCATCATAAAAGTGCACTACCTACCCATCTTAAAATATTCCTTGAGTTTACAATATCGTGCAGTGATGCACTACCTAATAAAATTCATAATTAATAATTCCACGAAAGGTCTTCTCACTAAAGAGAGAATGAAAAGGTGTCTAAAATATATTGCAAATGTCGTATTTTAAGAAAGTTTATTATTCGTTTGCAATTACATGATTTTACAGTATCAAACCAATAAAATTCAGATTTGCCAAGCAGACTGATGATTTAGTTATAGAAGAATTTGAAAATGTTGAATACCAAATTCATAGCTAAATATTATATGTATGTTTTTGCATCAATCAGTCTTTTTCGAATTTGTAAACTACTGAAAGTCCACCAAAGTTGGAAGAGTCACTGTGGTTTGGTTTTTCTGAATGATAAGCAATCAGAATTATCGTTGTTTTCATGCTCTGGTTGGTCTTCCTTTTTATCTTCATTATATTCTGCGGTTTATGGTATATCGTATGCATACGATTTCGTTATTCTGAATTTCTTCGTACACTTGAAAGTCCTCGTTTCTTTTTGAATTATTTTTCAAACACTTAAACATGTTATACGAGGTGTGTTCAAAAAGTAAGATGACTTTATATTTTTATAAAAAAATATTTGTTTACTTATCAATATGTTGTCCTCTTCAAAGTAATCCCCCTTAGATATAATACACTTGTGCTAACGCTTTTTCTTCTTCTCATAAGCCCTTTTTGGTATAGCCATTAGCTCTTCCAGCGATGCCATTTTTATTTCCTCAATCGTTGTGAATCGCATTGGTCGAAAAGGTCGCATTGGTTCAAATCCGGTGAATATGGTGGCTGAGGCAGGATTGCGGTGTTGTTTTTGGCCAAAAAAGTCTTTCACATGTAACAATGAATGAGCATGTGATGCAAAAGCCATGAATTGTTTTTCCATAATTTCAGACGTTTTATTCATATTGCTTGTCACAAACGCCACATTACTTCAAAGTAATACTCCTTATTGACCGTATGACATTGAGATAAAAACTCCTGATAATGCCACGGTAATCGAAAAAAAAAAAAAAACAAAAAAACAGCTCAAATAATGCTAACGGAATGTATTTCACACATTAGGTATAGATTGGATGTGAAGAAATAGCAATGCCGAGAGCCGAGAGACAAGTTCTATATAGAAACCAGAATATTACTGAACAACGCTGATAACAATAAAACGAACCAATTTTTCGAAAATTGGATATTTCTTTTAACATAACAGGAGTTTGAGAAACATCTATCAAACATTTTACAATAGCATAATTTTATATACCTCAATCTGTAGATATCAAATAAGTCCAGGGAAATTTAAGCTACGAAACTGCGAATTTATGCATTTTACTACACATACAAATGGTATTCAATCCTTGTAACATTGCATGAAATATTGTTGCATAGCCCTGAAGGAATATTACATGTTTTACTTCTATTTGGAAAGGTGTCTGAAGAAGCACAGGAGTCTCGCTTAAAGAAATTTAGGAAAATTAGACTGAAACATTCAAAAAGTATCGAGAATTCGCGCAAATGCAAATATCTAAAACATTCTTCTTAGTACTTCGAATCTACTCATGGCATCGTTAAAGTCTAAAGAATATAATGACTTGAGTTTTTAAGTTCACTTGTTTAATTGATTCTAGCATTACTAAACAAAGAACAAAATAAACCGAGACAGTCACAAGTTCACAAAATTTATATGTTAGTTTGTTTGTTAGTAGAATCTGATCAACAGATAAATCAGAGCTTTATTTGAATAGATTTGTTTATATATATATGGTAAAGACTCACTCATTTAACCGCATTTCTGTCTCCGTTTCGACACTAAGAAATACAAAAATAAAAGTTGTAAGGCACCTATGAAATTTTATATGTATTTATAATTTTAATATGTACGACTAAACTATATGTCTAACGCAAAAATAAAAATAAGAAATTTTTTAACGAAATGCCACCGAAAAAAAAATTAAACAAAAAAACGACGGGAATAAAACCCTTATCTCAAGTATCGTTTAAGGAGTACCAACTGATAACACTTGAAGAAAACCATATCCTAGAAGTAAAAAACCACAATCTTGCTAAGCGTGTGCTGAATACCTCAAGACTTATTAAAGGTTTGTCTTTCTTATCTCATCGATGGTATACTCTTAAGCAATTATCCAATAGATGCTGAAATTGCTCTTCAACACAAAAATATCGCAGACAGGGAACTAGCCGAGGTTTGTAAATATTGAATACAAAAACTCAAGGCTTATTCTGATATTCTAGTGGAAAGCATATCTTGCTTGTGATAACATTCCAAAACCCTTCCAACCGGAAGAGGTAAGGAAATTCTTTATTAAGACTCGTCATTTCGAAAAAAAAGATACAGAACTTACTCTCAATTGGTTGCTGGCTGTAGATGAGCGCAGTATTTTGAATCAGGATATTGAGTCACCTAACTTCACATATCGATACCTCAAAGAAGCTAAAATCGATTTTGGTATACAATATGATGCTCACGTAAACGAAGCTTTAGAAGTAATTAAGGCAACTTAAAAGTGATATTTGAAATAAGTAAATGTTTAATCTAGGTATTAAAAAGAATTCAGGATTTTTTGGAAAAACCAACAGTACAACTGACAAAAAGGATACTGGACGATCTGATTGAGGTTTGTAGTTATCATAGTTTAAAACATTTTTCTCCTTTCCAAGTCGAATGAAACAAGTTTGACTTATTTTTATTATTTTTATGGTGATCCACTTATGATTAAGCTTAAACATTTAAACTATGTCCTTTCAATCTTACATAACACTTAAACGCATCGGATCTATAACTATTACCTATGATAAGCAGCTCTTGCACAGACCCAAGACCGACCGAGAATAGCATTACATCCTGCTGTGTTAAGTTTTTAACATTTTTTAGATGCTAACAGTGCAGTGTTTTTACAGGGGACTTTAAGGGACTCGGATTTTATCAAACGATGAAGTGCACGCCTCCTGTCTGCATACAATAATGATAAGTGAGGACTTTGACATAAATTCCAGTCAAGACATATCTTCGTCCTCGAAACTATCTACGACGCCTTAACTTCCATACAGGGCGCGACACGACCTAGCAGCTCATTGCAAGAAAAGCACGTGCCAAAAGAAGAAGAGAAGGGTAAGCAAGCACTCGCGAACTAGCGATGAGTACATAAATTTCCCCAACGCAATTCTGGTAGAATGCTAAGCTAAGCTGTAAATTGCATACCCTAAACATAATTGACAAAGTTGTCAATGACGACCTATTAATTATTCGCATTAATAGATGAGTTTTCCAGCGTAAAAGTAAGCCAATTAAAATTTGGTATTTGTGGATTCTCCTGGCGTTCTTCAGCCAGGTTGTTCTCGTAGGGTTTCAGACGTTCACACAATACGACAACGCAATGTTGAGGAGACCCATGTGGTTGGCGTAGTTGAGGGGGTCTCCTTCCTTTTTTGTAGATTGATCAAACGTTGCTGATATCCCATTCATCAGGCATATAAACTTCTGATCAGATCTTAGAAATATGTTAGTATATGCTCTTCAAAAAATCATTTCCATTTTAAGCTTAGGTATTGCTATCCTTATTTCGTTTTGGTCAGGTAGATGACTATCATTGTCTAAATTGAATTGTCTATTCTGTATGATGGTGGGATGTTGATCTTCGCCGCCGTTATACAGTCAGAAGAAGTTTTTCCATATTTTCATCACCAAATGTCACTACAAGGTTTCCTTCTTCATCAATATAGGTTTCTGGATATTACAGCCTTCACATGTTCTTTTTACCTGTTCATAAGACTTCCGCACGTTGTTCCTGGAATACAAACTCTCAATAGGTCTGTTCCAATTTGCATAAAAACCTGTTACCGTGAGAAAAGAAGTTGTAAAAGAGAACGCATTTGAGAGATTAATTCCCCATTCCGCCAATTCTTACAAATTTCTACACGAGATTTTTCTTTGGGCATTAATTGTAAAAAAGTCATATCAATTAAATTTTAAAAGTGCTGTCACATTCGCAAAAATATAAATAAATAAGTATAAATATTTGTGTTTCTCACTTTGTGAACTTTTAACACTCCTGAGCAGGGCCTACTGCTTATTGCCTGTTCCGAACTACTCTCCTGAGAAGCTTTTTCATAGGTAGAATTTGACTTTCAGAGGTTTGCCATTGCCCGCCTAATACTACTCCTTAAACTTAAGCAAAAAATTCTCTTTTATAAATTGTAACAAAAATTTCGCGGGAACAAACCAAATATCTTCAATCGCGCGCTTTTCGTGATTAGTTTTCTTTTTCTGAAGCTGATGAGCAACTCTCGTCCTTTGTTGCAGCGTAACTTTGTACCAAATCATCAAACCAAGAATTGCTTGGTGGTGTTCGGGTGAAACCCAGCACATTAGTTGCAGATCGTTTTCCAGAGTCGTAATTAGTGGACCCATTACTATCCTAGGCTATTAGCCTCCTCCCCATATTTTTTTTTTTTTATCTACCATATTCCGTATTAGGTTGTGAGCTTTATAGCGATAGATCAGTATTATTCTACTGGTCGATCACGCACTTGCCATTTTAGATTGCATGAGTAGGATTTTTTTATGCTGAGCTACTGGACTATTCCAAATTATAGGATTGTCAGCAATTTGACGATAAATCGCTGCGCAGATCCCCTTGCGACTAAGTCCAAATAATCATAAATTAAAAATAATCATTAAATATAAAATTCTTTCTAAGGTAACTTACTTTTTTGTTTATATCAGAACTACTCCATACCGAGGAGTAATGATCGTTGGCGTCGCATCCGTTCAGAAGATTTCGGGACTGAGATGGAGGTTATCATGAATAACGTCCGTCATTATTAATAAGGGCTTGCGATATTTTTTCACCCCCTCACCCTCTGGCGTTAGTGATTTTCGGATTTCTGGTAACTCGAACCCTGAATTTAATTTTCTCACCATACTAATGCATTTTTCTATCTACTTTGTATTGAGCGAAAGCGCTCCTTTTCCGACTGTTATGAACGATTTATCGTCGATGAGGACGCTGACCTTACTCTGAGCTTTGATTTTTTCAATCAAACGCTCGTTGGGCATAGACGCAGGTAGCTAGCGAGTTAAAATAAAAAAACTTATTTTTGCAGAGTTTAAAGCCGTGGCCGTGGCTCAAGTGGTAGTGGACTGGCTTCCAATTCGGAAGGTTTGGTATTTGAATCGCAACCGCGCTCGAAAAACATTAATTTTTTCAGTTCACAAAAATCAAGTACCATGAGTGCTTAGTTGATTAGAAATCAACAAGCCAATTTTCACTAAGAATTTAGACCCCCCAATAAATGTTGGGTGTCAGCCCTGGACTGAAATAACCACTGAGATCAAAATCTGTCTATCTCTCATTTATACCAACTTGAGTGTTGTTTTTTTTTTTTTTAAGAAACAATGCTTTGAAATTATAGGTCCTTAGAAAAATCTCTCTGCTAAATTGATAACAACAACATTTCTTGCTAGGCAAAATTCTTGGCGTTCAAGGAAATAAATCACCACATCGACAACCTGACCTACAGAGTTCTCAGTTCCGAAGAAGCTCACATGAAGTGGGTTATATGTATTCTAATCATAATTATCAATCAGTAAATATTAATATTATTTGTAGTGCAATAGATGCCACCACTGCTGAATACTCATATGGAGCTACAAATTTTGACATGCATATATGGACCTTTAAAAATGTTCCAATCTATCTTGATCCCATAGAGTAAATACGATGCTTAATTCTCTAAAGTAGAAATAACAATTTTAATTTTCATATAAGCACTCCCCATATAGCTATTGATCTTGACAAAATCAAAATCAATTTAGTCATGCCGTTCAGTGTTCTCTGTGAGAATTTAGTAATACGAGGACTTCACTGTTATTTCGATCACTTTAGTGCGCATACAAGGTATTCTAAATTGTCAAGTGTTATTGAAGACGAACAAGGTAAGACAAGTAACTGTAAGTGGACTTTGATTAATAATGAGTTCTTGAATTGTAGATTTATTAAGTTGTTTAAGAAAAGAGTGGGACACCCAAAAGAAGATCCAAGTTGAGGTGAGAGAAATGCTCATCAAGCAAAGAGCAGATTTCGATGAAGAGATGCGGTAAGATTTTATCAGGTTTTTTTGTTTTATTAGTTTAGGTCTATTTAAAATCTGGGCAACGATTACGAATTTATACAATTATTGAAAACTGATTGCAGTATTAATATTACAAATAGCGCTAACTGCTTGGGATTTTGGCTAGAGTTCAAACTAATACACGTATATTCTAAGACTAAATGAAAGGACCAGGATAAACCCACAATTATAGTTTTTCCAATTGTAATGTTTCAACAACTGCCAAAGTTACCAATAACACAGCCGTCAAAAAATTCAATAAATTTTGCCATTTGATCATGCATCGTTTTACGCTTGCCGAACGTGCGGAAATTATTAAAAAATATCGAGATTCCGGCTTAGTTGTAAATATGCAACGTGAATTTCGACGTGAGGTCGGTCGTCATCATGGCTTCAGTCTGCAGGCAATTCGTCGCACCGTGGAAAAGCTTGAGCGTGAATACACTTTTTTGCATATTAAGCCACTAACGAGGCAAAGATTGGTGCAAAATGAAGAAAACGTAGCCGCCGTAGCGGCCAGTATCGAAGAAGACACTGTAAACACAATACACAAGTGTTCGTCCAAGAATCAATGCATCCACAAATATTGAATGTTTGGTGCGGGTTATGGCATGGTGGCATCATCGGACCTTATTTCTTTCGAACTGAGGAAGGACACATGGTTACCGTCAATGTTCTCATGTATAATGCCATTTTAACTGATTTTTTGTAGTCAGAGCTCAACAACATCGATATATCCGAGCTGTGGTACCAACAAGATGTCACCACATGTCATACAAGCGACGCAACGCTCGAAGTTGTAAAGAAGAAATTTGGCGTATTTCACGACGAGCGTTCATCAATTGGCCACCGTGATTATGCGATTTAAAACCACTCAATTATTTTCTCCTGGGCTATCAAGCCAGCGAATGATTTGAATGATGTGTTATCAAACACATATGGAAATGGCCTAAAAGTTGTGTCGACTGTTTTTTACATGTTGAAGTTTATTTTACTCTTGTGTTATATAGGTGTTGTAAGCTTGATAGTCATGTATATAAAGTACAGTACATACCGTACCGTATAGTTGAGTTCTCCTTCTCAGTCTTACGCACTCGGTAGTTAGTCGTTCACCAACCGCCTAGCCTAGTTTCATCGTTTTAAGCTATTAATTTTAATAAGCGGTAAAACTTTAAGCCTGTGTTTTACTCGGTACATTACAGTGGCGACGAGAGAAAAGAAATTGATATTTAATACTGAAGACAAATGTGTAATTATGGCAAATCAATTTATTGGCAGTGTGCCAAACTTCGATCATAAATCTAATAATTGGAAGGTGTTTCAAAATCTAATAGAACAGTTTTTCATCGCGAATGATCTATCCGAAGTGACCAAAAAGAAGGCAATTTCGCTTACATCATTTTCCGAGAAATCGTATATACTTAATATACTTAATATATACTTAATAAATTTGTTATGGGTAGAGAGTGCCAGCACAACCTTCGATATTTGTGTGAACACTCTGCAAATTCATTTTAAGCCACAATCATCTGGTTTTGCAGAACGATTTAAATTCTTTAACGCAACAAAAACTTCGTCAAAAACCATAAATGAATGGACTGTACGAGTGCGGTTTCTAGTCGTAAATTGCGAGTTTGGTACGTTATTGGATACGGCAATTAGAGAAAAATTTGTGATGGGGTTGGAAAAAGGTCCGCCGGCGATAAAATTTTCCTGGAAGGTATAAAATGCGACATGAACAAAGTTGTGGAGATAGCGAACACATAGGAATACATTCGGCACCAGTACGAGACCGCAGCAGTGAAGCAAGAATCGCGTGATTCTTTGCTATACATGCATACAAATAAAAAAGGCAAAAGTCAGCAAGTTAGCGGTTACTCGCACCAGCAAGTGCAACGGCATCACCAGACCAATCAGCAGGTTAGAGGTCGACAACAGCGGTAAGGGAATCAGCAACCTCCACAACAGCAGAAGCAGCAATGCACAGAGTAGAGAAGGAATTAAATTACATTAATGATGATGATGTTAGTTTATATCCTTCTGTTAGCAACCATGATGGTCCGATTAAATTAAAAGTGCGCGTTAATGAAATTTCGTTAGAAATGGAATTAGACACTGGGTCAGAATATTGCGTTATCTCTTTTCGTATTGGGTCTATAACTTAGTTGCGGTTTGCTAAGAAACGGCGTAACTTGTATTATTCCATTGTTATTATTCCATTGGAACATGCGTTGGAAAGCTACTGTCATTATACGTCATTTCAGTATATGTCATTCATTTCAAGCGTAAACATCAATAATTTTTTTTTCACTCAAATATGTCGAACTTTGTGCCTGAAGTTATGTGGTGGAAGTTTATGGTGAACATGCGCTAGCTGAGCGAACGTGCCAAAAGTGGTTTGCACGATTTTAAAGTGGTGATTTTAGCTTGGAAGACGATGAACATCCTGGGCAGCCAAAAAAGTTTGAAGATGAAGAACTGGAAGCATTACTCTATGAAGATTGTTGCCAAACACAAGAAGAGGTCGCAGAATCCTTGGGTGTCACTCAAACAGCCATTTCAAAACGTTTAAAAGCAGCTGGATATATTCAAAAGCAAGGAAATTGGGTTCCACATGAACTCAAGCTGAGAGACGTCGAAAGGCGGTTTTGCATGTCCGAAATGCCACAGATGGAAGTTATTTTTGCTTCGGATTTTCATACATTGTGATGAAAAATGGATCCATTACGACAACCCCAAACGCAAAAAATCATATGTGAAACCCGGCCAACCAGCCAAATCAACGGAAAAGCCGAATACCTATAGCGCGAAGGTAATGCTCTGTATTTGGTGGGATCAGATGGGTGTGCTGTATTATGAGCTGCTAAAACCGGGTGAAACCAACAATGGACAACGCTACCGAATACAATTAATCCATTTGAAGAGAGCAGTAGCCAAAAAACGCCCGGAATATGCGATAAGACACGAGGCAAAAGTTTTCCATCATGACAGCGCTCGGGGCCACGTTGCTATTCCGGTTAAGGAGTATTTGGAAAACAGTGGATGGGAAGTCTTGTCCCACCCGCTTTTTAGCCCAGACCTTGCCCCTTCTGACTACCATTTGTTCCGGTCGATGCAGAACGCCCTCACTGAAATACGGTTCACATCAGAGCAGAATATCAAAAATTGGCTTGATTCATTCTTGGCTGCCAAGCCGGCGCAGTTCTTTTGGGATGGGATCCACAAATTGCCAGAAAGATGGGAAAAAGTCATAGCTTCAGATGGGCAATACTTTAAATAATACTATTGTACATGTTTTTCTTAAATAAACGTTCATATTTTGAAAAAAAAAAAACCGCACGAATTAAAACATATACCCAATACATTCCAAGAACATTTTCGGGATTGCATTTTGAAGTCAACGAATTTGATTTTAAAAGCTTACAACGGTATAGCAATTAGACCAGTAGGGATTTGTGATAAGATTATTTTATTTGTAATTAATAAATACCCACTACTTGGTAGAGAATTCTTACGAAATTTTAATATCGATATTGCTAGTGTGAACTGTTCAATAGAGGCTACAGATGGAATAAGCAACCAAATCTTGAGACGATTTGAAGTACTGTTTGATGGTATATTAGAGTGTTTTAATATGCAGCAAGCATATTGCAAATTAAAGAGCGATCGACCTCAAAATTTTTTAAACGATCAGTCCTTTTAGCTATATAGAAAAAAGTAGAAAAAGAAATAAAAAATCTAGTTACATTAAATGTTATTGAACCCATAGATTTTTGCAACTGGGGTACTCCCATTGTCCCCGTGTTAAAAAATACGGAGAAGTGAGAATTTGCGGTGAATTTCAGGTTATATTAAATTTAAATTTCATTATAGAAAAATATACTCTACAACGAATCGAGGATATTTTCGAGAAATTGCATGGTGGGGAGGAGTTTAGCAAGTTGGATTTAACAATGGCATACCAGCAAATTGAATTGGATAAGGCATCGTGAAAGTTCACAACTATTTCAACAACTAAAGGAAAGCCTATTAATGAAGTTAGACGGAGTTGTGGTTTTTCTCGACAACTCTACTTACGGTGAAGTACAACCCTTGATTTCTATTCCGTCGGATTCAGACAACGACTAGGAACTGAAGCCACCTCCTGCAAAGAAGAAAAAAAACTCTTCAAACCGTCGGAAAAACATTCTTGTAAGAGAATGAGGCAACCACAAGATTGGAAAAGAAACAAGGCAGCACTTGCTAGAAAACGAGGTCTACCCTACACGTCCTCTAACTATAAGATAGTAGAGGCTAAATGTTTAGACAAATGCAGATTGCGTTTAGTCTGACTGATAGAAAAAAAAATTCTCCAGGAGTATAACAACCTTGATAAGAAAAGCAAAAACAGTGAGTTTTAAAAGTATAAAGTCACAGAACTAAGTCTCTCGCAGTAACACTAGCTTTACTTAAAGGATTGTAATGAGTGGAAGCTGCCTGAAAAATATATAGTGAACAATTTTTAATTCAAAATTGAACTATTCTTTTGAACAGCCCCGTAGGGTTGAGTGAGCTATTTGTTATGCTGGGGGAGACGCAAATGAGCATCAAAGTTGCGTTTGAACAACAGGGAACGTGATAAACAAGGTGAACTCTGTTACGTAACAATTCACTTACAGTAAACCATGCCATTAGCTAAACTAACAACAAGCATTGCATTCTATTTGCGGCAGTTATAGTTTTATAACTTTGGTTTACACGTAATTAACAAAGGGGAAAAATACCTATTTTTAATTTGGAGTGAGAATTAAGCTCTAAGAGGGAGCGCTAAAATTTGGAGTGCAAAATTTTGATTTTGTTCCTATCAGTCATCTTGTAGTAGTCGTATGATCTTATTCCTGTGCTAGGCAAAATAAGAATTTCGTCTTGATATGTAAAGGTAAATTTAAGGTGATAGACCATAAATTCCTTTTGTCGGGCACTCTTACCTGGATTCAGATCGAAATTTTGGCAACTCGACAAAACGCTCAGAAGAAAGCAAAGTATTTTACACTTCCCTAATTAAAAATGGCCAGCTCCCAGGCCATTATTGCTATGACCGATCAATTCAGGGATATATCATCAACAGGAAGAAAGCCGAGATTATCAACAGAAAGCAGTTCAGTTCAGAGATGATATTAGATGGGTAAGTGTTGAAGATTGTGTAAGTTACTAATATCAACAAAACAAGCAACGTCAATCGCACAAGAACAATTGCTGACAAGATGTCTTGAAAGAATGAAATTTCTTATGAGAAGAAAGAAGATTTGCAAAAGCAAATAAAATACGAGGTATGTTCAAAAAGTTAGGTGACTTTTGAAATTTCGCGGGCATTCGTTCACAGTTTCAAGTATGTATGTAGCATTTTTTTCGGATGTTTTGATCATGAGACGTGTGTTGGCGAAGTTTGTTCCGAAACTTTTTATTTTCATTAGAAGAACCGTCGCATGAGCTTCGTTCAACAGCTCTTGAATGACGTCAATGAAGATCCTGACCTGCTTAAAAGTCATAATTGTTCCCTGTTCCTGTACCTGTTCCCAAAACTGAAGAGACTTATGAAAGGTAGGAGATTTGCAACGATTGAGGATATAAAATCTGGAAGAGCTCAAGCCTATACCAAAAAGTGCTTATGAGAAGTGCTTCGAGAATTGAAATTACTTTTTGAATACGCCGCGTATACTCGTATACTTGAAGAACATCAATGGTTTTATAAAATTATTATACTGTAAGCAAAAAAAGATTACTTTTGAATTATTGTACTACATTTAAAATAATGGAAGTGTAATGTATATTTTAAATTCAGCGTTTCGTTGAACATATTAATGGAACTATACCCACTTAATTTTGTGAAGTTTTTCAATTAAAGTTTATGTGTTAAATAAATTTATCTGGTTTCAATATTCTTTTAGTCCCACAGTAATCTTTATTATTTTGACATTCTTTATCATCATTCTTTTAATGGAAAATGATTTTATTGTATTAAGTTAGCAGGTATCATAGAAAAAAATGTAGTTCAGAATGCTATGCTCGACTCATGCACTCAAAGCCTTTCAGACCGACTCGTATCTAAGTGGAAAAAAGGCTCATGTGCACAGATATGTGCAAATATGTGCCAAAGAACTTCTTTAAGAAAGGAGCATTTAGGGAAATATTATTCATCGTGGTGCATAATATTTATTTCATAAAATGCATAAATATGTGCAATTTTAAATACAGTTTTTTAGTCCTTATCGGTTTGGCCGAAGGCCGTCTACCAGACTGACATTATAAACATCTGTAAGCAATGTTTATACCTATTTTTACAGTCAACAAATTTCAAAAAAAAATTTTCACATTACAAATTTAAAAATTTTCACCAATTATGCAGTTTTGATAACGTAGGGCAATCGTTATATTGTATGTCTGTTTAATGCGTCCCAACCTCTGCTGCCGTTGAATATTCTTATCGCTTCATCCAGCTCGAGCGTACGTAGGTACTCCAAAGATATTGAAACGGAACTCTGTTAAAATGGGGCATACTGCTAGAAAGTGGTACACATCCTCTCGTTCCTAGTTCTAATGGTCTTAGTCTAAACATGGTGCTCATAATACCAGTGGATATGCCATCTACCTCTTGGAATGGTCGATATCCCCATATTTGTGCTTCATAAAAGACTATGGACTAAAGAAAATGGAGTTGTGCGGAATATTCTCAGCTTCGCGCTTTGAGATATATTTTTATTGTTAATGCAACTTCCCCAAACAGCACCGAGAGCACGCTTTACCACTTCAGGTTTGACTTAATCAAAACACCTAAGTATTTATACTCGCACACAACTTCAATTGGCTCACCCTGATACGTCCATTTTTCTCGCCGCAGTATCTTCCCTAACGTTCCCTGAAAATCATCATCTTTGACTTTGCTACGTTTAGATACAAGTTCCAGGTCTTGTAGTAATTTTCCAGTTTGTTTATCATCAGCCGCGCACCTTCTATAGTATCTGCAAGGAGAGCCATATCATCCGCAAATAGCAGCGCAGGAATTTGTGTTCTACTTATCTCTATTCCTCCTTTAATAGCGTATGTATTATGTCGTTAATATATAAAATAAACAGCAACGTGCTAAGGATACATCCTTGTTTTACACCCATAGTCGAATAATTGGTTCCCGTTCCAGATATCTACACGCCGTATTACTTTCATACATGGTATCAAATCGTAAATCAACGAAAAACACATACAGTTTTAGCCTGTTGAAGAGTACAGCTGCAAATAACTTCGTTGACGCATTCAAAAATGATATTCCTCTATAATTAGCTTGGTCCTCGTAGTCTCCCTCTTTGTGTAACGGGTACACGTATATCGCCTGTGAAAGCTCACTAAGACGTTAGAAATTCGGGGGTACAGTTCTTGTAGAATTCGAAGAGTACACGATCTTCTTCTGGTGCTTTGTTCATCTTTGCCATGGTAATTGCACTTCTAACTTCTTCTAATGTAATTGGATTATCCAGGAATTCGTCCATATTCAAAGGTGTGTTTAGGAGCTAAATAAAGTTGTCTTTGCGTATATTTGCTTGCAGGCCTGGAGCGATGACATTTTTCTCTCCGTTTACAGCCCTCACAGCCTTCCAGAACTCTGCTGATGATTTCGATCTACTATTTATATATCTACTAGGTATATATACTATTTATATATCTACTATGTGTATATACTATTTGTATATCTACTAGGTATATATACTATTTGTATATCTACATTTTGCTGATCGTATACTTGTCTTTCCGAAAGACATAGCTGCTTAAAATACTTATTCGTCAAAGCGTAGAGAACTTTAAATGAGGTAGAATTGCTTGAACGCAGTAATCTTAGATATGCACAATTAGCGTCCCTGGCTTTCATGCATTCCCTATCAAACCACTTTTGTTTTCTGACTACATAATATTTTCTCTGTTAGAGTTCTTTGTGGGACGGCTCTTTTAATGATCTCCGTTAGAAGTTCGGTACTGTTTCGGTATTAGTTTCGCTCAACCTACTGATCTCCGCATTAAGTTTTTGCTGGTACAAATCTCGGAATCCGTCTTTCCATATCAACTTTGGTAATAGCCCTAATTGCATAGAACTCATCGAGTTAGAAGGAGATGTATAGTAATCTTAAATGTTATTTCAATATGTATGTAATCCGAGAATGCTTTCATTATCACTCTAAATTCGTTGAGTGTTGAAATCCAAGATCCAGACAGAAAACAATAGTTGATGACTGAGCATGCTGTGCCGCATACAAAAGTATGCTCGCCGTGTTGGTCACCTTCACAACTCCCATTCAGTATTCGGCAATCAAAAGCATCTGCCAGTTAATGTCAAAACACGGACACACATAGGCTCTGATTCCACTTGTCCCTTTCTTTATGAATAGAGATTTGGTTTTTTTTTTTTTTTTTTTTTTGGTTTTCAGAAATGGTCTCAAATGATCAATATTAACGCATCTAAACGGAATCAGAAGCCCTCCATCACGTGTTGTTGATTTTAAGATGTACCACCTTTAACTTTATTTAAATAATATTCAAGACATTTATTCAATTTATTACATAATCCCCACAATCGCTTAGGACTTAAGCTTATGGCTGGTATATATGTTTTCACCATCACAGCATAAGTACGGAATGCAGTAATAGAACACTAACTGCAAATCTTTATATGTAGTACTTTGCGTTTGACAAGATTCCTGAAGCATAGGCGTTCTTTCTTCGACTGTGTTGGTAAGGTTGGCCTAGTTCAACAGTAGATCTGCTGTTTATCTGGATGTGAATTGTTAACAGTCTCCCTTCAATGGAAATTGATATCGTAGTTACCTGCCGTCAGACCTAAAGTAGGTCTTTACCGATAAACTGAATATCTGTATCTCAACAACAAGGGTGTAAAACTGCTTATTGACAATGACCACATAGAGTTAACGGAAATAAAACTCTTCATCATTAGCACTAACTAGTATTAAGTAGGACTAATAATGAGCCGAAATGCTCGGTCGCTTACCCATAATTAACTTTACTTTGATTAACTGTTTCTACATAGATGAAGCACCCATTAGCTAGCGAAATCTGTTGTCAGTTGCCTCCAGTTGCACAAACAAATTTGACTGAGCTCCCCTTCCACTTGTGTGTGCCACCTAAGGTAAGGTTGTCCTCTACTGCGTAATATCTCTGGGTTGGAGTCGAAAAATTTCCGTTCTAGACACTGGTGTTCATGCGCTCAAGGTGACATAATCATCTAAACCGGGTTTTTCAAACTTTTCGGACAAGGTCGGGATCGCTGTATCGCCCGTACAGCTCACAATTGAAACGTCTCCTCCATTCTCCATTGATGCAAACGGAACCAAAAAAATTACCCGAAAAACCTTAATCTCGAAGTGGCCGACAGCATCCGATTTCGTCGGTTTCCATGCTTCTGCTTCTTAAAACAGGATGACCAGTGTCTTGTATAATGTCTTTAAAAGGCAATTGCGTCTTCTAAGCCCAAAGAAGCAGCGATTAGCAAGAGTAGTTCTTCACATGATTTCTGCGCTTGTGTCGCTGTTGGAGTTGTAAGGGGAGTGGAGGTAGATAAATTCTCTTACTACCTCAAAGTTGTAGAGCCCTATCGTAACGTTTTATCTCAGACGTCGATGTTGAGTGACAGCATTTACTTTGATTTTCCTCCGTTGACCGCTAAAACTACCTTTTCCGCTACTACTTCAATAGTCGCAAATCCTTCACTGAAAACCTACTATGTTCTTTCCATTATGTCAATGACATCTGCATATGCAAGTAACTAAACAGACTTTAGAAAGATGGTGTTTCCATTTAAGTCCTTTTCTGAGACAGTAAATGTCTCAGTTTTGTCATTACCGACCTTGATGCAGCAGCCTGCATTCTTCATCGTCATAGTGCATGGTTGAATGAGCTTGACAGGGATGCCAAAACTAGATATGGCTCTGTATAGTTCATCTCAATAGATGTTGTCATATGCGGCTTTGAAATCGATGAATATGTGGTGTGTATCGATTTGGAACTCCTGGGATTTTTCCAACACCTGCCTTAATGTAAAAACTTGATGTACGGTGGACTTTCCTGTTCTAAAACCATACTGATAGGGACCAGTCAGACTGCTTACGAAGGGACTTTAGCATTCACATTCAGGTAATATGGTGGACAGAATTTTATATGTGTGGCAACACTGACAGTAAAAATAAAAATTCGAAGAGAAGGCTGCCGGTACGAAAGAGTCGAGTAGTTAAGGATTCATTGTACGATTCGGACGTAACCAAAATAAACGTTTAATATTAAAGTGTTCGTTTTTCTTTTATTTTAATTGATTACTACAATATCAGAAGTGAGATTTACCTTAGTGGGGTATCATTTATAAAATATAGCAGTATTAATCATATAAATATTTACAATGTCGCCGTTAAAAAAAATAAAAACATTTACAGCTGTGCAACTAAAAAGGTGGTTAAGCGCACTCGGGGAAAAAACCAACGGCAATAATAAGCGAACTCATATTATGCTTGATTGAAATTCCCGTTAGCCAGCAAGGGGAATTCCCTCGAACAGGAAAATGTTTCCGATGTTGATGAGAGTGTCGATCAAGAGGAGAGTATGGATCAAGAGGATGAAATCCACATAACGAAGCCAATCCAAGAAAGTAGCAAGAATAGAGTGACAAAGACAGAAAAGAAACAAATGATGATGGTCCAAGGAATAACGACGAGTGATGACAATGAAGAGGAGATCGATGAGAGCGCTAAAATGAGTGTAAACGAGTGGCAAATATTGAAGAGAGAAACACAAATACAGAGGAAAACGACTGATTGAGGAAGGAAAATGAATTATTGAAGAGAGATAAAAAGAGTGATGAACAACATGCAAATGCAACTGAACTCAAAAGGGACAATTTTTCTTAAATAAAAGATCTCTTAACAGAGTTTACTGGAAGTGGAGATTCATTTGGACATTGGGAAACGCGATTCAAAATCATTTTGGCTGCTATAAGTTGGATGACAACAACACCAAGGCTCTTATTTCCAGCAAATTGAAGGAAAAGTCACTAAAGTTGTTGCATTCAAAGTTAGATTGGATGACACTTCCAATTGAGAAGTTACTGTATGATATGCAGGTGTTGTTCGGTGATCGTACCAGCAAGCTGATTCTTAAACGTCAGTTTGAAAATAGGAAATGGCATTCAACAGAGTCATATCAAGAATATTTCCACGACAAAATTATCTTGCCCAATAAAACGAATGTAGAAGAAGACGAACTTCCCGAATATGTCATCGAAGGCATATCAGACTTCGCTTTAAGGTCCCAGGCAAGAATGCATAGATTTAAAGATAAGTTACAGTTATTTTAAGCCTTCAATAATGTGACTTTATCTAAACAAACCGAACATTCACGTCAAGTCTTGGAGACTGAAATACGAACAGCTGTTAAATCAATTAGATGCTTTAACTGCAATGCGTTGGGGCATTTCGCATCTGACTACTTCAAAACAAAGAGGAAACTCGGAGCGTGGCGAAATGCGCCATTGCTCCGCTGGATGTCCGAAGAAGAAGAGCCAACAAATACATTTAAATTTTTACCCAAGATGAGACCGATGAACACGTAAGATTATTAAATTTTAAATTTGTTAAGACCATGTTTTGTTATAAAGTATCTTTAGGAACATTAATTGATACCGCCAGCCCCGTCAGCCTTGTTTGTCAACAGTTCGTGCCTTTTATTTTAATTAATTAATTTATTAATCTATCAAATAATTAATGTGGAATAAATAATAGCCCGTTGGTTATAGTTGGACAAATAAAATGTATTGTGTTATTCGAAAAAGAGGAATAAGAAGTAAATATGCTTGTTGTACCGGATGATACGATGAGATATCCGTCGATACTAGGTAAAGATTTCTTGAAGAGTGCTCGATTGAATTTGAATAAGTTAAAAAGTAATTTTGAAGAGCGAAATCAAGGTGATAGTTTTGATGATGAGTGTTATAATTTAATGCAAGTAGAGTATATTGACAATGAGAATGAAATAAGTACAACTAATGAAAATTTAGAATTTAAGTCAAAAGAAAGATGTAGACAACTATTTAAAGAGAGTTATTTGTGCTGCAAACGTCCCGTCGAACTAGAAACAAAATGTAATATAAAATTATCATTAAATAATGAAAAGCCATTTAATTGCCCACCTGGTAGGTTGTCCTACTATGAAAAAGAACGATTGCAAATAATAATAGATGATTTAATACAAAAAAAAGTGATTAGGCCAAGTACGTCAAAATATACATCTCCTATAGTATTAGTGAGGAAAAAGACTGGAGATATACGACTCTGTATAGATTACCGAGTTTTAAATAAAATTAAATTAAAAGACAATTAGCCGATACCGTTGATTAGTGATCTTTTAGAGAGATTAACAAATAAAACTATATTTACCATGTTTCTATCACGTTTCGGTGATAAAAACTCGGTGCCACTAGGGCAATACGAGTTTTTAAAGATACCTTTTGGCCTGAAAAATGCACCACCAACTTTTCAGAGATTTGTTAATTTAGTTTTTGATATGATTAGGGCTGTGAAAATTGCAATCTATTAAGATGATGCTATGATAGCAACAAATGAAGTGCATGAACATTTAGTCATCTTAGAGGAAGTTCATAAGCAATTGGTAAAAAACAATTTATGGAATTAGAAATACGGTATTTAGGTTACAAAATTTCAAGAGAAGGCATTCGGCCTGATTATAAAGGTGTCGATTCAGTAACAAATTTTTTGTCTACCAATGAATGTGAAGGATGTGCATAGTTTTTTTTTGGATTATATTCCTACTTTAGAAGATTTGTGAAGGGTTTCTCGGTAATAGCTAAGCCATTATATAATTTAATAAGGAAGAACGTTGTGCTCAAATTTGAAAAGGAAGAGCTAAAATGTTTTGAGGAGTTGAAGCAAAAATTAGTGGGACCACCCATATTATCGATTTTTGATCCCTTGCGATGCAAGCTCGCTAGGCTTTGGAGCAATTTTATTGCAAGAAAAGGAAGATGGATTGTTGCGTCCAGTGTTCTACTTTTCCGAGCGAACTACTGATTGTGAGGAAAAGTACCACAGCTTCGAATTGGAGATTTGGCCATAATATAGGGTGATTCATCGTGAGGTTTAATTTTCAATAGGCTTTTTTTTACAGATCACGTGTGACTCCTATCAAAATGTTTTGTTATTTCTATTCAATATCGTTTGGCAAGTCGTCATGGAAAGACTCACACCACAACAGCGTCTCCAAATTGTTCAGCTGTATTACGAAAATCAGCGTTTTGTGAGAAATGTTTTTCGTGCGATTCGAGGAACTTACGGTGCGCATAATCGACCTACTGAAACCAAATAGTGGTTTCAAAGTTCACAATTTTGAGTCCCAGTTTATATTAGTGGATGATACTCGACTGGTTAGACCACATCCAGCACGTAGTGAAGAGACTATAGCAGCTGTAGCTGAAAGTATACGCAAAGACCATGACGAATCGATTCGTCGTCTTTTTTAACAGCTTGGCGTACAAAATTCAACTTGTATTTGGGTCATATTTTCAGTGAATGGGCACTGGAAAAACTCAGTGAAAATCCGGTATTTTATCGTGAAATTTTGTTCAGTGATGAAGCCCATTTCTAGCTCAATGGATACGTTTATAAACAAAATTGCCGTATTTGGGCTGATGAGCAACCCGACCCGAAGAGTACCAAGAGCTACCATTACATCCATTAAAAACAACGGTATGGTGTGGTTTATGGGCTCGTGGAATCATTGGTCCATATTTCTTCAAAAATGAGGCAAATCAAAATGTTACCGTTAATGGTAACCGTTATCGCGCCATGTTAATAGACTATGTGCTTCCTGAAATTCAAGCACATGGTCTCAGTGAGCTCTGGTTTCAACAAGACGGCGCTACGAGCCATACAGCGCTTGAAACAATGGACTTTCTGAGAAATAATTTTGGTGACTTCTTAATTTCACGTTTTCCTACGGTAAATTGGCCACCTAGATCGTGCGATATCACACCTTTGGACTATTTTCTCTGATCTTCTGATCTTCAGGAATACGCCAGCTACAATTGACGCTTTGTAAGCCAACATTCTCGTGTTATCCGTGAGATACCAGTCGCTATGTTCGAACGAGTCGCCCAAAATTGGACCTTCCGACTGGACCACATCAGATGCCATAAATTGTTCTTTTAACCGATAAATTTTAAGTTCACTTTCAAATTTATGTATTTTATTTTACATTATAAATCAAACCTCACGATGAATCACCCTATATATGCTCTGCAGAGATTTAGAGCATATCTGCAAATAAGATTATTAATGACTGCAACTAATTAACATTGACTCTTAACAAAAGAGATACCATATTAACCCAAGAATAGCTAGATGGGTGCTCGAGTCGCAGAACTATGACTATGTCCTGGAGCATAGAAGTGACACCATAATGCAACATGTGGATGCACTCCGTCGCATTTCGAATATACCATATTGGTTTTAGAGGGAAATACAATTGAGAAAAGTCTATCAATTTGTCAGCATAGAGATGAGGTAACGGAATCAGAAAAAAGTTAGAATTGAAAGAGAGTGGATTCTATTAAATGCGTAATGGGTTGGTTTATAGTGAGGTTAATATTTTGCTTTATGTACCAAAAGAAATGGAGGACAATGTACTGCGAATGTATCATGATGACTTGGGTCATCAAGGTTGCGATAAAGTAATGGAAGCCGTATCAAAATCATATTGGTGTCCTAAAATGAAGACTAAATGTCAAAGTTATATCACGAACTACTTAAAATGCATTGCATTTTCCCCTAAATATGGAAAACATGAAGGGCTTTTGCACAGTATCCCGAAGGTAAATAAGCCATTTGAGACGATACCTATAGATCATTTTGGGACAGTCGTACTAAAGAATGCAAAAAAGAAATATATATTTCTAGTTGTAGATGCATATTCAAAATTTATGAAATTGTATGCAGCTCGTACCACCAATACTAGAGAAGTGATCAGCAGTTTGACGTCATATTTTTAAGCATACAGCCGCCTAAGGGTTATTGTATCTGACAGGGGTAGTGCATTCACATCAAAAGATTTCGCTGCATTCGCTGAACAGAACAATGTTAGGTATATGAAAATCGTAACTGGTTCACCACAGGCCAACTGACAAGTGGAGCGAATAAACAGGTGCATAGCACCAATGATAGCCAAGTTAACTAATGGAGGATCTAATATTTCTTTGGACAAAATCATATCAGAGATAGTATTTGCACTAATTAATAAATTAAACAGAAGTATAGATACCACAGCAAGTGAATTATTGTTCGGAGTTAGACAGAAAGAGATGGTTATAGATTTTCTTAGAGAAAAATTAGAAGAAATAATTGATAAAGGAAAAGAAAATGACAGAAATGTCGTATCTTTAAGAAGTAAAGCCGTAGCAAAGATGTAGAAGGTGCAAGGTTGCAACAATCAGCAAAAAGATCGGAACAGAGTTCGAAAATATAGGTGACTATGTTGTAGTTAAGAACTTTCTATATATAAGAAAATAGCTCCAAGATTCAAAGGACCCTATAGAGTAGTAAAAGTACTCCCAAATGATAGATACTTACTAGAGGACGTTGAGGGTCACCAGGGTCTTGATGAAACAACACTTTCTTTTTAGCCAAATGCGGCCGTTTTTGCTTGATTTATTCGCTCAAACATTGCAATAAGTTCGCATAATACTGGCTGTTGATAGTTTTTCCTTTTTCAAGATAGTCAATGAAAATTATCCCACGCGCATCCCAAAAAATCGACGCCATGAACTTGCCTGCAGAAGAAACGGTCTTCGCCTTCCTTGGAGCCGGTTCTCCCTTTTGAATCCATTGTTTTGAGTGTTCTTTTGTCTCGGGTGTAAAGTGATGGACCCATGTTTCATCCATTGTTATGAAACGGCGCAAAAATTCTGCTTTGTTGCTGTGAAACTTCGCTAAACATTCAATTGAAACATCTTCACGACACTGTTTTTGCTCGAGTGTAAGCAAACGCGGCACCCATCTTGCACATAGCTTTCTCATGTCCAAATTTTCAAATAATATGCGATGTACCGCAGTTTTTGAAATGCCTACAATTTCTGCTAGCTCGCGCAATTTCAGTCGACGATCATCCAGTACCGCTTTGTGGATTTTCTCCATCAATTCTAGAGCCGTCACCACTGCGATTCTCGTCTTGGCAGCTGATACGGCCTTGTTTAAACTCTGCAACCCAAAATTTTACTGTTGTAAACGAAGGAGCAGACTCACCCAGAGTAGAATGCAGTTCAGCTTTTATATTGGCTGGGCTGAGGCCTTACACGTAAAAGAATTGTATTACATAACGATGACCAATTTTCTCCATTTTCACAAATTCACCGACAACTATTGATGGCTGCCAAACAAATACTAAACAACGTCGCGCTTTCAAACTTGAAAGATATGCGTACTTTCCAATACAGTGATATTTTCAAACAACTACCGCCATGTTGTCAGGCCAGGCCGGGTACATCTGGGACCTCATCTTAGGAAAAGATTCATTGTACGGTTCGGACATATCCAAAATAAACGTTTAAATTTAAAGTGTGTCGTTTTTCTTTTATTTAAATTGATTATTACATATGTGATGTTGAGGAGACTTATTTCCCTGAAATTAGCGCAATTTAGGGATTCTGCTTTCTTTAGGACATCACAGCCCAAAAATATTACTTGTAGCAAAAACAGAGTTTGAACAATCTGGAGATTCATATCGGTTTCATTTTAATAAATGTTCGCGTGGTCTCTTTTGAGTCTTTGGAGTTAAAAGCTCTCCTATAAAATTGTCATCAAATGCAATACATTTATTATGTCTGTCACAATGACTTTCTTCATACCACTTGGTCGCCCTATAAGCTTTGTTCAACCTTGGCAACTGTTTCTTCTGGATTTCTTACGACAATTCTTGGTATCATGTCCTTAGTGTTGCACCTGGTATAACATATCTTTCGTTGTAGTTGGGTGCATCTTTCGCATGTAGCCCATTTCGTTGCAGTTAAAGGGTTTCGTATATCTACTTAGGTTTACGACTTAGTAAAAATCTACGTTGAGCTCTGTTTTTTTCTTTTAATTCTATCATTGCTGCTCGAGGTGATGTCATCAACGTCATCGGTATCAAGGGTATATTTTCAATGAATTTAGCTTATCGTCGCAAGTTTTAAAATTAATTGCGGGCAATGTATGATGGAAATCATTAATTTTTTTAACTGTGTACGAGTTATTTAAAACGTCGTACACCTTACATCGCCTGCTGTACTCCTAAACGGTTATTATTTTATCTTCACAAATTCAAGAAAGGTTTTCGTTGCAAAGATCCGTCCTTGTTCTGAGTACAACACCATATCATCAAATTCACTCTCCAAGCTATTGGAAATATCCTTTGCTATGGCCTTTGGTCCTTGGTAGCTTACTGTAGTAATCCAGTTTCAAAAAACCGGGCACCGATTTTAGAGAAGATTCGTTAAAATGGTGCTGTTACATCCTATCCTACCCTATATTTTGGCTTCTGCGCACACGTTGCTCATTTTCTACCAAACAAGATTCGACATTTTATTCAGCGCTCATCCAATAAATGTGTTTTTATATCTTCGCCAGCTTATTTTTGTTCCTGTTTCTTTTTAAGCCCGTCGTTCAGTCTCATTGCATAAAATATTTCTCTGGGGTTTTGCTTTGGTCCGATATTTATCGCTGCTTCGGTCTCTCCTCATGCTCCTTACAGACTAATATTGCTCCGATGCCTACATATTTTGTGGAACTGAACAAATTTCTTCTTGACTATAAATTTATACTCGGAGGATACTTTGGAGGATGGCGATGTTTCCTTCGTTTTCCGGTGTTTGCAATTTTCACACTTGATCTCGGATAGTCGGTTTGACAGATTTTCTACATATCAATAGAATCTTACCTTGCCTTGCGAGACGAATGGATTCATCTTATTGAAAATTCGATGCGTTCAAGTGTAGGCGGACATTTGATACAATGTGGAAGTGTTGAACTAAATGCAAGGTGTGTAGGAAGCTATCAGCTTTAATGCCACTATAAATGAGCGTTGGGATGGAAGATGAGGCACAATTTCTGATGTTATTAGCGAACGATGATGAGTTTTTACTCCTTTTAACATATTGTAGTATGTTGTTATCCTGTGTTGACTTATGTACAGCAGAACAAAGAATGTCATTTATTTAGATAACAGAGTTCAATACAAAGATGGTTTACATAAGAAATATAAAAGAGAATACAATGGATGCGTTTAAGGATTTCAGCATATTTTTTGTTATTATTATACATTTCTAGCATTCCCACTTATCGTTATAACAAAATGCAATAAATCTAAACGTTTATATTGTAACCATAAAATAATTCAAGAGTTAAGATTTCAATCTGAATACATATACAATACATGTGTATGCATGTAAAAAAAAAAAAAAAATAATTCATAACTTCACTTTAAAATGACGTTCATCATCTGTCAAACTTGGTCTTTCGTAGGTACATATTTTAGTATATGTACTGAACTGAACTGATTTTAGTTCAAATTTATTTAGTTCAAATAATTCTTGAACATTAAGATTAAATCTTTTTACATTGTGCAAGCTAGGCAATTATACATTAAAATTAAATTATTGCAATCGAACAGCAATTCGTTGTATTTTTCCCTTATAATTCCATTCGGTGGAATTCAATTTTTGATGATTTAATAGCTCCTTGATTGCCCAGGTGCAATGATGTTTATGTCAGAGCAAAGATTTGTAAGTAATACTGCTGCCGACGTTGCAACATATTCTGCTTCTCTTGATGAAAGGCTGACTCATCTTTGTTTTTGAACAGAAACAGCTAGCGGCTTGTTGATCGACGGATTTAAGTGTCACCAGCAACTCGAAGTTGGTCAGTTTTAAATTCCAGCACCTTGAAGCTTGCTTTAAGCTATAAAGGCTTCTTTGTAAAATACAAACACGTCTAGTACCATCATCATAGCCATGCAGTTGTAACATATAAGTTTCCTTAGAGAGATCCCCATTTAGGAACACAGTTTTTACATCAAACTGCTTCAAAATTAAATTCTCATAGGCAGCAATAGCAATAGTAGTTCTAATAGACCAAACTTAACAACAGAACTAAATGTTTCGACGTAATCAATACCATGTTGCTGCTAAAAACCTTTGCCGACAAGACGAGCTTTGAACCTCTCATCTGTATTGCTAGAAGATAATTTGGTTTTATAGACCCACTTGCTATCAATTACCTTCCTTCCAGGTGGCAAAGGAACAAGTTCCTATGTGTTATTGT
Organism: Volucella inanis; assembly: GCA_907269105.1. Classification (NCBI taxonomy): domain Eukaryota; kingdom Metazoa; phylum Arthropoda; class Insecta; order Diptera; family Syrphidae; genus Volucella; species Volucella inanis. The sequence continues at coordinate 102,497,956 of OU026157.1, read as the reverse complement.
ACCTCAATGTTTCAATTTCTTCGTCCATCGCTTCTTTTCATTGGGCCTTGTTCACACACCCCATTGCTCCTTGAAAAGTTTTTGGTTCATCCCCTTTAATAGCCAGTGCATATAGTTCACCAATGTTGATTGAACCGACGAATTCAGCATTTTGGTCCTTTCTATGGCTCCGTAGTCGATGTCAAATCGGCCTTGTCGGTTTAATGCTTTCCGATTGCATGTTGTCTTCTCTCGAGCTATAGTTCTGGTCATTCGCAAAACTTCGTTCATAATCAGCCACACTGCTTGCGCTTGAAATGCTGACTTATTCAGCAATCTCTCCTTTAGGAATAGGTATATTACTAGAATCCCCCACAGCATCTTTATTTATAACAGTAGTTTCCGGAGCACGGGGTGGTCGTGGTGTAGTGGTATATGCATAGACTCCTCAAGCCGAGGGTCGTGGACTCGAATCCCATGCGAGGCAATTATCTGAATTTTTTTTCATAGAAGTTGTACGTAGTTATAGGAAAATCCCGTCGGCGTCAACTCTGACATGAAGGCATAACACTGATGTTGGACTGGCTGCTGACTGGGCTAAATGTAACGAACTAACATTGACTCCAGTTTGACAACCACCTCTGAGAAAAATATCGAAATCTAATACACCTGAGTTTCAAACTACTACACCATCCGCCCGCGCCCTGGAGAAAAACTAGTAAAAGGGTATTCATATCCCCTTGGTCCGCGCGCGGCATTCTACTTTTCGATCTCTCAAAAATCTTCCCACTTTACCGACATTTATGTGATCAAATCGGTTATGCCAAGTTTTAACCGTTTCACCCATTTTTTGCTACATTAACTGCCATAAGACTATTTGAAGTAGGCAGCACAACCCGAAATAACATTTTGTAAAGCCTTGTATCATGAACTCCCACTGCCACTATATGATCTTTCACAATTTCACGACTTTCATTAATTGATAAAAGGTGCTAGTTTTATTCAAAATGCACCCGGAGGAAAATAAATTAGTTTGAAATTTACTTACCACTCCCGATGAAAGGTCACGTGGTCACTTGCCCCTGAATTTAGCACCCAATCATCAGATTCTCTACCACCTGCCTTATTCGCAAAGTTTGCACAAGTCTTAAAATTTTATTTCTTAGCATAAGACAATCTAATTTCCAGTGAGCAGTTTTTTTTACATGCAAAGCACTTATCAATCTTCCTTTTTTTTAATTTTTTCTTGCCGTTCTGTGCGACTGGCCAGTTTTTTGACTAGTTGACGGTGATGAAGACGGTCATGAGGACAGTGATGACCATTCCATTATACGAGCTTCTTCAATCATCAACCGGGAGGTTAAATTCTCGATTATTGACATAATTTGTCAATTTTAACAAATTCTCTATCCATGTTTTTTTACCGCGTTGCCTGGCAACAAATCAAAAAATTGTTCAAAAATAAAACTTAAATCGCAAACCACGTATAAAATCAAGAACAATTGTAGCGATACCACGATTTTGCCGATTTCTTTAGATCCTGTTGACTTATGTATAGGAAAACGAAGAATGTTTATTGAGATAACAGAGTTCAATATACAAAGATGGTTTACATAAGAAATGCGAAAGAGGATACAGTATGTGCGTTTAAAGATTTCATCATACTTTATGTTATCATGATATGTTTCTAGTATTTTGCGTAGTGAATACATCGCCGTATTTTGCGGTTAGTTTTTTTTTTTTTTTTTTGTCAGGATACAATATTGCTGATTCAGATTGTGCAGACATTGTATATAGACACTCATGTACGCACAGATATTTCAATTCACTTCTCTTTTCCACTTACACTCTGATTGAATATCCGTTTAATTTGGTTCATCCGTCGTTTGTATAAGGTTTGGAAGGTATCTGCGAAGAAATTCCGCGCAACTGTTAGTCTTTTGCAGCCACTGATAAAGGAAATCTTAAATTCCTTGCCAGCCCAGGAAATTAAAAGTTAACAAATGCGGGGTTTAGAAGTTTTCCTATTGCTCACAAGGGAATTGTAAATGTTTGGAAGCCTAGATCTTTTTAAAAAAAAACAAAAGAATGAAAGTTCTACATAGTTAAAAGATACGGAGCTTTAAACAATCTCAAAGTCCCATCTTTTTATGATAGAGATTAAATTCATTAATATTCGTAAAAATGTAAAGAACGCCTAACTTTTATATACTTTGTATAAAAAGACCTTAATCCTTCTAATTGTGTTTTAGTTTAAAAGCAGAGGAAGACGAGCTGAAAGCTAAATTACGCAAGCAACAAGAACAGCAGGGCAAAGGTTTACCTCTAAAGAAAACAGATAAACCCAAAAAGCAATTTAGAGAACCTCAAACAGTGACTCCTGATCTAGTGCCTTCTATTCGATCGGAATTTTTCCAATACGACAATGCCTGCCATGAAGAAATCATGAAATCACTTCACCCCGACATGCTTGCTCTGTCAAATGGAGAAGTAAACTTAAGAAAGTTTCAAATTCTTGGAGGTGTTTATCAACTAAACTCCCTCTCAAAGCCTAAAATTTCAAATCTACCCAAACTCATTATGACATGGTACAAAAGCAGCGAAAAAATCGATTGCCAGGACTTACGGAACCAGCTTGATAAACCTGACTCGAGTGATAAAAGTATTTCGAAATTTTTTCAGATAACTTTCGAGCTTCCGGAGCATTTCTGTCGTTGGGGAGAACCTATACCATGTCTTTTTGAAGAGGGGGAGTCTTACAGATCCGAAGAAGCTGATTGCTGTGAAACTGCTAAAACCTTAAATATTAGTTCTCCTGTAATTATCAGCGATTTCAATCTTCATCAACTGTTTACAAAGCCTTTAATGTACACGTTTATCGAGAATTGCATTCCACGCACAATATCATCTTTCAAATTTCCTGAAGATCTAGTTGATGAGGAAGACGACAAGAAGGTTAAGGATACTTTGGGTCGAACTAAACGTACAGCCGCAGAGCAACAAAAAAAAGATGAGCTTATGAAGCAGAAGCAATTGTTGTCGTTTGACCTTCAAAAATCTCCTGAAAGGTTGTTTCCGGTTTTCAAAAAAGTCTTTCCGGTTGTGATTCTGCCAATCCAAGGAGACCAACAAGAGAAAAAATCCCATGTATATGAATATTTTTCAGACTTTCTATCAGCGTTGGAAGTTATTAAAGAATCCTACCAAGCAACAACCTTCAAAGACAAGCATGGCAAACCGATCAAAATTATGGCAGAAATGTATGACAGAAATATACGGAAGCCCAGGAATAATTTGTCTAGATTGCTGCTATTCGACAAAAAACGTTCCAGTGGAAGTTTAAGTAAAAATATTCAAGGTATGGAAAAATCTGGCAGTGATGAAAATGCTCGCATTGAAGTTTCTAAAAAAGCGAGGAAAAAAAAAACCGCGGCTGACAATAAAGATGATACTAAGGAACGTGAAAGTGACTTCATCGTAGAAAAAGGTATAGCTATGTAAATTATTGATTTCTGTATTCGTTAAGTCGATGTTTTTATTTTGTATAGAATTCGATGATCAAAAAGAATTTTCGAAATGGTCAACCACGAATGTTCTCAAATCCGAATTCAATGCAAAAGATAAAAAAATTACCATTTGGACAGACAGACTGGGTTTGTTACGATTTTTTTTTTACAGCCTTCTACAAGAAATGTACTTTACTTTAAAAAGGTAGGTACTTTACGCTTTTGCAGACTGGTTTGGCTCCATATTACAGAGAAAAATGAAAAGCAAACGATAACCACTCACCACATCAGTTCTAAATATGCCACTGTGTTGAGTTGTTGCACTACTTTTGAAATGGCCTATCTCTACAAATGCGTACATTCCTCCCTTCCAACAATCATGCACGACGACAAAAAACCCAGACTTCTAGAGCCATTCGCTAAGATTCTATTGTATTTATTTTCTGGTTGAGACAATGTAAGGACAGCGCCATTATTCTTTAGTTGCCCACAATTAAAAATATGGGGTCATTGCATCAAAAGGGATGTCCATAAGACTTTAAATAAGGGAAGGGATTTCCGGAAGGACCTCCAAAGTAGATGCTCTCATGCGTACTATAGAAAATACATACAATATCTATGAATTTCAGACAATTTTTTATTATGACCTTAGTAGAAGAAACAGTACATTAACATATTTTGCAGTTGGGAAAGTTATCCCAAAAGCCGATGTACGTACTATATATAAGAGGAGGATTCTTATCAATGCCATATAAATTCGATGACTCTTTTGGTCCTACATTATACCTCCTTACTGCCAGAAGTCTTGCAGTGCCTTATCAGTCTTCAATAATCTCTGAAGATTGGAGATAGGAGTTCTGTCTTATATGTTTTCATATCTGATGCTGGTTATCGGAATAGAAATTTCTCATAAGCTGCTTTAGGGAGCTCTTATATTTTGGTAAGGCTGGTTACTATCAAAACAGCCTCCTCACCTCAGGCTAGTCGGGTGGATGAAAGTTTGGTTTGTAATCATCTATATTGAGTGAACTATTCTGCCTGAGAACGCTGCAGTAAGTAGTGTTCCTTTTACAATAAATTCACATTCAGGACTACAATTCTACTACTTGATTTCCTTGCATCTATCTGCAGACACCTGAGCTTCACCTGAGCTTTGTTTCGCTGCACTTATTGACCAGAATTAGTAGTCAAAACAATAGTTTCATTGTGGTGATCTAATATGATGAATGCGACTACATCAGAGACAGTATTTCTAAAGAAGAACATACGGCGAATGAATTCGCGTGACTGAGTTGACATAGCAGATGATTCCTATTATATTATCTACTTCAACATATTCAAGACAAGCGGGTTCGTGAATCCCACCAGATTCGGAATAGTGCATAGGAATATCCACATAAAAACTCTACTGTTGCCAAGCAACCAATAGCCTTTAATAAGAATGAATTTACTGTTGATGTTACTGCAAAACAAAAAAACGGATAACGACGTTCAGATCAAGCTCTGGTTAACGCTTTTTTATAAGAGTTTTTTTTTTTAGATATACTACAACTGCTGGTAAAAACATGAAGTAAAACATCTCATCTATCTGGCTTTAGGCCAAGTAAGTCCAAGTCAACACTACGATAGATTGTTACAAAAAAAAAAAAAAAAAAAAAAAAAACAGGAAATCGGTACAAGATCGGTACTCACAACGTTTTTGTACGTCTTTGTCGTTCCAAGTCTAGGTATATCATCTCCTTTCGATGTCAAACAGGTATTTAGATTGGGTGATGCTCTGTCATGTGACTTCTTTAGCGTTATATGATACTTCACCAAATTATCCGAAATACACACATCAACACCAGAAGCACAATTTTCCAAAAGTCTGTGCAGCTACTTGCATCCGAACTAATTTACTTGTGATTTTATGGGTTGTCTCACTGAGAAGTGCATATAAAGCCTATATGGATGCATTTTGGATCGATGAGTCTCTTCTTTCGTATATAGGCCCCAATTTAAATTGATTTAATTGATAAATTCAAAACTGTTATAAAAATTAAAGCTGACACCAATATTCCATATTCAATTGATACTCGTACACTACACCATCTTGTTCTATCGGTATTTCTGCTTCCGCTGCTTCAATAGCCAGTAGAATTTCAAGCCTTTCAATTTTCAACTGTAACACCGATCTTGATATAAATGCTTATCAGCTTACTCTTCACCTTAGATATTTTCGAACTAACTCCGAAATACCGTGTTTTTCTTATTCATTATATCCCGCAAATATTCAAAATCAATGTGTATATCTTTCATCGCTTACACTCCTTTCGTTCATGTAGTGTGTAAGTCTTCAAAAGGTGTTCAAAATTCCTTGAGCGCGGGCTCATAAGACAATTAAAAAGATTATTTCTCTTCCGATTTATCTTAGTTTGTGATGGCATTAGGCACATTTTCAGCTCGCATCAAGTTTCTTGTTAATGGACACATATTAAAAGACTATCAATGCGGTTTTTAAGATTCCCTGAAGCCGCTGCACAGGCAGATAAAGAATGGCCTCTGTTTTAACTCAGCGAAATCTAAAGCACTTGTCATTTATAAAGAATTGCTAGATTTTAGAATAGAGCACCATTGCACGATATATACATTCGAGTATATAGGTATAATCTTAAACGACATAACAGCGTTTGTGCGCACTCCAAGAAAATTTGCATTGCTCCACCAGAACTTTGTTCACTTTGTCTGCTATATAGAGTAACAGAAACTAGTCAGCCAGAATACAAACATATATAACAACTTAACTTTTGTACAGTGAAGCAGAACGTTTGTGTTGGTCTTGCCCAACAAATGAAAGAGAAGAACCAAAAGCACAATTCCGTTTAAAACCTCCCTCTTAATTGTGTATTACTTGGGAATTGACTGGATTAACAGAATACCATATATAATGTTAAAACATAAACTTGAACGAGTACATATTGTATGTATGTATGGTATATGTCAAGCTCCTTACATTAATTAAGGTTCTTCTTTTTAATAAGATCATTGTCATCTGGCAGTTGTAAGAAAAAATTATATAAATAAATTATAAATTATAAATTATGAAGCAGAGCTCAAGGCATGGTAACACAGGTCCGACACGCAATCACAGTAAACCTCTAAGCAAGTCATAGTATACGAGTGTGTTCAAAAAATAAGATGACTTTATATTATTATAGAAAAAAATTTATTTGTTCATCAATATTAATATTGTGTCCTTCAAGGTAATCCCACTTAGATATAATGCACTTTTGTCTACCCTTTTTTTAAACTTCGAAGCACTTTTTGATATATGGTAGCCGTGAGCTTTTCCAGCCATGAAGGTTTTTATTTTCTCAATCGTTGCAAATCTCCGTTCTTTTATAGCTCTCTTCAGTTTTGGGAACAGGACCAGTTATTCGTCCTCAATTTTGACCCTTTTGAGCAAGCCAAGATCATCATTAGCGTCATTCAAAAGCTACTTCTGATCAAAATTAAGAAATTTTTGGAACAAACTTCGCTAACTCAGGTCTCATGCCCAAAACGTCCAAAAAATTGCATGACACGAGTCGACCGATATGCCAACATTCTCAGCAACTTCTCTGATGGTAATTCGACGAATTTCCAAAACAATTTTCTTCACAGATTCGACGTCATTATCTTTTGTTGATGTGCTGGGGCGTTCAGAGCGAAAATCATCATTGGCATCTTTTCGGCCATTTTGGAAAAGCTTGTACCATTTGTACATTTTTTTTTTTTGGGGGGGTTAGACAAAACTCCTGTCCAGACCATTGAATCTAGGTATAAATCATGTTCCTATCTGCACCTTGAAAAGGTTAATTTGTTTCCAAATGAGTAGCAGATAAGAGACGACCAACCCAGTTGTTTTATACTTGGCGAAGTATAAAATAAAAATTTAACTTCAAACTTAGTTGATATACTTAGATGAAATATAAAAAAGAAACGCAAGAGATAAAAGATATTACAATTGTTCTGTCAATTCACATGACTGGCGATTAGTGTCGAGAAAACTTGTCTCATGAGATGAAGAAACTTCGGTGTCTAACAGCTTTTATTCTTTACTCTTATATACATGTGTCAATGAACTCTTTTAAATATTCATGTAATATGTAATGACACTTATGTGTTTGTTCATTATGTTTATACCAATTAAATTTGATAATGCCCCATATATAAATTATGAAGTAAGGGCTATGTATAAGTGTATGCTTTTTGTCTCTTTAAGTCGGCCATAAATATAAGGTTTTGACTTAGCATGACTAGCGGCACTAGATATATTGTATTGGGTTTGGGCGATGCTAGAGATAGAAAGCATGCATCTTAACAATCTGGCCTTGCACATTTGACAGTTCAGGTGTTTTAGTTAGTTAAGCCCCATTTACAACGCTCCGAGATCCGATACGGTGTTCGAAAAAGAACTGTCAAAATTATTTCCGTAACATGTGTTGCAACCCTCTTGTTTACAATTACATGATTAATCGTATCCGATATCGCAACCAGTTTCGAAAATTTGGAAAACTATCGCACACACGCATCAACTGATAGTTGTTAGTATTGTTCTTTTGTTCATTTCAATTTTGCCTTTCGTGAGTGCTGGTGCATTAGTCCGTTTATTTTTTTTAAGCAAAAATTAAATGTAGGACAGATTGAACATTTAATTAAATCCCATGCTGCACAAACTAAAATTTGACATCTTTTTCTTGTCGTAATGACAGTTGTTTTGTTACGAGTTGACGTGTTATTGTAAATAAGCTCCGATGTATCGGATCAGCTGTTTCCATATTCGAATTCGAATACGACTGCCGTATCGGATCTCTTTAGTCCATACATTTTTTGTTGTGGTTTTATTTACACTTACAATTTGTGTTTTCATGTTCGTCGAATCTAGTCGTCGAAGATATCAAAGTTGCATTTGCAACTAGCATTCTAGTTATATCTCAACGACCAGTCCAACGCGCAGAAAACCCTTTCATCGCCTCAAGTGTTAAATGTGTGCGGCCTTACAATAGGTACATTTTCGAATGCAAGATATTGTTGAATTTTTGTGATTTGTTGCTCCCGGCCCTCGTACTGGAATTGTGATGTTCATAGTGGCGGAGCTTAGTCGCATCTTGAGTTTAGTGTATCCTCTTGCGATATCGTTCGCCAAATATCTTGCGCTCTGATGTGTATTTAACTGCGGGTGAAGATTTTATTTGCTCGTTCATGTAACGAAATAAAACGAGGCATTAGATTTTGTTAACATGAGAGATACATAGAGAAAAGGAAAACAAAATATTGTATTTAGCTGTAGGGGCTGATTATTGACTGGTTGAAGGTTACGCATTCGGGGAGGTTGTTGAGTTGTTGTTATTTTTGTGTCTTTTTGTTTCTTAATTAAATTTGTTTGCAGTTTATTTCATTTATTTCATTTGTTGTGTGATGGTGTTAATATCTAGTTCATTATGTTTTACGGATTCAAGATTGGTAAGGGGAACAATTTTATGCTAGCTGTTTAAAGATCGACGTGCCCGTCTAAATGGTCACAACGCACGCAAAACTCGAGCGAGAACCCAAGACAATGGAAGAAGATTACCCTCGTTGACTAAAACAAGGTCTCCGACAAAGGGATTTAAATGTCTCTATCAATTTTTTACTTATTCAACACTGGTTTACTTTAATATCGAATACATACATACTTTCCACATTCCAAGTCTGCTACTGTATACCTATGAAGAAGGCTTTCTGTGTTGAATACAAAACCTTATATAATATCCATACAGGAACCATGGGGGTGGAATAAACGCATCATAAGACCGAGAACTTGTCTTCATATGCCAAACTCACTCTCGCTATCTAAGCTTTGACAATTTTGCAACCAAGATTTAGTTTCTGCAGACAAAAGTTACAAAACGAATGGAGGATGGCACAAGTTGCTCATTGCGTCTGCTTATTTTCCCTATGATTCGTTTTTACCACCACAAAAACTCAAAATACAGACCTCAAACTGAGGTCTGACTGACTCATCTAAAAGATGCTTAAAGGCATCTAGGGCATTTGCGGCCTCCTGACAGTGCAAAGAAGCAGTCGAGAAGACATGGGGCTTATTACAGAGAAAGGTCATTTGGATCTACACGGCTATAATAAGGGCAATTATAACTTATGTATCGGTTGTATGGTGCAACAAGCTTTCACGAAAATACGTCGCTGTTGATTTTACCAGACTCCAAAGAACGATCTGTCTCGGCGGTATGTGGGCCCTCACTAGCACGCCTGGCTTTGCTCTAGACGCATTGATAAATCTCCCCTTGATATTCATATCATGGGTTGCACTCGCGAGGCCATCTTCCATTTAAACTGAAGAAATCTTTAGTGCAACAAGCACTGGAGCTTTGATAATCTTGCGCGCCGACTGTCTTTTGATTGTGGTTTTCTGGACATACCGGCTGATGTAATGACACCAGAGCTTCTGTTGCTTAAAAAAAAAACGAAGTCAACTCTTCCTCTGCTCAGGAATGATTTTGGGCAGAATCTGAGGTAGGGTAGAAACGCGGTCGGTTCATCTCGAAAGGAATCGATGGAGTCAGCGCAACATTTCCATCCTTCATAACCTTCTTATGACTTCCAAATTAGGTCGAGAATTTAAGACTTCACAAAATGCAGTCGAAAGGCTAAGTTCACTGAACTTGCTACGCAAAGCTCAGAAGAGAGTTTTCTAAGACCCGCACCTATGTTAGGCCTGCCTGGGTTCTGGGTTAGGGCATAACTGCAGATGGAGTGACTATCTAGGTTGCCGGCAGACCCAACGTCTCTAAGAGGTCAAAGGCTATCCTGATATCGCTCAGCAGAAAAGACTGATAGCTGCTAACTGGCATCGTGACGGAATACTACGCTTTTGCTAATTGATACAACATCCTGCGATTCTTCTTGTGGAAATTATGAAGGCACTGTAGCGCGTAACCTTTGTAAATGTGCGGCCTCCGCTCGCTGGCACGGTAACCTTTATCGCCGAAGCGCTTTATCATCTTTCTTTGAAAGATTGAGATATGTGACTATTTTTTTTTTGTCTGAATTCTCTGATCCAAAAAAAAAAAACAGAAATATTTCAGGGAGAATGTTATGTCAAACAGTTTGACTATATGCGATGTGCATCCGTACGTATTCTGTCGACAGTATTATTATTATTCGTACGAAAGTACGAATAGAATATGATTCGGACGGTTATATTCGTAGAAATTTGATTATCTCTTTGTTGGTTGTTCTCTGGATTTTCGTAAGATTTTATTAATTGCGTTTCTGCCCGATAGTATATTTTAGTTGTGTTAAGTTATAAAGTTGACTTCCGCAATAAAAAAAGAATTCAGCACGCTATGGTATATAACATTTTACATTAGTTTATATATTTAACATAATACATTAGTTTATATATTTCAGGTATCTTTGGATTTGCATTCTATCGCTATCAGCACTTTCCATTTCAAAGTTGGTCTCTGCAACCAAATAAAGAGAAGTATTATTCAAAATCTAATCATAAATTTAGTCAATATGTACCTACATTTCAAAATTTTAGTCCAGAGGAAATTGAGCTGAAAATCGAAAGCATGTTTGCAGTGTTTCGGATATACATCACACCGAAGGGCTATAAGGCTTCTATTACAGATTTTACAAAATTTTACAAAAGTCGAAAGGTCTATTTGGAAATTTCTGAACCAGTTACCGAAATTAAGATATTGAAAGAAGTTTGTATTTGAAGTGTTGGTTATTTTTGATTAAATTGCAGTTGCATCTTTACTTTTAGAAATTACAACAAAAATTCTTAAACATATTTCCCGAACAAGATGCCGCTTGGTATATGACCGGTACGTACCAGCAACACGAATACCCAGAATACTTTTATAAAAAAATATTGACATTTCAGGATACTTCTCGGAGAAACATAGATCTGCTGAATACCATACTTACAACTGCATGAGTCTGTATACGACTAAACTAAAGTTTTCAAATTCTATTTGGAATAAATTATCTAACCGCCGAACTATGGTTTTGAAATTCGGCGAACTCCGTGATTTGGAAAAAGACATGCTTGAACTTCAAATCAGTCCGGAAGATGTTTTGTTTGTAGAAGTTCAAGAAGTGTGTACGGATTTGGAGACAATCGAATTGCAATATAAGCCCACTTGGAGAAATTTAGAGGTATGTGCATACTTCATATGAAAATCATACTCAGAGCAAGAGTTTAAGTCCTTCATATTCCAGTGGTATCCAGATTTGAATCATCTAATTATATCGACCTTTAACAATGCCGAGGACATGCGTTTGAAAAATTCAAATACAATATCTTATTTGAAAAATTTACTGCAAGCTACTAGACCATTGAGTTGTTCTTAAACTTCAAAAAAATAAATTAACTGGAAATAATAAGGAAAAGCCAGTATTACTTAGATTGTATTTCAGGTAATACGCTTACAGCTTATTTACTAACTTAAGGTGGCGCTACAGTCTGCGGTGGATCTGGGCCTCAAACAACAAGCGTCTCCAGCCAGCTCGATCCTTAGTAAGCTGCTTTTAGTTTCGCACGCTAAGTTGGTTAAGGTCCCAGTCCATTTGCGTGCGAAACCTGAGTCGGTGTCTTCTTCTACTGCGCTGTCGCAGTAGACCGGAGCATTGGTATTCATCTGCTCTACTAGATCCAGCCACCTCAGTCGTTGGACCGTCACTATTTTGTGTCTCTTCCTCTCCTCACCGTCTACGCAGACAGGACATAAAATCCTGTTAAAAAAAGCCAAGAGCCCCGTCATCCATTTTTGATAAAGTCCATGCCTCTGCGTCATAGAACAGGTCTGGGATTAGGTTAGGTTAGGTGAGACTGGCAGTTAGACAACCAACCCACTTAGGCCTATTGGCTAAGTGTGGAAGTGGAATCAATTTGAGCTTATGATGAAGTGCAAGAGACTCTTAACGTCTGTATTCTTTAGATCGTTTATGTCATTGTACATAGAAGAAAGCTGTGGAGTTTTCTTCTCTGAGGAGAGCTGGATATGTACAGGGAAGATGAAGGATTGTCTCGTGTTCCTCCTCGTCCATGCAGCCTCTACAAAAATCGTTTGTAAAAGCGCCAAGCCTTCTTGCGTGCTTGCCTATAAGGCAGTATCCAGTGATGACACCTATAAAGGCGCTAAGATGTTTCCTATTTAGACGAATCAGACTCTTAAAGCTTTAGCCAGATCTGTTTAGTCGTTAGATATGTTGGCTCACCGGTCTATCTAAGATCTGTTCTTTTATTAGTATCCAACTTAAATAATAGCTTGCACGTAGCGATTGGTATACCTATGCAACCCTTTTCCGGGAGAATAGGAACAGTGGTTCCACTTTTGACGAGTTTGTTAGTCCTATAATTTCCTGGAATGTCCTTGTGACTGGCACCAAACAAAGGTGAAGGTTGAACTGCTCTGCCATTTCCGTAAGAGATGATCGGCATTCAAGGGCGGTTTTAGAATTTAGTGAGACCGAGTCCAGGGATTTGATGGCGGCTTGACTATCCGAAAAGATGCGGATATCCTTGGCAGATATAACGTTTTTCTTCAGCCAGTACAGAGCTTCCTTAATCGCCAAAATTTCCGCCTGGAACACGCTGCAGTGATTTGGAAGACGGAAGTAGAGGCTTAGATTTAGCTTATCTGAGAAAACACCGCCACCAACCCCGCTGTCGGTTTTAGATCCATCTGTATAAAAGTGGATATACTTGTCGTTCATGAAAGCATCTTTCTGCCAGAAGGATCTAACATAGAGGGAAAGCTCGCATGAAAGTCTTTGTCAAACCGAAGTTAAGGTATGGTGTAATCGACATTCTCTATGTGGATTCCTGATGTATTAAGAATATTAGCATGGCCAAATAAATTATTTGTCCACGGTACATCTACTTGCCTGCTGAATATGTCGATGGGTTTCAAGTGAAACAGATTGTTTAAAACCGCGAAAGGAGTGGAGAGTAGAGCTCCCCTTATGCATAGACATGCTGTTCTTTGGATTCGGTTTAGTTTCTTGTAGCCTGCCACAAACTTGCTGCTGTTAGGGGTGGAGGAAGAGATAAGACCACGGCTTGCCACAAGAGTTCTTTTTCGTTTGATCTCAGCGCTGGTTTCGTTTTTTGAATTAAACCAGCGGATCTTAGGTAGACAACGTCCTTAACTACCTCAAACTTAAATCTGTTGAGGGTGACGTTCTGTCTGAGAAATCGGTGCTGGGTGTCCTTTTTTGTGGACAGTATATACTTGGTCTTGCTTTCCGTGTGCTGGTCCGTTTAACTCATATTTGCTTTCTTTCGATTATTATATGTCAATATCATTGGTGTGTGCGAGTAATTAGATGGAATTTTGAAAGATTGTGCCTTTTGTGTTGGCGCGTCAGTAATTATTTTATTTATATTATTATTTCAAGAATGATGTCAAATGACAGCGCATCGCCTTGTCTAAATCCTTTTTTGACATCAAAGATCTCGGTGAGTTTTTATCGACCTTGCAGCACCGTGCGTTCTCTATCGCCATCCTGCACAAGTGGATTATAAACACTATATGTATACGTCTTAACAAATTCTGTCATACGCGGCCTCAAAATCGATGAATAGATGGAGTGTTTTCGGAGCTCTTGACTTTTTTCCAGATCCGCCGTAGTGTAAATATTTGGTCGATGGTAGATTATTCTGGCCTTAAGCCACACACATATGGAGCAATCAGGTTGTTGCTAACGGAATTAACACATCACGTAAGATACGGTCTTGTAGGTGATGTTAAGAAAACTGATGTATCTGAAGTTAGCGCAGTTCAGAGCGTCTCCTGTCTTAAGGTTTGGACAAACAATGCTTAGGTTCAATTCATCGTGCACCCTTTCGTCCGATGATATTTTACAGATGATTTGATGTATGCTCCCTATCAGGTCGTTTTGAACAGCTTGGCAGTCAAGCCGTCAGTTCTAGCAGCTTTGTTGGACTTAAGCTTAGATTTGGCTATCTTCACTTCATCTAGGTCGGGTGGACGGAATTGTTGGTCTACATCGTCTAGGTTAAAATTTTCATTCAGCCTGACAGCGGTATTTGCTTCGTCATCTACTCTATACAGTCTACAGAAATACTCCTTCCAAATGCTTACCATCGACTGCGGCTCTACTACGATGTTCCTTTGTTCTTTTATACAGGTTGCGCCTTATATTCGTGGCAAGTTTTTTTTTTTTTTTTGTTTTTTGGTAAAACTTCTGAATCTCATTCCTAGAAGACGTGCAAGCATGTCTTAGTTTCCTCGACCGCGCGCTTCTCACGCTTCTCCTTTTTTATCCTAAGAAGCCGGTGTTTGTCTTTTCGCGAGCAGCTTTAGTGCTTCTATGCATTGCCGCTTTGTATGCGGCATCCATTTTAAAATATCGTGCTAGTGTTTTTTGCGATCATGAAATAAAAGCAGTATCGGAAATCAAGCCCATTCTCAATGGGACCCAATGGGACCCATTCAACTTTCCGTACAACACTTTACCATTGGTTTGCAGTGTTTCGCCGCATGTCAGTTATTGATGAACAACGCCCAGGTGACTCAAAAACGGTTACCACAGAGGAAACCGTGGACAAAATCCTTGATCTCGTAATAGCCGACTGAAAATTCGCGAGTTGGCTGAGATAGCAGGCATCTCAACTGAACGCGTTAGCCATATCCTGGACGAGATTTTGGGCATTAGAAAGCTGCCACGCGATGGGTGCCGCCTTTTGCACACACCGCGGAACAAGCGCAATCGTGATGCCACTCCAAAGACGTGCTTGGCCCTGTTAAATCGAAGCCCGGAGGAGTTTCTGCGCGTTTCTTGACCGTCGATGAGACATGGATTTATGGGTACACACCAGATACCAAAACACAATCGAAACCTTGGGTCTTACCGGTGAACTTGCTCCAAAGTAGGTGAAGGCCGTGCCTTCGGCCGGATAGGTTTTGGCCACCTTGTTTTGTTGAGCGTGCGAGGTGTGATCCACGTTGACTATTTGGAGCAGGGAAAAACAATCAGAGGAGCTTACTACGTCAATTTATTAGGCCGATTCAAGGCTGATTTGAAGAAAAAAAAACGACTGCTCTTCTGCTTCTCTGCTCTTCTGCTCTTCTGCTTTTCTGCTCTTCTACCACGTTAACTCACCGACTCACACTTTCAAAGTCGCCACAGCCAAATTGGTCGGATTGCACTACGAATTGCTCCTCCATCCTCCGTATTCTCCGGATTTGGCTCCCTGCGACTTTTTTTGTACCCAAACCTTAAAAGATCGTTTGCCGGAAAGAAGTACGGATCGAACGAGGAAGTCATCGCCGCCTCGAAGAAGTATTTTGCACGCCAACAAAAGTCGTACTATACGGAGGGGTTAGAAAAGTTGCAGCACGCTGGAAAAAGTGTATCGAGTTGAAAAGGTATAATATTTTAAAATTATTTGTCAAAACATAAAAAAGTTGCGCTGTCATTTCTAGTCCGAGTATTCATCAAGCAGCCCTCGTAACTTGCCTTTGCGATATTCGGGATATCCGCAACCATACCTATGCTAAAATATTTGCCCCTCGGAACGTTCGGATATCCATAATAGTAGAGGAGTTCCTTGCATCGATCGCAATGTGGTCAATCTAGTTGACGGTTGATTGATCAGGAGTTCCCCAAGTGCTGTTGTGAATATCGAAATAAGGGCACCATGTGCTGACTACGACAATGTTTCGCCCCGCGGCAAAGTTAATTAGCCTGCAGGCTATATATCTCGACAGTACTACCAAAATTGATCTCTGTTACTAGCTTTGCATTAAAATCCCCGAGGACAATTTTAATGTCATAGCCAGGCCACTGCTCGTACCCTTGTCTTAGAGCTCGTAGTCGTCATCTTTCTTGTCTGTGAGGGTATGCGCGCATATCAGGTAAAGCGCCCTAAAATAAAGACTTTCTGTCTACTTATTGGCACTATTATTGCCGTCGATAACAATCGCCTTAGTAGATGTCATAGTGTTTCATTCTCTTTTTGTCCGGCAATTCTGCTAATAATAATATCTAATATCTGCTTTGCAATAGTCCAGGGCCTCCACTAGTTGTTTGGCTACACAAGGCCTTTTAAGGGGCATAACATTCCACGTGCAGATCCGAAGTTCCTTGTCCTTGTTTCGTTTGCAGGGATTGCCAATAATAGATTGATTTTTCACACGTGTCGCCGGAAAACTGTTCCTAAAGGACTTGAATTTTCTAGTTTGAAAGCAGTGTGTGAACATTGCAAAAGAGATGCTTCCCGAGAAGATCCAGGATCCGATCAGCCATTCATCATTACAGCGAACGAGACGTGGGCTCATGGGTACATATGCTTCATACTAGTACATACTAGGCTTCAAGCAAGTGCTTTGCGTGCTCCATGAACACAGAGAACACCATGTCATTGGAATTTATTACAGTGAGGAATTCCTGAAGATCAGACTGTCGATAAGGAATATCATTTGGTCTTTATAAGACGTTTGGGTTGACAGCCTTTGGAGGAGAAGATTCAATGACTAACTATACAATTTGATTAAGTCAGAAAACTGCGCATCAGTCGCCTGGGATGGCTAAAACATGTAGTGAGAAAGAGCTCCTGCTCGCAGAGTTTTCCAATCTAACCCAATAAGACAATGCAGAAGAGGACCTCAACCAACTTGGAGTGCGCGGTGGATGGTGATAGCATAGAGTCGGTCTAACTGGAGAGACTTGTGTTAGCTGAGACTCGGGTTCACTCCGAACTATAACGCCACCTAAGTATGTAATTGTGACTTTTTCCAGAACAAATATATTAAGTTTCTGATCTACATATGCTAACAAGCCAGAAACTTTAGATGAGGGGAATTATGCGAAAAAGTTGTACAAAATTGGTTCCGGTAAATTCATGCACGCAAGTAGTTACTGAACTGACATTTTATTTTAAATTTTAAAATTCTTTAAAAGTACAAATAAAAACAAATTAAAACGTATCTAATGAAAATGCCTATACATATTTATAGTTTTTGCGTAGTAAGGGACTGTGTGTTTCAACTCGTTTATTACATGAGATATATCTTCTTTTGAAAATTCGAAAGGTCTATAATTAAAGATTTATATTTATTCGTGCTGCTGCAGCCACACCTTTAAAATTACTTTGAAAACGGAAGTTCTAAAAGAAACCTTTGCCAACTTCACATGGCTTTTTGCACATGTTCGCTTTATCTCGATATTTAATTTCTTATTTCACTTTTCCATCATGTTTCAACGAGAGTTGGTCGTCCGGCACGGTTTTTTGCAAGTTGAAATTTTCGTTGAAATTAGTTTTCTTAAAGAAATGAAACAAAAAACACAGATTCCAAACTAAAATCATCTGCAGGACTTGGAACTTAGTCCAGGTGTTACAAGATCTCTTGGATTTCTATGGATTTCATGGTGAGTATAGAAAAAATAAATTCATATGGTCATTTCGTCAAAATTGATGAATGTTTTATTTTGCAACTTCCTAAATGAATGAATTTTGTTCATTTACTTGTTGAGGATAGATAAGAACGGCCAACTGATTTTGTTTTAAATGCAAGACAGCCTGCTTTTGAACTTCAACACTTTAATGAATTAATTGTTGCAGGTAGTATCAATGATTCATACGGCAACATATTGGTGCTTTCGTGAGTGGAAGGAGGTAAGACTATCGATTTAATTGGCTGTAATTTTGACAACCATCGTTTGATGAAAATCATAATCTGAAATCAAAATCTGCTGATTTCGCATTAATTAAACCAAAAGGATACTGAAAGTGTCTGAATTAAACTAAAGCATTAAGGGGTGACTGCATATCAATAAAAAAAAAAAAAATCATTACTTTCAGAAATAAAGCTATGGATTTTACAAAGCAATGGAGGAAACAGCATATGTTCTGTGTCATGTTTTATAGAAGACAAAGAGTTGAAGACCGCCTCGTCAAGACAAGGTAAGATTACGTGTTGATAAACCTGACCATACATTTAAATTGCATGAAGCTATGACAAGTTGAGAATGATGAAAATCCTAATCTGAAATCAAGATCTATGCTGATTTCACACTAATTAAACCAAAAGGATACTGAGTCATTGTATAGATGATATCGAATAGCGAGAGTGTACAGATTCGCATCGATGATCCATGCACTCCATCTACTTTCCTCTTCATATATGTAGATACACGTCTCCAATTTTATAATCTTTTTCTTTTAATTATAGTGTTGCATTGGTTTGATACAAATTCATCACATGTTCCTAGAATATTTTCTGAAACCTCCATTGAATTGGCGTCATACGGTAAGAATTGTTTAGATTCAATTTTTTTTTTTGTTACAAGTACATCAGTGGAAATAAACGGAAGTTAATTCTACCAATATGATGAGTTTTTCAAAGTATAGTTCATTTGAATTCAACATGTAACAAATCTTGAAACTGAAGCAATACTTTACACCAAATGCTCTATCAATTTGAATAGTGTTCGTCATACTTATTTCTTTCTATTGCAGGTTTTCTTCATAGTGTTTCGGTTCATTACTAAGTTACAATGGAATCCCACCGGCTTGAAAGGTTAGTTGTAATGTTTTTATTAGTGTACTTCTGATTTTTGTTTTGATGACCTGACTTTGTCAGGTTCCCTCTTCTGAGTGAACCCAAAAAAAAAAAACCTTGCTGTAACTCTTTCTCGTCTGAAATTTCGTCAAAAAAATTTTATGTGCTATTCCACAAAACAAGTTGTACAAAGGTTTTACCTTTACTTTCAGGCATAAGGATAGACGTTGCTATTTGATTTAATTAACTACATAACTAGTTCGCTGTCGTACAATAGTTTATCAAGGTAAGGGGTGTAATCGATATTGAGTATTAAACTTACAAATCGACAAATGCATACATTTAATGATGATATCTTAACCTATTCAGGTTCCCTCTTCTGAGCGAACCCAAATAAAAACCATGCTGTGAACTTTATTCTGAATTCACTAAGCTTAATCCTACCTTTTTTTTTAGCAGCTAGTGTTAATACATTAATTTTCTGCTCTTTACAGATCTCTACTTTGGACATTGTAAATATTTCAATTCTAAGCAAGCTGTCCTTCAAATTGTATTGAACTCAGTTGATTTATTGTCAAATAAACTTATTTTCAAATTGATGACGAAGTTTTTATTAATTAAATGTTTCTCTAAAATATTGGTAGAATCTAGTTCGAGCCAAGCGAAAGTTGAGGCGGGATTGATTTCTGTTAATTGCTCTGTAGGTAGGTCGATCGTTCATACTATGTGTGTGCACCAACAACTAGTTGAAATCGGGAGAGGGATAATAAGTAGAGTTCCTCGGAAGGAAGAATGGATATTATAGCATGATTCATCGTGGGGTTTGGTTTTCAATGGGGTTTTTTTTTTTTTGATCACACATGACTCCCATCAAGCTGCTTTGTCATTCCCCCCCCCCCCCCCCCCAATATCGTTTAGCAAGTCATCATGGGGACACTACAACAGCATTTCCAAATTGTTCAGCTGTATTACGAAAATCAGCATTCTGTAAGAAATGTTTTTCGTGCGATTTGAGGAACTAACCGTGCGCATAATCGACATACTGAAACCACTATTGCCAATACCACTCGCAAATTTGAGTCCCAGTTTAAATAAGTGGATGATACCCGATCGGTTAGACCACATCTAGCACATTGTGAAGAGACTAGCAGCTGTAGCTGAGAGTGTACGCGAAGACCGTGACGAATCGATTCATCGTCGTTCTCAGCAACTTGGCTTGGCATATTTTACGTGATGATGGCCTAAAAGCGTACAAAATTCATATTTTGCAAGAATTGAATCCAGGTGACTTGAATTTGCGTCATGTATTCAGTGAATGGGCTCTGGAAAAACTTAATGAAAATCCGGTGTTTTATCGTGAAATTTTGTTCGGCGATGAGGCCCATTTCTGGCTCAATGGATACGTTAATAAACAAAATTGCCATACTTGGGCTAATGAGCAACCTGCAGAGTACCAGGAGCTACCATTACATCCATTTAAAACCACGGTTTGGTGTGGTTTATGGGCTGGTGGAATCATTAGTCCATATATCTTCAAAAATGAGGTAAATCAAAATGTTATCGTCAATGGTAACCGTTATCGCGCCAACGTTAACGGACTGTGCTTCCTGAAATTTAAGCACATGGTCTCGGTGAGCTCTGGTTTCAACAAGACGGCAATACGAGTCATACAGTGTGTAAAACAATGGACTTGTTGGGAAATCATTTTGGTGAACACTTAATTTCACGTTTTGCTACGGTAATCGTGCGGTATCACACCTTTGGACTATTTTCTCTGTGGATATGTAGTCTTAGGTCTTCAGGAATAAGCCAACTACGATTGACGCTATGGAAGCCAACATTACTCGTGTTATCCGCGAGATACCAGTTGCTATGCTCGATCGAGTCGCCCAAAATTGGACCTTCCGAACGGACCACCTCAGACGTAGTCGTGGCCAACATTTAAATGATATCATTTTTAAAAAGTAAATGCCCTCACGATGAATCATCCTATAAATATTTAAAATGCATGCAATGCTCAATCGCTTGATTTGTGTTTGAAAATTGTGGAATCTAGACCTAAGCTGAAGTTAAGTCGGAATTGATTTCTGTTTATTGCTTTGTCGGTAGGTGGGTCGGTCATACTACTTTAATACGCTCCAACAATCAGTTCAAATCAAGAAAGGGACATTATTGGCGTGTTAGTTTGGGCTTTTTTCTTTTGTGTACTTGAGCAGAATGTAAAACCATTTTCCCTCAATTTCAAATTAAATTTCTCCTAAATATTATGTCAAAATGTATAAACGTTAAATAGTATTGTGTCAAACTAGATTTCTGTTTTCGTATAATCGGCTGTGTTTTTGGGCAATTTATTATCCTTAAGTATTCAAATTGATTCACAAGCAAATATATTTGAAGAATAAAATAAAATTCAAGCACAATTAATAAATAATTTCGAAGTTTTTAGTTTTCAGTTGGAATCAAGAGCGCAATACACAAAAAGAGCCTTATGACCGCCCGGTCGAAAACGCCATAATAAGTGTCCCTCGGATAGACGGGTGGATATGATTATAATACTCATTCAAAGTTCAATCATTTGAGCTTGAAACTAGAAAATGTTTCTTGACGTCAGGCTTAACGAATTAGCTATTCCGCCACATATAACCTGTTTATATGACAGGTCAATGTGCATTGGTTCAATTCGTTCATATAAAGCACTTCAAACAGAATTGAAATATCATATAAACATTTTTAAATCGCTTTGAAACATTTTACTCTCTCACGCCGTCATCAATGTCACTCAATTTACACGCACTTCGAATTTATGACGTTTTCGTTTGGGATTGTGACGTGAGTGACGTAAAACTTTTATTCATTAGTCTTTCTTTTTGTTCCAATTTTCATTTCAGAATCAAATTTTTTCTCCTGGATTTTATGTCAAAATGTACTAACCCATTTAAATACGAATAAATGTACACCCTTATTATGATAAGCGAGACAAACGAAAAAGTTGGCTAATATGACTGTTTGGTATTATGGTTAGCGAATCAGTCAACACGTTCGCCTCAAACGTCATAAATTTAGCGAATTGTGATTTCACCTAATTATGGCTTGCGAATGTTCGCTAAGTTTCTGTCAAAATCACTCGAATCAAAATGTTTTTTTTTTTTTTTGTATATTCAAAAATGTGTGATAGAAAATGGTAAATCCAAAAAAGTATAGATAGTGGAAATGGTGTTTTATTTTTTATTGTTTTACACCTGCTTTTAAGTAAATGTTTTTATGTGTTTGTGTTTTTGCAAGATTAAAAGGTTGTATACGTCAAATGTTTAATTTTACAATTTATTAGTTTATACTGTGAAACAAAATGTTGTAATTTTACCAAACGACTGCTCTAGTTGACTGTCCAAGAAGAAATTAATAATTTACATTTTTCATCGCCTTAAAGCAGTATGAAGCAAAATTTAGTACGAATATAAAGAAAAGTGAGTGCAAAAGAGATTAGCAAAACAAATTAAATATGTAATTAGGTTACATTATACACGTTTGGTTTTCTGGTGCGCTAAGTACTGAACATTCATAGGCAAAGAGGCAATCTTCGCTACCGGTCGAACATAACTGCCGTGTTGGGTTTTCATTGCAACAACTCGACATCTGCCATCTTTCTCTAGGTGAATGTTGCTGATTCGTCCGTCCAAGAACCCATTTTGAAGGCGGTAGATTGGGTTCGTTAATGAGTACTATATCTTCTATCTTCAGGTTCTGATGCTGCTTTTGCCATTTAGAATGATTCTGCTACGATGTCAAATATTCGCAGTGCCAACGCTTCCAAAAACCTTGCATTAAACTCTGTAAATGAGACCAGTTAGTGTGAATTGAAAAGGATGAATTTGTAAAATCATGTGTTTAAACTGCACAATAATAGCCTTTTCACATCGAACCAAAAACCGGTTTTTCCATATATTTGTGATAAATCACAATTTTTCGTAAACAAGTTTTTGATAAAATCTATCAAAAACTGTTTGAAATTGAATGTTTAACTAACCAAACCAACCTTTTGGAGCGAGTTCAATAAATTTTAGCGAATTCACAAATATTAAAAAACAGCTGCCAAGATGCTGTCAGTTGAAATTTAATTAAAATTCTGAATCAGAATTTGGATTTCAAAATTGAGATGGTTCCATTTACTTTTCAAAATGGCAGTCTGAGATGAGAAGTCTAGCAAAATCTTCATATCTTGCTCAACTTTATTTCAGTGAATGGGAATTACATTTAAAATGTTAGAATTCATTATTTTAGTCGTATTATTTAAAGGTATATGCGCGCAAATTAGTTTTTTTTTTTTTATTAAAAACGTAAAAATTTAGCAGCGGATGAAATAATTGAAATGTCAAACACAAACCTGCAAGTGTTTGGTGTTAATGCATTTTGAGTTTTCGAAAACATTTAGCCAAAAACCGCGTTTATGATTCGGTGTAAAAATAAAGTGAGATGGAGCTAGTGCAGTTGGTTCGAAATTGGAAGTTTGCCACATAGGCATAGGTCTGTTTTCACCGATGATTCGGTTCAAGTGTATTTTAATGGATTTTATACCCCCCTGTATACCAAAAAGTGGCGCTGCAGGTGGTAAAATTTCCATTCGATGTTGTCCTTAGATAAATGGTTAATGATGATGTTGTGATGTTGTTTGCAAAGAAGGTCATACATTACGCCGAGTAGCCTTTTAGCACATTGGAAATTTGTTGCGTTATCATACATTATCTCCGATTGCTTTCCGCGACGCGACATGAACCGTTCTAATACCATGAGAAACGCTTCTGTTGATAGATTGCCTACCAACTCTATGTGGACACCTTTCGTTATGAAACAAACGAAGAGAACGATGTATGCTTTCACAAATCGTCCTTTGGCTAGTCGAAGCGTAATCGGAACAGCATAATCGCACCCAACCTTACTGAAGGGGCGATAAAATCGAACTCTTTATTTGGAAAGATTTCCAGTCAATTGGCTGAAATGAGTCGGACGCTGCCGGAAGTACACGACACAATCATGAGCTATTTTCCGAGCGAAATTTCTACACTTGAGTATGTGAAAATTTTGTTTTATTACCGCCATCATGAACGTTACACCGGCATGAAAGTAATGTTTATGTATATAAATTATAATAAGTTTAGTGATGGGATGAGATTTGCATAGATCAATTGGATGTTTCTCAGCATAAGAAAGTTCCGATTGTTCTAAACGTCCACCGAACCGAAGCACATTCATTTGATCAAGAAACGGAGCTAAAGAAGTAAGTTTGTTTCGCGAGGCTAGTTGTTTCCGGTTTAAAAGTACGTCTATTTCAAATGAAAATAACGAACACTGGACACTTTTGATAAGATGAATTCTTGCATTTTTGATTTCGCGAACGGATAAAGATTGTTTATTACAACAGTTTGAAAAAAATCGAAGAACATATTATGCTACGGCACGCACAGATTTCATCTAATTTGAAGGATGTTAGTTAAATTTACATTAGATACGAGTACCTGAAATTTGGTTGTTTTACGCTCCTCCAATTGGTCAACAGGAATGTCTTAAATGCAATATTCTGATACTGGCCAGTTGCTGGGACCAGTATTGGGGGCGAGGATAACCAATGTAACACGATTGATGAGTCTGTGCATGCGAATATCTTCAATTCTTAAGCCTGTAATGCGATTTTAATTTTATTAACGTGTCGAGTTAAAAGGACAGATCCGCAAAGCTCGATCCTCGGTAGCGATAAAACATGTATGGGTGCTACTCCATTTTTGGCTGCTACTAGCGATATAGAAACCGTTCCGTTTACATCGAGGCTTCGATAATATATAACTGCTGCATAAGCGCCTAAAGATGCATCGCCATTTGCATGTAACTCCCAATTGTGTTTGTTTGTCCATAGTATTCGAGGAACAAAAATGATTTCGACTAAATGGAGTTCGTCGCGAATAGAAATTCAACGATGCGAGAGTTCTTGTGACACCTCATCGACTCAATTTACCTTTTGCAGCCAGAGGTCTTGGAAGAATATTTTAATTCCGATTATGACAAGAGTCAAAACCCAAACCCAAACCCAAAGGGTCAAATATCTTCGAAACCTCTGAGAGAAGTCGACGTTTTGTGCACACAGTTGACTCAGGTAAGGTAACCTTATAAGAAAAACTATCTCTTGATGGGCACCATTGCAACCCGAGCACCTTGACGACATTGGAGTCCTCAAATTCAATAGGTGAAATTTCCATCTGATCCTGGGGCAATATGAGGACGAGAGCCCGGCAGTTTTTAGTCCATTTACGGAGGTTGAAGCCTGCTGATTTCAATACGTTGACGAGTTCATTTTGAATGGCGATGACATCTTCGACACTATCAGCTCCAGTAAACACGTCGTCAACATGGAAATTCTCGATGAGAATTTGAGAAGCTACAAAATGCTTTTCCTTCTTTTCCTCAGAATGTTGTTTTAGGATACGCGTTGCTAAGAAAGGAGCAGCTGAAGTACCATATGTTACTGTTAATAACCGAAGCTGCTGCACTGGCTCTTCTGGGGTTTCACGCCATAGGATTCGCTGAAAAATTGTGCGTTTTGGTGAGATCCATATTTGGCGATACATTTTTTCTACGTCTCCTGGAATAGTACATCGATGACGACGAGATCGTAGACATAAGGAAAAAAATACTTCGCTGAATCGTCGGACCAACGAAATGTTTTTCATTAAGTGACGAAGAATTGCTGTGAGGTTTTGCGGATCCATCAAATGTTACTCTTACCTTGGTTGACGTAGAATCATTTTTAAAAACCGCATGATGGGGCGAGTAGTAACAAGCATTGAAGTCCATGTTTATTTCTTTTTCTGAAACCTTCTCCATGTGACCTAAACCGATGTATTCACTTATGAAACGAGTGTATTGGTTTTTTAGGTCAGAGTTTGAGGGAAATTTCCGTTCTAGGGAATCGAGACGATTGAAAGCAAGTGGATCTCAAAAGTTGAGATTAGAAATTTGTTTAAGTAGTAGCTCTACCATTTATATGACGACTAAATGTGGATGCAAAGTGTTCCTCAGTGCGTTGTACTTCCACCGAAAGGAAGGCTTCAGTGTGAACCAAAATCGTTTTAAATCAAATTCTTGAGAATGATCTAATTTTGTACAAAATGTTCTTACAGCTGAAGTGTTGTCAGTTAATGCAACGTGTTGCATACTACCTGCTATTAACCTTCCGAAAATTGTTGGTATAGAACATGAAACGCCATGTGTTGATGGTGTCGCAAGTTTGCTTATAATATTGAAGACCTTATCTGCCCCAATTAAAACGTCGATTGGAACCGGTTCGGCGAAGTTAGAATCAGCCACTTCCAGCGAAAGGAGGGACTTAAATTTGAAATTTAATAGCTGTAAGTAAGGGAGTCAGCCTCGATTTGGAGGCTATTCGCAGAATACAGCGAACTTAAGTTTAACGTTACCAAACTATTAGTAACACCTGCAGAAGTGGATGCGATTGCTATCACAGGTAACCGAAAAAGTTTTCGATGTAATCCCAGACGCTGAATTGCTCGTTCAGTTATAAAGGAGACTTGGTAAGAGTACACGAGATTATTGTTGATACAATCCTTGCTTATCGCGAGCCTTTACCAGAGCAGTTGGCAATAGAGTGGAAGCATGATGAGTAGACTTGAGCGTATGGTTGTTTATAACCGGAGGATTTGTATAGCAATGGAGCGATGACAATGGCGAAGATTGACATTGATTCGATTGAGTTGAATTCGAGTAATGCGATTGAGATTGATTTAGATTAAGGCCCGACAAGGATTAGATTTGAGTTTTAACAGTAGGATGTACAGACGAGTGGTGTCTAGAATTGCAAATTCTACAACGATAGTTTGAACATTTGATTGATGTGATTTGTCCTTGACCAAATCACGTTGTTCGTCGACACTTAGAGCATTAAAAACTTTGCAATTTGGGACATGCAGGATAATATTTTGGTTTTTATTTGATGTTTTCATCAAATGTTCATCGATAGAACAGTCGTCACAAGCGTTGGCGACTTCTGCCCATGCAAGTCTTGTCTCGTCGTCTAATTTTTCAATTAGAATGTCGATCAACAAGAGATCTCTTGGATTTGCTCTTAATGCTTTTTAACACCTTATGACTTCATCAGCACCATCAGTGAGTTTCCGAACCATATGAATGTTCGATGACATGGTTGATGGTAAAGATAAAAATGTTTGAACAAATGACTGAATAATAAGATGAGGTTTATCCAGACTACCGTACCGCTTTAGGTGCCTTAGGTTCCCGAGAGGCTATGTGCAGTGGTGTAGGTGGTGGCCGTGACCCTCAAGCAGAGAGTCGTGGGTTCGAATCCCGTGCGAAGCAATTCTGTGAAAAAGTCTTTTCATAGAATTTGTATGTAGTTATATGAAAATCCCGTCGGCGTCAACTCTGACATGAAGGCATAACACTGATGTTGGAGTGGTTGCTGGCTTGGCTAAATGTTACGAACTAACAACTAGCACGTACTAAAGACCCACTGGTTGAGGATACATTGGCTCCAGTTTGACAACCACCTCTGGAAAAATATCGAAACCTAACACCTGAGTTTCAAAACTACTACACCACCCGCCCGCGCCCTGGTGAAAAGTCAGTAAAGGGGTATTCATATACCCTTGGCGCCCGCGCGGAATTTAAAAAAAAATCGCAACTACACAAATTTCGAATGAAATGTCTTGAGTATTCCATAGAAAGTGCTAAGAAAATTTAATGATGTTAAAAGGTCTTAAGTTTTCAATCTAGAAACGCTTCAAAAGAAACTTACCTTCTGCTGAGGAACGACTGCCAGATTCCTAAAAAAAAACTCTTAAGCAAAAAAAAAAACATCTTTGTCAAGACTGTTGTCTCACTCGTGCCTCAGTTTGTACTGCTCTCATTTGACAAGCATCTATTTGCGCCTTTTCTTGGTTTTATTCTTGACTTGAAAATGGATGGGAGAGGACAAAATGTGGTAAGAATTTATTTCGAACTAAAATATGTAAAAATTATGATGTTAAAATTTCAGAAATAAAATATCAAATAAGGAATTCGTCGTTTTTGTACGTTAAATTGACCGGGTAGTAAAACGCAATCTCCTGTTCTCTTCAACCCACAACTTCTATTACACATTTGGGTACACTATTTCCAGGTAGTTGTACAGTTATACACTATTCTCATATTTAGAACTTACACCTAACTATGATTGACTTCGATCGAGAATGGAGAGTATTGAGAAATATGACATTATCAATTCCTTTAGAGGTTCATGTTGACATTTTTAGAGATAAATATCCAAACTGGAAAAAGGTGGTGGAACCTGTTTGTTCCCATTCTCGCAATTTGTAAGAATTATATTGTGTTTGCCCCATAACAGTGCAAATGTAGAGCTCCTGTTTTCCTCAATAAATCTAATGATAACTTGAAACAAGCTTACAACGAATACGTTAAAGGGGTCGTTAGTTACAAAAAGTACACCTTTAACTCCGTGCTATGAGGTTAAACTTTGTGAAGAACATAGGAAATTGTTAGGCATTTACATGTACAATTTTAAAACAAGGGCAACACTACGAGTATCAGCGATTCCAACCAACCAGAATGTTAATAAACGATGTAAAGATTTTATGCTTATAAAGATCACGGTTTTATAGTGTTCAAATTCACATTTTAAGCAGTTTTTTATACGTAAAAAAAAAAAAATCTTGATTTCTATAGATTTTTTGTCAGGGATAAATATAGAATTCTGCAGAATTTGTAACTTTTTCCTACAGACTTTTGTAAATTCGGATTGGCTTAACTAGCCCGGTGTGTAGCTTATGGTGTGTCTTACAGTTTGCAGATAAAGGTTTTTAAGTTTTGTAAAAATTTTTTAATAGTTTAACCAGCGTTTGAATGATAAAAAAAAAAAAAAAAATACAAGCGGAAGCCAGTGTGAGGTTTGCTTATTCATAAACAAATTTTTTTTACGAAGCTGCAACAGTTTTTTTTTACAGTAAAAATGCCACTCACGAAACGATGCTTTCAAAAGGCTTATGTTAGAGACTGAAAAATTGTTAGAGAGCAATGAAGAATCAGATTTATTTGCTGATGATGATTCGGATCCTGACAACGATCCTGATTACCTGGAAGGACAGTCCGATTCATTGAAAGGATAAGAATGAAAATGAAGAAGGGTTTTCTGCTCCACACAAAAAAACAGAGGCTGACGGAACTCAAAGAGAAGTCGGCTTACAAATGGACCACGGTTGCACTCGAGAGATGCTAAAGGCATCAGATGCGAAATTTGGTCACCCATTTGCCAGGTTCAAAGCGTACAGCGGGAAACATTACAACTTTCATTTAGGGTTGTATTTACTTTTTACCGAGGAAATTTTGTTAAAAGTGGTGGTTCATACATACATACATATCATACAAACAAAGCCAAGTTACACCTCAACGGATTGTGGAGTACACCACTAACGGTAAAATTTGGGCGTTTCATTTATTAAAGCAACGATCTCGCAGCAACGGTTTGAATTTATCGCGACGTGCTTGCTTTTGGGCCACCTGAGCGCGGTTCAACAAAAACTGACGTGCGGCAATGGCGAAACTCTGAACCGTACACATCTTCGAGAATAGACTTGATTTCCTCGGAGGTTTTGTAATCAGAAAACATGAACCGGATCTCGGAGCGATACTGCTCTTTTTAAATGGTTGGAAAAAACATTAACACGATGTTTTGAAATGAGTGTCAAAATAAATCTAAGCGTCGGAATGTCGCCAAATTATACTACTCATTTGGCTTAGCAGTGCCACCTATCCTCGCATACCCTTAAAATGTTTGCACGCAGTGCTGGCGAAGGAAACTTAAGAAGGAAGAAAATATTTGCAAGTTATAAGGACTAGCAAACAAAGAGCCCGGTAGGGGTTCAGGCTATACTGACATGTATTCATAGAAAGACAGGTTTGTTACGGCTGAAAGTTGGAGTGCTACTGTAAATTTCGATGGAGCACTGGCGTTGAAAATAGCGATAGAACAAGGTAAGGCAAGAGACATAACGTCGGCGTTCAAGGGTGTGAATTGATTGTGTTATATTGTTGCCAGCAATAAGTTCGTGCAAAGAAGTCTTGGGGCCACCTGACCATATACGTGCATTGTACTCCAATTTTGTGCGGATAATTGCCTTATATCCGAGATATTGTGATTCGAGAACATAGTAAAAATGTAAGTAGTAGTTTTGATGTGATTTAATTTAGAAAAACAAAAAAAAAAAAAAAACATACTATTAACTTCCATACGTTTAGCAATGGAAGCGGATTATATTAGTGACAAGAAAAAAATTTAGTTTATTTAAACTAGTACATAATTGTCAAAACTGTTTTCTAGACTTTTATCTTTCTTTTATTAACCGCAAAAATGTTTGTAATACATTTCTAGACACAATTTTGACAGCTGCATAGCAATAGCAATGTTGTGTTCATCAAGTCTTGCTGCAATAAATTTACATCATTTTTTCGGTGAGAGACCGCACCAAATCGAAATATTTCCTAAGCTGACCGTTTATCAGCGCTTGAATTTCAAAAGACGTAAAGGACGTAAGTGCAATGGGACTGTTTGATGAGAGAAAGAGAAAAAGATCGCCTTTTTCGGAACAGATTGGACAAAGCTAACTTACTTAGTGATTTCGGCAGCGTGGAAGAGTAACTCTTCGGAATAAGGGGAGATATATCATATGGACCAACGGATTTGTGTATCCTGAAATCTCATTTGTCTTATCGAGAATTCGACACACAAGTGTAGGTGGAGACAAAGCACAATCTGGAAGTGTTACGCTGCCCGCAAAGTGTGCAGTAAGCAGATTTGCTCTGTCCAAAGGACTGACAGCTGGAATGTCATTACAAATGAGTGTTGATGGGGATTGAGGCAGAATTTCTGATGTTCTTAAGAAACGAAAAACAGTTTCTACTACCTTTGAGACTGTTGAGATAAAAATAGAAAGTGGCAACTCCTGTACATATATACAAGTTTGGTCAAAAGTATAATGTGAATTAGTTGCCAATTTATTAGAAATAAATGAACTTGGGCTCTGTTTTCATAAAAAGTAAAAACGCCAGAAAAGGTGTAAAATTGATGACATTAAGTTGGAAAAATGGAATCCATCAAATGAATACATTCTGAGTTGATCCATATTTGTGCTCATTTTATGGCATTTTGAATTGTTGCTCGTAAAACGTCTGGCTTAAAATTGGTGATTTCTACTTTATTGCTGACTTGCAGGATTTGTGGTTTGTTGTGGTAAACGCTAGATTTCAAAACAGCGCCAAAGGAAGAAGTCGTGGTCGGATCTGGCGATTTGACTAGCCAGTTCAATTCTCCAAAACGGAAGAGCCAAGAAAGCTCGAGACCCAATTCAGAGACTTCCGGCAAAAAAAAAACTCGTTTAACATCTGTCTGTAGCGGTCGCTTGTTTGGATACGTTGTGCCGTCGGTGTCCTATAAGAGAACGTTGTTTCGTTTATGTTTGTGGACTCTTCCAGAAGTACTATAGTGAGCTAGTGGACGACGAAATTTACGATTAATTCAATATAATTACATACTTTGTTGTATGAAATTCTTGCGATTTTTCTTTCATTGAAAAGTTCTAAAATGACGAAAAAGTAGTCAAACGTGATCTTTGAAAAATTGCGTGGCGGTGAAAATGATCACACATATAAATTCGTCACGCGGAACATTCTCGAATCTTGTGATTTGTGGTCGAGACATATGCAGGTAAACTTCGTAAGGAGAAGGTAAAAATAGTTTTGTGCTTCACAACACATGACGCCAAATATCAACCGAATTATCGCCATTTGTGGCTTATGAATTACTTCGACCTATGCAAGAGTAAAAATGGAGTTGTGAGCGGCATTTCATTGAACGGAAATTCCGATACTTTAAAAAGTGTGAAATCTGTCTTAAATTAAAGCAAACTTGCAAAGCAAAGAATCCATTGGATCTGGTATTTTTTGACTTTTATTGACGAGTTTCCTCGGAAAGATTTTTGTATACTTTTTGAAGTACAAAGCCCAAGAATCCGAAGCAGTCAAAGAATATAAAAAGATGGTGGAAAATGAAGTCGGACGTGAGATGAAGGTTATTCGTACAGACATTGAGACTGATTATATGGGTAAGGTCTTTAAACCTTTATGTAGAAAGGCTGTATAGTACACCAAACACCCGAGCAAAATGGTGTAGCAATAAGGAAGAATCGAACGATGTAGAGGATAAATCATATTGGGCTGATCCTGTATATGTAATCAATCTATCAGTCAGTTCGTCATTAATTGACAAAGCCCCAGAAGAGATTTGGACTTGACCAATAGTAGACCTGAAAGACATGCGGAATTTTCGGTTACCAAGCGACACAATTGGGTTTCGAAAACACGAAAAATGTTATTTGTGTGGTATAGCGAAATGATCAAGAGTTACCGGTGCATCGATGCAGTGACTATGAAAATAGTCACCTGCCGTGATGTAGCTTTCTTAGAATTTGACGCGAAGGTATATGAATGTATACCAACCGATAATAATGAAGACATCGTTTCAGTGGAGGACACTAAGAAAACATCACCAATAGTTCGAAATTAGTTTCTGAAAGAAGTAGATATGTCAAGTGTTAAAGCTTCAGCGTCTATTAACGAAATTTTCGACGAGCTGTAAGACTGTGAAACGACGTGCGCCAATACAGAGGATCCATTACTTATTTCTGGATACACGGTCTTACACCGGTCAGAACCACGACGATCATCACGTCCGCCGGCACGAAAAAACTTTGAGAAATATTACTGAGTGACGAATTCAGTATTTATAGATAACGCGGACATTGATACAGTGTGAATCGAAGAAGCGTTATCGTGTAAAGAGCGTTGTGAGTGGGAAGTAGCTATGAAAAAACGAGCTGCAATCTCTCACCGAAAAGAAATCGACATTCGTTGACTTGCCACCGGGACGAAAGGCTTTAAGATCGAAATGGGTGTTAAAAAAACATTAAAACAGTTCGTCACAAGGCTAGATTGATTGCGAAAAGATGTTCACAACAATATGGCATCGACTACAATGAGACATACAATATTCACTTGCTGTTAGGTATGTATCTGTTCGTTTTTTTAATTGTTCTTGAAGAGGGACATGAAAATTGATCAGATTGATGCGGTTATAGCTTTTTTGCAAGTCGATTTATCTAAAGAAATTTATATCTAGCTACCTTAGTGATGCGGTAAGAAGAGCGGCCGCATATGTAAGTTAAAAACATAAATTTACAGCTTAAAGCAAAGTAGTCGTCAGTGCAATATCAAACTGAAAACAGTACTAACATTATTTGGCTGCAAACTTGTGGCAATACCAAGTACTCAAAACCAAATGTGCAATGATGAGATACTGGAAGGGGTGTCACATCAATAAGCCGTAGGAAGTCTTTTGTATTTGGTACAAAGAACGAGGTAGGATATTGCTGTGAAACGCATGTTCAGGTATTTATAAGGCACTATACATGTAAGGCTATATGCCTTAAACAATTTGGACAGCGGCTTGATTCATCTTAAAAAAAATCAACCAATTACAATTGGCTGCGACAATCAGAGCGCAATTAAATTATCTGAAACAAACGGCTTCCGTCAAGATCCAAGCATATAGAGGTTCGTCATCATTATATTCGTTATAAAATAATAGTTGAAGTGCAGTTTTAACCAACCGAAGAGATGATTGCTGATAGCATTACAAAAGCTGCTTCGAGACAAAAGCACCTGCGATATGATAAGGGAATGGTTATTAGTATGACAAATTAAAATATTTATAGTAGTTAAAGAACAGTAGTTACATTTCATTGATTTTTTGATATGGGTGGGTTTAAATCTAGTTTCTAAGTTCATGAAGTTTATTTTAACATTTTATTAAGTGAGCGTGTTGAGATAAAAATACAAAGTGGCAACTTATACTATAGAATTGTATCCGAATAAAGTCATTTTATTCTGTTTAAAACTACACTAATAACATTTTCCTTCTGTGTTCTTTGTTTTACAAGATCATCAACAGTTTTCTAACCCTGACAGTCTCTTTACAGGTTGAGTCATACTAAGTCTTTTCTTAAGATTTGATACTCTTTATTCGATAAGGGATATATTGAATAGTGTTTGTAATCATATCATCGTCGTTATTAAGGACACATAACGATCAGTTAAAACTCCTGAACTCCGCTTCGATTGGCTTTCTTGTATTTCCATAAGATTCTCTTAGAAATTTTTTTCTCTAGCGTTGCAGTCAGCGTAGGAGAAATTACCTGGTATGACATAGTTGTCCGATGAGCCTAAAGGGGATGACTTGTTTTTCTACAACGCACATTGATATCTTCTTTTTCCCTCCCTAACTTCCTTTCGCCTGCGCTATGTACAAACATCTTAAAGGTACATAAAAACCCTTGTGTGCGCGCCAATTATAAAAGAAAATTGAGGCCTTTGTTTTGGGAATCCCTTCACTCAAACTTCTTATTAGACTTTAATAGTATCTCCTACTAACCGTATAACCTTTGAGTAACTGGGTAATCCGAAGTTAAAGTACAAATTTTGTAGTGAAGTAACACATTAACGAATTTAAAATGGCTTGCTTTCGCCTTGAGGGTGATCATAATAAGCAACAAAGTGACGACCCTGTAGAAGATAACGGGTAACAAATCAGTCGCTGATACAAGACCAAATATCTGAATTGCCATTTCTCTGAACCCAGTCATTTTACCGAAATGCGAACAATTCAAATATTTTCTACCAAATAAATTGCGATAAAGATGTCGCATAAAAAGTAAGAATAGGGAGGCTTAGACGGAGTAAAATATGAGTTAAAATGCCGCTTAGTTAAGCTTAAAAGTCAACAATCGTTTGTTGGAGGCTGTTCGATGTATTGGACAAATTTTCACTACAGAACATGTCATTAGGAAATCTTGACAGCTTTCGATATGTTGAGTTCCTCATTAAAGATTGTTTTTAACTATTCTCGAAATAACACATAACAGTGCTAAGCACCTGAGTGTGAATATTTAGTTAATTGTGACGGTTATGTCATTTCCTCATTGCTCTAAAATAGGTCAAACTTTCAATATTTGATATAGATAAGCTTAGAAATTCATGAAATATAAAGAGTGAATTAAAGATTCGAGATTCACAATTACTTAGGAGAATTTTACTATTTAATATTTTAGCAGATTTATATCAATCCAAAATTTTCTCTCATCTAAGGCCTAGGACAAAAATAATCCACATGTCATGATTTGAAGCCAATCTAGCGCAATGGTTACATAATTGACTCTCATATTAATTGAAAAGAATGCCTTTTCGAATAGCGTAATCGATTGGGCTTTTTTTGCACTACGGAGCAGAAAAGTGAAGTAAAACCATTTCCCCTCATATTATACAGAACAATTTTGCTTTTGGTTTTAATTTCAGTATCAAATTTCTCTCCTGAATCTTATGTCAAAATATATAAACGTCAAATAGTATTGTGTGTCAAACGAGATTTCTGTTTTCGTACAATCGACTATGTTTCTGGGCATTTTATTATTCTTAAGTGTTCAAATTGATTCGTTAGCAAATATATTTGAAAAATAAAATAAGATTTAGACACAATTAATAAATAATTTCGAAGACGTTTTTAGTCTTCTTTTTAGCCTTATGACCGCCCAGTCGAAAACGCAAAAAAAAACGTGTAAGTTTATTTCTTAATGACCGTCTTATAATTGAAAACAAAATTAATATACATTGCTTTTCAGATCCAAAAGAAAGAACTTCACTGCTTGAAATTTTAAGACTTATTTTTGGCATCACGAAAAGGATATCTTACAGCCGAAACTAATAATCAAAAATTTGGAGATCTAAGTGATAAACTAAACTGAATAAATGGTTCATTTCATTTTATTAAATGTTTGTTTTATTGAAATAATTGAAAGAACATATCGTATTAGCTTAAGAAGGTTTTCTAATCTGATTTGATGACATTATGGCCCTATTTGAAAATTATGCAGTTTTATATAGCAAGAGGATCAGAAAAAAAAATATCTCTTTCAGATCCTCTAACGATCACGGTAAAAATGTTTAAAGCAAGCGGCTCATGATTCAAATAATAGATAAAATAACACCACCCAAGTAATTACATATCTTCGTGGAAGGTAATTTAACCAGATTCACTCATCGTTAGCCAGATTTGCAGAATACTTAAGTTACAAGAATTGCGTCAACCTTTCTCACAAAAACTATGTTTCTCTAAAAACATAATAAACTGATCATTACTTCTTTATTAAACATCAAAAAGTTTGTGGCATTTGTGACTTGAGATAAATTTGTAGAATGCAGATTTTATCAAAAATATTCCCCCCACACCCTCACCCTTCAACACAAAACAACCGAGTTAGCTTAAGAACCTATTTATTTCAATTCCCCACATGAGTAAATTGTTACTTTCTGTGTCGGGGTTCCACCTTTTGTACCACATCGCTCAATTTTGCGAACAACATCAGCACCGCTAATAACATGTCCAAAAACCACATGTTTGTTATCCAACCAATCTGTCCTAAAATTTGAAGAAAAAAATATATATATAAATATATGTATCAAAATACATTCATCGTCGAGACTGAGACTCATTACTTTGTGGTGCAGATAAAGAACTGTGATCCATTTGTATTTGAACCAGAATTTGCCATAGAAAGGGTACCAAACCCATTGTGCTTCAAATTGAAATTTTCATCGGAAAATTTCTTTCCATAAATTGATTTGCCACCAGTTCCATTGTGATTGGTAAAATCTCCTCCTTGGCACATCTTCGAAAAGAAATCAGTGGATTAACTCTGTACAGTGTAGTTGAGAAGAGTCACATATGTATATGTAGTACTCACAAATTCTGGAATAATCCTATGAAAGGTGCTTCCCTTATAGCCAAAGCCCTGTTCATGAGTGCACAAAGCACGAAAATTCTCAGCTGTCTTGGGCACCACATCAGCACGAAGTAACATAACAATACGACCAACATCATTGCCTCCAACACGGACGTCAAAGAACACTTGAGGGTTTCGTTTTTCTGGCTTTGAAATCACAACTGGGGTAGAATTTTCAATTTGTTCAGGTGCTGGTTTCTCTGCTTCGCCTTCTTCATTGGTAAGTGTTGCTCCAGCATGTTTCTGTAACCAGTCATCGTCGGCCCATACTGGTTTGAAGCTACCCTCTTTCACTCGCACTGGTTTGGCGAGATTTACTCGAATTGTTCGTCCACAAAGTTCCGAATCGTTCTAAACATAATCAATGGGTAGTGAGAGGAAAGGAAATTATACTTGTAATGATTACCATATTGTCAATAGCTGCAGCAGCATCTTCAGATGTTTCATATTCGATAAAAGCAAATCCTCGATGCTTCTGGGATTCATAGTCCACCGGCATTTGGATGTCTGCAATATCGCCAAACGGAATAAAGGCATCGTTTAGGAGTTTCTCTGTCACTTCATCCGCGAGGGCTCCAACGTAGATGGTTCTTTTGTCGTTGGACATTATTTCTCATTTAGACAATTGAGACCAAATCAAAAGAAAAAATAAATTTGTACAAATGTAAACAAAACGCGAAAGACAAACACTTCTGATATCTTTGACGTTTAAGTGTCAATTCGTCTAAAAGCCAGATTACACTGAAACCATTAGGAAACCATGGCAACAGTAAATGCAAACATATGTATCTATTTATATGTATAAACTTTTGTTTTTTTTGTTTTTTTTTTTTATATTAATTCTGTATGAATATGGCCGAATTAAAGAAGTCTCACAAGAAACGAAAATCAAAACCAAAGGTAAAAAAGCGCAAGCCAAAGCTGACCAAGGAGTTTCAAGAAACAGAGCGGGAAGTAGCTACGATTTTAGATAAAACCGAACTCTCAATAGATAAGTTTGAAGAAGATTCGGAAGCAGTAGGAGTGGCTTTTTTCTGTAAAAGTGTGGAGACTAATGAATCACAGTTACTTAAATATGAAACACCCTCGTCTTCGGTTGAAGAAAGTGAACAATCCGGAACACCTAGACCTCAAGCTTCATCATCTTTTATTCAAATCGAAGATGAAGACCCAATCAAACTTTTTCACGCTGTTAAGTTATCTTTCGATCAAAGTGCTTTATTTATCCCATCGTCCTCACCGAATCCTTATATTCAAAATGTAGAAGTCAGCGATCCTATACTCAAGCCTAACGCTAACCTCTGTCGTCTTGTGAATCGATACTATGAGGAAGGTAACCATCAAATAATCACATCCGGGGCTTCGATTAAAAATCAAACTAATTTTTTTGAAGATGACAACCTCTATGCAACAGTGTGTGAGCGTGATTTTCATCCAGTTTTTTCTGTAAATAAACTTGGGGATAAGAGCGATACTATTATCCCAAGTCGAAAACTCGTTGCTCTCACCATAAAGGAATTAAAATTCACAGAGCATCCGCTTCAGCAAGAAGAACATATTTTGGCGAATAAATTGGAGGAACTTCTCTACATGCATTTTTTTAGAATTCAGAGCCAAAAGATTTTTAAATTAAAAGAAGAGCTGGATAGTTTACGCAAAATTGCAAACCGAATTTTAGAGAGCAGAACGACAGACAACGTTAAGAAGCTGGAGGATAATCTTAACAAATTAAAGATGTTACGCATAGAATTTTATCAAGAAGAGGCTTGTAGCAAAAAATTGTTACAAAATATTCTAGACACTTGGATAAAGTTAAAGAAAATTAGGAAAAAGCAAGAATTTCACTGGACGACATTAAAATTAAAAATCAAACTAAACGAATCCGACGTGGATAGAGACACTGTAGCAATGACAAAACGTTTTGAAGTAGAGCTTAAGGAAATCTATCGTGAAGAACTCGAAACCTACTACCGAATGAAACGTATTCGTAAATCAAATCCGGAAGAGAATCCCTCTAAACCTCAAAAACCAAACCTTGAAAATATAAAAAAAAATTTAAAAGAAACTTTTAAAGAGTGTTTGCGCCAGCCTGGGCAGCCAGAGATTGAGATAATTCGTTCAAATTTATCGGATTCTTGTCGTCCATTGGATAAAATCAGAAGTTATTACTTAAGAATTTTTTTTGATGGACAGCTTGTAGGTTCGACAAGATGCTATCGGTTGGAACCACGTTTGGCTTTTGTTGTAAATGAGTCGTTTGGAATTTATTTAGAGCGTAGAATTCCAAAAGAGATAACAATTAAGGTGAGTTTCTTAAATTAATCTTATCTTTCGTCTTTAATTTTTTTTATTATACGTAGCTCTATGAGAAATCGAAAATACCATCAGTTCCTCTAAAGATCGCCAATATTTTAGTTCCATTACCAATTGCCAGAGGAGAGAGTCAACCGTTGGAGAGCATAAACTTTTCATCTCACAAGTTAGAAAACATTTCTGGTCGACTAATTATTAATTTTAAATGCGATGAAGGAGTTTACTCGGAAAAATTCATACAGCAAATGTTTCCTTCTCCAGGTTTATTGACAAAAATATCAGACACAATAAAAATTGATAGTCCCCGAGCTAATCAAACCTCAGAAGATGAGGATCAAAGCAAAGTCTTCACTGAGGAGCAGATTGGAACTTGCACCTTTGAGGAAAATCTCTTAGAGTTTTGTACTCGAGATGAAATTGAAAATAATCAACGTTTCCGTTTGCTTAAATCCATTTATAGACACGAAATGGAAACCAAAAACATACGTTATGTTTCATATCTTGAAAACGAATTGGAAGAGCATTGTGAGGATAATGTTATTGAAATTGGCAATTGGATGGATCCAATTGATGTACATAAACATAATGGAAAAAAGTACCTTCGGAATCTTTACGAGGTTGTAAAGAATCATTGTGAGCAACTAGTTGGGCTAACTGGAAACTCTGAAGAACTATTGATTGGAAACAGTACGGAAACCTTAAAAGCATTCTTTGCATCACTTTTAACAATGTTCATTTCAAGTCGTTCTTTGAATCCAGAGAGAACAGCACAACCAGAATTGATCTCATACCAAAATATCCACAAGTTCAATATTGTGGTGAATGTGGTAAGAGCTACAGGTATTCCAATTCGTGGAATAGATAGAAGAGGTGGAAGTAACACCTCAATCTTCAGTTCACAAAGTAAGATTATTAAATAAAATTACATAAGCAAATAATTAACTTTTTAATTTAATAATTCGCAGCGTTTAAATATTCAAATGTGAGACCATTTGTATCTGTGGCATATTTGGATCATAGTGCTCGAACTATGACAGCTGATGGATCAAGCCCCACATGGAATGAGCAATTAGTTCTTCAAATTTCGTAAGATTTAAACTGAATCCATCAATTTCTGAAATAATCTTTTATTTGTATATTCATATGTACTATATTTATATTTTTTATATAATTTTTTGTATATTTTTTTTTTAATGCAGTGGTAGTCCGATTGAACTTAAGGGGGATCTAAAAATTGCCATATTTGATGAATATGTAGAGAATTACATAAATGACGAACTCTCAATGGAAGTTTATCAAAAATTTCAATCGAATTGGTTGGGAGACTACCGCTTACCGATTAGAACAATTTTAGCACAACAAAGGGTACGAATTACTTAATCAATCTTAATCAACATTCCTACTCTTACTTTTACCTTTTAGTCAATATCTAGTCCATTAATCAAAAGCCAAGTATGGCCTGAGTGTGACAGCTGATATACTCCTTGTTATATAGCTAGGGTTTCAATCAAGTGATCTTTTTAAAACCTAGCATTTTACTTCTGTGCTATTTCAAGACTGTTAAGACTTTTTTAATTACTGCGAATAACAGCAGTTCACCTGATCAATACTTATTAAGCCTTTGCATTGATATCTCTGTTTTACATCCCTCGTCGATTAGACCATGGGTTGCATTCGATTTTCTATCGTCTTTAGGGAGGTAAACCATTACTTTGCAGAATTGGGTCCTATATAAATTAAAAAATCTGCAAGAACATTTCCGTAGTCTGTAGATGCCCGGGACTGACATATCTATACATGAAGTGCTCCCATAAAATAAGTGTGGGCACTCGTGATCACCATGCTACAGCCATAGTGACCATTTCTGGATAAGTTCAGCCGGTTTGACATCTCTTGTCATTTTTTCTACAATTTAATACAACACTTTACTCAACATCTTGTTGTTATTGTTATTATTAATATTATTTTTTTCCAGATTGAAGGTGTTTTTGAATTGGATTCTCCAAAAATTTTGATAGGCTATAGCCCTCCATCACTCAACGATACTATTGGTGTTGAAAATATTCCAGAAATTAAAGAGCGCGTAAACTTATGGCTTTATGTTAGCGTTGAACCTGGTTTTGAAATGCCTCAAGTTATCACTAAAAATCTGGAATGTGCCGAGTTGAAGGAGGTACGTCATCATATCCATGAATGGTGCATTCAAGTGAAAGACATGCAGCCATCCTATTTCTTAAATCCTCTTGTTTGCACTATGGATGGAAAACGTTTGTGTTTGACTCGATTGCTAGAACCGATCCCTCTTCCAATTGAAATAAGTGAAAATCTACTCGAAAGCTCCTTTAGATATGTTGCGCTTCTTAATGTCTTGAAAAACTTTGATCCATGCATGTATTTTCAAGGGATTTGGCTAAACAATCAGGTTTCAGACTAAATTTTTCCATTTATGTATATTGTATTCAACTTTTTGTTGTTGTTAATAGACTCTTCTAGACACCAACTGGGGTTCTCCAAAAGATCTTGGAATTCTTCTAGCTAATTTTTTACTCACGATTGGAATACGCTGTTGGGTTGTTCTTGGAGTCGCCCATCCAGACGGTGAGTGCGCGTATGTATTGTATCAAGACGAAGGTGATTTTGTGATGGCAGATCCAAGTACTGGGAGAAAGTACACAACAAAAGATGTCTACTGTCCTATGAGTAAAGTTTTTTACATTTTCTCACAAGATAATGTAAATAGAGAAATATTTAATAAAAATTTAAGTATTTTATTTTTATTTGAGTTTTATTTTTTTAAGATATTCTGCAACATCCAAATCGAGAATCGTGTTTCAATGATGAGTTTTGATTTGGAGGATTCCTCATGTTGGTTTCCAATGTTCAACAAGAAGAATCCCGCTCCTCTTGGAGGCGTTCAAAATCTGAGGTACACATATAGAAGCTCTAATAATACAGCTGAACTACGGAAAACTATTGAACGAAAGATTATGAAAAAAATTAGTGCGTGGCGTCCAATGGAAAAAACTGTTTGGAACAGGTGAAAAGTGTTTTGATTTTCCTTAACTGATTATAAATTTATCGTATCGTATCTCTTTCATTAGAGCTTTTCAGAGTGCAATGGTGAAGATTCTTGCCAACTTGGAGTACGAATCAACATTTAGTTCAGTTCAAGCACCCAATACTCAGGTCGAGCAGATATTAGCTGAGTTTGGAAATTATAAGGTTAGATCGTGGATTGACGTTGAACCGACATTTATGACAATTATGGATTTTTTGTTTAGCTATTTGGGTTTACACTTAATTTTTCGTATACAAATTTGTCTTTTATTTCCGAGAGGATTAAGTCTACCGGCATCCATATAAATGGCGATAAGAAGGTGGAGTTCTCGGTAGCTGTACACATTAATTCGTATCCTAATAATGTACTTTCCGTTTGGATATTTCTCATCTCGGCCATTCCTAAATAAATGTTTTGTTATCTTTTTGGTTTTTATTAAAGAATTTTGTTTTTGCCATTCATGTACATGTACTTTGATAAATTTTAATTCGGTCTTTAATTCGCCTTACCGACTCAAAATGTCAACAAACCACACCAGTTAGCGCGTTATTTATCAATTGCACAAGTTGGTTGATGTTCACTTCCACTTATGCGTCCGAACTAGGGTGGGATATTTTTCTCCTGCGTTGTCCCTCCGTGATAGATTCACTGATTCTTCGGGCCGGACCATTGGCTTTCATTCACTCTACATGTCCTAGCCATCCAGGGCGACTGATGCGCAGTTTTCTGACTAGGTCGATCAGTCGACATCGCTGTAAAGTTTGTCGTTAAATCGTCTCCTCCAAATTCCGTCACACCAAATGGAATGATGAATTTTTCTCTTGAAACGACCGAGGATATCTTCATCTGCTTTCGATAGCGACCATGGTTCAACGCCATCGCCATTTACGTGCGTAGTGCTGTAGCATAGCAAACTCCACGTTAATGTGATCCATATGTTCCAATCAGAACTCAACTTCAGGTGGTTAAAATACAATCTCCGTAAGCTAACTACTTTATTTACGGAAGTCCCAAACTATTGTAGATAACAATTCGACCTTTAACGAGTTTGATACAAAGAATCGTATCTCTGGATACTCATACTTAATTCGTTATTACGGGTGATTTCAGTATTTACAATTCTGATTTACTCCGACATTCTTCGCTGCGGAAAATAATTTGATCCAACTTGAAAATGGGCCCACACAAATACCAGACGTTGATAGTCATACCGCCAACACCCTGGAATTGTTTTTAACTTCTCACCCTGTTAAGTTGTTAAGTACACTGTTGATGTGCTTTCCCCTCTAGGCTCATCGGACCAT
This sequence comes from Volucella inanis, assembly GCA_907269105.1. Lineage (NCBI taxonomy): Eukaryota > Metazoa > Arthropoda > Insecta > Diptera > Syrphidae > Volucella > Volucella inanis. The sequence continues at coordinate 102,454,270 of OU026157.1, read as the reverse complement.
TGTGTCATATCAGCTAATTTCTCGTACATCGACCACACAGTTAGAGGTATACTCATACTGGATTCGTTATTACGGGTGATCTCAGTATACACAATTCTGATTGGCTCCGACATTCTTCGCTGCGGAAAATAATTTGATCCAGCTTGATAATGGGCCCACACAAATACCAGACGTTGATAGTCATACCGCCAATACCCTGGACTTGTTTTTAACTACTTACCCTGATAAGTACACTATAGGCTCATCGGACCATTGTGTCATATCAGCTAATTTCTCTTACACCGACCACACAGTTAAAGGAAAGATTCCTAAAAGAACCGTATGTCAATACGAGAAGGCCAATTGCAGCGGACTTAACAGGTTCTTTAGGAATTTTAACTGGTCGATATATTTCCTCAATAACGACTTGGATGCCGCTGCTGATATGTTCACAGACACTATTATCTTTGGAATGAGAACCTTTATCCCTCGATGGATGAAAGGTATCAAACCAAAAGAAAAGGCATGATACAACCCGAGCTCTAAAAAGGCTGTCAGACTTATAGAATTTTTTTTTCGATCCATCAAGATCAACTCGACAGAAGAAAACGGGAAAAAATTTAAATGAGCCAGGAATGACTGCAACGTTTTTCTTAAGCGTGTGAAATTTCAATATGACTAAAGGTTGAAGCAAAAAATACTACAATGTCCCAAAGGCAGTAAAAGCTTTTGGTCGTTTGTCAAAAACATCAGAAATTTTGCCTTATCCTTCATCCCAACATTCTTTTACAATAACATTCCAGCTGACAGCTCTTCAGACAAGGCTAATTTGTTACTCTTTAGAACTCTTTTCGAACAGATGGAAAACAGCATTAGTCGAACATGTTCCTAAAAAAGCGGACCTAACAGAACTTGGCATCAGGCACTTTTATCGAAGATGCGTGCTTTTGGGATCGATGATTCTCTTCTTCGATGAATTGGAAATTACTTTTAGAAATGTTCAATTCAAGTTATCTTATATGGTTTCGAGTATGATATTAACAAAATAAATGCTGGTGTGCCTCAGGGCTCTGTTCTGTCTTCGACACTCTTTTTAATTTTCATTAATGATCTCTTGTCTGCTACTTCTAATACAATATATTCCTTTGCTGATGACAGCATGGACTGCTTTCTATATTCGTCCCCGGACTTAGGTCCCCACTCTTCGGTTATAGAACGGGAACGGCAGCATATGTTATGCTCATTGAATTCCGATGTTAACAGCATAACCAACCAGCTTCCAAAACATAATGCTGTCGTTAAAGAGTAATTTAAATAACTAGCCAGTATCTATGAATGGTACATGCATCGTCGCAACCGAAAAACTATCCATTCTCGGTATGTGTATCAGTGATAACTTACATTGGCATGACTGACAAGCGATGCAAAAGTACAATGCCCACTTTCAGACATATTCTGAAATATCGTGATCCGTTCCTAGGCCGTACAACTCGCTGATGGAATGTCCTACCGAGCTCTCTAATTTCTAGTCGCTATAACTTGCAAACATTTAAGACCACTGTACATGGGTACTTCTCGTTTTTTCCTCCCCACGCTGTATAGAAACATTTTAAGGGTATTGAAATCCCGTGAACGCGCGCTAATTATAAAAAAAAAATAATAAGGATATTCCATGCTTCATTCCATATAAGAATGAAACGCGGCAGAATTTGAAGTAAGGGTTGGAGTACACTAACGCAGTGTGCGAGGACCGTTGTTTTTTAAAGTCATGTAAGATGTTCTATTGAATCAGCAGATCTACGAGTCCCTAACAACTTCTCTGCTTTTCGATGGCTATAGTCCTGTTTTTTCCATAGCATCAAATCCAAATCCTGATATCTATTTAGAAGGAGTCATCGGGCCAAAAGCAAAAATTTAAAAACTTAAGCTTTGTTGTCAACCACTAGGGTAACTGTGATGAAGATGTCGTACATAGAGTCAGTGTGGGGTGCTGTTGATATAGCCGAAAAATGTCGGTTAAACTTAAGAGTTTGTTATACGAGGGCTACTGAGCCAAAATGAATATACATTTAGTTTAACCTCTTTTTGCCCGCCTGTCAAAATTTGATGACAATCCGACGACGCTTAGTTTAGCTTTGACATCCATTATAAAATATAGTGTTAGTGTTTATTGCGACCATGGAAAAAGAGCAGTACCGGTCCGTGATCCGATTCTTGTTTTTGAGTGGCAAAACCTGCGAGGAAATCAAGCCCATTCCTGATGGTGTGTATGGAATGCATTCACCTTCCCGCAAAACCTTTTACTATTAATTCGCAGAAATTCTCCGTGGTCGCATGTCGGTATTTGATGAACCGCACCTAGGTGGCCCGAAAACGGTTACCACAGAGGAAACCGTGAAAAAATCCATGATCTCGTATTGGCGGACCGCCGAGTGAAGATTCGCGAGTTGGCGGAGATAGCAAGCATCTCAACTAAACACGTCAGCCATATCCTGTACGATATTTTGGCCATGAGAAAGCTGTCCGCACAATGGGTCCCGCGTTTCACACCGGAGGACAAGCGCAATTGTGAGACCACTTCAAAGACCTGTTTAATCGAAATCCGGAGGAGTTTCTGCGTTGCTTCGTTCTTGTCGATAAGACATGGGTTCCAAAGAACAATCAAAACAATGGGTTTTACCCAGGGAAGATGCTCCAAACAGGCGAAGACCGTATTTTCGGCCGGAAATGTGATGGCGACCATTTTTTGGGACGCGCACGGTGTAATCCACGTGATTTGGAGAAGAGAAAAGCGATCACAGGAGCATACTACGTCGATTTATTGGGCCGATTCAATAATGATTTGAAGAAAAACGACAACCCCGCAGTCACCACAGCCAATTTTTTTTTTATAATTCCGCGCGCGCACCAAGGGATATGAATACTATTTTAGTGGCTTTTCACCAGGGCACGGGCGGGTGGTGTGGTAGTTTTGAAACTCAGGTGTATTAGGTTTCGATATTTTTCCCAGAGGTGGTTGTCAAACTGGAGCCAGTGCATCCTCAACCAGTGGGTCTTAGTACGTGCTAGTTGTTAGTTCGTTACATTTAACCACTCCAACATCAGTGTTATGCCTTCATGTCAGAGTTGACGCCGACGGAATTTTCATATAACCTCATAAAAATTCTATGAAAAGACTTTTTCAGAGATTTGCCTCGCACGGGATTCGAACCCGCGACCCTCTGCTTGAGGATTCTATGCATATACCACTACACCACGGCCACCCCCTAATTGGTTGAAATGCACTACGAATTGCTCCCTTATCCTCCATATTCTACGGATTTGGCTCCCTGTGACTTCTTTTTGTTCCCAAACCTAAAAAGATCATTCACCGGAAAGAAATACTGGTCGAACGAGGAAGACCTCACCTAACAAAAGTCGTACCAAACGGAGGGATCAGAAAGATTGCAGCACGCTGGGAAAGGTTTATCAAATTAAAGGGGATTATATTGAAAAATAAATTTTCGAAACCTAAAAAGATTGCGTGGTCATTTCTAAACCGGGTAATCATTAAACAGCCTTCGTATACACATAGCAGTTGCTACAGCTTTAACAAACGCATCGCAATGTTAGAAAATGTACGAAATTTATAAAGGAAAAACGACAGGGACGGATATAAAAATACTACTACTAGCGGGTCTAATAAAACGCGATTTTATGAGTACGCACATCCACGGAAATCTCCACCTTAAGGGGGTAGTCTCTTGTTCGATTTTCAAGAAGTAGATATTATTTTTTTGGATAAATTTTCAAAGTTAAATAAGTTGAGAATATACTGTGAATTTTAGACCGATATACTAAGTCATTTTAAAGTTACAGCAAATAATAGTGGAGAGCGTACACTGCAGCTGCGGCAAAGCTCCAAACATTTAACGCTTTTTTCTCGAAACTACATTTTATTTTCAATTAAAACTTTTTTGCCAAGGCTGCTATTTTGTTATTTTTCACTCAAATCTACTACTGACCTACCTACTGACTAATAATATTTTTGGAATTTTGATATCAGATTATTACAAAAGGAGCAATCAGGGGGGCTGACCACTTACTTCTTTTTGAAAAGAGACCCACTTTATCTTACCAAACTGACGTTTTACATATTTTTTTATTTATCAGAAGCTAAAAAATAATATATAATTATCATTAGAAAAAAAAAAAAAAATCCGTAAAAACCTTCAAAATTTAACCTCGGACTTCCGTTTTAAGAAGTTGATAGTAGAGAAACTTCAGTCTGAGCAAATCAGCTGGTTTTGCCATGTTCATCGAAGGTCGTCGGAAAATTAGGTTCAAAAAAGCAATAGAGGCTCAAGTTCGAACCGATCTTCAAAGAGGTTAAAAAAAAAAAATAAAAACGAAAAATTTAAATATCTAGAAAGGAATTGTAGCAATTAAAAAAAAAAATATAGATGGTTTAAGTCAATGTAGAAGAAAGCTCCTAGGTGGAGTTTTCTTCTCGGGGAGAGAGCTGGACATGTACAGAGAAGATGGAGGATTGTCTCCTCCTCGTCTCGTAAATGCGGTTTCTACAGAAATCGTTTGTAAAAGCGTCATGCCTTCTTGCATGCTTGCCTATAAGGCAGTGTCCAGTAATGACGCTTTTTTTTTATAATACCGCGCGCGCACCAAGGGGATATGAATACCCTTTTACTGGTTTTCCACCAGGGCGCAGGCGGGTGGTGTAGTAGTTTTGAAACTCGGGTGTTAGGTTTCGATATTTTTCTCAGAGGTGGTTGTCAAACTGGACTGGACGAGATAGTGCATCCTCAGCTATTGGGTCTTAAGTACGTGCTAGTTGTTAGTTCGTTACATTTAGCCCAGCCAGCAACCACTCCAACAGTGTTATGCCTTCATGTCAGAGTTGACGCCGACGGGATTTCCATATAACTACATACAAATTCCATGAAGAGACTTTCAGACTTTTTCATCCTCGCACGGGATTCGAACCCGCGACCCTATGCTTGAGGAGTCTATGCATATACCACTACACCACGGTCACCCCCATTGGCGCTGAGATGTTTCCTACTTAGAATCAGACTCTTATAGCGATTCAGATCCCGCTTTGGCCAGATCTGTTTAGTCACTAAACATGTTGGCCCACCGGTCCATCTAAGGTCTTTTTATTAACATCCATCTAAGGTCTTTTTTATTAACATCCAGCTAAAATAATAATTTGCACTTAGCGATTGGTATACCTATGCTACCCTTTTCCGGTAGAATAGATAGACTGGTTTCAATTTTGGCAAGTTCGTCGGCCCTACAATTCTCTGGAATGTCTCTGTGGCCCGATACCCAACAAAAGTGAAGGTTGAAATGCTCTGCCATCTCCGTAAGAGATGATCGACATTCAAGGGCGGTTTTAGAATTTAGTGAGACCAAGTCCAGGGACTTAATAGCGGATTGACATCTGAAAAGATGCAAATATCCTTTGCAGATATCATGTTTTTCTTCAGCCAGGACAGAGCTTCTTTAATCGCTAAAATTTCCGCCTGGAACACCCTACAGTGATTTGGAAGACGGAAGGAGAGGCTTAGATTTAGCTTATCTGAGAAAACACCACCACCAACCCCGCTATCGGTTTTAGATCCATCTGTGTAGAAATGGATAGACTTGTCCTCCATGAAAGCATCTTTCTGCTTTGTCAAGCCAAAGTTTAAGTATAGTGTAATCGATGTTCTCTATGTGGATTCCTAATACATTAAAAATATTAGCGTGGCCAAATAAATTATTTGTCACTGTGCAGCTACTTGCCTGCTGAAGATGTCGATGGATGTCAGGTGAAACAGATTGTCTAAAACCGCGGAGGGAGTGGAGCGTAGAGCTTATGCATAAACATGCTCGGCTTAGTTTTTTGCAGTTGGCTGCAATATCTTAGGCCGTCCACCAGACAGCAAGTGGGTTATTCGAGGTTGAAGGCCCCATTAGTTTCCAATAGTTTTCTTGCAAGAGAATAAAGCTACTGTAGTTTTCTTGACTCTTTCTTAAATGTTAGGTATCCAGTTTAATTTCCTGTCAAAAATGAAACCCAGGTATTTTGCTGTATCGAAAAACACTAAACTGGTACATTTTATTGAGAGAGGGTCTATAATTTGAATTTTATATTTCCTGAAAAAAAAGGACAAGACCAGTTTTATAGGGGTTAACTCCCAATCCACAGCGATCCGCCCAACGGGTTGGTCTGTTAAGATTTAACTGAGAAATTCTTTGATGGTATTAAGGTGCTTACCTGAGACGGATATAGCAACGTCGTAGTCCGCGAATGCAAATGCAGAGCGGTTTCCACTGACATTCCTTTACATTAGGCTTTTGAACCGTGGACAAAAGTCTTAGATCAATTTTAGTCCGAATACGCACATCAATCAATCGTTCCAATCAATCCAGCTTATCATTGTGTATTGCCTCGAACCTGACACCGATCATGCCTTTAGTCTGCGCTAGAGGGTTAAGGGATTTCCTATCGATCAAAATCAACGCGCATATATAAGAGCCCCTTAGCTCCTCCAGTTTCGCGACTTTCCAGTCGTGAGTGGGAAGTATCGGGTTGCTGAGTCTGATGATATCCGTAATGCTTTCTGGAGAAGAGGGTTCGGCTGGTATTCAGGTGCGGGTTCTAGGTCTGCTAAGGATATCCTCCCAAGGCACGACTTAGAGTTTTACATCTGGCCAAATCTCTCCTAAGCCACCTATGGCTTTCGTGAAAAGTTCGAGAGATCTTTGTTTGGCACAAGCAATGAGGTTGACGTCGCTTTGGTGCCAGCCAGTGTCGGTTGTAATGGGAGGTGGTCCAGGCTTTTCCCGTATAACGGCCAAGAAGTTGCCCGAAAGTTTTAACTTGACCAACTGCCACCGTTCAGGTGTAATCGATCCATTCGTGTCGATTCTATCGATTACCGCGATCGCCATAGAGTCTTTTAAGACTTCGCTAAAAAACCTCAGAGATGTGGTGTTGGATGGCCCAGGGGTTTTGGTGTTTACGATTTACGATCTGTGGCGCTTTGAGGATACCTTTAGCGTCTTGAGAGTAGACGGATTAGTGGGCAATCCATCGTCTCCATTGAGATCAACCGAATAGACGTATTTCTCCGCTTCTCCGTTATTTATGGTTATATCATACTCAACTAATTATATCTGCTGTCACCAACAAGTGTTATAAATAGTGAAATTAAAAACAAACATAATTTCATATCTTAATCATCAGTTGTATTCTTTTCATTCTTATAAATTTTTGTTTTTCATTCTTACTAAAAACATAAATCTTACACGTTAAAATGTTCCGTTCGCTCATTGTCTATTCCCCTGTTACCACTCCTGACCGACATCAAGAAACCAACCAGTGTCAAGTGTAACCTTCCCTTATCTCGCCACCTTCTAACATGACAGATCAACCACGTAATTACTTTTGTGATCAAGCTGGAACCCCTCCAACGTCTTTCATGGAAAATCTAGACGAAAAGCTTTTGAAACAGAGTCAACTTATCGTAAATCTGCTATCTTCAAAACTAAGAGATTCGGAACAGAGGATCTTTAACAAAATCGAGAACGAAGTTGATGCCATAAAACGAAGCATTGCTGATATAAATGAAAGAGTCTCGAAAAAAAATCAATGCTCTGACGAGGGTCTTAGAAGCGAAGTGAGTTTGTTAAGGCAATATGTATATTGGGGTACACGAGAACAAATTAATTGCTTTCAATGCTCTTCTGTATGGTGTACCATTTGAGCAGGGCAAAAACTTAACATCCGTTTTTAATCACCTTAGCAGCACTATCAATGTATGTTACAAGCTCCTATTCTTAAAAAACATTTATCGGGTTAGACCCAAAAAATAACATACGTAATATGTACCCATTATGATAAAGCAGTATAAAGACACTATTTTTGTGATAAAAAATGTTACATAATTTTACGAGTTGCTTTATTTTTATGTACATATGTGCAGCTTTTAAGTAAATATATACACACTGTTTCGCTATTTGTTCAACTATTTTAGCGTTACCCGGAATGCACCATGTGGAGGTATAGTTGAATAGCATTCCATGTGTACTTTTTTTATATTGTAAATGTGTGTTTTGTACAGGGCCGCACTTTGCATTGAAGCAAGTGCATTGGAGCAATATTATATAGACTCGCTAAATAGTGCTTTGCAGTCATCATTTTTAAAAAAGATTCAAAATTAACAGAGAATATTTTTGCCACTAACCTAACCGCAAACCGGCAACATTTCATAGTTTACATCTAAATCTAAATCTAAAAATCGTTATATTAATACAAAATACAAACCCCAAAAGTACACTGATACCTAACATCAGTAACAGCTTTTTCTAGTGCCTGTGCCTATACTCTGTACGCAACTTTAACAGCATAGTAACGCAATAACAGTTCATCAAAAAAAAAAAAAAAAAATGCCCTCTTTCATGGAACCTATTACTTAATATCCACAGCTATTTTGTGGTATGTGCTTCTGGAGCAGTTGTGTCATGCCGCGCCATACGTCACAAATTCTGCACCATAACGCTTTAGCTTTTCCAGCTAAAATCACAGAATACACTAACAAATTAAACTACCTATGGGGGAGAGTTTCGGATGTGCGCCAAATGCAAGTAACTTACAACAAATAAAATTGGTTCCCACAAACTAAGGCTAACGTGTTCCATGTAAAAGGTAGAAGAGAACGTACTGTTAGTCTTAATCGCATTTAGTTGTGCTTCTGGCTGACAATGGAATGTGGACTTAAATATGTATATGGTATTTCACACTTGTTATGTTAAGATTGAATTGTGTATGTACCTATGTCAGAGCATGTTTTTTTTTTTTTTTTTTTTTGCACATAGGTACCTACGCATGTTTTGTTGTTTTTTATGTTTAATGTGTACGTGATATTAATGTGAAGTAAACATAAGTTTCGTGTACATAAAGTCGATGTAGTTTACTATGTATTATGTGTTTATACTAAGGTATTCCGTAAACTATACATGCGCATGCAATAAACAATCTTTTATTTAAATCGATAAAAAAAAACATTATTTCACTTAAGATTTTTTTTACATTTTTTATTAGCAAATTAAAACCTTTAGAATGCTCTCTTACGTCTACTTATACTCTATCAAATATTTACTCAGCTTTTTCTGCATTCTCACAGGCATGCAAATGCATGTGATCAGCGGAAAAAATCTGGGAACATTTCTGTAACTAAATTTTTACTGGTTCCAATATCTTTCAAAATATTTTTTATATTTGAGTATGCTGACACATAACTTCTCCGTCCTTTACTTTAAAATTCTACTGAATTTTGTTTTTTACTTTGACATTAACAGATAGCTGTATTTTGAAAGATATAAGAACTACGGGGTCATTCCACGATAATTCGCCGAAGCTATATGGGGAGCTCTGAACGACGTCCCTCTGATTTGGCTGAAAATTGGTAGAAATACGAATCATAATCGTTAGGGAAAAAGTTTTGCAGAATTTGATATACCTAGTTTGCGTCTAACGGAACTTCAAAAATTGTCAAAAAAATCAAATTTTATGCTTTTTTTATAGAAAAAAATCATAACTTTGGCTCTGCTCATCAGAATTTGATAAAATATACCTTGTTGAATTCAGAAAAAGGTGAACTTTCAAAGATTTGGAATAATTTTTATTTTTAAGAACGAAGGATATTTTAAAATATTCTTCCAATATATTATAGAGAGATTCGTCCTCTATTTCCGTTTCAATTTTCAAGTTGGGATCTCTATGGGTTCGGTCAAAATAATATTTTATAGGCGGCTAAATATTCTCTAATAAATATTTTCATTTAAAAAAAAAATAGTCACACTGGGGCCTTTGTATCCCAAGGCCTTAAAAACTAAAAAAATCATTATTTATTATCTTTTAAGAGTATATACATATGATGAAAAGGAAAAATATTTTCCTTTAATTACTGAAACAGATGAAATGTGATGAAGTTTTCTTGTTTCTCGCACAATTTTTAAATTAGAAAATCTCGATTTCATCAATAATTTTTCTTCATTATACTCCTGTGTGGTCACGTATGAGAAATCAATATTATTTATATTTTCAGTTGCCCAGTTATATAACTGTAAGGGAGTTTTTATGTGTTCCCTATACGGTATTTGTAGGCTAGCTCTGGCAGCCAGTCATTTTATTGTACCACCAAGTCCATCGCATGCGCTCTTAGCATGAGAGGTTCCATTCAGCATTCACTCCAAAATCCTGTTCATGCAATGTTAAGTTAAAAAAATTCTTTTTGTTTTTGTACTGCGCAGCAGATCCATCGGAAAAATAAATAATTTTCTTAAAATGTTGGCATTTCTTGTGCAGGAACTCTATGAGATGACGCTGAAATAAGTGTACTGCGATAGTGTCGTGCTTTAAGCAGTCACTGATTACAACAAAACTTTCATTTTTAATATCATCCTTCTGGTTCCGGTAATATATTGCGAAAGGATGAATCGTCGCCTGTTCGTTAGTAAAGTGGTGTCCCTGCACTGCATCTTGCACAACAAAACCATAATTTTCGGATGAGTCCAATAAATAATAAAACAAGTATGTCCGTTTTCGTTAAGCGAGTTTTGACTTCCTTTATGTACCTGTTTTGTTGATCAGTTATAAAAACATGACGAATGAAAACACCAAGCCGTTTCAAAAAGCTCTGAATGAAATCTTCAGAGTTTTCGATTCTCATTTCCAATTTTGATCGGTCTGTGTGGGTCCACTGATAGTATGTTACGTCTTCTATGAAGTAATTACTAAAAGCAATGTCAAATATTCTCCTTAATTTAGAATAGTTTGGGCAATTAAGGCATTTCCCCAAGTAACAATTTATATCAGGAGGGTTACAAATTACCAAAGCTAAGCAGGCTTCACTGTCATTGAGTTGCTTATCTTCGTTTTCTATCAGCCTTGATATATTGCTACCCTCAAACATGAGTTTCATATGTTGATGGATAGTGCAAACATTCATGGAATGAGTTCCTGATGCCCCAGCCAAAATGCAGTTCTTTTTTCTTAACGACGCGAATTTGGAAAATCCAATCTTAACATTATTATGAACTTCCTTGAACTTATAATATGTATATCTCCCTAAGGTTAGCCAGAACCATGCGTTTTTGAATATGTTTTTTTCTGATTTTTAATCTAACAAAAAAGCAAAACATCTTATTTTTGAACCTGAGAAAATAAATGTTTGTTACCTTTATAGATATGTAGTCTTTTTTTCCTGGCATTTATCGGCTGATATCGTCTTCACATTCTCTTGAAAGGCAACAAAACCAGTTCGGTGTTTTTGCTTGTAATTTTATGGAAATTTTATTTTATTTTCCCTATAAAATATTCTTCCTCTCTGGAATTATCGTCATCATTATCTAAAGTAACAGAGAAAATATTCTCTGCAATTTTCAACATAGACTTTTTCAATTTTGACTGCACATTTTTTAAGTCACTCCAAAATACTGTATGCATTCATTAATCAAATTGAATGCAATGTCTTTATCAAAATATATTTCATCAGCAATAATTTGATCTTCAATCTCTAACAATAATTGTATCAGAATTTCGGATCTGACTCAATTTTTTCCTACACGTAGAGCAAATTACCAACTTTGTGTTCAATTTTGGTTGCATCGTAACCATCCATGGTCGTACAGGCCGCAAATCACGAGCACTGGGTTGATGGTGGTGGTAAATCCAGAAGATTACAGCACGTTTTCCACACAAAAGTACTCATTATAAATTTTTATTATTCACAACTCTTATTACGATACACTCTGAAATAAATCCCGAGCTCACGACAGATTGACATCAAGTGAGTGCAAATAAATTAAGCCTAACTTCTAAAATCCTCGAAAACGGGAAATGTGCAGTTACTACTCATTGAAGAAATAAAACAAGCATAGTGACGTTTTTTTTTCAAAAAAAAAACAAAACAAAAAAAAACAGCTATGTATTGTACTTATGTATGCGCACTCGGGTTATATGTGAGAATGATAAGAGGAGTGACGTAAAAAATATTTAGTTTTTTGATTTAGTCGCCTATAAAACATTATTTTGGCCGAACCCATAGAGATCCCAACTTGAAATTTGAAATGGAAATAGAGGACGAATCTCTCTAATATATATATATATATATAAACAAAATACCATTTTTTTGATATATTCATTATGTTATATTCATTATGATATATTGATTATAAAAAAGGATATTCTGGAATATCCTTCGTCCTTGAAAATAAAAATTATTGCAATCTTTTCCTGAATTCCAGGTATATTTTATCAAATTCTGATGAGCAGAGCCAAAGTTATGATTTTTTTTATATATAAAAGAAAGCATAAATTTTGATTTTTTGCCAATTTTTGAAGTTTTGTTACATGCAAACTACGCCCTGACTGACTCGATCTGCAACCAACTTCAGACTGCTATAATTTCCAAGCCGTTCATGAGAGTGAGCTCAAATTTTGACACATGACAGATGATTTTATTATTTAAAAGCCTTTTAAAGCGTGTATTTTTGGACCGTGTCGTATACCGTGAAACTGTTTTAGAGATAGTATTGAAGCCTTGGGCAAACAATCATTTCGGTCGGAGACCGTGGAGATTTCAACAAGACTCGGCACCGTCTCACAAAACGCGCGTCAACCAAGATTGGTTAAAAAACAATGTTCCACACTTCATTTATTCGACACAATGGATTGCAAATTCTCCGGATGGAAATCCGTTGGATCTCTCTGTCTGGGGTATTTTGAAGGCAAAAGTTGGCACTAAAAAATTCCAAAGTTTAGACCACCTCAAACAAGCACTTCGCCGGGAATGGGCCAAAATGCCACAGAGCCACTTGCGTGCAGCGTGCGATGCTTTCTTCGGCCGTCTCAAGGCCATTACTCGCGCCAAAGGTGGACATACTAAAAACTACTGATACAATTTGAAAATTGATGTATTTTCCAACATTTTTTGCTTTGACACAATAAAATTTATCAAAAAATAAAATAATTATAGCATTTTAAAAAGTTGCAGTTCGAGTCAGTTACCCTCTATATCGAATTCTGCAAAACTTTTTTTGCCTTATGATTCGTATCTCTCCAATGAGTATTTCTACCACTTTTCAGCCAAATCGGAGGGATGTCGTTCAGAACGTCGGTCAATCTTTCATGGAATGACCCTATGGTTACTAAAACAATTAAAATTATGACAAAGCTAACATTAAGTGTATATGAAACATTTTTATGGTATTGTAATTCTTTTATTTTATTAAAATTATTTTCATTTTCAAATTTAATTTCATCTAAAGTTATTTTATCAATAAAATTTTTAAAATTTTTGTACATTGGATAGTAAAATCGCTCTTGGAAGCTTTCTTTTATGTTTGACAAATAATGGTCTAAAATTTTTATTTTACAATTATTAAAATGTATTAACACGTTTCCAGTTACATTCAAATTTCTGTTGTCGCAATTTTGATTTATGTTTAAATTATTTGCATTCCTTATTAAAATGTTTTTTTCTATTAATATGATTTCATTTTGGTAATTTCTAATTAATTTACAACTTTCTTGAAAAATACAATGTTTACTTATGCCTAATTCACTAAGATAATTAAATTCTTCATACTTATAATTGATTTTATTATATTTTACTACCTTTTCTTTAGAACAATCGATTTCTTTTCCATTTTTGTTTGTAATCGGTACTATTATTTTTAGTGGAATCTGTTTAAATTCTTTTGGGATTTTTATTGCAAATATAGGAGTATCATTCTTACATTTAGTAATACCTAATTTAATATTTTTCTTCTTATTCAAATCTATATTGTATTTTTGTATCTCCTCATCTGTTAAGATGTTTAGATGAATTATTTCCCGTCTGGCTGATGCTACGTTATCTTGTATGTGCTTTATTTTTTATTTTATTAGTTGTACTTTAAAAATTTAATCAAAAAACAAATTCTGTTCAATTGCCGCAAAATTATTTCCGTCTTTCTTAGTAATATCTTTAAGCTGTCTAAATGTTCTGTGGAAATTATCATTTATTATAATTTGCCGGTTTAAATTACTAATTGAATTATGGTTATTGATTTCTATATTTTTAAGGTGGTTTTAAATATCTATTTTATCTTCTTCGTCTAATGTACCGAAAAACCACTTTGATGCCTATCCTACAATGTTAATTAAACCTCTTCTCTTTCTATTATCTCTCGGAATAATTGTTTTTACTATATTTGTTAAATGTATGAGTTTTGTTTTAAATAGTTTTATGTGTTGTACATCAAGACTGTCTATATGTCATTTAATAAATTTATTATGTCTTGTGGTTTGATCATGTGAATGATAATGTCTGCCTTAACGACTACATATGTCGACGTCATTAAGTTTGATTTGAGTAAATCCTGTGTGTTCCTTTATGTCGTATATATTTAAGAGTCCGTAAGTTGGCGCTATTAGTAGGAGTAACAATGTCATCGTGAAGAGCTGAAAGTGAATGTTTGCTAATTTACTACGCTTAAATTTAGGTTGATGTTTATGCCTAACTGCCTTATAGTTTTTTTATAAATCCTGTGGATCTCTCTTCAATGTAATCTTCGTGGATTTCGTTGACTTTTTTAATATCCTTTTCTTTTGTTGATCTTAAGTTTTGTCTTACCTTTTCAAAATCTTTTCTTTTAGATTGAACTTCGCTACGAGTTGTTATAATTGTGGAATGTATTCTCTCATTATAGTTTCGTATGGCCTTTGTTATTAATCTTTTGATTGATATGTTTCGTTTATTTAATTTTAAAACTCTAAATTTTCCTAGTATAGTGTTATGAAATCGTTCTATGTCAGAATTTCCGGTGTGACTATTTGGTTTGGTAAAATATATTTCTACATCTTCCTCTTGTAAGAATTATTTGATGTGGATTGATTTGAGCTCGTTAGCTATAATCTTTTTAGGTTTTCCTACTTTAGCGAAGTGATTCTCTAATTCCTCTACTATAGTAATATGGTTCCTGTCTGAAAGATAGTACGCTAATCCAAATTTTGAAAACTTGTCGATAATTGTTAGAAACTTCATTATGACAAATGTATCTAAATGAATTACTTCATTAAGATCTGTTGCTGTTTCGGTTAATTCATCACTGGGACTCGGTGACTCTGATTTTTGTTGAGAATCCTTCTGCTCAAATTGTCTTATTCTGGTGATTTCCTTTCTTTGTTATTAGTTTCAATCTATTTTGCACATTCCCTATTTTCATGGGTTCAGGTCTATGTGAGTTTTGATTGTTTTGTCGTCTCTGATCTGAATTATAGTATTGCCTAGATTGTCCTGAATTATGGTATTGTCCTGAATTTCCCTCGTTTTGATAATCTTTTTTATGATGTCCTAAATTTCTAGTTCCCTGTTCTTGGTTGTCATGTCTTCGACTACTATTTTTACTTTTTTGTTTTGGGGTATTGGATTTATTATGTTCTTATTTCCTAAATTCATACCTAATGCATGAATCCTCAAACCTTCTTTACCTCATAGTTGAAAAATATTTGACCTAAATTTGTTTTATCATATATTTTATCTAAAAGTACACCTTGTGAAAATCGATAAAAGGATTTTGGTCACCACACGAACAAATAAATATTAAAAAAGGCGGAGCAAAATTAAACGCGTCCGCTTCTTTTGATTAAGTTTATTGTGTTTTATCCCCAGAAAGTATGCAATATACTGGGTCTTAATTATAATCTTTTATACTGGGATTAGCATTATTATTGGTAATGCAGTGGATAAAGTGTCTCTGCCTTCATGTTGGTGCTTTCCTTGTCGATCACCCACAGCCATCTTCTTGTGCGTTTGTTTTGATCATCTTCGTTCGTTATTGCTGTTTATTGTGTTGATTGCCGAAACGGTATAATGTGTAGAGTAAGTGTTGTGTTGTGTCCAATAATAAAAAATTAAAAAAAAAAAAAATAAAAAAAATAAAAGAAATAAAGGATTTTACTCAAACTCTGAAGTATGGCGATTGAAAATTGTAAGTATGGTGTGTTGACCAGGTAATTTAAAGTACAATAAATTAGACAAATATTTGAATATTCCTTATGGGGTCAATGGCCATTGTTGTTGCAACTGTGCATCGTATTTGGCAATGAAAGTTGTTCATCCTTCTTCTTCTCTCTTTCGTGATCGTAGTAGGAAGTTTGTAAACGATTTGGATTCTCGTGAAGTGTCGTGTTGTCCTTGAACTCCAATTTGCGAAATGTACATTTTGTACCTGGAGAAAAAAAAAACTTGAAAAAGGGCATTAGTGAACATATTTTTTTTTTTGTTTTTTGTGAGAAAAAATAAGTGCATAGTGTGGAAAAAAAAAAATAAAACGACGGCGCGTTTGGGCATTGGTATTTCGATTCGCGGCGAAATTGTGTGCGAGGGAAATGGTTACGCATGTGTTTGCTTGTGTGTAAATGGGTGTGGTTTTGTTTATGTGTTGCACCAAAATAATAAATTTTAGAATTTTGTGTGTTGTACTTGCCGTCGTACAACGTCGTTGTATTGCTAAATATATGCGAACATAATCCTCTTCTTGCTGTGAACCGTCGTAGGGCTGCGATGAATGCGTTTGTAGTTAGGTCTCTCACCAATTCGATGTGTATGGCCTTGGTAGCCAAACACACAAAAATGGCAAAGTACGTCTTGAAGGTTTTGGCTTTGTGAAATTATGATTTCCTTTGAGTATGATTGGGTGTCGTTGATGAAATGGAAGATCCGCCTGTTGTAATCTACCTCCGACTCGCAAGATTCCATCAGAGTCCGTATAAGGGCAGAGCGAGCTCGGGGCTTTGGCTTTCACGTCGGGAGTGAACATGTCTGCCTGTACAAGCTTTACGGCGAACAGTGTGGCAAAATGAATTTCGACTGGAGAGAGTAAATTACCTTTTCTCGACTCAGGTATGTTTCGTAAATTTGTTATAAATCATTGACAGTACGCAATGATCCTTATAAGTTTTGTAAGATTAGAGTGTTTTGATATTAGAGTATAAAAATCATTTGTTACCTGAATCCCCATGTGAGCTTTAATTGACCGTTTTTCCTCGTTTGTAGTTAAGCTCGTCGGTTGTTGTGGACATTGAAACTCCCAAGATTCTCGCAAAAAATCTGGCCCATTCCACCAAAGTTTGTTAGCATGTAAGGCAGAAGGCGTTGTTCCTCTGGATGCTATATCCGCAGGATTCATTTCACTGGGAATGTGCTTCTAGCTTTCTGGTCTCACCAGTCGTTGTATTTCGGCTACCCGGTTGTTAACAAAGGTGACCCACTTAGTTGGAATAGCAGCAATCCACGATAACGCAATGGTTGAGTCCGTCCACGCATATTGCTTCACATCTGGAAAGCCTAAAACCTTCGAAGTATAGTCCAGCAGTGTCGCAAGAGTAACAGCTCCACAGAGTTCTAGTTGTGGCACTGTTTGGGTTTTACTGGAGCGACTCTGGTCTTGGCAATAAGCAACTGTACATGGATGACGTCGTTGGAATCGAGAACTCGAAGGTATAAAGCGCCACCGTATGCCTTCTCGGAAGCGTCACTGAAACCGTGTAATTCTATTTCCTTAAGAGTGCTGTGCGTGTGGATCCATCGAGGGATACGGATCTTTTAAAGTTGCGGCAATTCCTCACGAAAAGCGTTCCACTTCTTCTTTAATTCCAATGAAATAGGCTCGTCCCACTTCAGCTCGCTACGCCACAGTTTCTGCATCAAAATTTTGCCCTTGACGATGCAGGGTGAAATCCATCCTAAAGGATCGAAGAGCTTAGCAATGGTGGATAGAATTGTCCTTTTTGTTGGGTCAGCATCGTCGAGTTGGATGTTCTGAAAAGAAAGGCTTTCGTCTACTGGAAACCACTTAATTCTTAATGACGTATCTGGGGTATCTAAGGGCAAAGAAGAGGCAACTTCCCGCTGACCTACAGGTATTTGATCCAAAACCTCGTTGGAATTGCTTGCCCATTTCCGCAGATTGAACCCTCCCGCGGCCAGCGAACTTCATCACGCCTCAACACTGTTACCTCAACAGTATCAGCTCCAGCGATCAGATCGTCTACATAAGTGTCTTCCCTCAGTATTCGTGCGCTCAACGGATAGTTGTGCTCCTCATCTGTAGCCAGTTGATTGAGCGATCGAATGGTAAGGTAGGGTGCACAGTTTGTACCGAACATTACTGTTTGGATGCGATATATCTTGATTGGATTGATCTCACAGTCACGCCAAACAATCATCTGGTAATAAGAGTCGGCTGAGCTGACACGGATTTACCTGTACATTTTCTCAATGTCTGCTGTAAAGGTATATTTATGTTTTCTTCATCTTAATATAATTTCAATAATATCCGTCTGTTGTTTAGGTCCTGTCATTAAATGCTGGTTCAACGAAGTTCCGCCTGAAGTTTTGGCTGCATCATCAAAGATGACCCGGAGTTTTGTCGTTGAACTGGATGCTTTGGACACGGCATGGTGCGGCACGAAGTAGTGATAAGGAGTTTTGAGATCTTCGTCCTTGCTGACTTCAAATTCTTTCATATGTCCCAAATCTTAATACTCTTTTATACATCTTTTGTACTCAAGTGTAGTGTAGGGTCATACCTAAATCGTCGTTCTAGTTGAGCAAACCTACGCAAGGCTCCTTCCTTCGAGGATCCAAGCCCAGGTCTGCTCCCTTCCTTAAATGATAACGATACCTCGTATCGTCCGTTATCTAATCTTTTCGTCGTTGCCTTGTAGAACTCCTCACATACTTTGTCCTCATATGTTTGGTGCGCCTTAAAGGGTGTTTCTTCCATCTCCCAGAAACGTTGGAGTTGCCGGCTGACATCAAGTACTTGAAGGAAGTTCTTTGTGGTTCGACTGGGTTTTTGTACTTTACCTATCAAAATCCACCCAAGTGACGTATTCTGTGCAATGGGTGACTTTGTTTCTTCGCCACGGATGATTTCTGGAAGTACTATCTCGAAGTAGATGTCGTTTTCCAATAGCTGATCGAATTCGGCGGGTTTATAGTAGGTCGGGTCAGCTAGAGTTAATCCTTGTATGTGCTTTGGTATTAGCTCCTGGGCCAGAAGAAGGCCAGTCAGCGATTCGAATATTAAGGCTCGGGTGCTGGTTTCATAGACCGAGTGCAGAGATCCTAACCTAAGGTCAACGTAGCTGCGACAAGCTCCGCTGCTGACCTTCCCCAACTCGGATACCTCTACGAAAGTCCGTTTTCCCTTCTTACCTAATCTACCCGATTAGTAATAAAGGTGGCCTCTGAGCCCGGATCTGTTGCGAGTAACACGTCTACATGGGAATATACTGCGTGAAAGTGTTGACCTGTTGTGTGGGCTGAGAAGGGGTAGCGTTTAACCTTCTTGGTGATAAATGGGATTGTGTGGGGGTGTATGTGTGTTGGGTGGTGGTGACCGAATTAGGCGCTTCATGTGTGTGTTGGGTATTTGTTGTGTGTGAATTTAATGTGTAAAAGGGAGTGGTGAAGCTCTTGGCAAAAGTAGCATCGGACTCTGCTGGGGCACTGTTGTGTTGCGTGACTGTATGCCAGACAATTCTCGCATATGCCGATTTTATTCACGATATTCCTGCGAGACGCGATATCCATTTTTAAAAACCGGTTGCAGGTCCGCAGTGAATGAGGCCCTTTATTGCACACTTTACAGCTGAACTGACTCTTTTGATTCTGCTTTAAGTTAAACGATTTTGTTTTTGTTAATGGTGCCCTAAAGATCTTACTGGCTCCTATATCTTCCCGTTGACCAACTGCTTCCAATGTCCTAAACCTCGCTTCTAAAAATTCAGTGAAACTTTCAAACTTTCGTAATTCCTTATCTGTCCCTAGCTTTTCTTTCCAAAGTTGTTGTG
Organism: Volucella inanis; assembly: GCA_907269105.1. Classification (NCBI taxonomy): domain Eukaryota; kingdom Metazoa; phylum Arthropoda; class Insecta; order Diptera; family Syrphidae; genus Volucella; species Volucella inanis. The sequence continues at coordinate 102,434,397 of OU026157.1, read as the reverse complement.
TTATTGTGGGAAGTTTTTTCACTAAACAAAAGATAAGTATAACATCCCAGTGTTACATAGATACATCGAGATTTTTCAAAGCGTGTCGACATTCCACTGATGTATCTAGCAATTTTTTCAGATGTGCAGCGGTCTCGTGGCTAATGTTGTCTTGTGCAAAAAAGATTCTCAGCTGTGCATTAACAAGGACACGTTTATGGTCATAGCGAGATGTGAGAATGTCCCATGCTGGTTTATAGTTCCCGTTGTCAATGACTTAATGTTGAAGGAGACGCTCGGCTTCACCGCCCAAACTAGATTTCAAATAATGCAATTTCTCAACCTCTGTTAGTGCTTTATTTGTATGTATTAAAGATACAAAAAGATCATGAAATGATCTCCAGGATTCATATTCCCCCAAAAAGACTGGCAAATTTATTTTCGGCAATCGAATGATGTTCTTATCGCTAGAGGTACTTATATTATCACTTACTGGAGTCTGAACTGTTGCTTGAAGTTTATCCATGCTATCTAATCGCGCTGTTTTGTAGTCCAGGTAATTGTCTTTAATCCTGTCGAAGATTTCCTCTAGTTCATCCGCCTTTCCAGCTTCAATTGAGGATATTCCATTGGTGTTATGTTGGGTACTAATCTTGAAATTTTCCTCCAGCACGGCAATCCTGTTGGAGATGTAATTTTTTGTCCTCTCCTTCGGGGATCTCTTTCCAAAATTTTCCCAATCCTTTGTAATTTGCTTTAGCAAATTCTTTTGGAGCTTTAGAGCAGTGCTCTCGTAAGAGAAAAAAAAAATTAAAATGAGGTGTATTTCAACTTACGTATCTTTTAGATTATTTAAATTGCCGGAGATCTGCAGAAAATTGATTTGAAATCGAAACGGTATCCCAGAAGTGTGTCGCACAGTTGTAGCGGATATCCCAACGGAGCTTTTGCGGTAGTAACGGACTCAACGGTGGATGTGCTGTTGCAAAGTAGTCCAACGGTGAGCAGAACTGTTCACTGGAACGGCAAAATGGTCGAACATCGAAGATGACGGTTATAGCTGCGATTTTACTGCAATCTTTTGTCTTTTGTTGGTCTTTAAAACACAATAAAAAAAACTAAAGAAATTACACGACGCGGGATACCGATTTGCACCTTAAAAAAAACTCACGGTAGTTTTGTTCTTCACTTTTGTCTTCTTTAAATTAATGTCTGTTTTTTTTTTTTCTTATATTATAGTTTTATCACACACGTTGATTGATTTACTATCAATCGTAAGGACTCGAAGGACCATGAAAATCGATAAAATGATTTTGGTCACCACACGAAAAATGAAAATTAAATATTATAAAAAGGCGGAGCAAAATTAAACGCGTCCGCTTCCTTTGATTATTAGATTTATTGTGTTTTATCCCCAGAAAGTATGCAATACACTGGGTCTTAATTATAATCATTTGTACTGGGATTAGCATTATTATTGGTAATGCAGTGGATTGCAAATGTTTTACATTTCCCCTTTTACATATATTATATTTTACATTATCATATATTTTATTACATATACTTAATTGTTTTAATTTTAATCTCGAACACCTACACCTTCTACACTTCTTAAGTCAATACTTTTGTTTTCTTTATAATTAACCCTAAGCTCATCTGTTTCATATTTTATGTTTTGAAATTAACTACGTAATTCACTTATATTTGCAACTTTGAGATTAGTGATCTTTTTATATATATCACTATTTTCACGCTGTGTACTGATTTGTTATCACTGGATAATTCATGGAATTATCCTACCGACTGCGCCAAATAAATAATCTTTTATTTAAACCGATAAAAAAAACTTTATTTCACTAACGATTTTTTTTACACTTTTCATTAACAAGGTTAACAACGAACGAACGTCTACTTATACTCACTCTATCAAATATTTACTCAGCTTTTTCTGCATTCTCACATGTATGCATATGCATTTGATCAGCGGAAAAAGTCTGGGAACATTTCTGTAACTTAAAATCTACTGGTTCCAATACCTTTCAAAATATTTTTTATATTTAAGTATGCTGACTTATACATAACTCATGCTGTACACTATTCCAAATTAGAAAAAAATTTAACTTATAATGGCAGTTCCGACGTACTAGGTGGAGTGAAAAGTAACCTCCTTGGCCGCCAGAATGCGCTGCTACTGCAAAAAAGGTTGAAGTTCGTTCATATTTAGGCAGACATGCCAAATTTCAGTGCGATACTGTCTTTAGTTTTGTTTTGACAGCTGATTGTTGTTGACGTGTTTGGCATCTTGTTGAGTATGGACAAAAACGATTTTCGTTCTCTCATAAAACATTATTTTTTGAGAGACAAAACGGCGAAAGAAACAAAAGAAAAGTTGGATAAATATTATGGGGCTAATGCTCCGTCAGATTACACAGTCAAATATTGTTTTCGAGAGTTTCGTGGTGGCCGCAACTCCACTACCGATCAAGTCCGCAGCGGCAGGCCCTCCGATGCAGTTACAGAGGACAATGCCAAGAAAATACATGAAATTGTGTTGGCTGACCGAAAAGTGAAGGTGCGTGAGCTAGCAGATACCACAAAGATTAGTACTGAGCGCACACGCCATATTTTGGGCAATATTTTGGGTTATTCTGCCGCTGGGTGTCGCGGATACTCACTCCTGACCAAAAACACGAATAGAGAGCCCTTCGAAAGAGTGTTTGGACTTGCTGATGCGGAATCGGGCGGACTTTTGGCATCGATTGGTTATTGTTGAACACCAGAGAACAGAATGAGTGCCCGGCAGTGGACTGAAGCCGGCACGAGTGCTTCGAAGCGGTCGAGGGAAGCTCGATGGGTCAGAAAGATTATGGCGTCGGTTTTCTAAAAATGTCATGGCATACTCTTCGTGGACTACCTCGAAAAAGGAAAAACCATCATTTTGTTTTTTCAAGACAATGCACCGGTGCACAAGAGCATCGCAACCATGGCTAAAATCAATGACTTACGGCTCTAATTGCTGTCGCATTCACCGTATTCGCCCGATTTGGCTCCCTCGGACTATTATCTCTTCCCAAACCTCAAAAGATGGCTCATCAATAAAAAATTCAGCTCACGCCACGGAGGAGTATTTTGCAGACCTTCCGGGAAATTACTTTTCAGACGGGATCAAGAAGTTGGAAAATCGCTAGAATAAGTGTATCAAACTAAAAGGTGACTATATTGAATAAAATAAAAAACATTTAAAAAAAAATTTTTTTCATTCCCAAGGAGGTTACTTTCACCCCATTTAGTAAGTTGCTCAGAATTTTATTGAGAAGTCATCATGTTTTCAGCATTGATAAATAAAAATGATTCCGCGATAGACATTTTTATTTTATTTTACAGAAATATGAACGCTCTTTTTCTCAATACTGTTATAGCCCTAAAAATAGTTTTAACTTTACCAGTTACTGTAGCATCAGGAGAACGCTCATTTTCCAAACTGAAGATTATAAAAAATTACTTACGTTCTTCAATGTCCCAGGAACGATTGGTATCTCTGGCAACAATATCAATTGGAAAAGAAATAATGTCGGAGCTTGATAGTAATTTTCTAGTGGAAGGTTTTCCAAAATAAAGGCCCGTCAGATGATTTTCAAGGCACCATAGGGCAACACTCTTTTTAATTTTAAACTTTCCTGCCTATGGAAATACCTAACTTTAAATCTTTAGTTTATATTTTTTTGTGACTTCTTTAAAGAAACCTTATTTTTGTAAAATGTGTACGTAATCTAAAAAAACAAGTACAATAATATGTGTGTATGGTATATTAATTATTCAATAGTTGCGTGAATATATTTAATTTATTTAATTTATATTTATTAGTTTCTAAAAAATTTTTTCGTTGTTGATTTTTTTGGTTATTTTTAATGCATGAAATGTTTAACAAGTAAACCTTATCTGAACCTTTTTAATTTGTATTTATATGTATAGAGGAATAGGCCTACTGAGGAAACTTCATGCCATGCTACCTTCTTGAGAAATGGAAATGTATAAATTCAATATTTTCGATTTCGCGATCGTTTTAAAATTTACTCATATTGTTTAAATCTACATTTTTAACTGGCGCTATTATTACTCTGCGCCGGGCGCCAAAATTCATCGAATCGGTCCTGGTTTTGTGTCTGATGTGTAATACTTACTATGTGTGTTTATTTTACGGAGAAGAGGTGGGCCCAAGCGATTCCAGTTTTCTTCCAGAGATGACTCAGCAGCATCAATTTCGTCCTCTATAGTCATCATTCTGGGATATTTCGTCTGTCTGTTGTCTGCTGGATTATCATTTTCTTCAATTGAGTTGGTGTATCTATTTCAAACAGTTCCAATCTCTTTTGCCTTTCACCATTTACAACTCCGGGATACACTTTGTGTATATTCAACAAGAATTGCATTATTTGGGGAAAAAGGTGATGTTTGAATTTTTTTTTCAAGTAATGGGAACGGTAAAAAAGTGGTGCCATGTATTGATGCAGGAACTTACATGATCTGAACACTATTGCCATTTTAATTGCTTGTTCTGCTTCTCCAAGTCGTTAATAGTGTTTACAGGGTTGGTTTTCTCCACATATTCTCCTTTGCTGTGGTTTGTTTGCATGTGTACCTACCGTATCTTTGCTAAACAATTGCTCCACGCCCCGATTTTATTTTCGTTTTGTTAAAAATATTTCATCTATTTAAACTGTCTTGCTTTCTCCTCCAAAAATTATATCTGTTTGAGATGAAATTGCTTCAACTACTTTTCTGTAATAACTGTACTAATCGTTAATGGTGCCACAGCTTAGGTCACATTCACAATTTTCTTGACGCCGTTATCTTAGTTGCTGTTATCAGGTATGTCCAAGTCACGAGCATTTTGCTCACGAAGCACAAAATGATGGCCAAAACATCATTTACTTTGATATGGCAGCAGTTGCCATCAAAAAATGTTCCACCACATGGATTTTAATTTTTTGGCATGACATTTTGTTTTTTTGATCCTTTCATGGAACTACTCTAAATCCAGCCCAGTTTCTTCTGTGCGTTGTTTTTTTTTTCACCTTCATTGGTAGTCCACAACAAAGAGGAGGCGTTGATACCTGTGAAGAAAGAAGTTTTATATCTTGTAAAAACCTTACAGCAACCTCTTCAGATGAAATCAATTGTGGTAAAGTTGAAAGAAAAGAAAAATGCTTTAATGTTGGGTGCAGTTGAAAATGTTTAGACATTTTTATATAATAATTTATAGCTTTTAATTTTGTAACAAAAATTGTATTGCTATCAAAAGTGCGCTCATTTTAACCGATTTTGTAGTTATGTATCAATTAATATGAAAACAAAAAATGGTATATACATATGTACCTGGATTACTGTTTTCTCCTAAAAGTATACCTATATTTTCATTCAGATATATGCTAAAAAAATATTCTGAGAAACCCCTTGGAAAAAATAAAATTTTAAACCTTAATATCTGCTAAACTAGACGAAAACGAGAATTTTGGTACTCTGTGTTTTGTGCTTATTTCATCGGGAAAAAATTGCGTCTTAAAAACGCGTTTCCACGGAAATCGTAATCGTAATCCTGCTACCATAAATACCGAGTTCTACCAGAGTTTTAAAAGAACTTGTAGGCAAATAAATTCAAACATATTGCTATTTTGATTAAAAATAAATCATTTGAACAAAAATTCACAAACTTAAAACTAAACGTTAAAAACGTACATTGCTAAGCAACACCTAATGATATATTTTGCACTAAACGTTTTGCTGTCTAGCCAAATCTCTCCGTACATCCTTTAAAAATAATCATCCCACTGTAGGTGTCTTCCGACTTTTTTATCAGAAATATCTCAGTACTCCACAACTCATTGCCACATCTGTTGCTAGAAACCGAACCAAAATGAAATCAAAACAGTAAACAAGACACAACTCGAACCGGTCCTCCTGTCAATATGATTTAATTGTCAAAATTTGCAAAGGTTTTGTTTTGTTGTCGTTTTTCTTTTTTCTCTTTTTGATCGTATCATCGTCATTGTTTTTCTACACCATCAATTTCATTGTATTTGCGCAGCTCAAAAAATGCATAAAAAATAAATCTTCCGAAGTACTTTCGATTAAAAGAGAGAACCCTACTCAGTTTGTTAAGTTCAGTCACCATGTTCGACGAGGGTTCCAAAACCATTCTGTGAAAAGGACAAATTTTGGTTTTTTGTATTTTCTAACAAAAAAAAAAAAAAAAAAAAAATAATAATAATAATAAATAAATAAAAAAAAAAAAAAATGTCTAACAAAAAATAGTACAAATATTTTTTTTTTAAAACCGGTCCTAAATACGTTGGACAACGCGAAACCATTTCCACTTAACGTAGACGGTGTGACTAACTCCAGCATTCGCGGGGACTTACTACAATAATTTTCTTCGGTGCTCCAAAGTTACTACGAGTATTTCGTAATCTTTTCTAATCGGAAATTGTACCCGGGTTAAGGAGTAGAAAAATCAAATATGGCGCTAGCCAGTGGGTCCTTGTTAAAGGCCCAAACTCCATTACAACAATTACTCGAGGATATCAATTTTCAACGGACTAAAGAAATGAGGCAATTGCTAAAAGATGGTAAGCTTTCGGTTTAAGATGGAGATTCTAAAAAAAAAAGCGTCCTAGAAGGATTAGAATATAATGTCTGTTATCGATTTTTTCGCAGAACAGCTATAGAAAACATAAGGGGTAGATACCATTTTGTAAATCACCAACCTACCTTCTCTTATGACTTGTCTACCTTGTGCATTATAAAGACACCCCACATAATGTTGAAGGGGTAAGATACATTCGGTATTTTGTGGTTGTTTTCTGTTTTAATTTTTTTTTATCGATTCCTTGATTAGACTGTAGACTGCATATTCTCATCGACTTTTTAAAATATTTTTGGTTGGCACAATGGAACAAAAATAAAAGTTTAACAAACTTTGATTTACATAAATGTGGTAAAATTTTTGCTGTACGAGCAAGCGTTTTTTAACAGTTTAGGCATACGTCACCAGCATTATTAGATTAGAGATAAGTTATTTACAACATTTATATTAAGTACTTAATCTTCCCACCATCTTCCTGTGGGTTTGTTATTCGTTTGAAGTGTGGATAAGCATTGTTAACTAACATATGCGAAATCGATTTCTTGCCCTTAGTTGTTTTCTATCATTTAATGTAGTAAAGTCTTAGAGTATACCAGTAAAATAAATTAAACAAATTAATTGATTGTTTTTTTTTTTAAGGAATCCCAGGTAGTGATGGTCTAGTTACAAGTCTAAGCGTAATTAGCACCTTCAAAGAACGCGTTTCAGTTTTAAGAACTACTACACAGAAGCTTCAAAGGACATTGGTTTATTACCAACAAGTAAAGGGATTGCCAAACAAAACCTCTGCAGTTTGTCGCAAGCTTTTCCATATGATGAAAATTGCGAGTTGTGATGATTTAGAGAAAGATAATGAATCAATAGTTCGTGTGGTCCTTTTTACAAGACCAACTCGTTTTAAATCTTACTTATTTTCTTGGATGAGGCTACACTCCGGGGTGTTTCCTGGGCTTCAAGTGATAGGCATATACAGTTAGCATGATCTCTTGCTAAATGGCTTCGGTTTCGCATTCCAAGTCGGTTGAGGTCACCTTGCACCTGCGCGCGACACCTATCTCAAGGTCTTCCTCTACTGCGTTGTCCCTCCGGGTTGGAATTGATGACTCTTCTGGCTGGAGCATTGCTGTTCTTTCGCTCTTCATATTTTAGCCATCTTAGGTGACTAGTGTGCATTTTTTTGCACATATCCATTTCACTGTACAGAGTTCATCGTTAAACCTCCTCCTCCAAACAACAATCACTCGAAGAATTTTGGAGTCGAAATGGCCTCGCTTCTGCACTATAAAATAGAACTGGCATGATTAAAGACTTATATAGAATCTTCTTAGTGTTTCTTGATAAGGCCTTAACACTCATTTGCCTTCTAATGCCAAAGAAAGAGCGATTGGGAAGAGAAACTCTTCGCTTGATTTTTAATGAGTGCCATTAAGTAGTTTAGCAGAGGTATACAAAGTCCCTGAATACCTTAAAGCTATAGCCTCCTATTATGATGTTCTATCCGAACAGCATATACTTTTGGCCTCGTTTGCGATTCAACATATTTTTGTCGCTTCTATTCCAATTCTTGCGAACGCACCAGTGACGGGTTGTTGAGTACGGTTAATGATGTCAATGTCATTAGTGGATACAAATAGTTGTACAGACTTTTCGAAAATTGTGCCGATGGTGTTGACTTCCAAGTCAGGTATAACTGTTGAATGAAAGTGTTTCTGTGTATCATGTAAGAGGGTGCAATCGCGTTGTTGAATAAAAGTGTTCCATCATAGTATGTTAGAGGAGGCAACTGTATAACAAAGGTCAATCAAAATTATTGTAATAAATTCTTTCTTCTTGTCGCAAATCCAAAGTTATATGGACGTGTTTTTTTAGCAGAGTAGTTGGTTTTTTTTTCCTTAATTCCTTAAGAAAACTCAAGAGGTTATGGGCCCAGATCAACTTAAAGCTAGAAAATATAGTAAAAATAGCTTTAAAATTATCAAAATAATATTACATGCGCGATTCGAAAATTTTGTGGGATTAAATATATATTTGCAGTTTATTAAATTAACAAAATTGATGCTAAAGTAATCCGGTTTAACAAATTGGCTGAGGCCAGCCAATTTCCAACCTGGAAATTTCAAATCGAGTTGGGATTAGAGGGTATCTGAGGTAACATATGTGGGAAGTGTTTTATCTGTGAAACCGGTGGAAGCAAAGGCACCGGCGGCTTGGAAAAAGAAAGACTCTCGTGCAAGAGGAATCATCGGACAAACGGTTGCAACGACCATGGTGAAACACATCAGAAACTGCAAATCAGCAAAAGCTATGTGTGATAAATTGTGCTCGGTTTTTGAACAAAAAAATACAACAAGCAATATGACGGTGAACTAAAAATTATTTGCAATTAGTAAGGATTCAAAACATTTCGGAGGAGATGGTTATAGCAAGAATTATTTTGGCACTGCCAGTGGAATTTGCCGAATTTGGGACTGCTTGAGAATCGATGAGCAAATCAGAAAAAAAAGCGTTGCGGTGGCGACTAATAATCAAAGAAAATCGTAGAAATGCGATTAAAACTACCAGCGAAGATTTGTTTACAAAAGGCAAAGGGAAACTACAAAAAAGGAAGAAACATTGATGAACGAAAAGATGAAAAGCGACGGAAATTTAAATGCTTCCATGGCCATAAATCAGATAAACCGGATTGCCCTTATCGAAAAACTAAGTTTTCGTCGGCTCACACATCTCAAAGGGAAAGTGTGGCTTTTTAATGTGCATCGGATAACTCGAACTTCGACAGTTGACTTTTGCACAATGGTGCAATTAATCATATGAGTCACAAGAAAGAGTGGTTCAAAGATTTTAAAGAACCAAATTCGAAAAAAAAAAAGTAAAAATTACAGGAATTAAAGGAACTGAAACGCAACTAATGCGAAGTAAAAACAGGAAAAGACGTTGTTACAGTGGGAGTACGTGATGGAAATGGTATCTAACCTATGGGATCAGGGAACTTGGTAGACGGGAGTAACAATTTGAGGCAATGGTATGAGAGACTAGGTCACCAGAAATTGGCATATGTGGGAAACTTCTTGCAGAAGAATGGCAATAAATAGGACGGAGAAAACTTAACCTGTGAAGCTTGCTTTATAAGTAAGCAAAGAAAGACTGTTTCTGTCCTTTATGGAGCAGCAAGCATCGTTATTCATGAATTTGATAAGGCTGGACATGGCTCTGAATAACTCATCTCTATAGATGCTATCGTATGCGAACTTAAATTAATAAAGAGATGGTGCGTATCGATTTGTATTACTTGGTTTTTTACCGGGTATAAAACCGTACTGATAGGATCTGATCAGATCAATGATAAGTGGCTTCAGGCATTCACACAAGGCGCTAGATAAGATCTTATATGCAATGTTAAGGCGACTTAACATCTTACTTCCTTACTTTCTGCCGAACAACAGAACATTAGTTGGTGCATATCCTTTACAAGTCATCTCTCGATGCTTTAAGTAGCTCGGGAGGTGGTTATGTAGTCCAGCCGATGAGTGCTCCGGTCATTAAGCAGCGATATTACTAACGCTATCTTTACTTTATTTTGTTCAGGTGTAATGTTTTCTTGAATTTAACCGTTCAGGTCGAATAGTTCATTTTGCCTTACAGCGGAATTTGGCTTGCTCCCTATTTATATCTTCAGTATCGACAGAAACTCTAATACCAAATTTGTTTGTTCATCTGTACAGACTTCTATTCGGGTCTAGTTGACTAGTTCCTTTTACTTTTTTATCCCCATATTTTCTCGATCGCGCGCTTCTCATGCTCTTTCTTCCGATCTTCTTCATTCTTCATCCTTTAGCATAGAGTTCACGAGTTGCTTTCGTTCTTCTAGGCAATGTCGCTTCATACGTGGAGGTGGTTGCATGAAACCGAGCACATCGATTTCGGCGTTTCTGATGGTTTCTTGATATTGATGCCACTGCTCTTCAGGACTTCACGACTGATTTTTCGAGCATTTCGATGTTTTTCTATTATTATCTGTAAACTTTGTGACTTGTTGAATCCCTTAAAATGGCCGCGTGCCACTGACCTCGATAAGTTTTTAACAACTTGGCGACCAACATTTCAGAATTGTCGGCTCGATGATTTCCTTAAAACTTAAAAGTTTTAAATGATGTCCAAGGTGCTTGTTCCTTTGTATTTAGTTTAAGGTCATAATTGACATCGTTCATAAGTTTTCGTATTTGCGGTCCAAGAGGTTAGCCACTCTAGAGGCCGTAAAAATAAGCTTTGTTGTGATTTTTGTTTTTCAGAAAAAATTTAAAATAGATCGAGTTTACAAATGTAGAAGTTTATTGTAGATATGATTGACTGTAAAACATAATTTTTATAGAACAATTTATTAAAAAATGGCGGCTGTGCAGCGTTTCTCAAATGACCTCTCATTTACCAATAGCTCCTGTAAATTTTGAATTATGATGAAACACTATTTTTTTTTTTTTTGTACATAACAACAGCTAGAGAAGTACGTAGATTTTTTTGATATATTTATTTTTGACCGAATGGTGCACTTCCAAAGTAAAACGTGCAAAATTCGGAGAAAAATCGCTGGAAAATTGTTAATAACAAATGTACTATGCCATATAAAAAAAAGTCCTACCTATTTATTTAGACAATATATTTTTAAAAGATCTAGTTAAAATTTAAGGTTAATTGGTTGAAAATTGTTCAATTTTAAGTTGGCTCGCTGCCTACCTGACGGCCTTTGTACTATACTTTGTAAAACAAGTACTTCGAAATATTTTTTGATTATAAAAAGTTTTTACCAGTTTTGTCAACAGCTTTTACGCAATTCTTCATTAAACCCAGCTCTATGTGTAAAGATGGAAGAAGAACATTTTGTGGCTCAGTCAGAGGTTAATATTTGACATTTGACTGTGCAGTAACAAATTCCTATCTCATCAGATAATCTATTACCAATTAGTGTTTCTCTGTAGCTCAACTGTCCCACATACGGAAAAGCAGCAATATCTTGTAAAATCACCCTGTAATCTTAGTAACAAAACTATCACTTTTAAGTCAGCACAAACTTTCCAACTTGAGTCTCTATACTTTATTAAGTTTAATATAAATTGCTTAGTATCGTATTTATATTTTAAAGTGATTAAATATGCTACAAGTAGCTACCATTATTTAAAAAAACTGCTTTTAAACTTACCTTAGATCCATCAATAAAGAGACGCCATTCATTTGTTCCGTATGTGATCTGTAATTCATTCATTAATCCATTAATGTAGTTGCAGTAGCATATGGATTCGTTATGTATTTCTTTTTCTTGGCAAAGATATCTTAGTTTCTGGTGACAACATATTCCATTCTTGTATTCTAGAACCGAGAATTTTATACTGTCTGAAGGATAAATTTAAGTCACAGAACAAATCATTCAACCCTTGCTGCTGAATCATGTGTGGTTTTTTCAATGAACTTCTAGGAGGTACACATTCGAATATTTCCTTCTTTAGCGCATAATTTTCGTCACAGTCATATGAGGTATTGGCATGGAAATTGAAGCCACTTTAGGGTATTCTCTTTTGTTTTTAATCTTTTTTTATTGAAAACCCTTTAACCTTAGTTAGACAAAAATAACAGTTATGATATTAATTCACTTGTTCACGTCAAATCATTGGAATAGCAAACGCCATCGATTTCCTTTTGCCATTTAACCATTCGATAAATGAAAAATAACACGAGATACAAAACAATTTTGGAATCCATTTATTTATTTTCAACTTCTTCAAAAAACAAAATATTTTCACAATAAAAAATTTTCATCGAAAGATATCAACAATGAAAATTGTGTGTTTGTTTTCGAAAAAATCTATGATCGAATAAACTATGGAATGTATGTTCTTCATCGACCCGACCCGACAGACGACTTGAGTCGTTTTCGAGTCCTGACAAACATAATTTGGCTGAATTTAACTTTGCCGACCGTGTAAAGCTCTCTCGTATGTTTTTATAGTATGGGACATTAGATTCACAGATCGGTAGTTAATAGTATTTCTAGTGTTATCTTTGCCTCTATACAGTGAAGCAAGAAAGATCTCTTTCTAAGTTTAGAGCTAGCAATTTAAATTCACAATTCAGAGAGTGTGGGGATTGCCATTTCATTTTCGTGCACGAAAGCTAAGGGAATGTTACTGCCTGGAAATATATCTTTTATTAAGGCGATTAAGTATAATACATTAAAAGAGTATATGGTATTTTGGCGACTGAATCTCTTGTGCCATAATTTAAAAATGTTAGTTTGTTTCCCTGTGCTTTGACATTGTACTGCTTTTATTGCTTGTTGCTTGCTTATACATTGTGAGGGTACCTATCCTTTTTTCCGTTACAATGCCTCTACCACATTTTTTGCATCGCTTTCGCTATTTTCTCTGTATTTAGTTCACATTTGTAAGGCTTGTCTTTTGTTATTTACCGCCATATTCGTTTTAACGTGTCTTAAATTTTTTGGAACGGGCCCATTGAAACACCAAGCAGAGTCACAGCTCTTAAATTTTTCTTCGAAGTTGTTTTATATACGGTGCGCGTTTAGTTCTTCTTAGTTTATAGCACTTTGGAGCCATTTTTGTAAATTTAGATAGTGCCTCTTTTTTTGTTTAAATTGCGCCAGTTTATTTTTTCTACTGATTGCGGTTTTCGTTGTTTGTTCTTTAGCTTTTTATGGAAAACACTATGTACCACTGCTAGTGGTACGCTTAATATCATTTTGGAATCTTACTCGCCGTTTTGCGTTGTTCTAGCATATATGGTAATATATCTGCGTTTGGTGTCACCAACTGCAATATGTAAACAAGTTTCGTTCTTTCTTAATAAATATCATATTTGCTATGATAGTTTTGGACGAATTAAGTGTAATTTCCGTGGCCGAGTTTCTTATTCGTAAACTGTTTCTTCCATGGGTCGTTTTTTTCAAAAATGCCAGCCTAGTATATGCATTTTCGTAGCATTACTGATTATATGCCATCGGTGCCAGGCAACTTGAAGCTGTCCAAGAAAGCAACATCTTATTTTATTGTCTCATCAGTCACCACAGCCGATAGTAAATACTCGCTATTGCGGATTGTGTCAGCTTTTTGTGATAGAAGTAGTTTGTGAACCAGTTCTAATCAGGGTACCTAGAAAGCGTAACAGAGTACGTGCTTTCAATCAGTGTAAGTGTCATCAGACTTCCTGTTTCCAATCGAGCTTATTTTCCTTTTTATCCCCATCCACGATTAATTGCAGTCCTAACTCTAGTTTCTAGTACAATACTTTTGTTTTATATATTTATGAATTAATTTCTTTTGTTATCTTATATTAAATTCACTTATCATTACCTTAATTTTTCTTTCTTGATTTGGGATTTTTATTTATATCCTTGTTGCGTTCCTAAATTAAATTCATCAATCTAAAATCTTTTAAAACATCATCATTAATAACTAGGGGACTTCGCCCCATGCTCGCTTCGCTCGCCAACCCCCGCTCACTTTAATGTAATGATCAAGGAATTAAATCTGCGATTTTTTAAAGTTTTTTTTTTTCGCTATTTGTTCTTCAGACATATTCTCAATACGTTTTTTCCACTTTATTTCTTCCTAATTTTTTTTTTTTTTTTTGTAATATTTTTCTTTGTGCTGCCAATTGTCACAAACGGCGTTCTTAAGGTGTTAAGGCTTTTTCGAGGGAATAGGATAGGTAGATCAGGTGGAGGTGCAGCCATATATGCAAAAATTAGTTTGAGATGCTACAAAATATTAAAGTCTCCTGCCGGTAGTAAAATGTGACTATGTGTTCGTGGAGCTCATATCTACCACAGGCAAACTTCTCATCGGATCTATTTATAGACCGAGCAAATATATTGATGCATTTCCAATATTCTCTGTGTTGGAATCCATTTCAACTCACTTGACAATGACATCACTGACAGTATGCGCTCACTTAATTTGTTCCCAGTCAATACTGGTAATGCTACGCACTTTTCCAATCTTAATGATGCTCTCTTGTATGATCAGTTGATATTGATGTCTAAACGTTTCCGTTTTGGCCAATGTCCTTGGTTTACACCGGAAATTCAACTGCTTTGCCATGAGCGCAATCGTTTCTACGCGAGTTGGAAGCGTTACAACCTGCAACTATATCGTTCTATGCGCAGTGAAGTTATCGGTAAAATTAAAATTACGATAAAGAATTTTTTCTGGAACAAAATTGACCAATCAGCAACAGGTCGCCATCTCTGGAAAAATATCAGGGAAATTGGAATACGTGAAAACATTAAACAAATTGATTCTGACTTGGACCTAAATTCCTTTAATACAAGTGTTGCTTCCCTCCCTTTCCCTGCCATAAATGTTGTTCCTATAAATCCGCTTGATTCTAACTTTCTGGACAGTTCTTTTGAATTTTCTTGTATAGATGATGCTGAAATGGTTGCTTGTTTGTTGTCATTTAAATCAAATGCTTTAGGCTTTGATGAAGCTATCCCAAATTTGTGAAAATAATTCTCCCAATTATTCTTCCACCTCTAGTGCATGTCTTCAACCAAATAAAAACAATAGGCATTTACCCATCTCAATAGAAATGTGGCAAAATAATTCCCATACAGAAGAGTTTTAACAGTAAGGAATAACGGCCGATATCCATACTGCCTTATATCTCTAAGATATTTGAGAGGGTATTTCAAAGGCAAATAAACTCCTATATTCATAGCTGTACAACGGCCATAATTAAAGTTGTAGACGATATCAGAGAGACTAGTTCTTTTGGATTTTTCGAAAGCATTCGACACAGTTAACCATGCAAACATCTGTAACAAACTGCTGACAGTTTATGGTTTTTCGAACTCAGCTACGAATACCATATCATCTTACCTACAATTAAGAAAGTAAGCTATCTCAGTTGGCTAAATATCGTCCGACTTTATGTACAACACTAGAATGGTTCCACAGGGTTCCATCCAGGGGTCTATTCTTTTCTCGCTTTACGTAAATGAAATTCCCACTTTCGTGACCTCATCTATTCAAATGCATGCTGATGACGTTCAACTCTATCGAAGCTGCTTTCTTGGTATGATAGACGACTGCGCAAATGCTTTAAACATATTAAGCTGGTTAAAAAAAACGGACTTCTTCTAAACCCACTCAAAACTAAATGTATCGTCATGTATAAAAAACTGCTCGATCTCTTCTACTTTCCAGATATTGTGTTCAATGGCTCCAAAATCGAGTACGTTGACACCGCAAAAAATCTAGGAGTTGTTTTCAACAAAAAAACTTAAATGGAATAACCACATTAACACTATACATAGTTGGTAAGGTGTATGGAATGTTGCGCCAGCTCTGGATGTCACACTACTTCACCCCTTTCAAAACTCGCCTTTTACTCCTTGTACCATTCCTCTGTTATGGGTGCGAAATATTCTGTTATTGTGAAGCTAACAGTAAAAGAAAACTTAATGTCGCTTTTAACAATATTGTGCGTTATGTTTTCAATCTTCGACGCTTCGGAAGA
Source organism: Volucella inanis (assembly GCA_907269105.1). Classification (NCBI taxonomy): domain Eukaryota; kingdom Metazoa; phylum Arthropoda; class Insecta; order Diptera; family Syrphidae; genus Volucella; species Volucella inanis. Next base: position 102,418,247 of record OU026157.1, on the reverse strand, counting down.
ATATCTCATTACTCGAAGTTGCTATATAACATGTCACTCGACCATCTAATGCGCTATCGAGCCCATATTGCTTTCCAATGTGACTCAAACTAATCAGCCTTGTTACCTTTTCAATAAGATAAGTTTTACCACATCTGAAAGATCTCACCCTCGTTACTCATGCCTTAAATCTTTGCGACAATTTTTCATAATGACTACTTGCCTGCTGAACTCCTTACCACGGTATGTCCGAAGGTCTTGCGGCACCCGTAGGTTTGGAAATGAACTTAAGTCCATATAAAATATAAACAATAACACTTAACTTTTTGATTTTTTTTTTTGCTGAGAGTAAAACAATGTATTTGTATTTATAATAGAAATATCTATTATTCATATTTCTTAGTACAATAATAATATTACATTAATCTTTTTTTTGTTAGCTTGAATCTGAATTTTGTTACGAACATATTAAAGCTTCACTAGTTTATAAGATAATTGTATATCTTAATGTGATTGCAAAATAAAACTAAATAAAAAAAATAAAAAAATAAATAAATAAATAAAAAAAGTCTAACTTTTTTCGACTCGTGATCAAATAATCGGTTTGTGGTTATGACTTGATAAAATGCAAATAAATTATTATAGATTTGAATATTTTCTTTAAAGTGTTTATTTTCGTCAAAAAATCAGACGCGACAAAAAACTTTTTTATATAATAGAGAGATATATAATATCTCTCAATCTCTCATCTCCTAGAGTTAATAACAAATCTGTTCGTAAAATGATAAATGTCTTATTGAATTCGTGTAATGGATTCAAAATATGTCATCTAAATGCTTTGAGTCTGAACGTTCCCAAATTGGACTACCTAAGATATGTTTTCTGGGTTTCACTTTGAACCGCAATAGCAATGTCTTCTTTAAATTGTAAGATAATTAAGAAATCTTCAGGAAGTCGTGTTGAGTATATTACTGTTGAATCGAATGATGGTAATGTTAAATGTTTAGTTGGTTTTTTACAACCCTAAGAGGAGATTTTCTCCAGAACCATTTTCCTCTGCACTTTCGGAATTCTCCACTTTATATGGGCATGAGATAGTTTACGGTGATTTCAATGTGGATTTTACTGAAAATTGCGTGGCGGTCACATCAATTTCTTGATTCGAATCCCAGTTTGTTTTAACTCTTAATTGTATCAGACACATTGAATGTTATTCTGATTCATTAGTTATCGTTTAAAGGTCTCTCTGGCCATGATTTTTTTGTACGCTCAACATTCATCTTTCTCAAGCTACTGATCTGTCTTTCTTTAGCTTTAGAGATTTTAGTTTAACTGATATTAATTCGTTATCCGAGTAATCTACATCTAATGTTAACGACAAATTTGTTGGAGTTCCAACGACTTGGTTGGAATTTTCTAGAACTCGTAATGCGTGCACATTCGTTACTCGTATAGCTAAGAGACATTTTTACTCTTTGAAATTGAACACTAAGCAAAACTTGTAAAGCATTGGTGTGGGCAATAGAAAAAATTTACAATGTTTGATTGATCCCAATGAACTTAGCAATTCATTTTATCTAGTCCTGTTATTAACCCTGATTTTTGAGGTGCATGAAGCATCACTTCGGTCATCTTAATCCCCCAATATAGTTGAAAGGTTGCAAAAATAATACCTGTTGCAAAAAAACCGGATCCAATTTTATCTGGTGATTTCCGCCTAATAAGCATTTTACCTTGCCTATATAAAGTTTTTGGAACCTCTCAAAGATTAGTGGGACGATTGCGGGCTATCTCTTATCACCGCTTCAATCGGTGCTTAGGGCAAACCATTGATGATACTAATGTCAAGATATTGGATGACAAAAGAAAGAAGTTTGATTTCGCTAACTTTGTTTTTAGCACAAAAGCTGTACGCCTCATCCATTAATATCTGACTAAAGATATCAGAAAGCGACAGGTAACAACCATTCTGATATAAAGTATCTTGTGATCGATTTCCTGAGGGTTCAATGTTGGGCCCTATTCTTTTTTGCGTTTTTATTAATGGCCTGCCTAGTATATATGCAAAAGTATATCGTTACATTTATGTTCTGATGATATTAAAATTTATCTGTCAAGGCCGATTTAGGTTATTGAGGATCGCGTCTTTAGATTAAACGAAGACTTGTTTGCTATTTACAAATGGTCCGTTAATAAAGGGCTTATTCTAAATCAGTTATAATTTTAATACGCCAAAAATCGTATGATACGAGTTCCATTCGACCTGTTTTTCTGTCTGCAACTAAATTAGAGTTTGTAAATTCAGTAACAGGTTTTGGATTCAAAATCAATCGTTATCTTTCTTGTAATGATCAAGTACATCACATCGTGGGTCGAATACATAGTGGTTGCGAAAACTACGGCAATCTGCTAGCTTCACTTAGTTGATACCAGGTTAAAACTTGTGAAAACTTTGGTAATACCATTATTAAACTCGACTTTTTATGTCAACTTAAACTGTGAGTTACATTTAATGATATGGTTCAATATTATATACGCAGATTTAATTATAGTTCTCATCTCCATCGTAACGTCTTTAACTTCAGACTAGAGCAATACCTTAATGTAAGAAATTCTTGCACAAAGTTATATATATTATATAAAGTCCCCCTTTTACCTATATGAAAAACTGCAGTTTACGTGTTTTTCAACATTTAGACTATTTTAGTCCCGCAGTATGAATTTTCGCTTCCCTTGTTTCGCTTGTTTGTGTTTTTTGTGTTTGTTTTTTACTATGGCTAGCGAATTTAGAGTAGTCATAGCAAATATACGCGGGTTAGAAAGTAATCACGTGTGTGCACATCCACACAGGTAGACTGCCGCCAATATCTTTCAGATCACTCTGATCTGCAGCTGCCTGGCTGCGAACTAGTTTTTCAAATGGAGGATAAGAAAAAGCATTTTCAGCATATTTTTCCTTTTTTTAAAAAAAAAGGGTTCAAATAGAGGCGTATTGGGTGATTTGCAGCGTGTATGGAGATTCGGCTATAAATGCTGACACTTGTCAAGTTTGATTTACACGCTTTCGTTCAGGAAATACAAACCTTGCTGATGCTTTTCGCTCTGGACGTCCATCCACCACAGATGAGAATCAAATCTTGGCTGCAATTACCGTTGACAAGCATTTGATGACAACGACAGGAGATTGAAAAAGTTTCACGTCTCCATCATGACAACGCCAGACCACACATAGCTTTAGTAAAAAAACAAAAGCTGAATTCATTTGGCTGGGAAGATATGTAAAACCCTCCGTACTCTCCAGACCTTGTGCTTTCTGACTATTCTGACTTATGACAATTTGGACGGAAGGCAATCCAATTCTGCATATGTGATCAAAACGTACCTGGAAAACTTTTTTACCAATAAGTCTACAGACTTTTAAAAAAAAGGCATTATGTTTCTTCCAGAACGTTGGAAGAAATTAATAGACCATGATGAACAATATCTGATGGATTATAATACATGGGCTCTGAAGATATCAAAAGAGCGTGTTGGATATATCATACACGAATATTTGGACATGCCAACGCTTTGTTCAAAGTGGGTGCCGGGGTTGCTCACAGTCGACCAGAAACAACAACGTGTTGATGATTCAGAGGAGTGTTTAAAGCTGTTCAACTGCAATAAAGCCGGATTTTTGCGTCGGTATGTGACAATGGATGAAACTTGGCTTCATCTCTTCACACCAGAGTCAAGTTGGCAGTCAGCTGAGTGGCGAGCAGGCGACGAATCTCGTCCAAAACGACCAAAAACTCTACAGCTGGCTGGCAAGGTTATGGCATCCGTATTTTGGGATACACATGGAATAATTTTCATCGACTATCTTCAAAAGGGGGAGACTATCAATAGCGACTATTTCATTGCGTTGTTGGAGAGTTTGAAGGACGAAATAGAAAAAGAAAATGTTGTTTCATCAAGACAATGCACCGTGTCACAAGTCGATGAAAACGATGGCAAAATTGAATGAATTCGGCTACGAATTGCTTCCACAACCACCGTATTCTCCAAATTTGTCCCCCAGCGACTATTTCCTGTTCGCAGAATGCTCGCCGCAAAGAGATTTAAGACCGATGAAGTAATAATCGCCAAAACAGAGGCCTATTTTGAGGCTAAACCGAAATCGTACTACAAAACTGGTATCGAAAGATTGAAAAATGGTTTCAATCAGTGTATCGCCCTCGAAGGCAAGTGTTTTGATAAATAAAGTAGAATTCTGCAAAAATTTTGTGTTTTACTATAAAACGGCACTGACTTTTCAGCCCATGTGTTATATAAGCTTTTATACTAAAAATGTATGTTTAATTTTAACCATGAAAAAAAACCCAGAATTTACTGAACTAACCAATAGCTTACTAAACTACGCCACAATGTAAACCCTGTTCCAATTTGGAATTAAATTTCCTGTGGTAAGCAAATCATCTATTACTGCTTTATTTACAGAAGCTCCAAACTGAACTCCATTCAAAAAATTGTATCCCTGTATCCCCATACTGAAATATGAAATAAAAGACAACACCCGAAAGACGGCGTGTTGAAAAATTCGTTACGCAAGATAACTTGACCCGGCTTGTAAATGAGCTCACAGGAATATCAGATGTTGATAGTCGTACTACCAACACCTTTGACTTATTTTCAACTTCTCACCTTGATAAGTACGCTGTTGATTTGCTGCCCCGTCTAGGCTCGTCGGACCATTGTATCATATCAGCTAATTCCTCGTATACTAATCACACAGTTGAAACAAAAATTTCTAAAAGAACCGTATGGCAATACGAGAAGGCCAATTGGAGCGGATTTAACACCTTCTTTAGAAATTTTAACTGGCCGTTATGTTTCCTCGATAACGACGTGGATGCCGCTGCTGATATGATCACTGACACTATTCTCTTTGGATGGAGATCCTTAATTCCCCATCCGTTTTGCCCAAAACTGGAGTGCCCCTAAGATCTCTTTGCATTTTCTAGATAGGATCCAAAATCGTGCGATAAAACTAATAGGTGAAGCCAATTTAACACAATCATTAGACACCCTTGTAGAATGACGTAACATCTCCTATCTCACCCTGTTGTATCGCTATTTCCAGTGCTCCACCAAAACTGCCAGTAGCATTCCGACTATTTAGACGTAACACCTGTCTCGCTATGAATGCTCATCAGTACACCCTCAAGCCCGCCTTTGGACGTATTCTGAATTCTTTCCTATTCGGTATTCTATCCTAAGCCGTACAACTTATTTATAGAAGCCCTTCCGAGCTTTTTATTTCCAAGTCACTATAACTTGCAAGCATTTAAAATCTACTCACATCGGTATCTCTCTTTTTTCCCTCCCTAACTTCCTTTCGTCCGCGCTACGAGTATGTCTTAAGGATACATCTCCCTGGGGGATAAATCCCCTGTGCGAGCGCCAATTATATAAAAAGAAAGAAAAGAAGTCAAACATTCAATCTTGTCAAAATTATAGACAATGAAAACGTGGAACTTGCTGCCCACTGGACTTAAAAGAGTTGTAAGTGCATTGAGATTTAAAAAATCAGTAATAGGATTTTTCTCCGAACAATATTTCTTTTTTCTTATAGAGCTATCGATTCGAATCACGCTAAGGCGTGTAGCATTTAACTTTTTATTTTGTCTATATTGCAAAGTTTTCTCGTTAGGCAATCGGATGATTTTGAATGGTGCGGCAATAATATGATATAATGCACATAGTCGAAATTTGCAATTGTGACCACAATTCATGCATCCTGTATTACTTGTGTGTGGATATATTTCGATCAGTACGGTGTTAACTTAGTTGTTTAAATGAACCTAATGTTTTTTGTCACTATGTTTGGCGGATCTGCGAATCCTGCTGGTTGGAAGACATTATCTGTGCGTTTCGTGAAAGCTTCATTTGCCAGCTAGTCCCCAAAGATGCCTTTCTTATTGATTATAGCATTGAAGTCGACTGCAAATGCTACGCAGCTGAGATAAATGTGTTCAAGAGTGGGATTATAACTATAATTTGGACACACTAAATGGTTTTTCAGCGAAAAATTTTCAAGTTTAAATTGTAATTGCTTGTAAACTAACTGGGTGAGGTAAGCGAGAGGGGTATTCTTCAACACGCGTGATTTGCGGATTTGTCAGTCCAATGAGTTACTAGTCGGGAGCGCACTGCGTGTTCGCGGTTAATGTAGTTAGACATGAAGGGAAAACGGTTAACCAAAATCCTCCGGGGCTATCAACGACAGCAGCGATGCCAAAACATGTGACTCAAGTTCGACCCGCAATCCGCGAAAATCATAAAGGAAAATTGCGGCCTGTACTGGCATAAAAAAAATCAACAGTGTACGTTATTTTGTTATTTACATATGGTTTACTCACGAAGAACATTTTCATATCAGAACTTGAGATACTGGTGTCCCGACAAGCCTAGGAAACGCCATCAAAAACATTTCTACTCGTATTGTTCAAAAACAATAGTGTAGTGTGAAATTTATGCCCGTGGCCCTAATTTTTTTTAACCAGCGAGAGATAATAACTACTGACGTGTATGGCCGAATGATTTACAAGTTTTTGGTAGCGCAACTGCAAATGTTTTCTGGGTTTAACAACATATCACCATTCCAGAAAGACAGGGCCAGTCTACATACAGCTAGAGTTTCAATGGAGAAGATAAAGGTAATTTTTCTTAATAAATGAGTCAGCAACTACCAAGACATATCCTGAGCACCTCGGTCCCCGGACCTACCACCGTTCGATTTTTTTCAAGAGGGTGCCTTAAGTCGAGAGTTTACAGCAACAATCACCGAGCAATTCAAGCCCTACAAAAAAATATCCACCATGAAGTTGCTGTCATTTGTGTCTTCACAAATTTAAGAGTCCTATTGCAAAAGTTTGTTGAGGTGAATGGGCGGCATTTAGACGATATTGCTTGCAAAACATAAAATATGTATTGTCAAACCCCATTTTGTATAAATAACATATGAGAATGATGCTGTATTTTTTTTTTTTTTTAATTTAATATTAAACTCGATATAGTTACATAGTAAATGCTACAGGAGCCGAATAATAGAAGAAAGATTTAAAAAGAAATCGGAAGCAACCTACTTTTTTTTAATTTATATTATGTATACGAGTATATGTACATATTAAGCTATTATTTAATGTCAATCTGGTAGACGGCAAAGAGGCCAAACCATGGACACTAAACGAATGTAGCAAACGAAAAGTGGTATAATTTTTTTTTTTTAAATAAAGTAGTCAGTTAAATTAACAAAATCGAAGTGCACAGTTACTTATTTTGTCGTCGTAATCCGAAAAGGTTACGCAGGCTCAGCTCAAGAGTTCGCAAAAAAAAGTCCATGTAGTCTTCATATAGAAAAACATGCCACGACTGATGAAGTCATCTTCATCAGTATATAGTAATTTTAGTTTCCAATTCACACACCGGCTGGTGTATTAAATAGGTTAAATAGACGATCCTTTATCCGTCGAATGAGATTGATGTGATAACAAAGTACTAAGAAAATAATGACGACGATTGTTAATAATTGATTTATTTACTGAACAGCCTGGCTCAGTCTCTGTTACCTCTGTTACATACAGTTTACTAGGATATATAAAGCCTTTATACCGCCACAGGGAAGTTTGATCATGACTCGCCGCCCTCCCTTTTCCCACAGAGTTATGCTTCCGCTACATAAGTTAGTTTTGTTTGTCACAGCAGTCAACAAAATAAGCAACTAAAGCACTTCTCAATGTAATACCATATACTGCGAAAAATCTCGCATGCTTAATTATTTATTATATTTTGACCACAAATAACACATCTTAAATTCTCGTTTTCTATTATCGATAATCCGCTCAAAGAGATGTGGTTTAAATGATTGTTTTCTAATTAACTGTAATTCCATTTACTCATGCGTATTTGTGAAATTGATACAAAACGAAACAAGTGAACATAGTTTGTATATTTAATTTTGTTCTCGCAGAATGCGGTTTTGTGGTGCTTCAAGGAACAACCTACTGGACAGATTTATTTGTACGGCATTTTCTTTTTCAATCTGAACCAGTGCACAGCATTGATTCTGATGATCTTTTATTCTTCGTCAGAAAAAAGCACGTGAAGAGTTCTTCCAGGCATATGCCGAAATATGAGGTGAGTTCAATCATATTAAACAAATTTATGTTAACTTCATTTGTTTATATAATTTAGACTGAAGTTGACGTGTTCCGCAAGGATTCACGAAAACTTCCCATCGGCGATCCTGATGTTGACTGGGAGGAAACAGTCTATTTAAACATGGTCATCCATCAGTTTGATTACACTCTGACATTAGCCATTTGTACACGGACATCCCCGAAGGAATTACAAGTTCTACGGAGACACTCACAACGAGTGTATGCTTCGCCGAGTCGACGAAAAATGGACACAAAAGGTGAAGGCGAAGAGATGACTTATCCACACATTTGTTTTATGGTCGATAATTTCGATGAGGTGAGTATATGGTGTAAATTGTTCACCGTCGTACGATGAATAAATTAATAACTTATTTTTCTTATATGAACTTAAAGGTATTTAGCGACATTTTAGTTCGTGATGGTGAAATGGTTTGTGTTGAGTTGGTTGCTAATGATAAAGACGGTTCTGTTCAGGGTGTCATATTTCTGGGTTCGATAAGATATGATGCTTTAAAGAAGGTGTACGATGCAAGGGTAACTTTTATTTGAACACAAATGTAAACAAGATGATATAGTCAAATTTCTCACTCTATAGCAATCAAGCTTAAGCTCAAAAGTTGCTCAACGAATGTCATTTGGTCTATTTAGTAGCGGCGCTGGCGTTCAGACACGATGTGAGTTCGTTCGCATGAAAGGTCCCCAAGGCAAGGGTCATGCTGAAATGGCAGTTACAAAACCAAAGGGGTCTGGTGTTGAAACACCCACCAGCGAGCCAGGGTTTGTAATGAACACTAACAATGACTATTAATTTCAGCTTAATTAGTTTTTTTGTTGCATTCATTTTTGCTTACAAATGTTAATATACACAAGAAATGCTGCAATTGGTCTCTCATCTATTGAAATCAGTTATTGACAAACAACACTCAAACACTTACATACACACTGGAAAATACGACGTAAAGCAAACATATGTTGTATTTCTTTTTTACAAGCACAGACGAATAGTGTTAAGGAATTACATGAGGTACCTATTGTAATAGTAGCACTGCATATATCAAATGCATCAAACCATTAGACTGTAAATACAAAGAAAAACTTGTACAAATCGCAATTACAAAAACAAAGACAGAAATAATTCATATTCATCTTGGCTGTGCATGGTTCAAACTGTCGATGCATACTACGCTGATCTCGTCTAATCGGTATGATTATTTACTGACAGACGCGTGTTTTGTTTTCATGGTATTAAACAATAAATTTATAGAAAGCTTGCATATTAGGTTTGATTTAATTTTCTTTGTTAGTTAATCTTCGAAGAATTGTATATTATTTGTTGACTTTCGATTGGTTAAATGCGTGAGTTGTTTTATTACCTTACATAGTTATACGCGTGGTCTGATATGGAGTCAATCAGTCAGTAAGAAAATTTGTCCGCGATCTCTCTTTGCTCTGCTTCTTCTCTCGCTCAGTTCTTTTTCTGCTATACAGTGTAACTTAAACTCAAAAACAAAATTACTTATGTACAGTAGAATCTCGATTATCTATTAATCGTCATTAACCGTGTTAACCATCACACTGTTTTGCCGCGAATTGAAAATTTCATTGGTTTTGGCTTGTTTTATGAAATTCTCTTATATATTTATTTATTTTTTTCTAGATGTGCAGTGTTTCTAAGCCAGACTGCACGAAGTGCCGTTCATTCTAGTTGTATAATATTCTTAGTTGTGTCGTAAGTTGTGTATCATTTATAGGTCATGGTGTTTGAATATAATAATTTAATTTTGATTTTAATTGACCTAAAAGTTAAAAACTAAAAAAACATCATTATTTTATCCGATTTTGTTTTTTCAATATTAAATATCTGCAATATTAATATTATTGGCCTTACTGATAATTATTGCACTCAAAATTGGTCACTCTGCATTGTATAGCAGTTGAAAACTTTACTCACTGTTGTAATTTACATTTTTTTTCTCGTTCACTTGAATTAGAACTCATAAACAGATAAGTAGCATTAAATACATATTGTACATCTACAATATAAAATTTTTCGTCTATTTGGGAGTTTTCGGCTTTTCTGCATTTCTCCTTTTGGGCGCAGGTCCCTTTTATTAATTTGCTGTTTAGAACCCAAATGCATGGTTAACAAGGTTTTTGACTGCACCATGTGTAAACGAGTGATTTCCTTTAAAATGAATTCTATTCTTATCTTGGGATGTTGAGTCTTCGAAAAAAAGTCTAAGAAAAATAAAAATTTATGAGTACAAAATGTGAGTATTTTAACATAAACATGATTTTAAAAAGTATCATGAAAATCATTAAAAAAGCAATACAAAAAAAAACTGTAAAAACAAATTATGTGTATTCACAATAGTCACCACAATAATATAATCCTTTGTCGAATGTCAAAGTCACTTTTTTGGAGAACCAGTGAAATGTACTTATATATATATACTTATATATATACACTTAATTCCCCGAGTATATTGTATCGAACTATAATTTTTCGATTTTTAAATGCGCGGTTTTCTAATACTGACCACGACTACAAGCGACTTAACCAAGTTCATCTAATTACGACCGATTGTTTATTGAACTCAACACCAATCAATAGTCTTGTTAACTAATGCATACTAACATTAATTTTTTTAGGAAATCTAATTCAATTGAAAATTGAACATGCTCGCTCTGAGTTTGCTGCAAATATGTCTACCTATTGTGATAGAGTGGTAGAGCAATATGTTCTTACTCTTGTTAAATATGAGAAAGGTAAAACATTGAGCAATGCGTTAAATGCATTCGGCGGCTGAGAACAGCATTGCGGAACAGCTTTATGTAAAAAAAATGTCTGTTCAGTTTGAAAGACAATCAAACAACTAAAAAAAACATATAAAACACATACCATATATAAATACGTACATAAACATTTACTAAGCAACCAAAAAAAAAAATTTATAAAGTTGATCAACGCAGCACATTGCTTCAAAATCGTTCCTTAAAGCATTGTGCAGAGATGTCCGATGAGGAACACGAGCTCATTTACCAGCAGTTTGTTTGGCATCGAGTTCGATGGATCTCCAATGCGTTTGTTGAACAAATCTGAGTACCTCGTGAATTAAAGTTGAATGCTTTGAATCTAAATTTGAACGGTTGTGAATAAAGCTCTCACGACACATGTGATTTCTAGAGATTCAAAATAAATTGACATTAATTGACATTCAAAATAAATTGACATTGACATTAATTGAAATTTCAATTATTTTGTTTCGTATAAGGCCGGGGCCTTTAAGCAAATAATACTACAATTTCCGAAAGGTAGTAACAATTTTTAGTCGTTCGTCAAAAATATTAGAAATTGGGATGGAGGTAACGCTCATTTATAATGACGTTCCAGTTGTCAGCTCTTTGGAAAAGGCCAATCTGCTTGCTACATACTTTGCGGCCAGTTCAACACTTCCCGATTCCCGATGGCCGAATCCATTTTTACACTCGTGTAGTAGTAAGAGTACTTAAATATCTTCTGAAGAGGTGTTCTTCCACGCTTTCAAAACCACTGTGTAAATTTTTTCATCAATCCTACACTTTATAAGTCTTTCTGATTTGTCCAGGCCGTCCCTAAAAAAGGCGAATTCTTCTCTCCCCTTCTACAGACCATTACGACCCTTCTTTCCAAGGCTATGGAAACGCTGATAACCCGTCAGCTCATGAAATATCTTGAAACACGAAAACTTCTCAATGACCGGCAGTGTAGTACGAGCCACTGGTGATTTTATGGCGTGTGTCCCCGAAAAGTGGAACCGAAGCATACATCAATCTGGCGAAAGCAAGATAAAGCATTTGACATAGTTTGGCACCAGGCTCTTTTGGAGAAAATGCGTGCTTTTGGGATCGATTAATCTTTTCTTCAATGCATTAGAAATTACCTTTCGGAACGCTCAATTCAAGTTGTCTTGGACGGTTTCAAGTCTGAGTTGAAATTAATGCTTCCAAAACACAGTGCTGTCTGCTGTCTTTAAAGTGAAACTAAAAACACAGGCATTATCTATTATTTATGAATGGAACTTTCCATTTTCGGTATGTATGTCAATGACAACCTGCGTTGAAATGACCACATATTTGACGTGATATCTCATCAGTGTACCCTCGAGCCCACTTTCGAACGTACTCTGAACTATGGTGATTATTTCCTAAGCCGCAAAACTCGATTATGGAGTGCCCTGCCGAGTTCTTAATTTCCTAGTCATTATGACCTTCAAACATTTAAAACCAACGTAAATCGATACCTCTCTTTCTTTCCTCCCTAATTTTCTTTCGTCCGCGCTGTATGCGAGCATTGAAAAGGAACTAAAATCGTTTGTTACCTGTTAATTCACTAGGTGGGTGAATTACTTACTTTTTCCAACAATTACGTTCGATCCTAGCGGGTTTACAGTCGGTATTCGTATTTTTCTGAAGTTTAGAAGATTCCGTAATGACAGCCACATTTCTCTCTATAAGCTCTAGCATGAAATATATGAAATCAAATGACATCGCATCTCCTTGTAGAAACTTGCCATATGTATGAAATATTTTCACAACGCTGATTTACACTTTGCATCGTGGTTTTCTTTGTTATGCTAGACAGTTCGAGAACAGATTTGGAAGAAGTCAGCTAAAAGGCATTTGAGCTTTTGGAATTTTTATAATCATTATGGCAGAAATTTTGTGGATCTCCAGCTGCGTTGAAATTACACGTAAGCTCTTCACGTGTTTTTTCGTATTCTCTAAACCCTATCTTTATTTTTTAAAATACAGCTTTTTATCTAGCCGTTTTGTTGCTGGTGAAAATTGAAACAGAGGTTTTGGTCGGTTACAACTTTCTCACAATGATAGTTTGATATTTGCATCACTGTATTTTCTATGATAAGGTTACGATGAATCGCGTTGATAGCATCGAGTCGATTTTTGAATATTGGAAAGTGCATTGTAGCATATTGAGATGTGGCGACAACGACTATAAATATTTCCTTTATTGTTTTCATACAAAAGACGTCTCATTTTGCCGTTGATATTATCAATTATAGTTACAACATCATGATTCTGGGTATGCTCAGCTTTCTCATCTATGTGTTTCTCTAGGTTGTGTTTCTCTACTTTTGTTAATAAGATTTGTTTCGTTTTGTTCTATTTTTGGAATCCTTTAATAAACAGCTGCAAGTGAAATGTTTGAAAATTGTAATTTTTTTCAGATTCTGTGCCACAGACATGTGGGAAGACTGGGATGACGACCCTGATGACTACTATAACTATCGTCACCAGCGTAGACTAAGCGATCCAAGTGCAAATCTAAATAATTTTTCTCGATATGGATGGCGCACAAAAAACACCACCGATACAACAGCTGGCACGAAAGCTCGCTCTGAGAATGAAGGTCTAGATTCATTAGCAAGTGAGGTGTCTGAAATTGAAGCAGGCGACTTGCGAGATGGTAATAATTTTTCTAAATTAAGTTTTGCTACCATTTTATTGGTTATTGGTCTCGATTTTGTTTTTGTTTTTAAATTTTTTTTTGTCTCTTAATTCAAACAACGCTCTCTCTTTCTCTCTACCTTCTATGATATCTTTACACTAAACACTAAAGTTGTTAAGTTAAAATTGTCTCCTTTATTTTTTTTTATTTCATTTTTAAAGAACTTTTTTTCCTGGAAATGTAGTGCATGAGTTTTGTTCAATTTTCTTTTAGTTTTAAGATTAAAGAAAAGTAACAGTATACTCGTATTTCTCCTTATACTTTTTCTCTTGCTTGCTATATTTGTTCTCAATTTTTTCTTTATGCTTTTGGTCTCAGAATATAAAACAGAAAAAAAGATAATAGAAATACAATTTTGCCGGGAAAGCAGGACTCAATTTACTCTCTCTTTCTCTCTTTCTTTCGCTATATTGAATTTTTTTGTTTATTGTTTTTGTTTTAGAGAGAAGAACATTTTCCCTCCTTATCTTTCACACATGACGCACAACACATTAATGCGCTCTGTACAATAATCCGCAATTGCTTTGAGTTATTTTGAGTTCATCAATTGAATCTTTGCTAAAACTATAACCTTTTAACCGAAACAATACGAAACCGTTTACAAACAACTTATTACTTACCAACTCCTACTCCGATTCATTTTGGTTTTGTTTTTCGTTTCTCCTGATTAATTTTATTTTGATTTTAATTTGTTTGTTTATTATTTTCTTTGAAGAAATTACTTTGTGTTTTGATCTAATTGTAGATCTACGTCCTGCTTTCTCGGTGTCGGAGGCAAAATTGAACGCGAATGACGACATAGCCATCACAACCAATACAGCAAACGTGACTGAAATCGCAACGGTTGAGCCTACGACTAAAAATACCGCAACTATTGTAACTTCTCCAACAGATGGTACTGGCTGTAGTAATTGCTTTGGTCGTGGTTCACGCTGCAAGCGCTGGTCTGATACAGATTCCGCCCAAATGTCTGATATATATTGTCGAGCATGTGAAGATGAGGCCATGACAAATTCCACACCAGCCTGCCTCAATAACATGCCCAATAAGAAGGACAAGCCAAAACACAAGACTATACTGAGTGTGGAAAGTGAATTAGTTGTAGCTTCATCTTCTGGAAGTATCTCTCGAACGAAGAAAGGGAGTAAAAAATCCGCCGCCAGTCCGAAAAAGGAAAAACTCAGCAAGAGTGCCAAAGAAAATCGAGCAGAGAAAGCTAAATCGTGTGATGCCTCATTGAATGGTTCGAATAATAATATGAAACCACAACAGGAATACGAAATCGCTGATGATGCGACGTCTCTATATGGCGAAATTGTAGACAGTGATGCGGCAACATCTGGTAAAATTGCAATTCTCAGCGAAACAGAAAGTAAACTAATGATAAGTGTACGTGGAAAAGAAGAGCTTCCAGTTGAAGCAGCACAAAAATCCTATTCATTCAAAAAATGCATACATGGACCGACAGAAAGCCATCCATTGAAACAGCTTTCCGATGACACAGATGAAGTGTTTGTTGGATCACCGTCTGAAACAATAAAAGCAGAAGGTAAAACTAATGAAGACATCGATGAAGAAGACGATGCAAGAGAACGCACACCAATGTTAGATAATAGTCACAACGATTGCAACGGCAACAATGAGGAAATAATAAAAGACATAGCCACCAACAATGCAGGTGAAGAAGAGAAAAATTCAACATTACCGCGGCCAACAAAGAAATCTTCAGTGCATCAGAATTTCTATAACAAAGCCTTAAGGATGGTACCGAAGCGCAGGACGCCGGACGGAACTGATATATATTATTGGTGTGATCTGCCGAAGAAGGCGTTGAAAGGTTGTTTACCATAATTTATTTATGATTTGTCAACTTTGTTTATGAATTTAATTTATTTGTTGCATTTTAATTTTCTGGGTGTTGTTTGTTTGTTAATCACTGTTGTACACCGTTTTTTGTTGGTATTGTTATTATTTTTGTATTAAATTCTCTTAGAAGATTGTAGTTAGAGTCCGGATTTTGCTAGTATTCTCATATTTATTTTATATTTACAGAACTAGATGATGGGGCATATAATCCACTTTGGGCTACAAGGGGATTCACACAAACATTCCACTTTTGGAAGGAGAATCGAAGACAGCAGTCTACTCCGCTAAATGCGTTTCTAACTTATGTAACACTGCCATGGTGGAGTATTGCCAAGGGTAAGTAAAGATTTAACATATTGACTTCCTATCTAGTGTTCGCAGATTAGTAGACCAATGTGTGCAACTGCTTCATACTCTAGCGGCTATTTATAGGGTTAAAGATTATATTACGGAAGCAAATTTTTTTTTTTGCGAGAGAAAAAATATAAATCAGATCAATCAAACGGCGAAAGCATCAATAAGCAAATATGCTCCTGGAATGTAAAACTCTACCATATATTCCATGAGTTGTCAAAAAAAAAAATCACGCTTTCGTGATCCTGGCGAAACGGTTGATAGGAATTTGAATGCTTTAACGAAAAATAAAAATATGGTAGATAACGGCTAAAGAACTCGGAGCTTTACAAATATGGTGTTAAACAAAGTTTCTCCAAAAAAATGATCCAATCAATATGATCCATGCTTAATGAAAAAACTGAACCTATCTCTTGTAAGAACTACCAAAGGATATTTCCGCATGTCTGTGGCTGACAAAAGTTCTCCTCGACAAATACTGTCGTATGCAGTGTTTATGTATATAAAAAGGTAGTGTGTATCAATCTGATATTCCAGTGTTTTCTCCTGGATCTACTTTAGTGTAAAAATTAAGTCAACATTCCTAGAATAATGATTTTGCACTGTGAACTGAAAAATAAAATATCTCCAAATGTAAAGTTCGGTACATATCCACTTCTGTTCACAGAAACTATAAACGGTCTACTGAGGCCAAAGATTCGCAGCACCGCAAAATAAGCAAGCTATTAAGGAATAGTATACACTAGCAATAAATATTTGGTGTGCAAGGTTGCGATATAATTAAGTAATTTCGCGGTAGTGGTGTCTAGAAAATATCTGTACAATGTTATCGCCTAGCCAAAGTTTCAACAGCCTCAATTTGGACGGGAAGTCTAAAAAAACAAATAATTGAGCAACATGCACGATTGATTGTACACTAAGGTTATCTGAACGCCAATACTTAGGCATGGTGGAATGGTATGGTATACCATTTGTAT
The DNA here is from genome assembly GCA_907269105.1 of Volucella inanis. NCBI lineage: Eukaryota > Metazoa > Arthropoda > Insecta > Diptera > Syrphidae > Volucella > Volucella inanis. Next base: position 102,401,361 of record OU026157.1, on the reverse strand, counting down.
AATACAATAGACTGCAGTTACTTAGGACTTCAACTACAGCGGGGAAAAAACCGTATCTAAGAAGCATCTATAAATCTATACATTCACCTGCAGGCAACTTTTCATTTATGCTTTCAAACTCTGGAATGGTCTACCCATTCATGTGAAGTCCATAATTGAACGCCGTAAATTCCTAACAGCATGTTTCGAATACCTCTCCAGTTTGAGCTGATTTAAATAAATAAATAAATGGCGGGACAGCCCGGTGTAGGCCAAGGCCTAGCTTCTCGCATTCATTTGTGTTTCTCACTTTCTGAATTTTTACACTTCTGAGCAGGGCCTACTGTTTATTGCCGGTTCCGAACGAGCCTCCTGAGAAGCTTTTTCATAGGCAAAATTTGACTTTCGAAGGTTTGCCATTACCCGCTGAAAGGGTGATGACGATTTTGAAAGATTTGCTGTTGTGCTCCTGCCGGGATTCGAACCCGAGTAGGTGGCGTGATATAGGGGGATTAATCGTGAGGTTTGATTTATAATACAAAATAAAACACATAAATTTGAAAGTGAACTTAAAATTTTTACTATCGGTTAAAAGAAGAATTCATGGTATTCACTTTTTGAAAATGATATCATGTAAATGTTGGCCACGACTACGTCTGGGTGGTCCATTCGGAAGGCCCAATTTTTGGTGACTCGTTCGAGCATAGCGACTGGTATCTCGAGGATAACAAGAGTATTGTTGGCTTCCAAAGCGTCAATCGTAGCTGGCTTATTCCTGAAGACCTGAGTTCAAAGGTGTGATATCGTACGATCTAGACGGCCAATTTACCGTAGGAAAACGTGAAATTAAGTGCTCACCAAAATGATTTCTCAACAAGTCCATTATTTCAGGCGCTGTATGACTTGTAGCGCCGTCTTGTTGAAACCAGAGCTCACCGAGGCCATATGCTTCATGAAGAAGCACATAGTCTATTAACATGACGCGATAACGGTTACCATTGACGGTAACATTCTGATTCGCATCATTTTTGGAAAAATATGGACTAATGATTCCACCAGCCCATAAACCACACCATACCGTTTTTTTTAATGAATGTAATAGTAGCTCTTGGTACTCTTCAGGTTGCTCAACAGCCCAAATATGGCAATTTTGTTAATTAAAGTATCCATTGAGCCAGAAATGGGCTTCATCACTGAACAAAATTTCATGATAAAATACCGGAATTTCATTTTAGTTTTTAGAGAGCCTATTCACTTACAATATGATACAAATTCAAGTCGCCTGGCCGAGATCCTTACGTTAAATACGCCAAGTTGTCGAATACGCCAAACCAAGCTGCTGAGAACGATGACGAATCAATTCGTCGCGATCTTCGCGTACACTCTCAGCTACAGCTGCTATAGTCTCTTCACTACGTGCTGGATGTGGTGTAACCGGTCGAGTATCATCGACTAATGTAAACTAGGACTCAAATTTGAGAATGGTATTGGCAATAGTGGTTTCAGTAGGTCGATTATGCGCACCGTAAGTTTCTCGAATCGCGCGAAAAATATTTCTCATAGAACGCTGATTTTCGTAATACAGCTGAACAATTTGGGGAAGTTGTTGTGTTGTGAGTCTTTAAATAATGACTTGCCAAACGATACTGAACAAAAATGACAAAGCAGTTTGATAGGAGTCACTCGTGATCTCTCAAAAAAAGCCGATTGAAAATCAAACCACACGATGAATCACCCTATATTATGTTATTTTATATCCTGTGCTAATATTATAAGTTTACCTTGATGTACAGCGTTGTTTTTGAACTAATAAAATGGGAACATATTATCAATCATAACTATATGCAATCGGATCTCTTTCAGTGATAGTGGAGTACTGTCAGCACGGGTCAGAAACTAGCGAAGACGTCTATGTATTGGTTATCTTAAAGACTCCCATCGTCATTAAAATCTTGATTAAAAATCTCATCTATTCAATATATATTGGGATGGGGCTATCGATCAATATGATGCCAGAGACCGGTGTTAATCTTGATAATAGTGATACACAGATCTAACATCCATTTTACCTCCCTATTGAGACTGCCTTAAACTGCTTAATCTGAACACCCTCGAAAAAGGCAGAGACGGAGCTGATATTCTCTTCATTCATCGACTGCTCTCAAGTTCTGTGGATTAGGCCTCCATTTTTAATAATCTTTTAACACTAATCCTCGTAATTTACGATGTCCTTGTCTCTTTTGTATTCAAACACATTGTACCTCTTATGGTTCCAACGAATCAGTCTTCCGCATGCTTCCAAAGATTAACTTAAATCTCTCTTCAAACTAGAGCTCCTCCACCACTCCCTTGGATCTTAACACTTACTTTTTGTTAGGTTTTAAGAATAAATGGGGGCCTCAGCCCCACCAAAATTAAAAATGTAAATCAAATTAGGAAGCCAAGAATGAAATTAAGAATCTCTTTGGTGGAGATTTTGAGGGGAAGTATCGTCTCCTTAAGGCACTTAGAGGCATGCATTCACATAAAATGTGTTCCACAGTTTCGTCGTCTTCCATATAAAGACGAGATTCAACTTACTGAATAAGACCTATTTTGTGTATTGAAGGTACCCATGTCCAGTCCGCGTCCGTGAACCAGTCTTTGATATCATCTTTTCTTAGTTGTAGGTATTCTTTGGATTTTTTTGTGGAAAGGTTTGATGGCTCTTATAGCCTGGCGAAACCCGGAGATATTTGTCCAATGGGATATACACATTTTGTTTTCCCAACTTTTTATTGTTGTGTTAATTGCTGAATCCGGGATATTACAGAACAGCTCAAGGCTGACGAAAGAATCAGCCGAACCTTTTTTTTTTTTTATATAGTTCATCGGTATTTCTGCTTGAAATACACCGGGAGGTTTTCCATTGGTTGTGAAATTGTCATATTTGGGCCAAATATACCAGCACCCACCCCGGTGTCCATCTTTGATCCATCTGTACACTACTTCATACTTTTATTGGGGTGAGGTTTTTGTAGTTCCATACTTCTAAGCTGGAGATAACTATGTTGGGCTTTCTGTTGAGCAGATCATGTCAGGCTCGGGGATTTCGGAGAGAAGATTCATTTAATCTATGTGATCTGAGTGATTAATCTTTCCTGTTTGTAGTAGTCCGACCGTGCTGTATGGCAGATCCTTTAGTCGCTTTGGGAATTTTATTATTAATACGCATATTTGAGTTCCAATATAGTTTTTTTTTTTTTATCGAGGACGAATAGCTTTACTGGGGTTGATTAAGAGATTTTCTATAACACGACAGTCATTTACTTATCTTTAGAGCAATCTGCATCTTATAGCAAACGTTTTTAGGGTCTTTAGCCTTCACTGTTATGACAAAGCCGCCAGCATAACCTATTGTTTGATAGCCCAGATTACTAAGCTATATTAGTATGTCACCAATGAATCAATGACCAGTGAACACAAAAGCGGTAAGAGAATACCTCCTTGTGGACAACCGGAAGATGCGGAGATTTTGTGGTTTACGAGCATCGCTCTAACCCAGCGGTTAGGGGGATGGTTAATATCTTTTTTCGACATGGCTTCCTAAGCGGATCCATATCTGGTATTATAGAAGATACCTTCAATATCTAGGAAGGCAAATAGTTGCTGTCGATAGGCCTCCGTGTTACCAGATTTAGAAGAGCTCCTTCCGTGGATCTTTCTTTCCTGTATGCATATTGATGAGAGTGCAGAGGTGAATTTCTGTTGAGAAGTTCTCTGATGTAAAAATCGATAAGTATTACCATGCTATGCTAAATATTTTTCCACATAGGCTGTTAATTTTGTTATTGTAGGAAAAACTTGTTGCTTCAGAATTGGCATACTGTTTGCTTTTTGGAAGGGTCGAATCTGGGAAAAGAACCTTAAGTAGCATTTTTAGAGTTTCCCATCGACTAGCTGTGAAAGTACCATCTTTTTTTTTGTAACAGACCTAAGCTATTTGAAGAGTGTTTTGAGAAAACTTTTTGGAGACGCGAGATTTCTGGCAGTTTTTTTTCAGATTCTCGCAATTCTTTCTCCAGGAAGCGATCTTGGAGTTTCTCAATTGCTTTTTAAGTTGATTAAAGCGGACTTGTGTAGGTTCCAATTTCCGATATGTGGATTTTTTGGAAAATTTTTCTCACCATTTTACGCAATTATTCAATTATTTTGACCATATTGCATTTTAATTTGCAACTGCATCTACAAAGATGATGAGATAATGGCCTCATTTAGTTGATCCGATGCCTCATTCATGTCCCCAATGTACAGTAGAGATGAAGGCAATCGGTCAGCTAAGATAGATAGATTTTCTTGAAAATTACTCCAGTTCGTGAGTTCCTTTATGTATCTAGTTTGACCCTGTTCGACCCTTTATTGAACCTTAACATATGTATGTTCATATAGTTCGATAGGAGTGCCTGCCACATGCCAATCTTTGATAAAAGTTTGAAGAAAGGCAAATGAGTTGGTAAGGCCAAGTACCTCCTCTTTTATAGAAATGGTAAAAGTGGGTTTAAAGTAATTTACCCCTTCTGTTCTTGTCGCTGATACCCCAGATGTAGTTTTGGGCGTTGGCGTCGCATCCAAGAACGAAATGCCAATTGTGACGGTGGCACTGTACCTAAATAGGAAAAATGGCATCTATGCCTCCGGCGATGTAGGCTGAGCCCCACACGAACCCGTGCAATCCATTCCCCTTAGGTAGTTCGATGATCGCTGCCACTAGATCTCTAATGTAAAACCCTGGAATGAGAAGATATTTAATTTTTTAACTGATCAGTAAAACAGTCCTCGGTCCGAAATCTTCTCCAGAAAATTCTAATATTCGCTCACTATTATTGAGGTTAAATGTCTTACCCTCAATAGCCCAAGTTCTTGAATTATTTCTTAGGCGTTTTTGTCTTTAGTGCATCGTTGATTAAAGGTATACGAAACCCCTTAAGCATGGTGCAGGTTTCTCTGCAAAAACCTTAAGTGTAGCCACCATAGTTTGCGGCTATACGCGGGGTTCCGTATGCGACTCGGTTTATTATCGCCTCTTCGTGGTATGCGAATCTCCCCTTTGGTGTCACTCTCGTAGGACGGTCTGGGTTTTTCACTGCTTGACTCCTCAGTCCTATAAGGTCCTATAGGAACTCTAGTTTTGGGTATATTCGAAACAAATGGTTCTTGTCTTAATCGGCTAGTAGAGGTGAGCCACGGTACGAGACATTATCTTTTAGATCATTTAGCCGTTTCATCGCACTGTCATTAACAGCAAAGATTATCTGTACGAGATCTTTCTCTTCCAATCTTTGGAGGACTCTACAGGATATGTTGTTTAGAACTGAGTTTTGTGCATCTTAGGACTTAGAAACTTTTTCGCCAGCTAGGCCGATACTTTGCGGAAAGAACCCCATTATAATGTGTAGTTTCCAAAATTAATTCTCCTCCGCTAACATGATGTTTAAACCGCATTTTTCCTTGATTTTTGAGAAAATATTCCTCAGCCAATTCGCAGTGGTCTAATTGAATCAAACAAACACGCCCCTTATTGTAGAGCTGTTAAAAGACGGCTTCACCTCTTCGCCCCGAAGCTCAATCGAAATATCAATAAATCCATACTGTATATTTTAGCTTAAGGGGGTTGAGATTGATGTCTTCCGAGGCTATATTCAGTCTAATACGGCCTAGTAAATAGCTATATGGAACCTTGTCGACTGTAGCATGTCATGTTTGAACTCTCTTTGCTTTCTTTTTACAATATTTGGCCTCTGTGCCGTTGTTGCCGGTTTTTGCGGTTTGAATATTACACACCACATTGCACGTAGCAAACTTAGTCTGCAATATCAAGGGGAATTCATTAGCCGTGAAAAAACCACCACCGGCCTTGGAGGTAATGAGTTTTTTTTGTGTCCGTTACTCTTAGGGATCGTCCTACGACTTTACCCGCACGTAAGCCCCGTTGGAACAAGTTATAGTTAAAGGGTGCTATGAAGGGGCATCAACATTTCCCAATCAAGCACTTGCAATTCCTGACAAGCCACCAAACAGGTGTGTGGATGGGCGTTGTCGTGATGGAAGATAACACATTTCTTATTGGTCAATTCGGCCGAACTATTTTCGCGCTGCATATTCTGATAAAGTTCGCTCCGCGTAAACGGCAGAAGATTTATTACAAACCTGCATAGCGTTCTTGTCCTTGTCGTAGTACTATGAACTATTTTTTTCCAATTGCTTGGTTCAACCGCATAAATTACTGGCAATAGGCATTTGAATCGATCGGTTTAACCAGGCGGTAGTAGGTCATAGTGGATAATACTAGGTGGGGTGAAAAGTAGCCTCCTTGGGGATGAAAAAAAAAATTTAAATTTTTTTTTATTTTATTCAATACAGTCCCCTTTTAGTTTTATACACTTATTCTAGCGATTTTCCAACTTCTTGACCCTGTCCGAAAAATAATTTTCCGGAAGGTCTGCAAAATACTCCTCCGTGGCGTCGATAATTTCTTCGCGTGAGCTGAATTTTTTATTGATGAGCCATCTTTTGAGGTTTGGAAAGAGATAATAGTCCGAGGGAGCCAAATCGGGCGAATACGGTGGATGCGACTGCAATTGGAGCCGTAAGTCATTGATTTTAGCCATGGTTGCGATGCTCTTGTGCGCCAGTGCATTGTCTTGCAAAAACGAAATTTTTTTTCGCTTCATGTGAGGCCGTTTTGCAACGATTTCGGCCTTCAATCGCTCCAATAATGCACAGTAATACTGGCTGTTGATGGTTTTTCCTTTTTTGAGGTAGTCCACGAAGAGTATGCCATGACAATTCCAGAAAACCGACGCCATAACCTTTCCGACCCATCAAGCACTCGTGCCGGCTTCAGTCTATTGCCGGGCACTCATTCTATTCTCTGGTGTTCAACAGTACCAATCGACACCATAAGTCCGCCCGATTCCGCATCAGCAAGTCCAAACACTCTTTCGATGTGTTATCGCGTTCGTGTTTTTGGTCATGAGTGAGTATGCGCGGCACCCAGCGGCAGAATAACTGTTTCATATGCAGAATATTGCTCAAAATATGGCGTGTGCGCTCAGTACTAATCTTTGTGGTATATGCTAGTTCACTCACCTTCACTTTCCGGTCAGCCAACACCATTTCATGTATTTTTTTGAAATTGTCCTCTGTAACCGCATCGGAGAGCGTGCCGGTTGCGGCCACCACGAAACTCTCGAAACCAATATTTGACGGTGTAATCTGACGGATCATTAGCCCCATAATATTTATCCAACTTTTCTTTTGTTTTCTTCGCCGTTTTGCCTCTCAAAAAATAATGTTTTATGAGAGAAAGAAAATCGTTTTTGTCCATACTCAACATGATGCCAAACACGTCAACAACAATCAGCTGTCAAAACAAAAATTAAGACAGTATCGCACTGAAATTTGGCATGTCTGCGTTAATATAAACGGACTTCAAGCCACCATAACCGTTTTTGCAGTAGCAGCGCATTCTGGCGGTTAAGGAGGTTACTTTTCTCTCCACCTAGTACCCTTCTAATCTCACCAAACACAAAGCATCCACTTAATTGTCGTCAATTCTGGTCTTGCAACCGTTTTTGGAGCTTCATGATCTTTTTTCGAGCAACATTGTCATATGTGACTCATTTTTAGAACCCGTTACCACTCGCTTGAAAAATGACTTGATTTCGTTTCGATTCAACAGCGATTCACATATGAAAGTTCGGTCATCGAGCTTCCTTTTGAAACCAGCTCGCTCCAAAACTGTTTTGTGGTTGATCTTAAGTTCGTTTGCGATGTCATGCCTGCTTATGTGCCGGTTTTGCTCAACTTTTTCCATGATTTCACCATAAATGATTCATTATGAATAGGACCACAAATCTGAACGAGGATAGTTTTCTCTCTCATCGCCGATGATATTATTTGCCATACTCAATACTCAACAAACCCTGAGTTCTCGAATCACTAGTTCCCCACATCATTTTGAAGGTAGAAACTGTGTAAAAGATTCCAATTTTTCAGGTCGTAGTTCGGCCTAATGACATCATTCGCCTTGTACACTTCCTGGAAAAGGGCTCCTATGGCCGACAGCCGTGTACTTTTGTGTTGGTGCATTGCATCAATAGTTGCATTACGAAATGTGTCTTCGTTTTGGTATATTGATACCACGGTTTGGTACTACTCATCGTTCGTTTTATTGTCTTTTCCATTTGTTTTATATACCTGTCATTCTCCTCGTTTAACAGATTCCTATTGGACGGCGGATGAAGCGAGTTCGAGGAGATTGCTCCTTTCAATGTACTGAAAAAGTGTGTTCAATGTACCCTACTGTAATTGAAAGAATACCTTTGGACAAACTCCTTCAATTCCGCTATTTCGTTACCAAAATATACTGAAACCGCAATAGTCAGCTTCATATACGAACTTGCGTAGATAGTTTATAGTATAGGGTGATTCCTCGTGAGGTTTGATTTTCAATAGGCTTTTTTTGACAGATTACGCATGACTCCTATCAAACTGCTTTATCATTTTTGTTCAGTATCGTTTGGCAAGTCATTATTTAAAGACTCACGCCACAACAGCATCTCCAAATTTTTCAGCTGTATTACGAAAATCAGCGTTCTATGAGAAATATTTTTCGCGCTATTTGAGGAACTTATGGTGTGCATAATCGACCTACTGAAACCACTATTGCCAATACCATTCGCAAATTTGAGTCCCAGTTTACATTAGTGGATAATAGTCGACTGCTTAGAGACTATAACTGAGAGTGTAAGCGAAGACCGTGACGAATCGATTCATCGTCGTTTTCAGTAGCTTGACAAAATTCAATTTGTGTACGAATTGAAGGCAGGCGACTTTTCCGTGAATGGGCTCTGGGAAAACTCAGTGAAAATCCGGTGTTTTATTGTGAAATTTTATTCATTAATGAAGCCCATTTCTGGCTCAATGAATACGTTACTAAACAAAATTGCCATATTTGGGCCTATGAGCAACCCGAAGAGTACCAAGAGCTACCATTACATCTATTAAAAAAAACGGTATGGTGTGGTTTATAGGCTGGTGGAATCATTGGTCCATATTTCTTCAAAAATGAGGCTAATCAGAATGTTACCGCCATGTTAATAGAATATGTGCTTCCTGAAATTTAAGCACATGGTTTCGGTGAGCTCTGGTTTCAACTAGATGGCGCTACGAGCCATACAACGCGTGAAACAATGGACTTGCTGAGAAATAATTTTGGCGACTACTTAATTTCACGTTTTCCTACTATAAATTGGCCACTTAGATCTTGCGATATCACACCTTTGGACTATTTTCTCTGGGGATATGTGAAGTCTCAGGTCTTCAGCAATAAGCCAGCTACGATTGATGCTTAGGAAGCCAACATTCTCGTGTTATCCGCGAGATACCAGTCGCTATGTTCGAACGAGTCGCCCAAAATTGGACCTTCCGAATGGACCACCTCAGACGTAGTCGTGACGTAGTAGCAGCAGATTCAGATAGGGGCCTTGTCTAGAAAATGACGGACTACCGGTCGCTTTAAGTCCGAGTCGCTACACAACTCTGTGCTAATCCAACCAAGGGGCTATGTCTCAGGCTGTATGAAAGAGCAATGATTCACCTTCGTATCTACAACTGATATCTTCTTTTGAAATTTCTATAAAGTAGCATGTCTGTTGGTATAATTTACGACTATAATTGACTGTGAATCAGTTTGAATGTCTAATTTTTTCTTGTTCTTCTTTTTCAGATCTCCTCGACCATCGAGAAACACCGATATTAACATTTTAGTATTAACAACATTCTTTACAAATTTTTTTAATTTGTTTAGTTTTTTTAATTTTTACTTTAAAAGAGTTAATATATCGCCAATTATATTTTGCTTAATATTAATCTTCTTGTCAAGTTACAGTTTCATTTTTAATAGTTTACATCTCTATTGTGATCTTATTGATATTTTATTTAAATTTATAATTTAGTTTAAGTATAAGGAATGTAATGTATTACTCATTATTATTATATATACATTTGTTTTTTTTTTTTTTTTTTTTTTTTTTTTTTTTTTTTTTTTTTGATACAAACTCAGTCCCGGTTTTTTTCTTTTTTTATTAAAAGTAAAAATTAAAAAAAAAGATAAAGCAAACCGAAAACTTACAGCACACGTAAAATAATTTATATGAATGAAGGTATGAAAATTCCATCTAATGGACTTTTAATAGACATAAAGAATACGAATACAAGTAAACAGACATCTAACACTAAATACTTAGAAGGAAAGTTATTTTTAATGAGATACTGGTACTGTTCTTAAATAATGTAGAGATAACTTTGTAAAATCGAATCGGTTCCAATCAACTATGCATGATTATGTACATGCATACATACGAGTACATGGATATATATTGTATACAGAACTTATAAGTAATAAAAATTCGAAAAATATATAAATTTGCAAAACGTAATTTTTTAAATTATTTTATGTCATTTCTTTGGGTAAATTAGTTCCAATCAGTGATTGTAAACAGTCTGTCCTTTTAAATTGAATGAAATAGAAAAGATGTCCAAACAAACTAGTCAGGCTGAATGTGTAAATTATCATTTATGTTTGTTCACACTGAAGATGCGTATAAAATTCATGCACATAATTTCAAATTCAATTAAGAACGCAGAACGTAGCATAAGGTCCAAGAAGTTGACTTGATTATCGTGCCAACAAGAACGAAGCCAAAGACAAACGATATTGAGACATACGATAAGTATGTTTATAGATCGTAGTCCGTTTATAGATCAAAAGATAAACGACGGCGATGTATAAATTAGGTATGCATGCGTTTGCATAAGTATTTCAAATTAAAAAAAAAAAAAATTGTTTTGTATTTAGACTTGAAGTGGGGTATCATGTAAATATTTATGTTCGGAAATAAAGTTCACAGTTTTACTTAGTTTTACGTCAGCATGGTAAAAAATCACAGAATATAAAAAAGTGAATACTGGGAAGCGGTTTTGTTTTTATTTTCTGTCTTGTGATTGAAAATGTACGGACCCTAATTTTTTGGACTAAGCGTATGCATTTAACTCTAAGTGCTGTCAGAAACTTAAGTATCTTCTCTATGTGAATGTGAACTAAGTGGTTAGAACAGACGACTTTTTTGCTAAATATATTTTTATTTTTTTTTAACGAAATAGTGATAGCTTTCTGTTAGAATATAAAAAGTGGTTTCGTCGTTTTCCGAGCAAAGTCTACACTAAAACCGTTCAACACCAGGAGAATGTTGTAAGCGAGCCATCAGAAAAGCTGTTTGATTTCAAAGCGCTGGAAATTCGAAAGGCGAAAGCTGCTATATGAGCAGAAAAGAAGAGAAGGGCACAGGCTTTTCAAAAAAAGGAGAAAAAATGGCGAGATACTATTGCAGGGATTAAGCCAGGACAAAAGAGAAGCCTGCAAAGGTGAATATGAACAATTAACAGTAGAATCGCATTTGGTGTTGAGAATATGGAAAGTCTACTTCTGCAGGCTATATAAAAGCGATGATAATCAAAATACCGCTGTCAGGTAGAATTAACCATTTATCCTGGACAAAGGACGACATATAGTTCCGACCCTCTGGCTTAAGGTACTAATATTGAAGCCAAAGTTTAATAAAGATGTTGGCACAGACGGATTGTCTATGGTGCTATTAAAAGCAGCTAGAAATTCACATGCATCAGTTCATTTGTGCGATTAAGAACCTTGTCAGAGGAAAGCATGTTCGAAGCATTGAATCTCACCGCCAATTATAATATAGAGGAATATGGCCTATAAGGTCTGTTCTGCTGTATAATGTTATGGTTCATGAGCAAACGGGTTGGTCCATATCAGTGCGGTTGCAAACCGAGAAAATCCACCATTGATCAAATATTCACACAACAGTAGATCCAGGGCAAAACGCGGGAATTTCAAATCGACCCTCCCCATCTATCTGCCGATTTTAAAGCCGCATATGACAACGTACATAGGAACGAGTTTTACAACGTCATATGGTAGTTTTGACATCTCTGCCAAATTCATCAAATCATGCAGAATGACTATAGATCTCATGGCCAACAAACAAAACACGATATTTTCTAAGTGCACAATAATTTTCGTACTTTGATGATATTGATGTGATTAGGTGAACACAGGGAGCCGTCAGCGAAGCTTTCGCTAGTATTGTGGCGGTAGCGTCCAAAATGGGTCTGATGGAAAAATAAGGTACATGTTGTTATAAGAAAAGAAAGCACACCACCGACGTCCCCTTTGACAGTTATTACCTCAAGGTAGTTACGAACAGCCTTGTCTCAGCAACGTGGCTTAAGAAGTAATGTATTGGCTTTCCGATTGGACGGTTCGGGGTTCAATACCAGCCGTGTCCGAAAGACATTCTTTTTTTCAGCCAACTAAAATCTCGTGAAATGAATGGTTGCCTAAAATATACAAATCAATTTACACTAATAATTTAGTGTCCCCAAGAACTGAACCCAAAACATCTCTCTCTCCTCCCTTCTCTATCCAATTTTCGAAAAACTTAACATGTCCTCACATCCTCCCGGTCTTTAAAAAGTCAACGGCCTCGCCACACTGAAAGCATCGGTTCCCACTAGATCACCGAAATCAAGCAGTGTTGGGCGCGGTAAGTACGTAGGTGGGTGACCACATGGGAACTCAGTACTCCGCGTGCTATTGACAAAACGCGCCACATGGGCATAGTACCCCGGCGTTAAATCCCGGACCCTACAAATTAATTTGTATCGTTCCCTTGATAATAATAATAATAATAATAGGTCTTTAAAAAAAAAAAATCGCTGCCATCAGCTGCACTTTGTATGTATATATTCGTTAAAATAAAATTTACTTCGAAACCAAAATGTATCACCGCTCTGCTCAACATATCAGTATTCTTCACTTTTTCTGGTTGGTGATGTCTAAAGAAATACAGAATGTTTATTCTCGTAAGTGTACCAATAACCTGCAACGTACCCGTACAAGTGTAATTCTATTGCAGACACAGGCACCTCATAACGTGGCAACGAGGGATACAGTAAAAGCAAATGCGTGTATTTATCTGTTTAACGTTTTTTATTTACAAAAGTTATAAAATATCTGTCGCAAGTATTGAAAAAAAAAAATAAATAAATAATCCTTATTTCTTCCAGGTTCTTTAAAAACTGAGTTAATCTAATTTCTTACATCTACTTATAGTCAAGGTGCAATATACTGTTTTCCCACAGGTTGTTGTTCAACGGTGGATTGGGTGGCATTGTATCTTGTAAGATCGGTACTGGGAATTTGCTCGCTTATTATTTCATGTGTCTTTTGGTGGAGTGAATGTTGTCGCTTGCATTAATTCCTCGCCTCTAAAGTTGAATGTCTTCATTCAAAAAAATGGAGCATTGTGAATGTTAAGTAGGGTCATGGTACTTGAAGTCAATAATTTTGTAGTAATAAATCAATTATTTTGGTATTGTTGAGGTGCAATTTACCAAGAGCTTCTAATGATAGTATCTTGATGAAATTCTTCTCCACCGGGGTTGGTTGGAAGGTTACTGGTAATACTTGGATGATTGTTGATTTTTACTGAGATATTGATGAATTTTAGTAGAAACATGCCATTAAGTTCTTGATCTGCATCATCTAGAGTTATTGTTCCTGTGAAGTCGTTGATGAGCATAACACCAGGTTCAAGTTCGTCTATTGTATGTATGTGATGACCATTGGTTGTCGAGGATATTGAATTTACATTACTTAGTAGCTTGGGTATACATGTATCGTTTTTTAAATCTAATATTTGCTTTTGATACGTTAACAATAGTATTGTAAATTTGACATTTTTCTTTTATACAATACATTTCGTCCTTGTATTGTATTTTAATATTTAATTATTATTTAATTAAAGTACTTTAATATTCTTCTTTACTGACTTTAAAACAATTCTATTATAAGTCTTATTTATTGTCATTGGAATAAAATGTATAAAAATGTAGTTGTTTAGTTAGTATTTTTACGTTAGTAAACTCAATTGCTTCCTCTACGGTTGCATAGGCAAGTTCTCTTCAATGAATGTATTAATTATTAATTCTACTTATTTTTTGGAAAGAAATATTGAGTTTACAATTTTATTTTTGGCCAATTGAATGGAAAACTCAATATTAATAAGTCCTTCTTTGATTAGTCTTAACCTATACTGTATATTTAATGTAAATTCTTCATTAGTTTTAGTATCTTTTTGTATAATATTTGTTAATTTATTTGTAATCTGCGTTAAATTGTTGTTTCTCTCATTGTATATTTAATTTATAATTAGTTGTTATTGTTGTTTAATGTTACATTATATATATGGGTTGCTAAAATTTCGAGATCCTCATGATCGGGGCTTCCGGCTATGTATTTCCATACCATGCCTAAGAAATCAAACGCTCTTCGGTTTCTTTTACGTGTTATGGGTCTTATATTTCATTTATTTGGATTAGTTCATGATTCAGTAGAGGATAGATAGGGAGGTAGTTTGGAAGGATTTTGTTAATGATTTGGTTGACATCTGCCAGAAAGTTGTCATATTGATTAATATCAATGTGATGTACAAGCTTAAGATCTCCATTTTTTATTTTTTCTTGCTTTAAGTCCTATTGTAAGTGTATGTTGGAAGAATCGAGTATTTGAATTTCTCCTAATACAAGTAGTGGGGTAATTCTGTAAAGTTGAAAATGGTTTTAAACTTTTAGTTTCGAATATGCTTTTTATGTAGTATTTTGCCTGATTGAGTTTTTATAGTTGATTTCCTATTTTCTAAAACAATTTCTTCGTTATATCGTTTAGTAAGTTGTGTTCCTACTCGTTTATTGTGTTTGACGTATACTTTGTCTCCAGGGTTATAGGTTTTTATTGTTTTCTTTTGCTGTGGTAATTAAGGTTTTTTGTTGTTTTTCTTTTTATTTCTCTATATAATATTACTAAGGCGGGTTTTGTCATAATACGTGCTCCGTTAAAAGTTGTTATTATTATTTCGTGCTGTTTGTTTTCTGATTAAATACCTTCTATACATTTTTGGGTGTATCTTATTTTATAGTTTAAAAAGTATAATGAATATATCTCTTGGATTTTACCCATTACTCGTTCTGGAGCTGCAAGACCATTTCTAACTTTATGATGTAGGAAACGTTTGAATATCCCTATAAGATTTTCTTTTGAGTAATTTGGTTCTGTAGTAATATGTATGTGGAAATTTGTGGTGACTGAGTTCCCCAAATGTAAGGATAATTTGATTTTTATATACAATAATCGGTGCTTCTGTTGTAGGAACTAAGTTGTGTCATCACTGTGAAGTATGGGAGTAAGGGAATAGATGTTGTTTGGTGACAATTTAGTTTGCTGACATCTGCTTAATGCATCCGCTACAACGTTGGATTTACATGGAGTATACTTGAGTTCGTGATTTAACTCCTCTAAAATTGCCTTTCACCTTTTCATTTTGGAGTTTGTCTTTTTATTGCTCAGGGAGTATGTGAGGAGATGCCCAGAAAATCGCTAGCATCTCTTTTTCATTTGCCGCGTTAGATTCTTCTGTCTTGTTTAGGCTCCTTGAAAGGAAAATGATTGGTTTCTTGTCTTTATCTAACCGAAAGGGATGTTGGAGGCATCTGTTGTAAGTTCGTATTCTTTTTCGAAATCAGAATAAGTCAGTGTCACATCATTTGATATAAGTGAATTTTTTAATTTCTTAAAAGCTTATAGAGCAAATTGGTCCAGATGAATAGGTTGCAATTTGAACTGTGTTTTTGACACTCTTCCTCCCTCCCCTCTTAAAAAAGATGTAAGCGATAGCTTTTACTTCAGCCGGATTTGTTTTGATTCCTGAATCGCTAACTACAAATCCCAGAAACTCGACCTCAGATTTCAAGAACTCGCACTTGTCCATTTGTACTCTAATATTGGCCTGATTTAGTGTTTCAAATATTATGTTTAGATTAGTGAAATGTTGCTCTTCAGTTTAACTGAAAATAATGATGTCACCTATGTAGGCATAACATCCGATGCCAATATACTCTCAGAATGTCGTACGCCACTCGTTGAAGTACTGATGTCGAATGGAAGAGGAGTAAACTTGTATTTCCCATTGTTAACCGAGAAGGCCGTCTTATCTACATCAGAATTCTTAAGAGGAATTTGGTGGAATCCACTCCTAAGATCTTTTACGGTGAAATATTTGCATTTTCCGAGATTGTATAATTTTCCGAGATTGTTTATCTCAGGAATAGGATAGCGGTCGGTTGTGGTAACTAAGTTAATCTTCATATGTATGTAGGAAATGATTTTAAACACAAGTGATATATTAAAATGATAGATTTATTACATATGTTTTACAGAAAGTTCATGAACGAAACAAAACATTTATTTGATCGGAAACCGCTGAGCCGCACCCGACTGTGCGCTTTTGCACCTCGATGAAGACTTCTTCTTTGCTTTGTCGTCTGCCCCTTATATTCAGTCCCAAATGCCCATGGAACTCAACACGCTGTGCCAATTCCACAGTTTTAACCCCAGGCTTAGCACTATTCAACCACCGCATATCCCAATCACGACGACTATTACCTTTTGAGGAGTCATTATGTCACGATGATAATATTGCTCACATCGCCATCCGCTTTTATGCTTTTATTTATAGGTCACAACTCATTTATGGCGAATATAAACAATATTACCTCCGTGACTCAACGAGAGTAAACAGACCCCTCACGACTGGGTTATATGTAAACAACCTATTGAAGGACGATGGGGATGTGGCCTGCAATGTACGGGTATATCGGTAGTGGTTCTGATTTTACCTTTAACTGATGTTAGAAATGTTAATTTTTTTATTCGGTTCACTGAAAAACTTTGGATATTTTTGTATAGTTTTTTTTGATTTTATATTCCTGAAGTGAATTTAGGTGGGAAGTTCTAATGTCTAAGTTGTGGACTGTTTCTGTTTTTAATTGTTTAAGGGGGAAACTTGTGCATTGTTTGGCATTCGCATTGTATCTGATACGACCGGTACTGGGAATTTGCTCGCTCATCATTTTATGTGTCTTTTGGTGGAATGAATTTTGTGACTTGCATTAACTTATATAAACACACGTGTCCTTTAGATAAAAAGATGCGAGCAATCATAAATTAAATGGTTGATTAGACGAGCGCTCACATCTATCCTAAGAGATACGTGCGGTCGTAAATTAAGTACCTTTAAAGATAATTTGTGGGCAGTCATAAAAAAATTGTGTCATGTTTGAACATTCTGGCGGTTCCTAGTAGTAGGTCTGGATAAGTCTACGGTCCTTATTGTCTCCTTTTTATGTTGGTGTTTTACTGATTATTGTTAGAATTTAGAATAAAGAAGAATGCCTGCTGATGTGATGAATACTTGTCTTCTTCACTTGAAATTTTCAAATTCGAAAATCTTAACTTGGTCTTGTAGAATTTTTGGTTCGCTGGTGTTAAGATGGGCTGAATCGAACATCATCACTTGTATATCAGATATATCGCTTACGTGTTGACCCCATGATAGTGATAAAAGTGGATTATACTGTTCGGATTGAATGTAGTACGGTGCTACTCCGTTAGTTCGTGTTGTGCATTCTTGTTCCAATGCGCTTTTCACTGGAATTGCCCTTGCACAATAGTTTGTCGTGCCAACCCACAGTCTAGTTGGATAACGGACTTCTCTGGCTTTAAAATACGGATTTAACTTATAATACACTACCAGATTCCATTTAAAAGTGACCACGTCTATGCTTCCAACAGAATCGAGATACATATATCATATAATTGCCACCAGAGCCACCAGTTGACAATATCGGTTCCAGAGTTATTGAGTTAGCTCGCAAAGTCATCAGTAGGATGAAGAAAAGCCAGGACCATAATGTTTATTTGTTATCTATTTTTGAATTTGTTGAACACCACAATTTGTTTTATTTATTTTTTTGGTTAGTATTGAACTAACGTGTTTCGTTTCCTTTTCTACTTCTTTATCATTTTCCAATGGATATAATTTATTAATTGGACGTTTAAGTGTAGATGCCTGGTTACACTTTCAAGGTTAAAACTCTAACTTGTCTATCCAATCCTGGGTGTAACTCCATTATTCTTTCTAAAGGGCATTTAAGTGGATGTGCATTTTCATCCTTTATAATTGCTACTTGGCTATAAGTCAACTTATGCCGTTGTTGTAGTGAAATCAAATATTTATCTCTTGAGAAGTTTCTCTTCATCTTTTGATTTATGATATTTGTCATCTATCCAGCGATGTTATTTTTGTTTCTTTTACTTCTTACGGATAGTCGAGTAATGGATGACAAATTAAAAAGTGACCTTGCTTTTGCTATTAATAGCTTTTAAGAGTCTTGCATTTAGAACTGATTTAATCTCTGTTAAAAATGTGCTCATTTCCTAAAAGATAAGTTTAATTTCCTGTGATGCGCTTTAAATGATGCTTCATTACCGTGACGACGACTTTACAAAGTGAGGAGCTGCTGGGGGTATAAAATGCTTATGAATTCTTTCTTAGTTCAGAATTTATGTTACTGCTAAGTTCGCTTGTATTGCCTTTTTATATTCTGCATACAATTTCTTATCAGCGCCTACAAAATTCGAACCATTGTTGGATAGATGTGTATGCTTTTCTCACGTCTACCAATAAATCACCGTAATGCATCAAGAAATGATTTGGTTGTTAAATTGCCATACATACAAATACTGCAATATATCCTTTAAACGATGTCTGACCTCTGCTTTTGGAACAACGCATCTATACAGTCCACTACTGTTACTGTTAAAGGATGAGTGTGGAGGATTTCCCATGATTTGTTTAGTTTAGGATTAGAGTAAAACTATTTTGATGGCTCCAAAGATACAATATTCTCTAGTTAGCGTAAATTCCATTATTCGGTTCCCTCCATGCGGCGTAATTTCGTGTATTTTCTGAATAAGTAGCATAGTTTAATGTGATTTTTTCAATATCATGGGATGATTTTGATCATAAGGCAGTGATGAATGATGTACCTCCGACTCTAAGCAATCCGTATTTATTCAGAAACGGATAAGGTTAAATATTTCGTTGCTGTTCTTTATGAATTGTACATATTTCAATGCCAAAATCAAGATTTTTTTTGGTGTTTTAAAATTAATTTGTAAGCTTCTTCCAGCTCTGTTGTTAAAAAATCTGAGATTAAGTTTTTCATCCTTTTATTTACATGATAAATCTTTGCTCATATCCAACCACTCTTTTATATTTACTTTACGAATAATTATTTTTCATAATATTATTTAATAGTCTTCCTTTATTATTTGAAGTTGTTGTCATAAGAACTAAGTTAATTTCTGTAAGTTTAGTACACTGAACTTTTGAATGTGCCCACCAATTTGTACCACTTCGGTTTTCGACTGATCGCCTATATCCGTGTGACCCTGCCTGTGAATACGTGTGAATTGTCATAAATGGCAATTTCCCTCCCTTTTTAAACAAAACCCGCCCATTTTACTCGGCCATCCACATTTCACACACGCGTGCATATCGCTCTCAATCTAGAAACTTTACTTGTAAATTGCATTCATTCTACCAAAGTCCGGAAAGTTATAGAGATGTAAAAATGCTAGTAATTCACTTACAGTGTATCTGCACGAAGTTAAGGGCTTGTAAAGGGATTAGTAGAGTTTGACAACTAGGTTAGTTCATCTATGACCAGGGCTTATGTTTTTTAATTCATGTGTTAATAGTCCTCTAGATGCTACGTCTCCAGAATTAACTTTGGTTCTGATATGCCCCCATTCAGCTTCAGGAATCAATGTCTTTATTTCATTCACTCTTGTTCTAACGGATTTATCTTTGTTTTTATTGTTTTTGATCCAGGTTAACGTAATATAGTAGTAGAATCACTTCAGGTGTACAGCTTAATCAATCGATTGATTATCATATTTTAATTGTTTTGCATACTAGTTTTGCACAAAATTTTCGGTGCTTTAATTTTTTTACTTTTTCCGGTGACAAGTGTTGTTAACGATCCCACTTTGGCGTAGACAACTGCAGCGAATGCCCTTTCAGAGGCGTCAGAAAATCCATTTAATTTGAATTGGTTACTACTTTTTGAATTTATCCATCTTGGCTATCCTATTGTTTGAATAACAGCAGATGGGCTATGAATTCCTTCCATTCATTCGTGAGATTTTCGTCCAACATTTTGTCCCAATCATTGTTAAGTAGCCACAGCTTCTGAATTAACAATTTGGCAACAATAGTTTTTGGTGTTAGCCAATCCATTGGATCGAAAATTTCTACTAGTTCAGATAAAACAATGCTCTTAGTAACTGTCTTTTCAGCTAAAATGTTTATCATGAATTTGAACTGATCAATGTGTGGTTCCCACTGAAGTCCTATCGTCTAAATAGTTTCATCTTCTTGTTTCAGCATTTGTAGTTTTTGCAGATGCATCAAATACAACGCGCAACCGCTTTTTGTTTATACCGCTTAAGGGTTGGCCGTGGTGTAGTGGTATATGCATAGACTCCTCAAGCAGAGGGTCGCGGGTTCGAATCCCGTGCGAGGCAATTCTCTGAAAGTCTTTTCATGAAATTTGTATGTGGTTGTATGTAAATCCCGTCGACGTCAACTCTGACGTGAATGCATAACACTGATATTGGAGTGGTTGCTGGCTCGGCTAAATGTAACGAACTAACAACTAGCACGTACTAAGACCCACTGATTGAGGATGCACTCCAGTTTGACAACCACCTCTGGAAAAATATCGAAACCTAAGACCTGAGTTTCAAAACTACTATACCACCCGCCCGCGCCCTGGCGAAAAGCCATTAAAAGGGTATTCATATGCCCTTGGTGCGCCTGCGGAATTATAAAAAAAAAAAACCGCTTGATAATATTTTCGGACGGATTCTTTTTTTTCTAACTTTCTCATGAAATCACTGTATTCCTTTCGTAGATTTATGTTTTTTTTCAGCTTTTTCTCCAAGTTTAGAAATCTCGCCATGGCTTCTTTTCTAGAATTTCCCAATAAAGGCTTCACTTTTAGTGACATTTTCACGATAAAACGGCCATCCTTATCCCTTTTGGTTGTTTTTGCATAAACTTGCATGCATTTATCGTCTTCAGATGGAATATAGGAATTTTGAATTTCTTTTAGTTCCCAAAAACGCTCCAGGATTGTTACCGCAGCTTGGAATTTTCAACCATTATGTATGCTGTGTATAGATAACTTACAAAAGCGTAACTTTGGTTGTATGGTAAGTATCTTCCTCCCGTATGCGGCGATCTTGGCGGAATAAATTTTCATTTGGTAGCGGCGGAAGTAAAGGTCTCTATAAGCTTATCCTTGTTGATGTTCTTGAAGGCTTCGCTTAGCTTTCGCTCAGCTGCAGTGAAATTGGTGCCGTTGTCACTATATTTTTCTATGTGTGTACCGCCACGGCCGATGAAATTTCGACGAACCATGATACAGGAGTTCGACGACAGTGAATGAAACGCTTGTGTAGTTAAACAGGTTACAAGTACGCCCCACCTTTTAATCGTTCTTCGGAGGATAAAAACGTTCATTGGACAAAAATAGTCAAATCCGACAAACGAAAACGATCGACAAAACGAAGCAAGCCGTGCGGGAGGAAGCTGTACCATTATAGGGTGCAGTGGCTTAACCCTGTTTTTCTTGCACTGTTGACAGGTTCTTCTGATTGTGTTAAAGGCTGCCCTCATTTGCGATATGTGGTAACTTTTTCGAAGCTCGTTAATAGCTTTCTCGTGAATTTGGTGGCTGTAACGACGGTGCATGTCCATATTGATTAAGTATGTTACCCAATGCGCTCTTGGGAGAATTATAGGCGTTTAAATATTCTCGCATACATTTTTGGCATGCAGGATTCTGCCATTTGCCCTGATAATACCTTTTTCGTCTAGGAATGGACAGAGATTATACAGCTCACATGAAGTGTCTACAAGTCTCTTGGCTCGCAAGTCTGCGAGTTCTTCAGCGTATGCACTAGCTTGCACTTCTTGCAGGATTTAGGTTGTTGCCAGTTGGAGCTCTTCCTGAGATAAGGGACCAACTGTCCTGGCCGTTCGTAGTTGTCTATGAGGCGGTTAATCCATGCGGTTAGAGTTTTCATGAAATCTGAAGATGTTTTCTCGAGTAGAAACTTGAATATTGATGAAATGCCCCTTAAGTTCTTCTTTGGTGACTTCTTCTGGGGATTCTTGGGGTCAGTTTAAGGAAATCCGGTCCTGTGAACCATCGGCTCGATGCTTTAAATTCGGGAAAATTTTGCCATTTTGTGCCTTCGTCCGCTACGTTCGCCTTAGTGGGTACCCACCGCCACTGCAATATTTCTATAAGATCTAGGATCTCGCTTATCGGAGCCAGCTCAGGACGTTCTTAGAGTCCGACCAGAAAAATCGTTTAGAGAATTTAATTGTATGAGACTCCACTATGCACTTTGCGAGCCGATCGCCTAGAAGCCCCGCTTGCAATTCAAGCCTGGGTATAGAGAGACTTTTCAGAGGTGCCACCCTAGTTTTTGCACCTATGAGAGCACACTCCACCATGTCGCCGGCGATGCTTCTAACGTATGCCACCGCGGCGAATCTATTTTCGCTGGCATCAACGAAGATATGAATTTGGTGTTCACAATTGTTAACATGACGGTTAGTGACGTAGCATCTGGGGATTTCGAGGGCTTCCATCAGTGTCAAGTATTGCACCCATTTCAGCCATTTATTGTATTCAGGGTAGTTAATTTCTTCTTCCCAATCGACCTTGGAGCGCCAGATTTCCTGTAATAGACTCTTGACGCCCAAGGGGTCATAAATCGTCATTAAAATTCTAAGAACATCGCGTTTTGTGGAACGTCGCCCTCCAAAAAGGATCTCGATTTGACTTTGGTTAGTTGTAAGTTTATATGTGAAGCAGTCTGCTGAGGTGCACTACACTTCTAGAACCTTTTCCGTTGTCAGCTCTACATCGACGTCAAGATTCAGGCTGTCAGTAGGGTAAGCGTTCAAGGCTTGGATAACTACGTGTTCGAAATCCAGTTTCGAATAAAGAAAGCTCCCTGCTAATGAACATAGCAGATCTCCTTAGCAAGCTAAATGGCTTCCTCCTCTGAAGCAACGCTATCCATTAATGGAGCGAACGGCTCTCGGAAATGATTTATAAAATTCTTCGGCGCTCTTGTTTTTGACGAATTGTACACAACAAGGCGAGCACATTGCTTCAAAAGTCATTATGTATACCTCCGGGTCTTGCTCATCGCCTCTACTCCATAAGAATCTTTGAAAATCGCGATCTTCTTTACATATTTGGACTTTGTGAAACATTTCCATAATGTCTCCGCAGATAGCTATTAGATTCTCTCTGATCTTGTAGATTACAGATGTTAATGACGTTAATTGGTCTGGACCTTTCAAGCACGAAGTTCAGTGAAACACCATTCACCGTGGCTGCTGCGTCCCACACGATCCTTAACTTTTCAGGTTTATTAGGGTTCCGTACTGGAAATATTGGCAGGTACCAACAACGATGACTTCCTTTTGCGACCTCCTTAGAATTGAGCTCTCTCCTCTTTCGCTTGTGAAAACATGCTAGTCTTCTCCTAGCAATATGGCCACTCTTCCACAGGAGCGAGGTCTCAAAGCGTTCTTGGCTACTTCGCTTGTGAGTGGTCAGCAGCCTTAAGGCGCGGTTATCCTCTGTTGATATCACAATCTTTTCGGGATTTGAAGTCCCAAAACTGTCACTGCTAACAAAATTTTTAACAGTCGTTGAAGGTCCGCAGAGTGACACTTGCAAAGGTGAATGCTGTGATGACCGTAGAGTGACACTTGCAAAGGTGAATGCTGTGATGACCGTAGTCGCTTGCTACTTTGAGACCCCGTTCGTTATAGGTGCCATGTACGATCCACCCTAAGCGTGTTTTGGTAGCGATTGATTCCTTTGTACTACCCTCCTTGTATCGCAATGGAATACTCAGCTTGGCATTGTTAAGCCCTATGATTAGTCGAGGAACAGCGGAATCATATGACTGGTTGGGAGTACCCTTTGAAATGCTCGTACTCCTGTTGCAACTCCTTTAAACGAATTGATTGGGCTGGCATCTGATGATTAGCTTGCTATTAGCTATTAGCTTCTGATAGGCCCTGGAAAGAGAGCCCGGACACGCATGGGCCTGTTGTTCTCCTCGTCAAGAGATGCTCTTAGTGCTGCTGATCTTGCGTTGGCTGACCTAGTACTGAAAATGAATCAAATATCGGCTGTTGAAGGGCATCTCCACTTTCGTATGGAGACACCACCGTCGGCTGTGGTGTTTGTGAAATATCGTTGGGCTGCGGTCGCAGCATTGCGGCATGCGAGGGGGCAAATGGTTCCATCTGCCTACAGGCTTCTGGCGGCGGTAGCTGATGCATTACTTTGAATGGTTGGCTGCCAGTTCAGTTATTTACTCTAGAGATGGATAATGACGTTTCCTCATCCTCAGATTCCGATGAGTTGTTTTCAATTCGGCCTAAAATCTGAGAAAGAGAGGTCCTTCATATGAAGTGAACTGTAACAAACTCCCAGTTTTTCGGAGAGCTATCACTAGCAAAAGATAATGAAGATACTATATATTAATCTTTCCTGCGAGTACTGCAGAATAGCCCAGGACATCCTAGCACAAACGGCCAAAGACGAAAGGGCTCTAAGTGAATCCCATAAATGTCTCGATGAGAATACGAACTGGATTTGCGAGAGCAAAGTAAGCAGCAATATGGATATGTGGATACTTTGCTTTCCAAAATACAAGTAACCAAACAGAAAGCTTCGTGCCATCACCACTTAGTATCCTACCTACCACGGCACAATAGAATCATGAATCCCCTCAAAATGGAAAAGCATACTTGAAAAGCTGAATAAGTCAAACCATACGGCATTCTATGATGAATGTGCTCCTAAACACGTTGATGCTTCTTGGGTGCGTCACTTCTTTCACCAAAATCTACACCCACATCTCGACCATAATCGTAGTTCTAAAAATAAGAGTAGTTTTAGTAATAAGTTTAATAAAAGACTCCCCTCCAACTCAATTCCTAAAGTAACTAAAAAACATGTTAACAAAAAGCTCAGCTCCAATCCCGAACCTAACTTGAGCTTCAAAACACACATCTTTTCCTATTTCAGTTCTTTCTCCTCACTTACCCGACACTAAGGCACCAATCCTTTAATCCACTAATTCCCCCCGTTTCACTCAAGCTACCAATCCTTGCTAGCAATTCATTTTCTAATTTCTACCTTAAGGCTGCAGCTAAGTGCCCCAAACCCCACACCTCATCCTTCGCCCAACTCCGTATCCAACCATTTATCTCCATCCTTCTCCTCCACTGCCCCTATTCTTGACCCTTCCTCACCGCCGACGGATAAACTAACACAACAAACCAATGACACTACAGAAAGTCGTTATGTACTTTCTAGGCTTAAAGAAAGAAAGATATATTAAATGTGAATTTTGAATGAGCCAAAATTATGGCAATTAATGTAAATAAGCCTTTATTCAAATAGATTGTGAATTAGTCAACATAAAGCAAATGTCAATATACATTGCTACTCGCACCCTTTAAATCTCATAAGCTGAAGAAGATAATCGCGTTTTCTTTCTCCGCTCTTCCGCCATAATAAATTAAAATACATTTTCAACAGGTAGGAAGCCCATTCGAGTCAGAATTCGATTATTTTTAAAAAATAAATTCTGGATAAATTTAAAGAGCCAATATATATATATTTTTTTGTTCGATTGGCTATTTTCCCAAAATTTGTAATTATTGTAAACCAGCTCGTAAATCGCGTGGAATATCGTTTTTTTTTTTTGGAAGTTTAAAACTGTGCAGTGTAAAATCAGTTTTGTGTTAAACATTATTTTTTTGTGTGTAACCTGGTAATCGAATTAAACGATTTTTTGTGTAAAATGGCATCAAACACATTTTGAACACATATTGAAAAACTAAATGGACACGAAAACTTTAATGTATGGAAGAGAAATGATAAAAGTTATCTTGTGATAAAAGGCCTGTGGAATTTTACACAAAATAAGTTGTCGGCATCATTAACTGCAACTGGAAAAGTAAATGATTTATCTAAAATCACGTCGTGATAGAACCGTTAGCCTTTTCACACATTAACGGAAAGGAAACAGCAAAAAATGCGTGGGATGCGTTAGAAAAAAGTTTGAGTGAAACAACAAATAACAACAAATAACACGAGTCTTAGAGTTATTTTGTTAAAAAAATTCACACATGCAGTTTTAAGTGACTTTGATAGTGTAGAACATTATGTAAATGAAATGCTTATGTTGGCATCATGTGTTAAAAGTTCGGGATTGCCGTTAGATGACCAAGTGATAACGTCCAACGGAATTTGATGCATTTGTATGAATATCGAAAGTACACAAAAAACATTGACAATTGACAATTTTGTAAAATAAATTTTTTCGTTGCCATTCCTGTAAACAGTTTGGGCATTTTTCTAGAAATTGTTTTCGAAAAAAAGAAAATCAAGCCAAACAAACTAAAGAAGTCATCAAGTGAAAATGTGTTATTTGCATCGTTGTTCGGTTATAGTGAAAACACAACGAAATGGTTTGACTCTGGTGATACGTCTCACATGACAATGAATAATTCGTTATTGCTGAATAAGAAACTTATTTCGAATAAAGAAGTGATTGTCGCGAATAATTCAAAATTAAAAGTGGATTGTGCTAGTGATTTAAATTTGTTTATGCACAACGGTAAAGAACAAACGAAGGCTCTTCTAAAACTTGTGTTCCAAATTTGTGTACACATTTAATATCGGTGAGGTTAATGGCTTTTAAAGGAAACAAAATTATCTTTGAAAATAAAGACTGTACAATTTATAACAGTCAAAAAGAGTTAATCGGTTCGGCATTGTTAGTGAATGGAATTTATAAATTGAATTGTGAAGTTTCATCAAATAAAAAATTGGGTCATAAGTATTTGTGATGATTACTTATTAAAAGTACAAAATGCTTCAATTAGGATGAAATTGTCGTCAAAAAAGGGTAAGCAATATATCGGTTGTGTGAAACGGCTTCGGACACAGACACTAGTTCATTCCGATGTCTGTGGTCCTTTCGAAAAATTATTACATTCCGGTTCGCGTTATAATGTAATGTAATGTAATTCCAATCAAAAGAGAGACTGATGTTTTTTTTCTGAATTTAAAAAAATTTAATCATCAGTTGAACTTTGCCGTGAAAGAAATATTAAAATTCTTCGTACATACAACAGGACGGAATATTTAAGTGCAGAATTTAATGCAATCAAGTGGGATCAATCATGAATTGTCCGCAAACTACAGCGTGTGTGACTGCTTGATATTTAATAAATCGAATTCCATGTATAGGCAGTTTTCAGTCACCTGAAGAACTTTAACCAGGTGAGAAACCGAACTTGCCATATTATTGAGTATTCTACTTCTACACGTACCAAAGCAAAAACTTTGAAAACTGGAATTGAAGTCAATTGGATTGCATTTTCATGGGGTACAGTTCGGATTCTAAGGCGTATAGACTGTTCAATCGGATTACAAGAAAAATGATCATTAGCCATGATGTGGTTTTTTCGAAGATAATACCTACGTGGGTAATATCATGACGTACGATAATAAAATGATCAAAAGTGAATTAGAAGAAAATGTCAAATCAGTAAAGGTGATTGGTGGAGAATTGGACATTTCCTTGGATAAAACAGTTGAGGATCTAGTAAAAAGTCGTTTCACTGATGTACCAACTACAACCGTATCTACAAATCAAACAGTTGAGAAACCATCAGATGGACTGTCTGCTGAGGTACCAACTGCGACGACGTCATCAACTAAAAAAGCTGAAAATCCAACTGTAAGCAGTTATGTTGATGTGCCAGCTGCAACAGACATCGATTCAGATTCAACAGACGTATATGAAGATGCAGAGCATGACGCAATATTTGTTCCTGAAGAAAATACTGAAGTGCTAGAGGAAATTCGCCGATCCATTCGTATCGGTAATTTACCAAAACCAAATTATTTACCTCCAGAATATGATTTCGGTGTGATAGACCATATAACTGATCCGGATACATACGCTAAAGTAATGTCTTGTCCAAAATCATCACTGTGGAAGCAAGCAGTGCAGTGTAAAATTTATTCAATGAAGTCGTAAGGAACTTGGCAACTGGTGGATTTGCCATCAGGAAAAAGACCAATCAATTGCTTTTGGCAAGGTGGAAAAATGTTAAGCAAGAGTTGTGGCCAAAGGTTATACACAGGTGAGAGGTATAGACTACAATGAAACCTTCGCACCTATGGTACGCTATGTCTCCATTCCATATTTGTTATAGAAAATTGAAGTTACGTGTCAAATGGATGCGGCGTTTTTGAATGGAGAACTGCATGAAGAAATTTACATGCGACCGCCAAAAGGTTTTGAAGATGGGACTGGCCGTGTTTGTAAATTATTGAAAGCATTGTACGGCTTAAAACAGTCGATCCGAGTTTGGAGTCAGCGGTTGAATATCGCATTTCTAAAATTTTGATTGAAGAAAAGCATCGACCAGTGTGTCTACTATTTGGTTACTGAAGCGAAAATTATTATTGTGATCACTTCACATAAGTGAAGTTAAAACGATTTTCCATAAGTGACTCAACTCAACTCCAAACCAAAGTGATCGTCGAAGATGTCGGAATCTCCTTCCAATAAATTCTCTCTCTTCAAGAGATCGAGCAGCTACTTCGTAAAATGGGAATCGATGATAAAAGAATTCGAAGACCAACCGTCGAACCATCAGTATATACCATACGTAATAAAAAATTTATTAATATATTGAAATTTGTGTCTTTGATTTTAAAGTCAAAAAAGTTTTGCCAAGGCAAATTTAAATAATTAAAAAACTAAAATACAATAACTTCGTTGGAAAAACTTAGTTCCTGAAAACTCAGAGGAAACATTTTGGAGCCGAAACCCGGGAAACTTAGATTTTTGGCTTTGTTCCCACATCTTTCAAGATCAACGAAAAAATATCCAAGGAAACCTCAGCAAGATCATCACAGATACATAGCAGATCATTGGAAGGTGGTAAAATTATCACTTGTTTAAATTTTGTCGCTTGCAGATTTGTGTCTGTGTGGATGTACTTGTGGCCTTAAAGCTCCCGTGGAACCAAAAGTTTATACTCGTCATTGCAATTGCTGAGCCAGATATGTACATACGTTATTATCAACCGTCGAGATAATCACGCATTAGGTCATATCATTATCCATCACCGAGAGAGCAACGCAACAACTCCTCAGACCGAAAGTTTTGGTGCTATGATGTGAGGAAATCTGATGACGTGCGAAGGATTAAAGTTGGGAGTTTGTAAGATTTTTGTAGAAGAAACACAAGTAAGTTCAATTTTTTGATCTTGTTTTCACCATATCTGTATACAAGACTAGTTAAGCTTTAAAGAAATTGTTAACATGCGATTTTGTAGCCGGTAATTTGTAGCTGTGTTGTTAAGACCTTTGTTGCTGACTTATTGTTGTTTTTCTACGATGTTTTATTGCTGAAAACTTGGTAGATATCGTTGGTCAAGGAAAGTTTGGAAACGGTTAGAAAAGTTGCAGAGGACTAGAGCGGAGGTACTTGTTGTATAGGTATTTTCAGTTCCATTATCATAGTTGTTTGGAAACTTGTTGCTGAAGTGTCTGGAAACCATTAGTTTCGTATACCTACCGCTCTCTAACCAGCGACAAGACTACGTATTAATCCAATAAAATTATCAATTAATGTTTGATTAAGTTGAATCTTATTTATAATAAATTAGTTGTCAATTATTAGAATGTCGGATCCAATTGTATCAGCTGATGACAGGGGAAATCGATGGTTCTACTGATGCTAAGCAGGCAGCTGATAGTAGGCAGAATACGTTAGCAGATTTGAAGACGTTGAGGGCTACCAGCAAGCGAAATCTCACGCGAACAGGAAAGCTTATTGATTCAAAAGGGGACTCGTTATCGACAACTGAGTTAGAATGCCGACTAAGTATACTAGAGTCGTATTTTAAGCAAATATTGAACTTGCAGACATCAATAGAGCGATATAATAAAGTTGCGGAAGCAGATGCTAACGACAATTTCCGATCAGAAATCGAAGATATTTATATTGGTTCGAAGGTAAAGATTATGGAGCTGTGTTGAAAGACAGTACGATCTCTGGTGAAAGTTCAAAAACAACTCTGTTTCATCCGCAGACAATTTTGAGGTTGAGGTTAGAGCAAATAAAATTGCCTACATTTTCGGGAAAATTTTCCGAGTACCCGAATTTTATTAGTCTGTTTAGGTAGATAAAGATGAGGCGCTTGACAATTTACAAAAGTTTAATTATTTAAAAAGGTCTTTAACAGGAGCTGCATTAGGGGCAATAAAAGAGCTCGATATGGCCAGTACGAATTATAGGAAGGCACTTGAACGATTGGCTAATCGTTTTGACAACAAATGCCTACATTTTCAGGAGCATAATAATTCACTGTTGAAGGTTTCCAAGGTTACGAAAGCTACTTCTTTCTCATTGCGAAACTTGGAAGATAGCTTCAACACTAATTTAACAGCCATATTTTCCATAGGGAAATATGAGAACATTACCCATGCCATTCTCATATCCCCGGCGTTAGATCGAGTAGACTCGGAAACATTTTCCAAAAAGCGACTAACGAACATACTACTTTAACAACAAAAAGAGTGCAATACGAATTTTGTAGTTTAGAAGGTTATTGTACAGAGTTCCAGAAGTTGCCAGTAGCAAGTAGGTTTCACGAGACCAAAAGTTAGTGTTGTGTATAAATTGTTTGGAGAAGGGACATTAAGTAAGGCGATGTTCGAAGCCGAAATGCAGTATCTGTTTTCTCCCACATCATTATCTTTTGCATAGGTTCTCTCCAAACTCGAATGTCAATGAAGAAACAGCAGGGTCGTCAAACACTTCACGTTTTACAACGTTGCTTGTCCAAACTTCGAATCAAGTTGTTCTAGCGACAGCATTAATAGAAGTCAGAGATCAGTCAGGGCCTTATCATCCAGTGTGTGCGCTTCTAGCTAAATTTTATTACGGAGCGTATGGCTCAAAGACTACGGTTGAATAGATTAAAAGCGGATGTGGAAATCAGTAGTATCGGAAATAATGTCTCAAAAATTCGTTTCCAAACCAAGGTATGTAAATCGAGGATTTCAGACTTTGAAACAGAGTTAGGATTGTTAATTATTAAAGGCATTACAGACCTTCAACCGAACAAGTTGTTCAACAAAGAGAACTGGAATATTCTAAAGAATATTTTTTTGGCAGATCCAAAGTTCAATCAAGCACCCACGATTGATATGTTGATAGGAGCGGAATGCTTATTTCAATTATTGTCGATTGGACAAATGAAATGGAAGGATGTCCTACTTTGCAGAAAACGTTATTCGGCTGGATAGTATCAGGTAGATACGATCTGTCGTTGGTCCCGAATGCTTCAGTTTACTTAGTTGGTGGTCAATATTCTGAACAAGACATGTAGTTGAACGAGATAGTGCGGAATAAGGAAGACCGTTTTGTAGTAAGGTTACCATTTAAAGGCAATTCTAAAGTGTTAGGAGACTTTCTCAAAATGGCTAGGAAACGGTTTGATGCATTAGAAAAGAGATTGGATAGAAAGACAGAAGTTACGTAACACCATACTTAGCCACCCGCTGACTTAAAATGTTGGCGGAGATAAACATGGAAAGAATGCATTTAGGGTCAAACGTAATAGGTGAAGATTTTTACATGGACGACCTTATAACAGGAGGAGATTCATCAGAAGAGATAGTAAGGATTTACCAAGAAGTCAATTTGATTTTAAAGAGTGCAGGATTTGAGCTACGAAAATGGTAGACCAGTGATGATGTCATGCAATATATGGGACCATCATCTTTTCAAATATCGTTACCAAAAGATATTTGACTCTCTACTCTTTTTGATCCATTGGGACTGATTAATCCAGAGATTTTCAAATTATACTTCAAAGCCTTTGGATGTAGAAGACAAACTGTGATGAATCAGTACAGGCACGTATACACGAGGAATGGATAGTGTTTTGACAACGCATTCCAGAACTAAGCAACATTTAAGTCCCACGATATGTCTTGAAACGGTTCAAATTCACGGATTTGCAGATACATCGCTTAAAACATTTGGTTGTTGTATATATGTTCGAACAGCTGATGAAACTAATCACGTGATTTGCAATCTTTTGGCTGCAAGGTCAAGAGTTGCCCCCATAAAAGCACAAAGTTTGCCAAAGTTGGATTTGTGCGCTGCGGAACTGTTAGGGATGCTAGTGAGGACAGTGTTACCAAACCTTTCACGTTTGATTATTGACAAGGTATTTATTTTGACGAACTCTGAAATTGTTCCTTGTTGGCTATCGGTACTTCCTTCAACGTGGGAAGTCTTTATCGCAAACAGAGTGTCCAAGATACAATCAGATCTGCTAGCAGCTAGTTCTAGACATGTAAGTGGTAAACAAAATCCAGCGGATATTATTTCTAGGGGGTTATGCGCAGATGAATTGGAAAAGAGTATTTGGTTTCGAGGACCAGAATTTCTGTAATTTCAAAGAAAGATTTTCAAAAAGATTTTTCTATTCTCAACAATGCACCAAGAAGGCGTAAAACAGTGACAGTTTTATTGACGAAGAATATTTCACATCAAATTTCGGAAATGTATCTGCATCATAGGGACGTCTAAAGGACTTGCAGAGTTTTTGGATATGCGGTGAAATTCATAAATGCATTATAGTAAAGCACTCTAGGCGAAAACCGAATGCAGAAATTGATCAACTTGACCCGAAGATTTTTGTTGCCAAAAGGCCTAAACAAGATGTTATTCCACTAACAGTAAGAGAGATAGACGAAGCACATCTCCGTATCTGTGGCACATTCAGCGCAGTTAATTCAAAGAAGAAATCCAGCAATTAGAAAAAGATAATTCGATTAGCCCAAAGAGTTTCGTCAAAATTCTAAATCCTTTCCTAGACGATACCTCTTTAAAACTCCTTAGAGTTAGTGGGCGTTTGCAGAACGCAGACATTCCTTACCAAACGTCCTATTCTTCTTCCCAAATCCCACAATTTCATTTATAATCTTATTTTTTATTTATTGTACATAGAAAAAAACTACTATGCAGGATTACAAGCGCTAATTGGAATAATACGGCAACGATTTTGGGTACTTGACATTAGAAGACTGGCGAAGAAGGTGGTGAACAGATGCGTTCATTGCTTCAAGTATCGGCCCAAGTTAATGACGCAAATTATGGGAAACTTGCCATCGGACTGAGTGCTACTAGCCAGGCCATTCCTGAATACTGGAGTTGATTTCTTTGGCAATTCTATGTCACACAAAAACTTCATGGCCAACACGAAGACGAAGACCTAACAAGTCAAGGTTTTGTTTCAGCTTTCAAAAAGTTCGTTGCTCGGCGAGGAGAATTTTTCTGTGACAATGCAACCAATTTTTTTGGAGCAAGAAATGAGCTGAAGGAGTTCAAAGATCAATTCCTGCAACAGCAAATACAAGATGCAATCGCTGCCTGGTGTACTGGAGAACATAAATTTTCACCACATCCTGCCTCGAACGCCTCATTTTGGAGTACTTTGGGAGGCCGCTGTAAGGTCCGCGAAAACGCATTTGTTGCGAACTTTGGGTCAAGCCAGTTTGATGTTTGAAGAATTTTTTACAGTGATGACAGAAGTTGATGCCATTTTAAACTTTCGACCAATCTGCCAGATGTCGAGTGATCCCAGTGATGAGGAAGTTCTAACACCCGGACATTTCTTGATTGGAGGTTCTCTGCCATTCCAGAATCGTCACTGGAAAAAGAAAAGATACCCTGTTTGAAGAGGTGGAGACGGCTGCCTCAAATTAAACAGCATTTCTGGATCCGATGGACGAAAGAGTATCTGTTAGAGTTGCAGCGAAGAGCAAAATGGAAGGCATCATGCGAAAATGTAAAAATTGGCAGTATCGTCCTTATTTCTAAAGACAATACATCTCCTCAGCAATGGCTCCTGGGCTATTGCTGATAATTTTTATCATAACAGTGATATCAGCAGATGGCAAAGTTTGTGTCGTGGGTCTGAAAACGAGGAATGGAGTTCTCCGTTGAGCTATTCACTGACTGGCTCCTCTACCAATAAATGATTAAAGCATCTGTAACATGTTGCAGATACTTTAGGCGGACAGGATGTTCATACTATTGACATTAAATCTTTACTTTTTTATGATTATGTTAAAATATCTTAACATTTCTTTTACACTTGGTATAAAAAAAACAATTGAATTACAACCCATCTCATCTATTGTGAATTATTAATTGTAATGTATCAAAATCTGAAAACGAAAAGTGGTGTTCATAATCTCCTTCCAATAAATTCTCTCTCCCCAGGAGATCGAGCAGCTACTTTGTAAAATTGAAATCGATTATAAAAGAATTCGAAGACCAACCGTCGAACCATCAGCATATACACTATCAAACATAAGTCTACATACACCCCTCAAATTATTTGTAATTAATGAAATATTTATAAAACGAAATAAAAAGCATTATGAAAACTTTTATTGAGGCAAGACCTTACAATATACATAAATAAGGTCTGTATGATAAATTAATTTAATATTACTATTTTATCCAAAAAATAAAATAAAAGAAATATTTCAAATTTAGTGAAACAAAAGTCTACATACAGCTTAATACCACTATGCAAAACTCATCTTTCTTATCTCCTGAGTTAACAGTTATATATTTTTATGCCTGTTTTTGTAAATCGCGTGTTAGTCGCAGTCTTTCATTTGCTGTCGTCTCATGCAAATCCTTTTTTTTAGCGAAAAAAAAATGGAAAGTCGTAAAAAAATTTCAATTTCGGTTAGACATTAATAATCCAGCATCGAAGATATAAGAAATCATACAGTGAGATTGCAAAAATATTAAAACAAAAACGAAGTACTGTCCAGACAATAACAAGAAATTATAATGAAAGTGAAACTATTCAAGGTAAGCGTCGGTCTGGGCGTCCAAAAAAGCTATCAAACAGAGACATTCGAGCAGTTTTGAAGGAAATTGATAAAAATCCGAAAACAAGTTCTCCAATATTGGCCGATCAGCTCGCGGATTCATTTAAAAAAGTTTTTCACCCAATTACTATTCGCAAAGTCTTACATCGGGCAGGCTTTCGTAGCCGGGTATCATGGAAAAACCCTCTAATTTCTCCCAAAAACCAACAACTGCGACTAGATTTTGCTAGAATGTATTTAAATGAGGGTATTGAGTTCTGGACAAGAGTCATATTTACAGATGAAAGCAAATACAATGTTTTCGGATCAAATGGCCGGCAAAAGATATGGCGAAAAGAAATACAGCGCTAGACAAAAAAAATATTACTCCAACAATTAAGTAAGGTGGGGGAAGCGCCATGGTTTGGGGGGCTATGGCAGCGTCCGGAGTGGGAAATTTGGCATATATTAATGGGATCATGGATAGATTTAAATTTTTTGATATATTGGAAGATAATTTATCAACATCTGTGGAGCATTTCGGCCTAGGACAAAATTGGATCTTTCAACAAGACAACGATCCAAAACATACTGCTCTAATAGTTAAGGAATAGTTGCAACAAAATGTGCCACAGCAGCTGAATTTTTCACCACAATCTACGGACTTAAACCCCATTGAGCATATATGGGATGAAGTTGAGCGAAAACTTCGAAAATATGCCATAACTGGATGTGAAACTCTAAAGGAGGCACGCAGAAATCATCCAAAACTCTGTAATGTCAATGTCTCGACGTCTTCAAGCAGTCATCGATGCCAATGGCGGTCCAACTATTTTTTACTGATTATATCTCATTTTTTTAAATTGTATGCCCTGTATTAGACTTTTTCATCACATTTAAGGTAATTTATTAATTTTTTTTTTATTTTAAGCATAAAAATTAAGTTAATGAAAGTGAATAATGTGTATTTTGTTAAGTTTTGTACAAATAAAAACTTTTATAAAAAAAACTACTAGTTTTTCGTCATAAATTTTTTTAATTACCAGATATTTGGGGGTGTATGTAGACTTTTGTTCGGAAGTGTAAGTGTACTATATCGTAATAAAAAATTAATTAAAAAATTGAAATTCATGTCTTTGATTTTAAAGTCAAAAAAATTTTGCAAAAGCAAATATAAAAAAAAAAAAAAAAAATTAAAGGTCAATAAAATTCGCGGAAAAACTTAGTTCCTGAAAACTCTCAGGAAACAGGATGTTTACTATTTATATCTCAAATAACACGTCCGGATATAACGTATGCAGTCAATTTATTAAGTCGATTTGGAAATAACCCTGGTTAAGGACATTGGGCTGCAGTAAAAAGTATTTTTAGAGACCTTAAGGGAACCATCGATCGAAAATTAATTTTTAAACATAAACCATTTAAAATAGTTGGCTATTGTGACGCTGACTATGGAGGTAATATTGATATGAAACAAATAACAACTGGATATGTTTTTCTCAGTAAGAATGCAGCTGTATCTTGAAGTTCAAAAGTTTAAAAACGTATCACACTTTCAAGCACTGAGTCAGAATTTGTAGCCATGTGGTTGAAGCAATTAGAGCATGAAATTTTCCCATCTTCACCGAAACTGACTGAAATTGAAATTAATGCATCAATCAATGGCGGAGAAATTGAATTGGGTCACGTAACAAAACAAGAAATGTTCGCTGACGCATTATCTAAAAGTTTGCCAACAATTCGATAAGATTACTTTTTAGAGGATTTGGTCTTAAGTAAATTTATTTAGTTTATTTTTTAATTAGTTATTTCTGATTTTAAGTTTCATATCATTTTTAAAAAAATTAAACAATGTAATAATAAAAAAGAGTTATACAAAAAGAAATCTTAAACAGAATGCTCATTTAGGGGAACTATTTAATGAGAATTGTGAATGAGCCAAATTATGGCAAATGTTAATCAGCCTTTATATAATGTAGATTGTGAGTTAGTCAACATAAAGAAAAATGTCAATAAACTCTCACTCTTTAAATCTCAGAACCCGAAAGAGGTAGTCGCGTTTTCTTTCTCCGCTTATTCGCCATAAAAAATTAAAATCCGTTTTCAACAATATATTAAAACATTCTTTTTTTTTCTCGCCTATTTATATGTCAAATCGGACATATAAAACTAGCATGAAGGCCTCCCTACCAGTCCTATCAGTCTCAGGAATCTTTTGTTAGGTACTATAAGACTTTTAGCATGTCCCCTCAGAAAGTGGAGGACGACCTTGCTGCATTCGGGTACAACGTTCACTCTAAGAGAGTCTCACATCTATAGCGGAGACGAGCCGATCACGATAAATGTTTTCGTCCATAACTTGCCTCTCTTGCCAGCAAGAGAGTATGCAAGCTAAAATTAAAGCTCTGTAACCAAGAGCTTTGTTCGTCCCACGCTTCTCGCAGTTATTCTTTTGACGCAGTGGCATTTTTTGACACGGTTAAGAGTTGCGGTCCCGAAAAAGGGCAACTCAGTTTTCCTACGAAGGAAAAGATTAGTCCATTATAGAACCTCAAGAAAGATTAGAAGTGGAATTTTATTTTAAACTTTTAGATAAGGCCATTTCATCAATTTCTGAAAGATTTGAGCAGATAAAAGAGCACAATGAATTATATTAATGTGTATATAATATTGGAAAGTTCAAATAAAATCCAAGTTTAGTTTTAGGTGAAGACTGTTACAAATAAGAAAAAAATTAACTTATAATGGCAGTTCCGATTTAAGTGCCTCAGAATTTTATCGAGAAATCATCATGTTGTCAACTTTTATTAATAAAAATGATTCCGCGATAGACATTTTTAATTTTATTCATAACATAAATATAAAGACTTTTTTCAAATACTGTTACAGCCCTAAGAATAGTTTTTACTTTATCAGTTACTGTAACATCAGGAAAACTCTCATTTTCCAAACTTAAGATTATAAAAAATTACAATACTAACGTTCTTTAATGTCCCAGGAACGATAGGAATCTTTGGCAACCATTTTCAAGGCACCATAAGGTGCCTTTTTAATTTTAAACTTTCTTGCCTATGGAAGTACCTAACTTTAGTTCTTTAGTTTATATTTTTTGACTTCTTTAAAGAAACCTTAATCTTGTAAAATGTGTACGTAATTTAATTTTAGCTTTAAACTTTTTCATCTTTTTTTGTTTTACTGGGAAATAATATGTGTGTATGGTTCATTATTTATTCAATAGAATGTATTTAATTTAATAATTTTTAATTTAAAAAAATTTTTCGTTGATTTTTTTTTTTTTTTTTTTTTTTTTTAATGCATGAAATGCAGTAAACCTTATCTGAATTTTTTAATTGGCCATTTTCAATTGAAACCAAATCCTGTATTCATTACATACAAATCCTATATTAACATACATTCTACACATTTGTTAATAAATAATACAAAATAAAACACTAATGTTTCAAGTAAAAATACGCTAAACTTCATACGCATGTGAACATGAACGAATGCAATAGACGAAGATGGCACACGCGGTGCCGTTCTGTACAGTGACAGTCAGCCGCTGTGTCAATCAGAACAAAATATAGATTGCGAACTTACCTTCTTCTGTGTGAACTATCAGAGTATCGGTCATCGGACATGTCGGAACTATCGAAAATGTTAAGGTGGAGTATGTGGAATGATTGGAACTAGTTCCGTCGGCGGACATAGTTCCAGGAACTATATATGTCCGGAACGACTTAACTCTAATTTACACTTTCAAAAGTTTGGCTTTGGTATATCTCTGTGAATCGTTTGCCGCTTGTTGACGATGGTTTTTAAAAAGCTGACATGTTGCTCGAAGTTTAAATATCTCACAACTGAATCATAAATAACACACACATGCACAGAAGTGATGACTATGGTTCTCTTTAAATGATTTTTTTCTCCAGAGAACGACAAAGTGTTGCCAGATCATGCTTTTAAAAAATCGCTAACCAGAACTATTGCTTTTATATGTTTCTTATACATATTATGTATGTTATTGCTATTACAAATTTTTAGTTATTTTTAACTTGATAATGATATATCTTTTTAATTACTAGATGGATCTTTAAATATTTTAAATCAATGCAATATGCATTGCTTGCCTTTTCGTAGTGGAAAGGGTTAAAAAAAAGTTATACGAATTGAACATGTCTAGCGAAAAATTTTTAAATTTATATACTCCAGCCCCTTTAGCGAGTTTTTGTCCAGACTAAAGTTCTCAACAAAATTTATCAACAATCATTTTTTGGTAGACAATTTTCCGTGCTGGAGACCGAATGAACATCCTGTAGATTTTTGAATTTCGATTACCAATTTATTTGCAGTTTATTGATTTTGAACAGCCGTTCGGCAATATCAGTAGAGGGGAAGAATTACATTATTTTTTATGTACAAACCTTCTAAAGTTATGGAAGACATTCAAAACTCAAAATATTGCTCTTTATGGAAAAATAGTAATTCGCACAGATCTATCAAGTGGAACTAGAGGACTTAAACAGTGCGTTACATATTGAATCAAATATTTGAGCATTGCTGATGGTTGTTCGTGGATAGGAGAGCAAGCACGTTTAAAGATAAACATTATTAATACAAAAATCATCAATCGCCAATTTTAATAATTAGAATTACAAGGCAATTGGCAGAGAAAGTAAAGTGCTTGGAAGCCTTGTCTTGTTCAAAATCGAGGATGATCAATATACTGTCAATCAATCAAATTGAAGACTAGGTTTGATGCGTTATATTGTAGAATATAATACAGACTGAGGATAAAACTTTGACTGCTTGAATCCAACACTGGATCAAAACTTGTATTGAGAAGGATAAAATAACAGTCAGCATGTCAGATTCCTTGTATGATCTACTTAAGCGTATTCGGAGCTAAAGCCATTAGGTATTTTTTAAAGCAAATTATGGTGCTAAAATAGAGAAGGTGGTGAATGAATCCTTAATAGGAGTTCTCAAATCCACGAAGTGACTAAATGGCTCCAAAATATCCTATCCCTTCATTCTGAAAAGGGTATGAGTCTCCACGATAAAGTTTGTGTACGGGATTTAGTAACCGATCATGTAAATACCATATTATTTCAAAGCAACGAAGATCATCGGATAAAAAACGCTTCTCTGTTGATGAATCTGAAAAACAATAAATGTGCAACGACGTGTAAATTTGTACACTTCAAAATGAAGGAAATACAGTATGATTATCCGAACAAAGAGAGAACGGAAAACTATATAGTTAATACAGAGGACAAAAGTCGCGACAAAGTTAGTCGCACGCGTTCAAAATCCTTGTACGTAATGAAAGCGTAATGACGCACTTCTCTTGGATCTTCCAAGATTGTCGACCGTTTTTTAAACGTAAATACAATTCAAATATCTCACTTCGTCCCAAACAACATTTGAAACATTTCCATGGGTGTTTTATCCAATTTAAAACAATATTTGATGGAAGTTCTTTGTTTTATTTTAGTAAAAAACATAAACCCCCGCAATTCAAACAAAAACATATCGTTACTCAATCAGTTTATCGCATTTTAATTTTTACAGTAGCTGAAGAATGAATGAAACAACATAGTTTAATCGGCCAAAAATAGTAATTCCAAAAAAGTTTAAGTTGAAAAAAGTTGATTGAAAATTTTCAGGCGAAAGAACCGGTCTAAATGGCAAGAAGCTCAACGCTCTTGGCCTGACTAACGGACTGGTATGTCCGACCAGATCACAGATGATGAAGCGCTGTAATTTTATGCTGGTCACTTACCATGGCGCAGTTGTTATTACACCTCGGATTTATTGTAAATGATAGAGTAAATTTTCTGCAAACATTAGTATAAGACCTCTTTAATAGACGTGTTTAATACCAATGGTTCACGCATGAAATCCACCAAGCTATCAAAATATGAAACAGGTTTCATTCTAAATGGAGATCAAGGCCAACTACTCTTTATTGGAAAATTGTTTGGCGTGTGCCCAATTACTTCGCCTAAAGTGGTGTTGTACTTACTTTTCAATTGGACGGTTCGGGATTCAATACCAGCAGTGAATGAAAGACTTTTTTTCAGGCAGCTAAAATCTTATGAGAAGAATGGTTGCCTAGTCAATTTACACTAATAATTTAGTATCCCCATTAAATGTTGTATGGCACTCATGGAGCGAAATAACCACTGAGTCCAAAAACCTTACTTTCTCTTTCTGTTCCATTTTCCTGAAAACTGAACACGTGCTCAGGTACATTAAGTGTAGTCATACCCACTTGAGTGGTAAGTTCTTTTTTTTTTTTAAAAAAAAAGGGCAAAGAAAAGATACGATGTATTTTAATAAAAACCTGAACAAAGCTCAAAAACACTATGAAGCAATTTGCGCTCAGTCGGTATTGGAAAGAAAATTATAGTAATAGTAATATCGCCCTGATATTGACGATCTTAATAATGTGTTTATTCCTAATGCTATAACCGAACCACGTTTTACTCTAAAGATGGAATACCAACCCGTTTCGTAAGGGTTATCTTACCTCATATTTTAAGTTGCCTTACGCACATAATTAACTTTTGCATAACTGCTTCCACTTTTTCTAATTGTTGGAAGATGACCATCATTATACCAGTTCCAAAAGAACCCCTGCCTTCTTCGTTAACTGACTTTTAGCCTATAACCATATTAGGTTAGGTTAGGTCAGAGTGGCGGTCGGAAAACCAACCCACTTGGGCCTATTGGCCCGTTGTGCTGCCACGTGGAGACTGTTGACGTCTGTATTTCTTAGATCGTTTAAGGCGTTGTAGAGGGAGGCTCCTAGGTGAAGTTTTGTTCTCTGCGAGAGAGCTGGACATGTATAGAGAAGGTGGGAGATTGTCTCCTATTTCTCCAATTCTACAGAAATCGTTTGTAAAAGCGCCAAGCCTTGTTGCATGCTTGCCTATAAGGCAGTGTCCAGTAATGACATCTATAATGTCGGTGAGATGTTTCCTATTTAGAAGAATCAGACTCTTAGAGCGATTCAGATCCTGCTTTGGCCAGATCTAGACATGTTGACCCATCGGTCCATCTAAGGTCTGTTCTTTTATTAGCATGCAGCTTAAATAATAATTTGCACGTAGCGATTGATATAGCTATGCTGCCCTTTTCCTGTAAATTAGGTAGAGTAGTTCCAATTGTGTGGCCCTACAATTCCCTGGAATATCTCTGTGGCCCTGCACCCAACAAAGGTGAAAGTTGAAATGCTCTGCCATCTCCGTAAGTGATTATCGGCATTCAAGGGCGATTTTAGAATTGTGAGACCGAGTCCAGGATGATAGCATCTGAAAAGATGCGGATATCTTTTGCAGACATTATGTTTTTCTTCAGCTTCTTTAATCGCCAAAATTTCCGCCTGGAATACGCTACAGTGATTTGGAAGACGGAAGGGGAGGCTTAGATTTAGCTTATCTGAGAAAACACCTCCACCAACCCCGCTATCGGTTTTAGATCCATAGAAATGGATAGACTTGTCCTCATGAAAGCATCTTCCTCCGAGAAGGATGTAGAGGGAAAGCTCGTATGAAAGTCTTTGTCAAACCGAAGTTTAGGTATGGTGTAATCGATGTTCTCTAAGTGGATTCCTAATATTGTATATTTAGAATATTAGCGTGGACAAATAAATTATATTTGTTGACTGTGTAGTTGCTTTCAAACGAGTAGCTACAGTCGTAATTACTTGCCTGCTGAAGATGTCGATGGGTGTCAAGTGAAACAGAATGTCTAGCTCCGCGGAATGAGTGGGGCGTATAGCACCACTTATGCAAAGACATGCTGTTATTTGGATTCGGCTTAGTCTTTTGCAGTTGACTGCAATGTCTAAGGTCGTCCACCAGACAACCACACCGTAAGTGAGTATCGGTCTTATGACCCAGATGTATAGTCAGTGAGTTTTCCAGGCTGGAGGATTTATGTGTATTCAAAGAGGACAAGATCAGTTTTATAGGGTTAATCTGTTTAGATTAAGCTGAAAGAGTCCTTTGATGGTATTAAGATGCTTACCTGAAACGGCTATAGCAACTTCGTCCGCATAGGCAATCACCTTGCTCCCTCCCGCTTCCAAGTATATAAGCAGTTCATTTACCACCAACTTCCAAAGAAGGGGAGGAAGTACACCGCCTTGCGGCGTATCTCTACTAACACATCGTTTAGCAGAAGTCCCACCCAGTTTGGAGTTGATTAGCCTGCTATTTAGCATAAGACTGATCAACTCCCCAAGTGAGTCGTCTACCTGCAGATCCGATAGCGCAGTCGTGATTGCGGATGTGTCGACGTTGTTAAAGGCGCCCTCTATGTCTAGGAAAGCAACCATTATGCACTCTCTGTATTGTAATGATCGTTCGATGTGGCTAGTCTACGAATGCAGAGACGTTTCCACCGATTTTCCTTAAAATTTGCATGTTGAGCCGTTGACAAAAGTCTTGGATCAATTTTAGCTCGAATATGGATATCAATCAGTCGTTCTAGAGTTTTTAGAGGGAAGGATGATAGACTTATAGGTCTGAGGTCCTTTGGGATATCCTGAGAGTATTTCCGGCCTTGGGAATGAAAACTGTATTAACTTCTCTCCATGACAGTGAAATGTGGATCTATTCTACACATCTCCTCATGATATTCGCTATCAAATATTGCGAGGAAATTGACATATTGAATGCCAAATTGGCTGAAAAGCAACTTGCGACAATGATAGACCCCATACCTCACAAGTACCGGTGCAAAAATTGTTGTAGTTGTGATTTGAAATTCTTCCGCATACACCGTACTCTCCTGATATTTCCCCAACGGATTACCATTTTTTCTGTAATCTGGATTCATTTTGCTGGCAGAAGGTCTTCCGAAACCGAGCAGAGTTCATAAAAGCCTTTGAAGATTTCATTCCCTCAAAGTCAACATTTCTACGTAAAAGGAATAATTGACCTTGTATCACGTTGGAAGAATGTTATAGATGCCAAACGATCCTATTTTGTTTGAATAAAAATTTACAGAAAAATAATATTGGCTTTTAAATTTTTACTATAAAATCGGACATTTTATGTGGTACAACCCATTGTACTGGTGCAGCACTATATGCCCAAAAGTAATATACTCGGAATATTTGATACTTTGTTGCAAAAGGAACTACTCAACCGCAGACGATAAACATCGAAAATATTCTACACTTGCAACCAATTTCAGACTGCTTTAATTTCCAAACCGTTCATGACAAATTTTGACACACGACAGATAATTTTATTATTTACAAGCCTTTTAAAATTTGCATCTCAGTTGCGTTGAAAAATTTTTATCCGCAATGA
Source organism: Volucella inanis (assembly GCA_907269105.1). Lineage (NCBI taxonomy): Eukaryota > Metazoa > Arthropoda > Insecta > Diptera > Syrphidae > Volucella > Volucella inanis. Next base: position 102,356,917 of record OU026157.1, on the reverse strand, counting down.
AATTCAAACGTGATAATGTGATTGCTTTATATTTGGCTGGAAAACCACAAGTAGCTATCGTTAGAGCCCTCCAGTACCTCAACGTGAATAAATGATTTGTGTCTCGAACCATAGGTCGTTGCCGTGGAGGTGGTCATAAAAAAACAGCAACATCGACAGAAACGGCCACCAGAAAGCAGGCAGCATCGATGGTGATGGTTTGGGCCGAGACAGTATTGAAGTCTTGGGCAAACAATCATTTCGGTCGGAGACCGTGGACATTTCAACAAGACTTGGCACAGTCTCACAAAGCGCACGTCAGCCAAGATAGGTTAAAAAACATTGTTCCACACATCATTTCTTCGACATTTTAATTAAATCATAAAGCAGACATGTCGAAATTGCGTTTGAAACCACAAATCTGGTAAATCTGATTAATACCCTCCTCGGATTTGTGGAATGTTTGCGTTCTTTTGAAGAAATTTTCAATTGCAATATCGCAAAGGCGTGGCTGGATGGTTGTGGGCATAAACTCGGGATTAAAAAAAAAAAAATCTAGAAAAAGAATGGATGGCCGTGGCTCTAGTATTACTATATTGGCTTTCAAATTGAACGGATCTTTTCTTCAGGCAACTAAAATCGAGTGAGATGAATGTTTGGCTAGAATACAATAAGACCAATTACACTAATTTTACTAATTTACTCTCCTCCTGAAATGTTAGATGCCATCCATGGAGTGCAATAACCAAACATCCTTATCTCTCTCTGTCCAATTTTCCAAAAAATTACCAGCATTCTTGAGTGTTAAAGCGTTAAAGCGTTAAAGAAGTGGAAAGACGTATAGTCCCAGGATATAGGTGGCCAATGTTGGTCGCCGAAATCAGAGATTACACGATTGGGAAATGACTTGTGCAATAATGCCATTGTTTTAGGTGATGTGTGGCTATTGGCACAGTCTTGTTCGAACCAAATGTCATCGATAGCTATACCGACTCTCAGCAACATTTTAGCGCATAGTCGTAAATAAACGACGCAGTCGTGCGTTTCGACTCCAAGCTTCGTTTTGTGAATTATAAAAAAAAAAAAAATTTTATTATTGTCCAAATTTAACTTTTTACCTTTTGTTGAGACATTCTTTATAATAACTTAGCTATATACATATGTACATGTTTCACATCAGACACTTTGCTCAAATGTATATTTATTCAGAGTAAATTATGTAGAAATCGCTACTTTTATTGCATGACATTATGTAGGCTCAACAAAGGTGGACCTAAGCAACATACTTAATTTTGTCAGATCCAAAAGCAAATCTTAACACAAATTAATAAACTTCTGGTTTTAATCCTTATTTGAAACTTTATCTATGACATAAATAAATAAATAAATAAATAAATAAATAAATATAACAATCATATAGGGCAAAACTATCATAGAATCGATGAAAAAACGATAATAAGATCTATGTACAGAGGATAAGACTGATAGATTACCATTTACAAGGACATAATGGACATAATGGATTCGGATACATATATGTTAACAGTAGTAAAAGAAGAAAATAAATTGTTTATTATTAAATAAATTAAAAAAATAAAAAAATTACCTCCACATTTGTTGATAAGGCTCTGGTTCGTCGCCTTCGAACCTCTTGATTTGGCCCAATCACTATATCTTTGGCACTCAGTCTTCGTTTAATGGTACGCACAAGCCTTGACTGACCAGCAGCTTTGGCAATATCACTATTACTAATATTCGGGAATATCCCGGAACCTTTTAATGCTGCTATTTTGGAATTAAGATCTAAGGCATTACTTCCAAAACTAACAGTTTTCCTTGTAATACCAGTGCTCTTAGCAGTAGGATCGTCACATTTCTTTGGTGTTACCATTCGAAAAGGATTATTTAAACAAAGGAAGTCTTTTGGCGGTGGTATTATGAGATCAAGAGTACCACGAGTCCGAGTCTTTATATCTTTTCGATAATGTAAAAGCTTTTCGTTTACGACTACTTTCTTTTATTTCTTTATCAATTGATCGATGATTATATAATTGATTACTATGAACAATATCATCTTTTGTTGTTTCTCTTAAATTCAATGTAGAATTTGACCTTTTCACTTTATCGAGAATAAGTTTAATGGGAATTTCATCATCAGAAGTGAATTTATCATCATCTTCCCGATGTAGACTTATTTTTGTTTTAGTTGCAGGTAATATTGTTCCATCTTTAATAAATTCTCGTGGAGACCTTATTCGGAAGAATTAAACAAAAAAAAAAAAAAAAAAAAAAAAAACAATAATATAGATATTAACAATAAATTTAAAATAAACAAAATACAATTTTTATTGCACTTACTCCTCTTGATATTCATCTGTCTGCTCATCTTCTTCATTATGAGGAAGAATATTTATCTTCAGTTTCTCACTGATTAACTTATTACAAAGCACCTCATCTCGTTTTATATCATAAATTGGTCCTTGTGGAGGTTTATTTGATCGTAGCCCCCATGCTGAATGATCTTTTTTTATTTCCTTTCCGCACTGAAACAATTTTGGATGTGATAACAAAGTTTTTAATATACTTGCTTTGAACTCGCTATCGGAAAGCTTAAGCATCTACAAAAATATAAATAAAAATAAAAACGTAATTTTATATGTACATGAAACACTTGTTCTTACCGATTTCGGAAGTTGTAGAGAATCACGCTTTTCAATCGCAAACGGATAAATATTTTTGTGCAAGTGATGATACTTTTAAAAATTTTTCGATAGCGACATGTTGTAAAGTATAAGATGTACCAAATCGGCCCAATCTATTTCAATGCGACGGAGAAATTCCTTGCCATCATTACAAACAGAACAGCCGAATATAAAAAATCTTAAAAATGAACGTTCAAGTTTTATTAGTTAGTGAAATGCATAGAAATGTATGTATGAAATGTGCGATAGCTTAATTAGTAAGATAACACTACGCTTCAGTTCTTCAATAGAACCCAAGCACAAAATATTGATGCTTTACCAGAGCTTGGAAGCAATCGAGAGTTCGTAAGGCAATACTTACCATATCCTTCTAAATTTAAAAGCTAGAGTTGTATTCTACAAAGACTGTATTGTTTGTAGCAGCCCAAGATATTTTAAAACATGCTTTCACAATTATTGCCCGAAAAACTTATCAGCATTTTGATACTGTGCTTAACATAGAAGCAAGGCTACTTAAAGTCGAATGGTTTATGCGTTCAGCATAGGAGAAGGCATAAGAGAAACTGGATTGTGAGTGACTTAGAACACTCGATGTTCATAAGTTGGGTTGAACCAGTACATAAGGTTCCTAAGTTACAACTAAAGGGAGTACCAGCAACAAAAATCATATTGAAATCTACCCGTGGAGCGTTAGGACACTAAAAAGCGCTCGTGCAACAGAAAAATTCCCTAAAAATGAGAAAAATAAGGAGAAGCAAAAGGTAGATGAAAACCTATGACATCTTCTACAGAGACCAGCACAACACATTTGAAATTTTCTACAGAGGCTTCGGCAAACAATTTTCCGAAATTTAAAAGGATGCCTCATAATGCACATAGTATAGAAGGATGATGTTACCAAAGATTGTTGCTACGACCTCATAGAAAAGACCTGAAATCATTCGATTTCACTTCAAAACACGAAAAGGAACATGAAAGTTTCCAGATTATCTGACTATCAACCAAATAGACCATATTGCATTTATGCAACACAAACATTTTTACACAGATATAAAATTAGTGATCATGAATCCTAAGAAGTATTAATTAAGTGCAAATACAAAACAAAGTCTAAGAAAGAAGTCTAATAAAAGGTGTACAGTTTTACACCAAAAACAGTCTTATTTCGTTTACAAGCTTAAATGCAAAAGACGTTTATAATTTAAACTTTTTAAGTTAAAAGTTTGCAGTGAAACTTAAATCAACAAAAAACAAATGTAAAAAGGAAGGTACCATACGATAATGCTGAATGGTTTAGCAATGAAATATATCGAGTAAAATCTTATAAGGTGAATCTGTACAGGATGTCACTTACCATAAACAATATACATGATTGGCTTATATATCGACAGTTTAGAAATTTGTACAAAAAATTAATTGAGATAACGAAACAAACATTTGTCTCAAATAAAATAAATCGCGCTAATACTCAACAAATCATGTGGAGATAATTAAAAAAATATGTCTTAAGACACGGGAGATCCCTCAGCGGTTTAATATCGTTCATACAACCGTTTTGCAGAGACTGAAAAGGTAGATGTTTGTGTTCCTTACAAACTCAGTGAAAGAAACATTATGGATCGCATAATGGTCTGTGAGTCTTTGTTGAAATGGAATTCGCTTAAAACTTTCCTGAAATTGTGATGGCGGATGTGTCGACGTTGTAAAAGGCGCCCTCTATGTCTAGAAAAGCAACCATTGTGTACTATCTGCATTGTAGGGATCGTTCGATGTAACTAGTCAGCGAATGCAGAGCCGTTTCTTCCGATTTTCCTTTAGAGTAGGCCGTTGACAAAAGTCTAGGATCAATTTTAGCTGGAATATGGATATTAGTCTGAAATCAGTCGTTCTAGGGTTTTTAGAAGGAAAGATGAAAAACTTATAGCATAGGTCTGAGAGCATTTTCCGGCTTGGAAATGAAAACTACATAAACTTCTCTCCATGACAGTAAATTGTGGATCAATTCTTCACAGTTCCTCATGATATTCTCTAGCGTGGGCAAAATAATATCTGAGGACCTTTGTAGTTCGGTCGGTATTATACCGTACGAACCCGCAGACTTGTATGGTTTGAAGCTATGCAGCGCCCAAAGCAGTTTGTCTCTTGCAATCAGACCATGAATTTTATTCACAGTTGCAGTAGTCCACTTTTAGTTACTGTTTGCCGCGAATGAGGAGCTACCTAGAAAGTGCGTATCCAGCAGCACTTGAGGCTGTCCAAGAGCCATCGGTTTTTTTTCAAACAACTAGGCATCAAAGGATTTGTTGAGAGGATTTTTCTTGTGCTCTTTGCAAGGTTGAAAAGTTTTCTGCAAGTATTTCTAAGCGGTCCTAGTGCTGAAGTCCACCAGTGCGGCTTTTTCTTGCCCCAAGGTTGAATCAGACGGCAGGAACAATCCATAGTCTGATTGAGAGACTGGGTGATTTCCCTGACTTTAAAGTCAAGCTCATTGGTGTCTCGCGGGTGACTTGAGAGTTCAGAGAATAGTGTTTTTGGCAGTATTCCGCTGTATCTTAGCCAATCAGTTTTCCGATAGTTTCGAAATGCTGTTAAAATTAGATGTATCTGTAAACTGAAAACGAGTGTTCAGTCGATACCATCCAGTCCGTTAGCATTTGAGTGATGTTGTCTGAGGCGAGAATTATATCTAGCACTTCCTGTCGATTTCTTGTTATAGAAGTGGGTTCATTGCCAATATTGCATACAATGAGGTTAGTGCTTAAAATGTACTCAAAAAGTGATTCACCTCTATCGTGTTTTTTGCCTTCCAGCATCTAGTACCACCCTTTCTAGGTTATCACCAGGGAGAGGGCCCACCTCATCGTAGCAGTACAGTAGCAGGCTTTGGCAGTCTCCTGACTACACTGAGGTTAGGAAGTAAAAATACATTAAGGCTACGTCTTACTAGTTCTAATCTAGTTCTAATCTTACCTCTGTCTTTTGTATAAAATGGATTAGGATGATATCTTCTGCGTTTTTGGAGAGACGCAAAATATGTGCCGATGAATCTTTTTTGAGTAGTGGAGATTAATCTGGAGAAATCGTATCATTGCTACAATTTCCCAGAGTGGCCTCCACCACAGTTTTATTGGAGTCCTCCGATTCTAAAAATGAGCTCAAGAGCTCATCTTATTCCTCTGATCGTGTAGGATCTCTTTTTGTTTCTTCGTCGGCTTACATTTACGACAGAGTGTCAGAAGAGGAGACCGACTACTTAATAGTCGCCTCGGATGAATTGAAGTCGTCGCTGTCCATTACAGGAAAGAATACCGACGTACCCAGATCCAAGGCTGAATTTGAATTTTCGTTTAAAGGAGCAGGAGGTTGCTTATCAACGTCCAGCTCATACTTTTTGTAGACCCCAAGGTGTATTGCCTCAAATCCGAACCGGATCATGCCGTTAGTCTGCGATAGAGGGTTAAGGGATTCCTTATTGATCAAAATCAATGCGCATCTATAAGGGCCCCTTAGCACCTCCAGTTTCACGACTTTCCAATCATGGGTCGGTAGGGTCGGGTTACTGAGCCTGATGATCGATCTCTATTATATTTTCTGGAGAGGAGGGTTCGGCTGGAATCCAGGTGCAGGTTCTAGGTCTGCTAGGGATATCCTCCCTAGGCACGACTTTGAGCCTTGCACCTGGCCAAATCTCTCCTAAACCACCTATGATCAAGAGATCTCTGGTCGGCACATGCGGTGAGCTTAACATGGCCTTGGTGCCAGCCAGCGTCGCTTGTGATGGGAGGTGGTCCGGGGTTTTCCAGTATAATGGCCAAGAAGTTACCCCCGAAAGCTTCAACTTAAACAATTGCCACCGCTCAGGTGTGATCGATCCATCGGTATCGCTTCTATTTATCCTTCGCTAAAGGACCTCAGAGATGTTATATTGGTTGGCCCAGGGGTGTTTACAGTTTTGGACCTTTTGGGAATCGGCGTTTTGAGAGCAGAGGGAGCAGTGGAAAATCCGTCATTTAGGATTTTGTTGGCCCACTTGATCTTGCTCATTATTTTCGTACTTCTTTTAACCTGCGAAATAGATCTGAAGGTTTTAATGATGAGTGATGCGTTTTGGCGTCTTGAGTAAAGCGCCTTTAATGTCGCTTGCCGATGCGACTGAGCCCCTGATTCCTCCTTAGAGGGAAGAGTTTTTGTAGTAGCGGCAAGTCTGTGGCTTTTCACAAATTTGCTGCTGCTAGGAGTGGAGGAAGAGGTAGGACCATAGCCTGCCACAGTCTTATCTCTTCTTGAAAATTTGGTTTTGGGCTCGTTGCGCTTGCTTTTTGAGGATCCATTTGCGACTGAAATGCTGGGCCCTCAGCCAGGTTGATCATCGGAACGGGTCGTATGACACGAGATATTCTACAGCTCTTGTCAACATTTTTGACGATATAAGGGTTTTGATATTGATTACTTAACGGTGCTATATTTGTTTGACTTCTCGAAGGCTTTTAACCATCAGGTACTATGTCAAAAACTTAGACTATATTTCGGCTTTAGTGAAAATTTGGTTCACCTGATATATAATTATATCGACAATCGTTATGAAAGAGTCGTTCACGACAACGCCTGGTCAGAATCCGGCCTCTTAGCTGCAGGACTTCCTCAGTGGTCTACCATAAACTTGGTCCCATTCTATTGTCTTTTTGTCAATGATCTATCAATAGTCTGTGCAAATGTTGATATCCACTTATATGCTGACGACACATAGATCTATATTTCGAGACCAATTGGATTTGTTAAGAGCCTAGTCATCAGATTAAATGAAGACCTGTCCAAAGTTGATGATTGGTCTATTTGCAACGGACTTTATCTGAACCCAATAAAATCATAACTGATTTTAATATCCAAACAACACGTTGACACGGACGGAATTACATCAGAATTACTGAATAGCAGACAACTCAATCTTGCGAGCAAATTAATAGATGACTTTCCGCTGTTGACCACATAAATTATGTTATTGGGCGAATCTATGTTGGACTGCGTAAACTTTGGCTCTCTTATAACCTCATGCCTATAGGCAATAGGCATACAACTAAGACTTGTAAAAACACTATTTCTGCCTATAACTGACTATGCTGGTTTTTGCCCCGATACAACCACGCCTCACACTACCATAACTCTGTTTTTGGTTGTTCCCTCAAACAATTTCTCGGCCTAAGATGTTGTGTGTTCATGCACAAAATTATTAAAAATAAATCTACTGCTTATCTATTTGATACAATTTGCTCAATCTATCAGGACACACAATCTCATAATCCCTACATATAATTGTTTGAACTGCTTCCGCGTCTTCTTTATACGTTACTCGGCTTTGGAACACACTTCCTTTAGCGGCTAAGCAAGCAATGGGAGCTACATTATTCAAAAATGCATCACTGGAACACCTTAAGCAATATCTATGACTGCTTTCTTACGTTTTTTCTTTTCTACTTTTGTTTTTGCTTCCTTATCTTTACTTCATCTCTTATTAATATCTTTTACGTCTACCTCCCCTTTTGTTTTTCCTCTCATTATTCTTTTTGTATTGTATTATATTTTTATTTTTGGCTTTATTTGTATTTAATTAATTTTTATTATTTAATTCAAAATGCGAATAATGTTATATAAAAACAAAGCACTAAAGATAATGGAGTGCATGATATACTATACCATAATAACAAAAAACAATGACACAACCACGAGCCTTCTGCTAACCGGAAACGGATGTGTTGTCCGAAATTCGGATTTGCGCTAAATGTGGTAAAATAGAGAAAAGTCGCAAAGTAGTACAAGATGCAATTGCCCCCTGCAGCTGAAGTTGCTGCAAGTCTACTATCAAGATCAGCTTTGGTGCAACAGTTAACACGTGTGCGAAAGAAGACCGAAGACACAACTGGTAGAACCCAGAACATTGAACTTTGTAATACCAAATGATGTTAAATATTTAGACGGACAACTTTTTATTGTTAAAGATAATAAGATAGACCAGAAATCTGGCTAGCACTGTTATTTTTTTCATTCCACGGTAAAAATAGAAATGCTGCGTTTTGGAGTATTTCATATCTATTTGGCAGGAATATGCCCACCACTCAAAACTATGCAGAATCCTTTAATAGACATACGAACTCAGTATTAGGTAGTGCAAATACAGGGTGGCCCAGTTTAGCATTATAATTCTTTAAGGGCAATATCCTGAAGTTCTACCGAACAGGAAATTGTATTTACACTCCATTTCAAGTTACAGCCCAGTAAGTCGGTGACCTCTAATTTGGAGGTGTACTTACTTTAAACGCTATAACTTTTAAACTAGTACAGGTACAAAAATAGTTTTAGATATTTCTAAAGGATAATTTAGTAGTACATACAAGTCTTAACTGCTTTGGGTACATCTGTGGAGCTTCAAAAAAGTTATAGCTATTCTATTTTTTTTACTTAAAATGCATTTTTCTTAAAATTTTTACTTAATAAAATTTCTGAAATTTTATGAAATTTTTATCCTTGCAAAATTTTCTAAAAATTATATTTGGAAACTTTTTTAAGTAAGATCAACAGATTTTGTCATTCATTATTTGTCAGCATTAACTTGAAATTCGGAAGAAAGAATTCGTCAATGCTATTGGATTGCTGAATTTATTAATAACCTAGTTCACTTTCAAAAGGGGGTGGCCGTGGTGTAGCGGTATATGCATAGACTCCTCAAGCAGAGGGTCGTGGATTCGAATACCGTGCGAGGCAATTCTGTGAAAAAAGTCTTTTCATAGAATTTGTGTGTAGTTATACGAAAATCCCATCATTCATGTCAACTCTGACATGAAGGCATAACACTGATGTTGGAGTGGTTGCTGGCTGGGCTAAATGTAATGAACTAACATCTAGCACGTACTTAAGGTCCACTGGTTGATAATGTACTAGCTGGTCCCGTCCAACCACCTCTGGGAAAAATATCGAAACCTAATACATCTGAGTTTAAAACTACTAAAAGGGTATTCATATCCCCTTGGTGCGCGCGCGGTATTATAAAAAAAAAATTAAAAAAAACACAAGACATTTATACAGTGTACAAATCTGTATAAATTCGCAGTTCTGGAACAGACGTAGTGATAAAACATGAATTTATAAGTACGACATGCAAACCAAACATCAAGCAAGTGAATGACATGCTCCAGATAACCATTTTCAGTCAAAGAAGAAAGCGATGCTCTCTATTTATATGGATTAGAATCGTGTTATGCATCATGAATTTCTTTCTAAGCACCAGACTGTTAATAAGAAGTATTATTAGGGCGTTATGAAACTATTGCGTGCCGCGTGGATTGTTTTTGAGAAAAACGCCTCTATTGTGTTAAAACAATTCGTGGATTCAGCATTCCTTGCCAAAAAGAATCCTAACTAACTAACATCCTATAGCTACTATTGTAAATTCAACTGATCTGGCGCCGTATGACGTTTTCCTGTTCAAGTCACTCAGCACATCGCTTCGAGAAACGCGTTTTAGCAGCCGAGAGGAGATAATGGAGAAATCGCTAAGCGTTTTGAAAGCCATACTATACACCGAGTATATGCGGATTACTTTGCAGGCGACAATTTCGATTTGAACTTGCGCTTTATACTCATTTTTAAAAATAAATTCCAGGAGCTTTTTAAAAAAGGTGATCGTTATAGTTAAAGTACGTCTACGTGAATTCCAGATGCCACATAAACGGATAAAAATTATGAGAAAAGGCGAACCTTTTTCTCTCCCATCCTACAGACTTTTACGACCTTTCTTGCCAATGTCATGGAAACGCTGATAAGCCGTCAGCTCATAAAAAATCTCGAAACACGAAAACTTCTCCATAACCGGCAGCACGGTTTTCATAGCAACACGTTTCACCCATAAATTGAAATAAAGCATACATCAATCTGGCAAAACCAATATAGTTGCATTTGACACAGTTTGACATCAGGGTCTTTTGTCGAAAATGCGTGCATTTGAGTCGATGACTCTTTTCTCTAATGGATTGGAAATAACCTTTCGAAACCTTCAATTCAAGTTGTCGTGGGCGGTTTCAAGTATGATATTCACAAAATAAATGCTGGCATGCCCTAGCACTCTGTTCTGTTTCCGACACTCTTTAATTTTTCTCAAAGATTTCTTGTCTGCCACTTCTAATCCAATATATTCCTTTGCTGGCGACAGTACCCTTTATATATTTATACTCAGGTTATGTTAAGCTCATTTAATTCAAATATTACCAGTATAATCTGCGAAATATCTAGGCTTCCTCAAGCGATGTTAGATCTGGCCTCAATATATAAGAAATTTATACGCCCAAAATTGGAATACGAAGCACACATGTGGTCAGATGGGCCTAAAACATCTCTAGACCTGCTAGATTGGATTCAAAATCGTCCGATAAAACTCATAGGTGATGCTAAATCACTCAGACAATGGACACCCTCAAACAACGACGAAATGTCTTGTGTCTCACTTTATTCTATTGCTATTTCCACCACCAGGGATCCATAAAATACGCCAGCAGCATAACGCCCCTTCAAACCTTCAACCGTAATACTCCTCTCGCTATGAATGCTCATCAGTATATCCTCAAGTTCACTTTCGGACGTATTCTAAAATATCGTGATTCAAAGCCGAACAACTCGCTTGTGGAGTTCCCTGCTGAACTCTCTATTTCCTAGTCATTATAACATTCAGACATTTAAAACCAACGTACATCGGTACCTATCTTCCTTTCCTCCGCCCGCGCTTTGTGCAAACATTTTATGGGTACCTTAACCCCTTAAGCGCGCGCTTCTTTAAAATAAAAAGAAAAAAATCACAAAGAACTCCAATATCCTTTGCCCAGAAAGCATCCTTTAAAATTTGGTCAACGTTTTTGTAATCTACATTAACTGAGGCAATTCGTATCATCAACGCAACCAAGTCATCAGAAATGCCACAATTGTTGTGCTAGTTTGATAACATGCAAGCAAGTATACATAGCAAAACTCGCCTACGAAACAGAGCTGCATATGAGGACGGTTTTTGTGATCTAAGAGCACAAGAGGAGAGAAGAACATCGGCTTTTCCGGCGAAGAAGTTCGTAGATTTTGTCGAAAGGTAAATAGAATATTTCAAGCCAACAAGACATAATCAGAAACCCGATGAGAATAGCCATACTCGGTACTGGGGATATGGAAAAACCATTGCTAGAGACTGTTTACCGGGAGGGACTACTCAATCTTAACTTTCAGTTATAACGAAACAAATGAACTACTTGCGCAAAATTAAATAAAGATAGAAATGTCTGAATTTAAACTTTTGAAGGTTGCCAGATTACACAGAATCATTTGCCCGAAAGAAGACCTTTAGCTATGCCAACTATAGAGACATCAGTCTCCTTTACATTGCGTACAAGTTGTGGTCTGCTACATTGCGTGAACGCCTGAAACCATTTGTCAACAATTTTGTCAGATTTTTTAGAATGACAATGGAGAACAGTCGCTGTACGTAAAGGTTTAAAGGAGTCTCATTGCGCTGTCAGATGTGTGACTTCTTACTTAAAAAAGCTCACAAGATAACACAAAAGCCATTGGTTTCCAAAAAAACCTTGATAATGTTAATGTCATTGATAGAACGCAGCGATGTGCCACCAGAGTGTCTGCAAGTATCTGGGTGCTTCGAAAAGTCCCGAGATTGACACATAGATGGCGACAGTAATAACATATGCGTTTAGTTACTACCAACCTTCAAACGCTACGTGTCAGAGTTTGAAGACATTTCGATTACTAGTCACCGACATATTGAAGTTTTAGTGACGCATCTTTTGATGTTTTGAAAACACTATTATTTGATGAAAAAAAATAAATGCCGATAAAACAAACAAATGGTTTAAAAAGTTTTATAAGGAATCTGCGCTGTCGAAAGCAACACTTTGCCACTGGTTTGCTGAATTCAAACGCGGTCGTACAGACACAGACTGCAGATGAGGCTGTTATTTATGCATTTTGTGAGAAGGGATGAAACATGGATACACATACATATGTAGTATGTACACGCTAAAGTAATTTTGTCTATCTATTACGTTTTTACGGCTAAGTCGCTGAACCGATTTTAATGAATTTTGCTTGAAGCTTGAACCCTAAAAATTTGCCCTTCGCTGAACTACAAATTATTTCTTTCCAGATTTATTATTTAGCTTATGTAGTAGAGTTATATTTAATAATTTTTTTTTTTTTTAATAAGAGTGCTTTTTGGAATATTTATAGCGACCTATGTGGGAAAAGTATATACAAAACGGAAATATATGACAGAAGATGTACTGTACCGATTTCAAGAACTTAATGCTACGTAAAATGATCTTATCTACAACGAAGCTTTCATAAAGGTGGAAGACCAAGTAACAATACTAACTGAAAACATTTATCAGACTTTGGATTGGATAGACAAATTAGAACTGGGGAAGTTAATTGTGATTTAATACTAGAAATGAGTTATGATACAATTTCGTTGCAAAAGCAACGCACTGAATAGGTTCAGCATTTGAACACAGAACCAAGAAAAGTTGTTAACAATGTTATGCAAAAAATTAGATTTTACGGGAGGAACTGGCAACACTTTTCTTTTAAATTTGCTCTTAGCTTAATTTTGAAAATCCTCTGGATGGTCGCCGCACTACTCGATGATGGCCGAATGGCTTAATTAATATTTAAGTTGCTATGGAACTTAGCTCATAAAGAAAAAACTATTTGTAACGTCGGTAAAAATAGCGATCATTTACGGATGTTCCAGCAATGTAAGCTGCGGTTTGGGATAAATATTAAGCTGTGGTTTGGGATAAATATACAATGTCCCACAAAGGAGCAATCGGAGTACTAAATTTTGAGCATGAAAGATATGTAATAAAAGCAACCAAGGTATTATAGGAAGGTTAGTAGTATTATTAGCCTGCTATTTGGGACAGTTCTCCAGTCCTCTTAATGCGACATGTAACATTTATAGGTTACACATCTGACTATTGTTAGGGCTATTACAAATAGTGGCATATTTAGAAAAACGGTTTTTTTTAAGGTAACTCTATGCTAACGTGTATCCAACCCACAAGATCTTTATGCCTTTACAAGAACTCATAGTTTAAAACATTGTTTGTAGAACTGTGTTGAGTTAAGATTTTGCTATATACGATATAACAAAGAATTATTTTGTTTTAAATATTTGTACGTGCGTTACATGTGTACATTTATAAATACACACAAACACTCAGAACCTTATAAATATAATATGTACTTTAAAATTACTTGCTTACTTACTCTTCATCACTCAATATAAGAAAAGTACTGATAAGCGAGCGAACCTGCGAGCAACAGCTATATACGAGTATGGTAGTTGTATTATATTGTAAATCGTTTGTGCACAACTTTTTGAGACTCATTTTCGAATTCTTCATTTTAATTCAACATAATTCAGTTATATGGTAATCTAACTTTAGTTTACTGTCAATATATACACCCAAATATTAAACCTCTTTAACGCATTCACTGTTTATACACATTCAGTTTAAGTTTGGTTTTACACAGCCCGTTGTAAATTACATCTATTGCACTCTGTAGAAAACTCTCTAAGAAACTTAAGTTAACACCACTTTTGTCTATGAGTGTAACGTCTGCAAAAATACAAATCTTGCAACCCCTTAGATCCTTACCCCAATTCTTGATACAAAGAAAAAAACAGGAAAACTGTCATTACCGACCCTTGGGCGGCATCGGTGGGTATTCTTGTGGGCTTGAGAATGTAACATTTGTTTCAATCCGTTATATTCTGTTTAGAAAATAGCTTATAAACCTAGTTAGTTCTAGCCCCGAATGATAAATCGATTGTTTGGAATTTAAATTCATTTTCATTAACTTGTATGCTATTGGAGTAGACAGCATTCGGAATTCTACTGTTTTCAATATTACACCATCTATCATATTTCCATCTTATTTATTTTTTTCTTAATAAAAAATAGTTTTTTACGGGTTTTCCAAAGAGCTTTTTGGTAACTGGCCTTTTCACTTATTTTTGATTCGATGTATTCGATTTAGGTTTTAGTACATTGATATTTGTAATGATTTATTACTATTTTATATATGTATCATACATCCATCCATCCAATTCTATTATTCGTATATATAGCTTTAAGTAAGGTTGGCTGCTGGAAAGATTAACGCACTTAGGCTTATTGGCCCATTTTGATGACACGTGGATCTGTAATCATCCTACTTTTGGAACCAATTTGAGCTTATGATGAAGCGTAGGATACTGTTAACATCCATATTCTTTAGATCGCTTAAATCACTGTAAAATAATATCCCTAAGTTGAGTTTTCTTCTTTGAGAGAGAGCTGGACATGTACTGAATAGGTGGAGGATTGTCTCTTCCTCCTTCTCGTTAATGCAGCTTCAACAGAAATCATTTGTAAAGACGCCAAGCCTTCTTACATGCTTGCCTATAAGGCAGTATCCAGTGATGAAAGATCAAACTCTTAGAGCGATTCAGATCCAGCTTTGGCCACATTTGTTTGGTCGCTAGAAATGTTGATTCAACAGTTCATTTAAGCTCTGTTCTTTTGTTAGCATCCAGCTTTAATATTAATTTTCACATAGCGATTATTATAACGATGCTACCCTTTTTCGGTAGAATAGGTAGAGTGGCTTCAATTTTGGCGAACTCCTCGGCCCTACAATTCCCTGAAATGTCTCAGTGGCCCGGCACCCAACATAAGTAAAGGTTGAACTGCTCTGCTATCTTCCTAAGAAATAATCGGCATTCAATGGCGGTTCTAGAATTTAATCAGACTAAGTGCCGGGACTTGATAACCGTCTGACAATTCGAAATACGGATATCCGTTGCACATATCACACTTTTCTTCGGCCGGGACAGAGCTTCTTTCATCGCTAAAAATTTCCGCCTGGAACACGCCCAATGAGTTAATATGTTAAGATTTAGCTGGAGGAGTTTTTTTTTAATGATATTAAGATGCTTACCTGAAATGGCTATAGCAACTTCATCCGCATAGGCAGTCACCTTGCTACCACCCTCTTCCAGGTATGTATATATATTCTTGTTTTTAAAAGAACTTAACATGACTACATTTATGATTCCAAAGCATGTGGTAAGTTTTTCGGAAAACGGGATAGTAAGAGAAAGAAAGATGTTTGGGCTCAGTGCCTATTTCATTCCATTGGTAACATTAAACATTTAATGGGAGACTTAATTATTAGTGTAAGTTGACTTGATGTTGTATTTAGGCAACCATTCATCTTACGAGATTTAAGTTTCCGAAAAAAAGGTCTTTTGGTCACGGTTAAGTATTGAACCCCGAACCGTCCGATTGGAAAGCCAATACACTACCAGAGTCACCCAAGTATATCAGCAGTTCATTAACAACTAAATTCCAAAGAATATGGTATATTTTATCAGAAGCCCCACCTAATTTGGAGTTTATTATCCTGCTATTTAGCATAAGACTGAGACATTCGCCAAGTGAAGCGCATACCTGCAGAGTTGACGGCGTAGTCGTGATTACGGATGTGTTGACGTTGTTAAAAACAATGTAATGTAGGGATCTTCGATGTAGCTAGTCAGTGAATGCAGAGCCGTTTCCACCGACTTTTTTTTACAGTAGGCATGTTGAGCCGTTGACAAAAGTCGTGGAGAAATTTTAGCTCGTGTATGGATATCAGTCAGTCATTCTAGAGTTTTCAAAAGAAAAGATGATAAACGTATAGGTCTGAGATCCTTTGAGACAACTTGAGATCATTTTACGGCTTTGGTAATCAAAGCAGCCTACTTTTGTAATCAGACCATTGTCCTGTTTTGGTCCCTACTGGCCGCGAATAGGGAGCTACTTGGAAAGTGAGTGCCTAGTAGCAGGTTGAGTGATTCATCACTAGAGGTTGTCAAAGAGCCTAGTTGTTTTCAAACAACTAAAATCTCTCCTTATACACCTATGGCTTTGGTGTATAGATCAAGATATCTTTGATCGGCACATGCGATAAGTTTGACGTGGCCTTGGTGCAAACCAGCGTCGCATGTGATGGGATGTGGTCAGGGGTTTTCCCGCAAGAAGTTGCCAAGAAGTTGCCCGAAAGCTGTAGCTTGAACAACTGCCACCCCATCGAGTATCGTTCTTGTCGATAACCGCTAAGTTATTGAATCTTTTAGGACTTCGCTAAAAGACCTCAAAGATGAACTGTTAAAATGACCAGAGGTTTTGGCGTTATTAGTTTTGTTCCTCTTGTGAACTGGCACGGTTTTGTCCAACGATCTCTGACGCTTGGAGGAGTCCTTTAGCGTTTTGAGAACAGTGGGTAGTACGTTTTTTTAGGATGTTGTTAGCCCATTCAATATTGCTCTTTATGTCTGAACTTCTCTCGATCTCCCTAATGGATCCAGAGGATTTGAAAATGCATAAAGCATTTCGACGTCTTATATAGAGCGCCCAAGATGGACCTAGCTGACTCAACTGAGCCCCTAATACCTCCTTGCAGGCCGTGGCCTGCCACAAACTTGCAACTGCTAGGATGAAGAAAGGAAGGATAGGTACCGATGTAACAATGACTTTTAATGTAATGAATGTGCTTTGAATACGTTTTTGTTCCCGTTCTACGTCCGAAGAACAGGGATGTGAGTCCGGGAACGTATTTGAAGAGCAGAGAGTACTGTCGTCAGCAAAGGAATGCACATATTAGATTACAAGAGCAAACAATAGATCGTTTATGAAAATTAAAAAAAAAGTGTCAGATACAAAACGGAACCTTGGCACACCAGCATTTATTTTATGAATATCAGACTTGAAACCACCCAAGACAACTGGAATTATCGAAAGGTAATTTCGAATCCCTTGAAGAAGAGGGTCTTTGATCCCAAAAGCACGCATTTTCGAGAAAAGAGCCTGATGCCATACTCTGTCATGCTTTAGAAATATCAAGTGCAACTTTCTTAGTTTCTTGATTTGGTTCCACTTTTCGTTGAGACATGTCATCAAATCATCAGTGAACCTACTGCACTGACGGTTGTTCAGAAGATTTCGTTTCTAGATATTTGAGGAGCTGACGGTTTATCAGCGTTTCCATGACCTTAGAAAGAAGGGACGTAAATGCAATGGGTCTATAGTAGGAGAGAGAAGTAGGTCCGCCTTTTTTAGTTACGAGTTGAAAAAATGCTGTTTTCCATTTGCTCGCAGAGTCCTAAAGGGTAGGATCGATGGAATAGCTTACGTATTGATTTTGCCAGCGTAGAATAACACCTTTTCAGAAGAAGGGGAGATATACTATCTATGTAGACCAACGGATTTATATATGTATGTTGAGATCTTCGGGTACTCTTAAAGATCTAATACTCTACTGAGTGCGAAAGAGGATAAGTCTCATTGAAGGTTCGACACACTCAAGAGTAAGCGGAGACAAATCACGGTCTGGAAGTGTTGAGCTGGCTGCAAATTGGGCAGCAAGCAGATTGGCTGGCAGCTGGAATTTCTTTATAAATGAGGGTTGAGATGGAAAAGAAAACAGAATTTCTGATGATTTTGACAAACGACCAAAAACTTTTACTACCTTTGAGACATTATAGTATTTTTTGCCTCAGTTCTTGGTCGTATTGAAACACACTTAAAAAAGGCGTTGCAGTCATTCCTGGCTCGTTTAAACTTGAAGAACAATATCTTCGATTGAGCGCTTCTGGACATTTCCAATGGCAATGGTTTTCATTCATTCACAGTTCAAAAAGTGATCATTTTTTAAAGGGATTGGAATAAGTAAATTTGAGGTAATCCGTAAAAGGGGCAAAGTAAAAGCCAGATTGAACCATCTAAACTTTTTTTTTCTGCTGTCATATGCTATTTTAGGCCTAATGAAAGTAGTGTTAAGCCATTTTGTGACCTAAGACTTCAAAAATTGATGACTGCAGGGATGGAAAATTGAGACCACTCATTCCTAAAAATTTGACTTAGCAAAATTTTGACACTGATTAACTTGAGACAATAAATAAACATCTCCTCTATATCTCTCCAGCTATAGATTTTGCATTCATTTTTACATACTTCGGGATGATCTTTGGCGAAATAGATCAAATTTATACATTCATATCACATGGATTGTGTATGTCAAATAACGAGTGCAGGCCCAAATAGCCCACCATAGTTTCGCTTTAAGTGTACGGCAAATTCGTTTGAAATACAGACGGAAATAAAAATAAATGTGAAAAATGAGAGGGTGAAAAACAGAAACAAAAACAAAACCGAAGGAAATATCATTTCCATTCGTAACTTTACTTTATTATTATAATCTCATCATCCAGATCGTCATCATCATCATCATCATCATAATCTTCATCATCATCATCATCGTCATCATCATCACCATCATCATCACCATCATCATCATCATCATCATCAATTCGTTCTCTGCCAGCAATGAGAAGAATAACAAATAAGAGGGGAAGTACGAAATATGAGTACCATCAAGAGAATTTCAATATTGAAGCAACCCCGATGCCAGTACTGTGCCGTACTTTCCAGATTTCGGTTCAGTTCAGTTCACTTCAATTCAGTGATCAGTCCAAGTCCAGGTTTAAACCGATTGCGATCCACGCAAATAGAGAGATTCGGATTCGATGCCTTGAGAGACATTCCCCTATCGTTATATTATTTATGTACATATATGTGTATATAAATATAATAAGACGACTTGCCTGACGGTTATATTTATCGGCAGAGAAGTTAAATAGATCAGCTCAACTATCGGTCTGTGTTTGTTCGTACATTATAAACGAGTTCTTGTTTAAGGCACGACATTTCGTGGCATTAATTACAGTTTAAGGGGTGAATATTATTATGCGCCATTATATCATCACACTTCGCGAGAAAATTTAAATTAAGATAAGCGCAAAAAACGGTGATGATGGGTAGTGTGCGGAATTTTGTAATTGTCCTTGCTGCATTAAGTTTAATTAACTTAATTAGTGCGTGTCCTCGTGCTCCAAGCCATTTGCCACACGGACGTCGTACTCGTGGAGACAATGGATATAAACTCATTGTAGCTGATGGTCCTAGTGGC
This sequence comes from Volucella inanis, assembly GCA_907269105.1. Taxonomy (NCBI): domain Eukaryota; kingdom Metazoa; phylum Arthropoda; class Insecta; order Diptera; family Syrphidae; genus Volucella; species Volucella inanis. Next base: position 102,337,139 of record OU026157.1, on the reverse strand, counting down.
TATGTACCCGGAAGGACATACAACAGTAAGTTATAATGTTTTTTTTTAACGTAGGTATGATGATTTTAATAATGTTTTGAAAAGAAAATTAATTTGCAAAATTGAAATACTATAACAAGAATGAGAGCAGATTTGTGTGTTATCAGTGAGTGATAACTTTTGTCACCTCTTGTTTCAAAGCGATTTTATTCCATTTTTAAAAGAACGCACAGAGTACTGAACTTTTGTAAGAACAGTAAACGTATATTTATTTAAAATATAGTAAAATAGTGATATCCACAGGCTTTTGACCAAACGGCTCATATCCTAGGATGATAAGCATTTTTTAAGATGGACAAAATTTGGTATACAGTGTAGGGAAACCATCAGAAATCAAATCTCGTTTGACAATTACCTTAAAAAATCGTTCAATTTTTTCCATTTTTCTAAGATAAGAACTTTAGTATCCTTTCCGCCTGAAACAATCAATTTTATGCCTTATCATAAGTGGAAAGTTGAGTGATCTTTTCAGTGATAAAGTGCTTGCAGTACAAGCGCCCACCATATCAGCTCTTAGAATCTACAGTCGGATGCGAACGTAAGTATGGTTTAAACGGAACATATCCAATGTAATACATGACATACAAAATTACAGACTACATAAGAACGATACAATCACTAATACCACTGGTGGCGGTGTGGCAATTCACTCTAGGTCAACTATTAAATAGAATAGTATGCTTAAATTTAGTGGACCCGGCACTGAGTTCATTGCTGTTGAACTAAGTGACTGTAGCATTAAATGTCTTGTCTCTTGTGTGTATAATAAAAACGGAAGAGGTTTCCTCGTGCAATGTTTTTTAGCTCTTTCGGACTATTGCGCACTTTATGAGCTCTTATGAGTTATGAGCATACACTTGTAATAGTTTGCGATGGTTTTAATGCCGATTTGATAAGAAGTGACTCACGTGCATTTCAAATAAAAGACTGAGTGTTTTCTGTTGGTACAAGTATAGTAACACGTTCTATCCCAGATTGTTAACCCAGTCTTCTTGATCTTGTTATAGTCTCTGATTCTAAGCATTTTCTCCTTTTTGACCAGATATCCTTTGATATCTTTGATCATAACTTTTTTTTTTTTTTTTACATGCAATGTGAATTTATCTAAATGTGCTACAAAAAAACTGCTGTGGCTCTTTAAGTAGACATAATATCTGCCCCCTGGTTGCAGTGTAGACAATGTGCAGATGCTAATGACGAATTTGATTCCTTTCAATCAATTTTAACCAAACTGCTTGATAGACAGAAAGAGTCCTAAACCAAAGCTATTTATGGTTCACCTCTGATTTGATTAACTCTATTAAGCTTCGGAAAAAAGATTCAAATTAAGGCATAGTCGTATAAGTTAAGAAAGGATGAGACCATGGAAAGAAATAGAAAGGAGTTAGACGAAATCAAAGTTAATAAAGACCTAAACAAAAGATGGAAACTTTGCTTAAAGTTGCTAAAAAAGTATGCGGTCAAAGTAATTTAAAAGGTAATTAGAAGGGAACCACATGGTAGAACGAAGAACTAAAGAAAGGAATTAAAATGAAGAAAAAATTATAGAATGACTTCATACAGAATAAGAGTAAGATGAAGTACGAGGAATACAAAAAGCAGAGGGGGAAAAGTTTATGAAAACCATTGAAAATAACAGTAAAGAAAGTTCAAAAATGTTCTATCGACTGCTAAAAAACATTTAAAAATAAAAAGACTGCATAACATAAAGGCAAATCATGCAAAAATATTAACAGGAGAAAAAGAGATAAAAAAGATGGAAAGATTATTTTGAAGAACTGCTGAATGGGGAAGAGCGTACTGTATAGTAGCATACTGTATATGTATTATAGCATAAGGAACAATAAATCACCGCAAAGGAAATGAACAAGAGCAAGAAAAGAAGAACTTGCAAAACTTCTAAAAAGCATGGGTGAAAAAGGTATCATACCATTATCATACGGTATCATACCGAATCATCTTATCTATCTACAACACTGCTGCCCATTGCTCATAAGATTTAGGGGGATGATACTATGATAGAACAAAGAATAAGATGAATCGTGGAAGGAAAACTCCTTGATTTAGAAAGTAGATTCAAACCAGGATTACACTTTTGCAGTATAATAAATTATCGAGAAAAATCTGGAGAAAAATAACGAAATATATACCTCATATGTCTCCTATGCAAGTAAAGAGCTTTCTGGTGGATTATAAACAACTTCAACCAATGATATCATACTCTTCGCTAGCTCGGAAAAAATTTTGAGGAAAATAAAAAAAATATGGAACGACATCTTAACATAATACCACAAAATTTACAACTTAACACAGAGAAAACAAAAGTAATGGTAATAGTCAGAGAAGAAAAAAATACCGAGGTGATGGTTGACGGAGTAAGACTGTAACCAGTTGTAAGCTATAAATATTTGGGCAGCATATTCAACAGCAGTGGTAATATAGAAATGGAACTATTGACAAGAATCAAAATGGCAGACAGAATTTTTGTGGTACTGAATAACAAATTTACCGATCATAGAGAGATCTGTAGAAATGCTAAAATCTGGATCTACAAAACAATATATCTTTCTGTCATTACATGGAGAGGAAAACTGGGTGCTAAAAGATAGACATACTACAAACATCCAAGCAATGGAAATTAAATATCTAAGGAGAGCATTAAGCGTTAAAAGAAACAAAGATATCGGAAATGAATACAAAGTAGAATCAACCAAAGTGGAAGATGGAAGAAGACAGACAAGTCAAAAGAGAGCATCAGGGAGGGACAGGAAAGGAAAACCCAAAACATCATGGAACAGAACACTGGAAACTATCTTGGAAACAGCGAGATGTACATAGAAATTGGCCAAAACAATAACAAGAGATAAAACTACCTGGAGAACGTTCGTGAAAGAAAGAAAGAAAGACAGTAAACAGGAGAAACCTCAACACCTTAGGGTAAAAATGATCAACTAATGTCAACTATTGCAACTTCAAATAATACTCGTACTCGTACGTGTATCAAAAAAAAAAAAAAAAAAAAAAAAAAAATACTGCATCAAAGCTTAGTACCCCCATACCCACCAAAAAGCTTAAGAGAAACTTAAGAAAGATCGGTGTTTCCAAATGCCTTAACACAGGGTGTTCTTGATCCAAATAATCTGAATAACTTTTCCGTAGGCGAGCAATTCTCTGAAGGTTTTTGGAAGATTTTGAAGTTGTAATTGAAGATGAAGTTTATAAATGCGTAATGGTTATAAAGTTTGACGCTATCGGAAGATGAGGATGAGCATATACCCATACGATTTACTTAACCGATTCTACCCAAAATTACAGCCCATCTCACTCACATTATTAAGTTTACAGTTGCTCAACGGCTATACTCGTAATAGACTTACTCGATGAAATACGGTAAGATTCTGACAAGGGTCATATAACATAAGTTTTCTCTGTTTGCTTATTTTTTGAAGACTTTTGATAGGGTAGATTACAACATTTTAAAGTAGAAGCTTATAAATTTATTTAGTCTCAGTGAGAGGGCTGTAAAACTTGTTGGCATCTGTTTATCAAAGAGCTTACAGAGAGCCACTTCTGGCGACAGATCCTCTTCACTAAAGGCCTTAGTTCAAGGGTATCACAAGGTTCGATACTGTTCTGGTCCGATATTGTTCTGCATGTTTATCAACGACTTCGTGTCATTCCGTATTCACACTTCTGTACATCTTTATGCAGATAACATACAACTTCATCAAGGAATACAAGCTTGATGAACTGGCTCTCTTGGTTAATGGGGATTTTATCTAAATATCTGCTTGGTGTGCCGCTAATGAATTGTTTCTAAACCCGACAAAATCCCAAATAATAGCAATACCAAGAGAAGTTTCGATTTTGCAAAACATATGCTTAACTAATCGTAAGATTACAGATCTTTAACATCGCATTAGTCTTGGTTTTATTATTGACCGGAACTTTTCAAATCAAAGTTATACTAACGCAGTTATTGGTCGAGTCTACGGATGTTCACGTAAACTGTGGCTAACTTCATATTTTACTCCTGTGGAGACTAGACGTAAGTTGGTACTAAAATTAATTGTGCCTCTCATTACGTATGCTGAGGTTGTCTATTTTGCTCTCGATTCGTTAAAAGTAAGTAGCATTCAATAATGGGGTCGCTTACAATAAATCTCCGTCCTATTTATCTAACAAGCTCGTCTTTAATCGTTCCGTAAAAAATCATAGCATGCATATCGTTCCTCTTCGTCACAAATACTTCAATTATCACGTTTATTTTTCATTCATGCTGTTAAACTAAGGTACTTGCTCCAAACGCAAATTAAATTAATCTCTAACCGTATAAAACTTAAAAGTGCGGTCCACTTTCACTTCTCCTCTTATTATACAAGTACATATCATATTTATCAATAGTTAAAAATGAAAAAAAATAATAATAATAAAATGAACTAAGCCGGACACTTACAAGGAAAACGCTTTGAGAAGTCGTAATCATTCTTACTTAACGGTCTCCCGACCCTTGAAGAATTTTTTCCTAAGACACCGCACCGTTTCATCCTCTTCGAACCCGGATATGGTGCTGATAGTTCGTAAGACCAAGCATTCTGGCATCCTCGGCTGTTTGATCTTTAAAACGTAGGTTTGTGCAGGAGCTCGCCTCGAACCTGAGGGCTGCGATTCGAAGATTTTCTTAGCTGGAGCATTGCTGTCCATCCGCTCATGTAGCACGTACAGTTCGCATTGTATTTTCATCCGCATTCGCCCTTCTCGCAAATGGGACCGTAAATTCGACGAAGAATTTTTCTATCAATTGTACCCAGTATTACTTCTGCTTTCCTACTGTACGAGTATAGCAGAACTAGCAGGACCAAGGTCTTGTACAGGATCACCTGTTTTTTTATAAATCGAAGTAACAGCGATTTGTTGGGGTAATTTTTCGTCGAATCTCTGCTAAGGTGGCTTACTTAGATGCTCACTCCGAGAATTGTCATTTGTACCTTGCATATTTGTATTCATATGCTGGACTGATCTATTAGATTGAATTCTACTGGGAATAACGCTATTACCTAGTCCACATTCGTTCTACGTTTGCCTGACCTAATTTCATCTTTTCGGGTGTCATTTTGACTATAAATGATCTCGTTAATATCATATGAATTATGAATAATGAATTATGAAAATCTATAGACAGTTTCAAATTTCTTTAACTCTAAATCTTTGCAAAATGGTTTTAACCGATTCTCAGCATGGTTTCCATACTCCTGGAAGCATTTATCATTTTTTAATTGGACCTAATATATATAAACCCAATCTGTAGCTTCAGTCATATTAATGTGGAACCTGGAGGTTATTTGTGATGCAGAACTCAATTCCTGGGACTATATTGGGTCCATAATTATTCTACGATAGGCTTTGTTAAGCAATGGTATGAGAATTCTTTAATCCCTTAATATCAGCTTCCTCAGGCCACTTTGGGAGTATGCTAGAAAGTTATGGTCGTCTTACTATAAAAACCATATTTCATATGTATTTCGTATTTAAGCTGTCCAACGCAGAACTGTCAGTTTTTTCTTATAGGTTAGCATGACCACCAACGCCGTATCTTTTTTCTTCATTGTCTTACTTTAGTACGATGTCATCCAGGTAGATGGCTGTTTGTTTGTTGTGCCTTTAGTGTTTCACTACCTAAGTTAATAAAGATTTTAATTGTTAAGTTTCTAACACTCAGCTAAATAATGCTATATTCGGGTTAAACGAAAATCTGTTACAGAATTTCCTCAAAATCCTTTAGTTGAGATACTTATACTTTTTTCCCTATCGATTGTGTGATGTTCTGTTATTGTTATTGTACGTAATGACAGAAAAACTGGTATGATGCTGTTATATTTGATCTAAATTACAGAAGTCTTAAAGCGACTAGAAATGTGCCAATGGTTTCCCAATTCGAATTATTTTTTATAGACTAACTGATAGTTTGTAATAAAACAAGGAAAATAGCAATTCCAAAAAATTGTTTTGGAAAATCATCGAATTACCATAAGAGAAGTTGCTGAGGATGTTGACATATCGGTGGGCTCGTGTCAGAGAATTTTTTCTGATGTTTTGGGTATAAGACATGAGTCAGCGAAGTTTGTTCCCAAACTTAAATATTTTTTTATAAAAATATAAAGTCATCTTACTTTTTGAACACACTTCGTATATGAACGTCAGCCATGCATCTGATGGCTTCTCTTTTATCAGCATTTGATGCTCTCGTAGGAACAGAATTTCCATTTCGCCGTGTTCCGTGTGTTCTCGTTATCCAGGAGATCTCCCGTATTTCTGAATTCTGAGCAGGATGAATTTTCAGAATAAAAAAACTACTCATGAATTTGCTGTATAGAGTATTTAATTCTGAGCGTTGAGCTTTGCACTGCGTTAGCGATTTCAAATGTAATCTCTGAGCAGATAATGTTCTTTTTGTAGGTTTATCGATTTTCTCGCTTTTTGCATTCTATTTTTTACTACGACTTACCTTTTTTTTTCGTTTGTTAAAGCTGCTCTATCTTATAAATGCCAGCATTAGATTAGAGCACGTACCGCACCAGTGGAAAGTAGCCGAAGTTATTATGGTTCCGAAACCCGGTAAACCGCTATCTGAAGTCAAGTCATATACACCAATATCGCTTCTCCCGATTACATCGAAGGTCTTCGAGCGAATCCTTCTTTATCGTCTTAAACCAATTACCGACACAAATTCCCTCTTGCCTAATCATCAATTTGGCTTTAGAAGCCAAGTTCATCGAATAACCGATGTAATTGAACGAGCAATCGAGTCTAAGCTAGTCTGTTCAAGCGCATTCCTTGACGTTTAGCAAGCCTTTGATAAGGTACGGCATAAAGGCCTAAAATATAAACTCCGACAAGCCCTACCCCAGCAATTGTCTTGTATTTTAGGTTCATATCTGGAAGACCGACTCTTCCGTGTAAGACACGGAAACGAATTTTCCACTTTTAAGACAATAAAGGCGGGGGTGCCGCAAGGAAGTGTACTTGGCCCTCTACTATAATTGCTTTTTACCCGCGATATACTGTCCTAGCCACATTTGCTGAAGACACTGCCATTTTGACAACGGCTAAAACAGTCGAAGAAGCAACTGCCAAGTTGCAACGTGCCCTTATACGGATTAACAATTAGACAAAGTTTTGGCGAATCACGCTTAATGAAAACAAGTCTGTCCACGTGAATTTCACTCTCAAGAAAATTGAGAATCCACCGGTGTTTATCAACGCAGTACGAATTCCTTACGCGAACGAGGCCAAATATCTCGGTATGACACTCGACGCTAAACTAAAATGGAGAGCACACGTCAAGAAAAAACGTGAAGAGCTTGAAATCAAATATAGAGATATTTACTGGCTTATTGGAAAGTATTCCAAGCTTAGCTTAGAGAACAAACTGCTGTTATACAAGCAAGTGCTAAAACCGATCTGGACATATGGTGTACAACTTTGGGGTTGTACTAAAAATAGTAACATTAATGTATTACAGACATTCCAAAACAAAGTTCTTCGAGGTATTGTTAATGCGCCATGGTACATTAGAAACGATGATATCCACAGAGACTTAGGAGTCGAAAACCTTCACAACGTAATTAAAATGTTTGCGCGAAAACATAATAATCGATTACAAGGTCATACGAATATTTCTGTTCAACAGATCCTCGACGAGACAAATTTATTGCGCCGTCTGAAAAGGATATCTTATAAAAACAAAATAAAATGCGATAGAAGAACTGCTTGTTGAGTGTGAACTCAGTCGTGGTTTGCATAAGGGATGTGTTTTTTTAGTGAGTAAGAATCTCACACTACTATAGGCTCAGGGCCTATAGTGTCTATGGAGATTTCTCACCTTCCCATAAAAAAAAAAAAAAAAAATACATATGTATATATAAAACAAAACTTATTTTCAAAAACCGAAAGAACTTTCGAAACAACCTAGTATTTCATGGTCTCAACCGGCGATATACAAACTCACACCGTAAAATTTTTTGTACTTAAGTTTTTTTCTCCACGAGCAGCAACTAAAATGGGAATCAATTATACTTGAATAGTGAATTTATTTTAAAATCAAAGAAAATTTCTTAATTTAGTATTTCAGCGAAAGGTAAATATTGTTTAATAAAAAAGGAAATATGTATTGTAGTTTTTGCAAACAAATGGGAACTTTTTCAAAGAACTTCTGGGAACATTTTATCATTCTATTCAAAAGCTCCCGCCAATCAAATTGCCACTTCAGTTCTTTTCAGTAGACTTTCGAGTGCAGCTCAGTATAGTATTTCTTTTACAGTTGTGGAAAAATTTCACTTCGAACAACATGGCGACTTTTCAAAAACTATCATCAACAAGTGACAAGCGATTCGCAGACATGCAAGACAATCTTTTGAAGCTACAAAATGAAATTTTAGCTCTCACTGCAGCTGTAGCAGAGATGTGTGGCAGTTGATCTTCTTAGCAATGAAAAGTTCAGTTTTCGACTCTTGAAAATGATTTTCAAAGACTCGGGCAACAATTCGCTGATGAACGTGGTGAAAGTATCACAGCAAATGGAGAGCTTGATGCAGATATTAACGCTCTCACTAATCAGTTTAACACAATGGAGATTAGAATCGATTCACTTCAAAATTCAATTGAGCAAAAAATTCAAAAAGAAGATAAAATGCATTTACCAGCTCGCATAATCGACGAAATAAAAGGTCACAATTTTTCATCAGCTGAATCGATGATTGTTGAGCTGAATGATAATAAAAAAATTCGTAAAATCGTCCATGATGTATACGCCAACTCTGACGAACATTTTGGTTTTTTTGAGGCGGAAATTTTAAATGCGAAAGAATTTGACGTGAAGAGAAAAGATGCGCCAAGAAATGACATGGATGAAACTGTAGCCTTAATGTCGTTACAGTCATAATGGAAAGTCTAAAGACTGTCTTGTTTGCGGATGACTATCAGAAAAATTTTCAAGTACAAACGCTCACAAAAGCCATACTGGATTTTCGTAAGGACGTTTCTAACGAAATCATGCAGCGCATTGTCGTTCATTCATATGGTGCCGTACTGGCTGTCAAGATCGCAGACAACATATACAGCAACACTAACATGTCAAAAATAATTGTAGGACTTACCGCCCTATTCCGAGAATTAAAAAAGAATGATAACTACAATAACAAAGCAGTTCTAAGCATTGGATGCTCCTTCAAGAAGCTGATGGCAATGACTGCTTACGAAAATGTTTTAGAAGAACACACACAAAATCTGATGTTTTAATCCGTAGAGCTACCGATAAGTATTTGTAAGTTGCGGGCTATTGGTACACTTGGCAGAATAAACGTTCCGTGTGCATTTGGACAACACCGACCAAAAAAAGTGAAGAATGCTGGTATGTTCAACAGAGTGGTTACTTTGTTTCCAAAGTAAACTTTATTTGAACGAATATATGAGCGAAGCGGATGAGGGCATAGATTCTATAAGGTGTTACGTTATTACATGGATGCTTGGCGGTAAGATGGGAAGCAAAAGCGATTGGGATATCGAGCTGGAAGGTGATTATTGTTACATAAAAAACACTCACTTCGGTGAGTACATGTATTCAAGCAAAAGCGAGTATACTCTCACTAGAAAATAACATTAGCCGACTAAGAATTGTTACATTTGGTCATGATAAATTTCAGATAATTCATCTATAAACCATTATGTATTTATAACGAAATTAAATAGGTTTTTTTTTAAATTTTTTTTTTAATTTATTAATTTCTATCAAAAAGAGGGTAAGATTTTCCTAAGAAGGATTCGATTGTGTTGGCCATACATGGACTTGCATAGATGGCAAACGTTACTTATGCATTTGCAATCCTTGACATTGCTCAAAATCCATTGTGATTTTGCCTAAGTTTGTGTACCGCATGTGGTACGTTGAATTTGAATTTGCCGCAATGACAGAAATTTACTCGTAAAGTTCACTATGCTGTGTAATATGGATAACGTACCATACATATATCCGTATGTTTAAAATGTGTGACAAATTGACATTGTTGACAATTTACATGTATTCATAGCAGGGTCGCACGGATAGGTACAATCAGTAGAAAGCGGTTTTTGGAACGGTAAAAACCTGGAAAGACGAAAGCGTCGACAATGAGTTCGGTTTTGAATTAAGATAAAACCAAAAATATGCTATCGACAGAACATCAGTCAGTACTCTCTTTACTACAGTACTTTCAGACAGTTTGTGGTTGTCTCTATCTCAGCTCGGCCATAAACTCTGGTGATGAAACCTCATCATAAACTAAACGAAGAGTTACATTTGCCAATCGATTTTCTTTGCAATATCAAGGCAATTGAGTAGTAAGACAAGGCAGGCTAGGGAGATTTTATAGAAGATGTTAATCATCCACACCCAAATCTATGGCATTCAAGTATGGACGTTTCCAAGATAAAAAAAAATAAAAGGTTTTGAATGCAAATTATTCGAGTAGTTTTGGTCTCGTTTCTATGTACGGTCTTTAAAGGAGAAGCTATAATAGCAAACTCTACGAATTTTACAGCGACCTGCTCGGAAAACTGGTCATTAGTCGCCTGAAACGGATAGACCAAATGAATTTTACGCTCCGGCTTCGGCTGTGTCCAGGCCCATCTTGCGTTTTAGTGTCATCTACATAAGTAAGGAATTTTTCAATTGCCTACTAAGTCTGAAGAAACAGCGTTTAGTAATTGCGATTCCCTTAAATTTCTACGGTGGTGTCGTTTTTGATGTTACAGTGGTATCCAGGTGGGTCAAGGCCAAGGTCGACACGTTGGGATTTGCAAAAAAAAAAAAAAAAACTAGAAAACATCTGACAGTACCTGACGTAGCGGGAATGTAATAAATCAGTTTAGATCGAAGGGCTTTGAGCTAAAACAATTCGAAAATGATGGTGATAATATGTATATATTGTACAAAAATGTTCCTCTAAGACAGAATCTAGTTTGTAACCTTGCTGACTTTAGTCTGCTCGGCGATTTTAATTTATTATACAAATTGGAGCAAGAAATTTGCATTAAATTTTGTGTAAAAAATAGAATCAAGTTCTCTAAAATACTTGAAATGTTGACAGTGGCATATAGTGAGTCTGCTCTAAGTAAAAAACTTGTTAACAAGTGGTCCAGCTCTTCCAATATGGCCGAAAATATGCCAATGACGAACCTCGCTCTGGACGTCCCAACACATCTACAAAAAATGATAACGTCGGAGCTGTGAAAAAAATTGTTTGGAAATTCGTCAAATGGCCATAAGAGCAGTTTCTGAGGATGTTGGCATATCGGTCGGCTCGTGTCATGCAACTTTTTCGAATGTTTTGCGAATGAGACGTGCGTTAGTGAAATTTGTTCCGAAACTTCTTATTTTTGAGAGACGTCCTGACTTCCTCAAAAAGGTCATAACTGGTGACGAATCATGGGTATATGATTATGACGTTGAAACCAAAGCCTACTCGTTCGAATAGATACACCCAGGAGAGCCAAGACCGAATTTGATCAAATGTCAAAGTTTTCATCACTGTTTTTTTTATTACCGTAGCGTTAAGCATCAAGAGTTTTACCTCTTAAAGATATGCGCCGTTTCCGAGAAGCAGTACGAAAAAAAACGTCCGGAATTGTGGAAAAACAATTCAAAACAATCACGATAATGCGTTTCCTCATTCATCGTTGATTGTGAGAGATTTTTTGACCAAAAACAACACAACAATCACCACAAGGGGTGGCCGTGGTGTAGTTGTATATGCATAGACTCCTCAAGCAGAGGGTCACGGGTTCGAATCCCGTGCAAGGCAATTCTTTGAAAAAGTCTTTTCATAGAATTTGTATGAAGTTATATGAAAATCCCGTTGCTGGTTGGGCTAAAATTTAACGAACAACTAGCACGTACTAAGACCCACTGGTTGAGGATGCACTGGCTCGTCCCGTCCAGTTTGACAACCACCTCTGGGAAAAATATCGAAACCTAATACACCTGAGTTTCAAACTACTACACCACCCGCCCGCGCCCTGGAGAAAAGCCAGTAAAAGAGTATTCATATATTTTTATAAAAAAAAAAAACATTCACATATCAAATGACAGAGATTTGCAACGAATGGCGAAATAATAACGACATCGTTAGAAGAGCTCAAGGCTATATAAAGTGCTTCGAGTATTGAAAAAAAGCGTTGGCACAAGTATATTATTTCTAAGAGCGATTACTTTGAAGGGGACAACATTAATATTGATAAATAAATAAATACTTGTCTTACAAAAATATAAAGTCACCTTACTTTTTTAATCGAAAAGTTCAACCAAAGTTTGTATACCAGTTTGTATACCAGTTTGTATACCAGTTTGTATACCATTGATCTCCAGGAATTGAAAATACAGGCAAAAGGAATTTCCAGCAGATGTTAAAAGTTAGAAAGAGCTTAATTAACAGGTTATGAAAAAAAATAATAATAATAATAAATTCGGCAATAAATAATTATAATTCAGGTAGTTCCTACAGCTAACTGATAAAAAGTTGGTTCAATAATTGTCATTTTGTGCACAGAGAAAAGATGCCTATGATTTGTTTGCCGATTCAAATTGACGGGATAGCGAGTGAACTTTTCAAAATTAGGACGGATCAAGACGGATTCAGTTGTTATCTTTCTTATCTTTCTAATGTTTTTTCTATGCAAGATCCTTGCTTTTGAACTTCAAATTTATATCATCTGATATTTAAAGAAGTGTTTCTCTTTCGCTCGTTATCTGACTGTAGCGTTTTCTGGGCATACATAAACGTTTTCGCTTTCAAATTGTGACATTGCAGCATAATTAATACCCAAATCGGAGATAACTTTTACTGACTGTTTAACGAGGCTAGCTTATTTAAGAATTCCTGTAGAAATTTCGAGTATGCAGTGACATAATAACTTTAATAGCCAGAAAATCACCACAAGCACATAGAGAGGGTGTTGTCTAGGCTTCTCCGCCTGTATGACCTTCCATCCGTCTATTGAAATCATAAAGGTGTGGAGCTTGAGTCTTTAAACCGACTTCCTACCGTCGATGGTCATGTTTCGGAACCAAATTCGCATTTTGAGTCTCATCGGAATGTCTCTATCAAGAATTAGCTATAGTTTTAGGTCACACCATGTCACATTTCTTGTGAATACAGTCGCTTAGGAGAAATTGCTTTCCCATTTGACAAACTTGATAGCATCTTTTGTAATGGTTGTTTCCTTTAAGAGTTGCTCCTCAATGGCCGGCCATATGGTATCATCTCTCTTGTCGTTATTTCGCGTAAGTTCTATACCTCAACTGTTGCTTGTTGTTGTTATTACCCCTTTGAACTCGCATCCAATTGTCGGTTTTTGCCAATGTCTTCTTTGTACTTGACCGCCTGTTCTTCACTCACACCTCTTGAGGTCTACATATAAGAAAGGCAATCTTATTCACACTCTCACTGAGCTCCTTAAAATCGCCGCAATCATGATGGTATCTGGTCATTTGGGTTTTATCGGGTCTTATTGACACCTTGTCCCCCTTCTACTCTTCTTCTTTCCAACTTTATTCTTGTTTTTATGTATTCCTCTTCTTTTGCTAGCGCTTAGTGCTGTTGTCTCTGACCCACTTTGGGTCGCAGCGCCATTTTCTTTATTATTAATTCCACTACTATTAGTTCGTAAGTGCCTTGATACTATCAATGGTATTTTCCATTGGCTTGTTTATTGAACGCTTTCGAAATCGTCCATTTTATCGACTATGATCTCAACCTTCCTAGATCTTCCCTTCTTTTGTGAAAACTAATAGATGGGTTGTCGCTACCGTCGTTTGATCCTCGGGTATTTCATTCCGTCTTTCGCCCAAATGACATTCATGTGTTAGTTTTCTGACAACTTTTGGGGCTGTTTGGAGAGGTTGCATCTTTTTAAATATTTTATTTACAGTTGAGGTCTGTATTGTGATTTTTAAACTCCGAAGGAAATGATTCTCTTTGTTTTTTTTTTCGTCTCATTCTTTGCCATTTGCTCAGAATTTTTTTCAGTTCATAATAGGGAAGTCCAAAGATCCGGCATACATCTCAATTCGACAGATTTAGATAGATTTAGTCGATTAGTTGGAGGAGATGGTTGATAAATGAGAACTTTATTTTCATTGCTCGTTTTGCAGTTGTCCTCCTTGGTTCGCGTACTCACACAAAAGTTCAACATTTTAGTCACTTTACCATAACAGCAGAGGCTGCTAACGGCTCAAGACGTCCAACTATTGCCAGTCCTAAAAGAGTCGGACGCTTTCAATTATTCAGCGATGCTCTGACCACATTCAATGAGAAATGTGTGAACACTGTTTCTGAAGCTGATGACTTACCAAAAACTGAAATTCAAGTCATGTGGGTCGCGCCGGACTCTGGTTCTGGATGTGTTTCTATCTCGGCAATGGTTTATGAAGGTTCACATGCTTGGTTCTCCGATGATGGTCACCTGACGCAAGTAATATGCGAAAAGAAACCAGCCGCAGATACTATTAAAAAAGAATGCTGTGCTTGTGACGAGGCAAAGTATAGTGTAAGTATTAAAAATTAATTTTCTATTTCTGAGTTTATATATGTAAATTGTTCTCAGTTTGTTTTCGAAGGTATTTGGTCGAATGAGACCCATCCTAAAGACTATCCATTCGCAGTTTGGTTAACTCATTTTTCAGACATTGTTGGTGCCAGTCATGAATCGAATTTCTCCTTCTGGGGTGAGAACCATATTTCTACCGATGGATTCCGTTCCCTGGCTGAATTTGGTTCACCATCGGCTCTCGAGGCTGAGTTACGTACTAAAGGTCCTAAGTTGAGAACTCTCATCAAAGCCGCCGGCTTGTGGTATCCAAGTGTAAATCAAAACACTTCATCAAATTTTAGAGTCGACAGAAAGCATCACAAGGTTTCTTTGGTTTCCATGTTCGGTAAGTTCGATGATGATTTCCGAAAAAAAAAAACATTTCATTTCCTCTTAAGGTCCTTCGCCTGATTGGGTTGTGGGTATCAGCGGCTATGATCTTTGCACCGAAGACTGTTCATGGAAGGAATCAATGGACTTTGATTTATATCCATGGGACGCTGGCACCGACAGTGGTATCACTTATATGTCTCCAAATGTTGAAACTATACCCAGAGAAAGAATGCATAGAATTACGACTATGTACCCGGAGGACCCTAGAGCACCATTCTATAATCCAAATTCTAAGACAATGACTCCTTTGGCGAAATTGTACTTGCGACGCGAAAAAATCATCTCCCGAAATTGTGATGATGACTTTTTGCAAGCCTTGCAATTGGATGTGTCAGATGACTCTGAAGATCAGGATACTAGACGTAAGTATTGTAGATTAGAAAACCATAGGAGCAAGTTTATGAATTTAAATTTTAGATGAATGCAGAGTAACTGATTATTCGGAGTGGTCGCCATGCTCGGTGACCTGCGGAAAGGGACTTCGAATGCGCACAAGGGAATATTATAACCCTGAGAAGGCTAAACTCTCCAAATGCTCTAGACAATTGGTGTCGAAGGAAATGTGTGCTGCTCCAATTCCAGAATGTAGGTAAGTGTTAAGTCGATCTTTTGATGATTGAATCTTTGTCCAATTTTGTGTTGGTTTGGCTTTCAGCGAAAATTCAGACGACGATGAAGAAGGTGAAAACCTGGCTAAAAGTCAAATCTTAGTCAATGAAGATGGTGAAGGTGCTGGAGTTTGTAAAACAAGTCCATGGAACGATTGGTCAGAATGTTCGGCCACTTGTGGTATTGGTATTACTATGCGTACACGAACTTTTGTCGATCATGTTGGTCGCAAGCGTTGCCCTCATATTAATGTTGTAGAGAAACAAAAATGCATGAAACCTGATTGTACATTTGAGCAAGTGGAATTGCCAGATCCAATTTGTCCAACAACTCAATGGAGTGATTGGAGTCCATGTACGGCAACTTGTGGTCGTGGTGTTACCATTCGTACACGTCTACTCTTGGTTGAGGATGATTTGTTGAACAATTGTACAGCTCGCATGGAATTACATCAACAGAAAGAATGTTCCGTTCGCCAGGACTGTACCATTAACTATGACATGGCAAAGGGTAAGTCCGCATATAGGCCGATTAATATTTAAATTAATCTGTCTACATAATCGATTGTTTATGTAGAAATCTGCAAAGAGAAACCCGATTCTGGTCCATGTCGTGGAGTCTACACGCGATATGCCTACAGTCAAGATGTTGGACGTTGTGAGTCCTTTACATACGGCGGATGTAGGGGCAATCGAAATAATTTTCTTAGCGAACATGATTGTATGAACACTTGTCGAATTTTGGGTAAGTACCGAGGTATATTGTTTTTCCATTACATAAACCTCAGACTTGATCCAATTGAAATTTCCAGAAACTTCTCAAGACACATATCGTCAAACAACTATAGTAACACCCATCTATAGGAAGCAGATTCATCAGAAAATATCGACAAATTTAGAAATCCCCGAGGGTTGCATCATGTCGGACTGGTCTGGTTGGTCCGAATGTAATGTTCGATGTGGTTTGGGTTACTCGGAACGTTATCGTTATGTGATAAGTGAGCCAAAAAATGGAGGACAACCATGCCCTAAAAGAACTGTAAAACGTCGCAGGTGTACCATGTCTGATTGTTGAACTCAAACAAATATGGAAGACAGGGACGGATTAATATTCAGCTAGTGTTGCCATGATTTTTTAATTTTTACTTTGTAATTTTATGTTTTTTTACTTATCTTGAATTTTATCAGCTACATAAATGGTATTGAGAACATTTTTACAATTTGCAATAAATATTAAATATTAGGTGCGCAACTAAGTTATCGTTAGCTACAACTTTTTCCCATCAGTGTTTATCTTTTGAGGATATCCACGAATCAATCCATTTTTTGATGTCTTCATATGCTGATCGCCATCGAAAGCAACAAGTAATAATCGGACCGCGCAATATTTAGAGAATATGGCGGGTGGTGTAGGACTTCCCATTTAATCGATTCCAGGTAGGTTTTAACGGTTTATCGTACTGTATAATCCCTTTTTCATACCTCTGCTCGTATTGTGGTCAGTTTTCGCGCAGTGCTCGAAATGATACCGTTTCCTTGTAATGGCTTCGTTGGGTTTTAACAGTCCATAACAAATAACATTGACCTGGTCCCACCGAGCTGGCGACGTAGAAGCATGACCGGGCAGTCCCCATGACTTTTATTTGTTTGATTTACCGTAATGAATCCATTTTTCATCAGCTGTCAAGAAGAAAACCCTTCCTTTTTTGCCGCTGGAGCAGTTGTTCACAGGCAAAAAAACGACGCTCAACGTCCCTTGACTTCAAGTCATAAGGAACCCAAGTGCCTTGTTTTTGAATCATTTCACGGAACCAATCACGGGACGTTTTTTCACTTAGAACAGCATCTCCATAAACTTTTTGGAGTTCTCGATGTGAAAAAAGAAAATCAACACCTCCCGCAAATGATAATCTGGCACACATTTTCACAAAACCAAAAGTATATGACACCAAAAAAAAATCACTAATGTGTCAAAACGGATACTGTATGAGCCATCTATTGATTTAGAGAACTTCCATACAGTTCCATACAAAGAATATGGAACATACAAGAGTACATACAAGCCAGAGTGCCTTTCATACGGCCTCTAGCTATGTTTATCATCGCTGGGAAATATTTTCATCCATCTAAATCCTTCAAACTTTTACAGGCTCCCTATGTGTTAAAATAGTGGCCAATTCGTTACATCAAGTTTAATGACATCCGCGATTACATGCTCCCTGAATCTGAGAATTGGTATTTTTTTAAGTCTCAAGGTTTTAAGTTCTCATGGTTTTTCACAGCCGTTTGCTGACCGTCGTGGAGGTAATACTTGTTTCGGCTTTTCGCTAAAAATAAAAAAAAAAAAAAGAGTCTGCAAATAATAATTTTGGCAAGTGAAACCTTAGAGGCAAATTATCCCAGCGCAAGTGGTGTCCGGCTACAGTCGTTCACTGACTTTCAATAAAGAAACTTGGCCCAGTGAAAGAAGACGTGGTGTCACAATCGGAGGTTTGGGTTCGATTATCAACCCAAGATATTCTGTTTTGTTTTTTTTTCCTTCCTCAGTTCATTAAAAAAACAATAAACAAATGACACTGCAAACAAAAGAAATCACGGGATCAAGCTAATGGGAGGAGAAAAACATGTGATAGAGATGCGACATCAAGCCACTTATCAATTCTGGTACCTGAAAGCAATACCCAGCATAGGAGGAAGCTAAAACCAAACCAAAAACAACCCCAGCAGCAGCAGAAATCAACGAAGCTAAGGGTACCTCCAATTAACATATTTAAGGTGGAGCTAAAGGATATAATAGAATTATGTAAGTTGGCCATAGGCCGCAATACAAAATATAAAATCTGATAAAAGATTTGATGACGGAGTTCTTCTCCTTTACACCGAAATGTAAAAAGCTGCAAATTATGCTGCATAGGGGACTGGAGCATTCAAGGATCCGTAGGAACTCGAAATGAACCGGGCTTAACGCACCTTCAGTTATAATGTGTTCGTACATGGTGCGGCAAATCCTGCAATGAATGTTAGTTAACTTATTAGGTTAGACCCACGCTACCTAAGTTGCTTAAAGACCAAGCCCCTGATGTGGTTTTGCTTAGCGAAACTAAACTTACCAATAGACACAACTGAGGCACAAAATAGCTTGGCAGACACTTATCACCATACCACAAACTGTCTATGCACCTTCGTGTTTGACAGTGACCATTGCGGTCTTAGCACCTAAATAACTGTTCCCAATGATATTGCGGAATTGGATGAGTTTATTCAATAACTATACTCTCTGTAAGGCGCATTGAGCAGAATACTCACGAGAGTACTCTTCAAGCCAATAATAAAGTTTTTGAAATATCTCAAATGGTTTGCTTTTTATTTAAAAAAAAGTTGTCAAGTCGTTATTAGAAAACCCTATACTATGAGCAGCAGCCACAGAACCAAATGAGGCCGTTGATGATAACAACTTCTTTGTGATTGAGGATCTGCAGGAGAAGGTAGAGACTATAGGAAAATGGAATCCTTGTACATAATTTCTACCTTCGAAACTAAATAGTGTACTGGCGATTCGAGAGTTCGGGTTTCATCCAGTTCAGTAACGAAAATATGACAAATAACTTCATCGCCGGTGAAAGGGTGAGGATCCGGTGAGGATCTGCAGGAGAAGGTAGAGACTATAGGAAAATGGAATCCTTGTACATAATTTCTACCTTCGAAACTAAATAGTGTATTGGCGATTCGAGAGTTCGGGTTTCATCTAGTTCAGTAACGAAAATATGACAAATAACTTTATCGCCGGTGAAAGGGTACAGCACCCGTTCATTTCGAAGAAAGATCTACAAACGATCTTCGAATCACTTAGAAGTAAGAAATCAGTGTGAACCGATAGAATATCGAAAATTGTGCTTTGACATTTCCCACCAGAAGCGGTGGACATTTATGCTATCCTGTTTAATAATGTAATGAATAATGCTCATTACCCAGCGCATTTGAAAACTGTGGTGGTACAGCCCAACTTCAAAAAGGATAAAGACACTTTCAATACTGCAAATCTTCGATCGATCAGTCTTCTTCTAAATATCAGTAAGGTGTTCAATAAAGTGATCAATAGAATCCTCATTAAGTGGGTTAAGGACAGAAATATGGTTTCGAATAATCAATTCGGTTTCAAGGCGGTGCATGATGTCATTCAAACCGCGTCTAAACTGGTATCTGATATCCAGTGGAGTAAAAGCAAGAAACAATGCACAGGTGCCTGCTTGATTGACACCGTAAGATTAGAAGGACGACCCTTCCAGCTGAACAGGTTGGGAACAAGTAAATCGCTGGTATATATTCTTTTTGATATGCTCACTAGTAGATAGTTCATCGTGAAGAATTGAGATGCGACTTTTTCTGGAATATTTGTCATTAAAAATGGTGCAGTTGATTCGCTAATCGTATTTAACAACTACACAAGTGATCTTGTGCTCACTTCATCATGCTATAGCGTACGAAGACCGCTTGATCGCATAAAAAACGGACGCAAAAATCGATATCATTAATATGCTCTTACAAATCTACTTCGCTAAAATTAAACGATGACTGGAAGTTGAAGATCAACTTGCAGCTTGCTATTTAGGACGCCTTTTTTTGTTGTCTCTGCAGATATCAGAAAAAACTGGCAAAAGTTTTCGATCTTCTTACAACACTAGCATCCACTTGCTTGTCGAAATGTGGTCAGATACCTTGGGATCAATACCTTTATTCTAACAAATATATAGATGTTGCCCCGGTCAGAGCTAAAGGTACTTTTGTCCTTACAAAGAGACTGTTTTATAGCAGCTATCTCGAATTGAGGGATGTATTTGAATTTCCCTAACGGGAAAGATTCGTTAGTTCGAGGGGGCCTGTTTAAGAGTTTAAGCCTGTTTAAAATTCTATCCTAACGAACTCTTATATAATAGCTGAATCTAATAAGAGTGGACAATTTCGTCCTTAAGTTGATTCGAAGGCAAATTGCTAGAGTTATGTATTCGTTGAACAGTCTGATATCGGGGCTTTGTTACCGCAGTTATTTTTATCACGACAGCGTGCGCTAAAATAAGCGTTACTCTATTTTGATAAAAAAAGAGCTGATTTTCCACGTCGCTCGAACTAGAGTCGGTTCAGTAAGGCGGTAGGGAATCGTAATCTGATGGATGTTGCTCAGCAGCACCAGTAACTTTGGAGGCTAGATGAAGGGAAGGAAAATCTTCGTCGTTTCCTTCTAATTAGGGTAGTCCCATTTAGAGGCAAAGCCGGTAGGCTATATATTTTACCCTATGGTCGGCTTACATAGTTTAGGTAAGATTAAGGTAGTTTTAAGATTGTAAAAAAAAATTTAAAAAAAAATATAAAAAATAACAATAAAAAAAATAAAGAATTGTCCCAAGAATTGGGTAGAAACTTCTAAATTTAACTTTCTCTAAAATTAAGATAATTTAAATAGGTTAAGATAATTATTAAGATAGTTGTAGGTTATATTTAAGTGTAAAAAAATCCATAAAAAATAACATAATAGAATAATTAAATTACGTCGAAAGACACAGATTAACCGTTAGGATTAGCTTAGAGTGTCCACATGGCGTCAGTAAGTTAGCATATTATAGTATAATTAAGCTAATTTTAAGAATTTTTTTTGTCTAGTTTGTAAATGTAAATCTATTCAATATAATAGAAATGCAAATGGAGCATATATTTACTTTAAACTTTAAGGTTAACTCCTCAACTGCTTCAAACCCAGAGCTATCGACTCTGCCCCAAACAATGATCAATCCTACTCCTTAAGTCTTCTCTTTATCTATCTTAAACGATTTAAGAACATTACTTTGAGTGAGACCTATGATCTCAATGTCATCAGCATAATACAGTTAAATGAGCTTATTGAAAATAACGCATTGTGTGCTTACACTAGACTCTCGCGGTAATTTTTCTAGTATAAATTTGAAGAAGTTATATTATAGAGCATTTCTGCTTAGTTTGCCAATAGAAGTTTTTGAAAAATACAAAAATTCCTATCCATCTTCGAAATGCACAGAAAATATGGGTGCCGTTAGTGAAAGTGCTTCTGGACGAGTTATTTAGGGTTTTGAACTGGCCACCAAAAGTGATTTTTAGCTGTTGGATTTATTTTTGTGGGGCTATGTAAAAGATCGTATCTATGCCCACAAAACACAAACTCTTGAGGCTTTGAAATGGGTGCCGATATGTGAGGAAAAGTCGTCGAAAATTACCTTTTCAAAATCAAGTTCTGCAAGAACTCCTTGTACGTATATATTAATGCGTATCCTGTACAACGATTGTAACGGTAACGAAAAAAATCTCACATGGCGGCGTTTTGATCAAAACGACAAAACAGATGGTTGTACTTCAGGCAAGTAGAGTGTTTGCAATGGAAATACACAACTGGTTCAGACAAAATGATATTTGAATCTATCCTGGCGGTAGAACGTAGCAGAGATAAACTTTACTAAGGTGACGCCCGCAGTTGGTATTGAAAAGCTCCTAATCGAACTTGTTCGACGGGAGTATTGGCTGAGGCTTCAAACAGCGTTTTTAGCTCCGTTGGTCGGAGCATGGCAAGACGATTGAATATTGATTACTTAGCTGTAGTACTCGTAAATATGTTTTTTATATGTTTTTTATATGTCGAATTAAGCTCATTCGCTGAATCGCACATACATCGTTGATGTACCACATTGATCTAAAAGGAAATTATTCAGAAATATAAAAATACAAGTCTATTCATCTAATTCTATATTGTCCCCCTTAAAGTAATCCTCATCTACTGCAACACACTTATGCCAGCGCTTGATCCAATCCTCGAAACATTTTTTATATTCGGTTTTCTGTATGACCATCAGTGCTTTCTGCGATTTTTCCATTACTTCCTCTCGGCTGCTGTAGTGATTTTTTAACTCGATTGAACAGAAAGAAGTCACAGGGATCCAAATCAGGTGAATTCGGTGGCTGTTGGAATTTATTTGTTGCATTCTCGTCAAAAAATTACGAATAATGATGGCACTGTGCGACGGTGCTTATCATGGTGCAAGATCCACGGGTCAAGCTATGACGCTAAGATTTAGAGGGAATATCAACAAAAACCAACTTAACAAAAAAACAGAACTCAAATCGGAACAATGAGAGCGCCACACGGTGACGCTACCGGGAACTTTTTGATCAAGGTGGTAAGTAACCATATACTGGGTGTATAGGATACATACTTACATATACAGTATGTAATATGTACATGTACAGACACAATCCTACACACTACCAGTAGTTGTCTATTTTGGTTTTGGCAGCATTTCTTACGTAGCAGTTACATTATTAACTACACACCCTGGATCAGGATTTTCACGAATTTATTTACTTTCAAGTTGTAACGATTATTAAAATTGCAGGTCGCAATAAACTGGAAATTTAAAAACGGCATACAAATGTTGAGGAAAAGCTAAACAATCTAAAAATCACGTAGCTGTATTGAACATTTATTTGGACACTCGCTTTGTAACGTATTAAATATGAATAGGTTGGGATGGCCATAGAGAATTTAGTGTAAATAGCATACGATGGTGCGCAATTGCGGTTAGTGCTCTCCGACTCTAGAAACCATTTGGAGCTCTTAATAGAGCGTAGGAAACTTTTAATGTCTATGTTGATTAAGTCACTTAAGTCGTTGTGGAACAAGTCCCCTAGGTGAAGGTTTCTTCTTTGGGAGTCTCCTCTTCCTCCTCATCCATGTTGTTAGTAAACATGTCAAGCCTTCTTGCATGTTTACCTATAAGGCAGTGACCAGTGATGACACCTATAATGGCGCTAAGATGTTTTCTTTTTACTCGTAGAAGAATTAAACTCCTGGAGCGATTCAGATCTAGCTTTGGCCAGATTTGTTTGGTCGCTAAGCATATCAATCCAACCGCCCATCTATGATTTGATCTTCTATTAGCATCCAGCTTTATTCCTTGTTTGCACGTAGCGATAGATATACCTATGTTTTCCTTTTCAGGTGTGATAGGTATAGTGGTTCTAATTATGGCAAGTTCGTCGGCCCTACAATTCCCTGGAATGTATCTATGTAGCGGCACCCAGCAAAGGTGAATGTTAAACTGCTCCACCATCTCCATTAGAAATGATCGGCACTCCATGACTGTTCTTGAATAACTATCGGAAAAGATGTGGATATCCATTGAACATATTACATTTTTCTTCAGCCAGGATAGGGCTTCCTTAATTGACAGAATTCCCGCCTGGAACACGCTACAACGATTCGGGAGGCGGAAGGAGAGGCTAAGGTTAAGCTTATCGGCAAAAACACCACCACCAACTCTACTGACAGTCTTTGAACTGTCCGTGTAAAAGTGGACTGAATTATCAACCAGGAAGACATTGCTGGTACCGTTGATTGAGGGAGGGTCTATAGTGGGAATTTTGTATTTCCTAGACAAGAGGACAAGATCGGTTTTGTGGGGGCTTATTCCCAGTCCACAGCGATCCGTCCAGTTTATACTGCAGTAGCTCTTTAATCCTATGTAGATGTTTTCCTGAGACGGCTATAGCAACGTCATCTGCATACACAACCACCCTACTAACACACTCTTCCAGGTATATCAGCAGTTCGTTAACCACTAAGTTCCAGAGAAGGGGTGAGAGGACACCGCCTGGCGGCGTACCTCTGCTGTTACTTCTTTTGATAGAAGACCCACCCATTTTGGAGTTGATAATCTTACTCTTTAGCATGAGATCTACCTTTAGAGCTGACAGCGCCGTCGTGATTGCCGATGTTTTGACGTTGTTAAAGGCGCCTTCTATATCCAGGAAAGCTATGATGGTATATTCTCTATAATGGTTCCTTTAAGACTAATAAGTCTTAGTTCCTTTGGGACAAAATGAGAACATTTACCGCTTTTGGGAATGAAAACAACATTTACTTCTCTCCATGACAGTTTGAATCTATGCAGTGCCCAGAACAATTTGTCTCTTGTGATAAGGCCAGTAATTTTTGTCGCGGCTTAAAATAATTCTATTATGATTGTTGCTAGCCGTGAAAGTTGAGCTACCTGGAAAATGAGTATCCAGTAGCAGATTGAGTGACGAATCACACTTGAGGTCGTACTTGAGCCGTCGCTTTTTTTCAAGTACAATAGCTAGGCATCGAAGGATTTGTTGAGAGGATTTTTCTCAGTCGTAATGCCTCAGAAGCTTCAGTGATTTTATCACAAAAGGATCTTCAGGATTCACGCTTTGCCGTCCTTAATTCTTTTTTATATGTTTTGAGGGATTCTTTGTATGAGTCCCAATCCGGCGCTTTTCCTAAGGTTTTTGTTTTGTTAAAAAGTTTCCTACAAGCGTGTCTAAGCAGCCCCAGTGTGGATGTCCACCAGTATGGATTTTTCTTGTCTCTGGGTTTAATTAGAGGACAGCAAACGGCCAATGCTCGGTTGAGAGCCCGTGTTAAAGTCTCTACTTTTGAGTCAAGTTTATTAGTGTTCTCCGGAGAGAGAGATACTTTTTAAAAGTGTTTCCTTTTTATTCCTGTCCTCCTATTCTGAAGGCGAGCCCAAAAGCTCATCCTCCAAGTCTGATCGTGAAGGAACTCTTATTTTTCGTCATCGGTATCCATCTCCGGCGTTAAATTAGAGTTGGATGCCGATTTCTTGTTATTCGCCCCTTACTGGTTGGAGTCATCGCTATCTTACTTAGGGAAAGATATCGTTACTGCAATGTCTGAGGCTAGGTTTGTATTTTCTGTTAAAGGAGGACCCTTAGGTAGACAGACTCAAAGCCAAACCCAATCATGCCTTCAGTCTGCGATAGATGATTAAGGGATTCCTTATTGATCACAATTAACGCGCATCTGTAAGGGCCCCTTAGTTCCTCTAGTTTCGCGACCTTGCAGTCATGAGTCGGAAGGGTCGGGTTGATGGGCTTAATGATCTCCAGAATATCTTCTGGACATCGCTTAAAGACCTCAGAGATGTAGCGTCGGAATGTCCTAGGGGAAATTCTTTTTTTGGACCTTTTGGGAACCGGAATGGTTTCCTCCAATGATCCCTGGCGCTCGGAGGAGTCTTCAAGTGATTTGGAAACGGTGGAGGGTAGTCTTTGAGGATTTTGTTTGCCCAATCTAGTTTCCTTTTTTGTTTCTACTTCTCTCCACCTCCGGAATAGATCCGCAGGTTTTATGTAAATCGCCTTGCTAGGAGCTCTCTTGCAGGGTTGAGCTTCTACTAGCTTCTTTGATGGATCATTTTTGGTAGCAGCAGGGCATCCATGGCCTGCCACAGACTTGCTGCTTTTAGGGGTGGAGGAAGTGTTAGGACCATGTCTTGCCACGTTCTTGCCGCTCCTTGAAAAGATTGCAGTAGCCCTGTCGGTAGTCGGTCCAGTCACCGTATTACCGCCCGGTAATAAAAGATTACCGGCCTCGGGTTTTGTGTTTTCTTTGGGGTTTTGCATAGTGGTCCCACGAGTAGCGCATCTGTGCAAAGGTCCGCTGTATACAGATAAGGCTAGGTGATCCGGAAGTCGCCAGGTATTCGGATACTCCGTTAGCGACTGAGCTATTGAGATTCTGGGCCCTGGGTTGATCATCGGCACGGATCGTATGACACTTTGATCCGGCCCATAGGTGATGGGAATGGTGAGGAAGGAGGAGAAGGTGGGAACAGTGAGCACACTTTAGTTTCAGGATACATCTAGAGAAAGTCTTGAGAATCATTAATTTTACTCAGCCTCTACAACTCGACAAGTTCGATGCTCTGGTAAAGGACTAAACTCCTCCCACTTTCTGATGAGATTTCCCCTTGTTGGTATATTTCTCTTGAGAACTATTCTAGGCAGCCGATCCTCATCCATCTCCAGTACTTTTATGACATATTCAAAGTGTAGTTTAAGCATGTCTAAAAATAGGGGTGGCACTGTTGTTTCCAAATGCCATATGTTGTCCCTGTTCCAATGCAGAATTAAATTTCATGTGGTTAAAATTCCATTGCCATATTACTTTGTTTACAGAAGCACCAAACTGGACAGTAAATCGACCTTTTTTGAGTTGGATGCGCTGTCTGACTCCATTCAAAGAATTGTGCACTTGTATCTTTGCACTGAAATCGATATTACCGGCGGTTTTAATATACACATTTCTCGGTGGCTTCAAGATTCTGGACATACAATACCCGAAGGAGGGTGTGTTGAGATCTTCGCTGCGGAAAATAACTTGACTCAGGTTGTAAATGAGTCTACGCGAATACCAGACGTGAACAGTCATACCACTAACACCCTGGACATGTTTTTAACTTCTCACCCAGATAAATGCAAGGTCGATATGCTATCCCCTCTAAGCTAGTCGGACCGCTGTATCATATCAGTTAATTTGTTGTATACCGACCAAACAGTTAGAAAAACATTGCTGACCGGCTTGGCAATACCAAAGCCAATTAAAGCGGACTTAACAGTTTCTTTAGGAATTTAAACTGGTCGTTACGTTTCCTTGATAACGACATGAATGACGCTGCTGATATGACGACATACAATATTCTCTTTGGATTGAGATCCTTCATCCTTCGTTGGATGAAAAGTATAAAACCAAAAGAAAAGGCATGTAAGACTCGGTTTTGTGTCAATACTTACGCTGAAATAACTGCATATTCGATGTCGACAAAAATGCGGCGAAATGTCTAGGTGTCCTCAAACGATGTAAGAAATATGTTCGCCCTCTGCTCTGGCCTCTATATAAGGCGTTCATCTGCACAAAATTGGAGTACAATGCACACGTCTGGTCAGGTGTTCCTAAGACCTCCTTACACTTCCTAGATAAGATCCAAAACCGTGCAATAAAACCCATAGTGACACCAACATCACATAATCAATGACACCCTCGAACACCGACGTAATGTCTCCTGTCTCACTTCTTTTTATCGCTATTTTCGGCACCAGTGCTCCAGCGAAATTACCAGTTATATGCCCACCCTTTAAACTTTTAACCGTAACACCCATTTCGCTATGAATGCTCATCATTATATCCTCAAGCCCACTTTTGGACTTAATCTTATTCTTTCTTTTTTTCGTTTTCTTTCCTAAGCCATACAATTCGCTTATGGAATGTCCTGCCGAGCTCTCTATTTCGTAGTCATTATCTCCATATTTTCCCTTTCTTTGAAGACCTCGGCCAATAAAGCTTCAGGTCCATTAGCTTTGTTGGATTTAAGCTTATATATTGCTATCTTTACTTCATTTTGGTCATATAGCTATCATTGTCTAAGTTCAATAGTCTTAGCACCGGCTGTGACTCCACTAGTACTGGTTTTGTTGCTTTGGCACGTTCTATTTACTTGTTGCTAAAATTTTCGTACGTTTTTCCTGAAATAAAAATTTCGTGGTCTTTTTTCTTCTTCGGGAAAAGTTGATGTTCCTGCGTTCTTGCCGTCTCTTTTGATCATACGTCTCACGAATGGCAATCATCCTCCATTGCAGTATAGCTTTGTACACTTGTTGTTTTCCTGCACGTTCTTGCCAGTATGCTTCATCAAACTCATCAGTTGCGGCGTCTCCAATGGCACGTTGACAGCATTGCCACTTGTCTTCGATACTTTATGCTGTCGACATAGGATTTGTTGAGAGACTTCTGTATACGCGTTCGGCAATGATTTTGGCGGTCTCTTGCGAATGCAGTTTTTCTATGTTACATCGTTTGACTTGCTTTGGTGCTTGGGAGATCCGCATTTGTATCTTAGTTGTAACAAGGTAGTGATCCGAGTCAATGTAATCCGAAATACGTCGATTACAAAATGTTCAATTTAATTTAGCGTTTCATGATCTGGAGACCACCACGTCCCCTTGTGCATATTGAGATAAGAAAACCATGTGCTTGCTATAGTAATATTTCGTCCCACCGCAAAGTCAGTTAAGCCTAAATCTGTTGCCAGGGGTCATGTCGTGTAAGCTGTGCTTACAAACCATCCTGCCAAAGATCTCCTCCTTCCTTATTCTGGCGTTAGAATTGCCTAATAGGATCTGAATGTCATACTTAGGACATTGCTTACATGTATGTCTTGTTGAGTAGCTCGTAAAAACGTTCTTTGGTGGCGTCGTCCTTTTTTTCGGTAACGGCATGGACGCATACCAGGCTTAGATTAGTGTCAAAGGCTCAAAACTTCATACGTAAGTCTGTTTCGTATGACAAATTCGCATCCGGATAAGCATTATTTCTGTTCCCTACAGCAATCACCATAGTAGATATCACAGTTTTTCAACCTCCCTATGCCTGGCGTAGCTCATCGCACGTTCTGGATATTGGTGATATATCCGTGGTAGCAATCAAGAGCCACTAGTAATTGGTAGGCTGCACTTGTCTTGTTAAGGTTTTCCGTCATTTGCCAGGGTCGCCAACAGTGGATCCGTTATTATCAAAGGCTTTTTTTCACATTTTTTATCTCTTCATTATAGGGTTGTGAACCATATTACGACGTAGTTGGAAATTGTGCTCCTGGTCGACTATGCCCCTGCTATTATAGCCTGCATGCCTAGGGGCTTAGTCGTTCTGTTACCACCACTGGGAGGTAAGCAAGCACTACGATATAACCTGGATTGTTGCGCTGCTCATCCAGTCCAAGTTATAGGACAGTCAACAGTTTCCCGATCAACGTAGAGTATACCCTACCGCAGGTATATTCTAGATTATGTAAAAAAAAAAAGAATCAATAAATATAGTTTCTGTAAAGATAAGGAATATGCAATTATACAAATTTTCATACTACTCGCTCGAAGCCGGGTATTAGTTATTATTTATAATTAGTCCATTATAACAGTTTTCTCATTTTCCTTTATACCAATCACTATAAATTATCAAAACGAACAAATCTTCTATACACTGACCAATCAGAATGAAGTGCAGGACTGCTGCGGCTGTCTGAATTGACATTTTAAATTTTTGCTTGGATCCATAGAAACAGAATACGAAGGCAACATCAGCTTTTAGTCCTTTCAGGTTGCATTTTTTCATCTTATTAATAGTTTTAATTGGAATGTCCACCTACGACTACAATTACAATGGGCACACACTTACTTTTGGCAAGTATTAACCATTCTTTGTTTCTCAAATATATTCCTCCTTTGTAATGTGAAAATTTCATCTCCTTACCTACACACATATATACATGTCTGCACATAGATGACCGATTAATCGATTTAGTTAGAGCCCATCCAGCTATCTATGATGTGCAAAATATCAATTATCGACGGAACAGTGTGCGCCAGGAGATATGGCACAAAATTTCTCGTATGTTGGGTGCATCTTGTAAGAAATTCTGAATATAAAATATCTTACGGAATTGAGTGGATTGAATTTTTTTCTTTGTAGCTAAAACATGTCAGGTGAAATGGAAAAACATACGCTACAACTATTTACAGGAAATGCGAAGTCCAAAGAATCCAAATATTCGAAGGAGAAAGCTAACCCGAGATTTATCTTTCCTGAATTCAACAGCAATCAAATATAATAAGCTGTAAGTTGAATTTAATTAAATAGCTGTTAGATCTTTAGAGAACCACTGAACGAAAGCTAACCCGAGATTTATCTTTCATGAATTCAACAGCAATCAATTGTAATAAGTTGTAAGTTTAATTTAATTAAATGGCGGTTAGTTCTTTAGAAGAACCACTAGGAATACGTCAGAGTTTGTTCGACCAGGAGCCATCACGAATTGAGATGGAATCCTATATTATATTATGTGATTCTGATTCGTTTAGAATTCACTTGGTGTCTTTTAATCGGTTTTTTTGGAGGTGTTGCAATTTTGTACAGAATTTTGTTAATTGCGATAGCATTTTGAAGGATACAAGGATATAAAAAGAAATGCGCCCAACCAACCGACTGATTTTGTCTATTTGTTTTTAAAGTGATTAAATTTAGCATTAGGCATTGAGCTTGTTAAAAAGTTGCGAATTGTCGCCAACTGTAATAGGCACCCTTATTAGGTCTTGGGATTATTTGTGAATGAATGAAGGTAGGAAGAAATTGCGGTTTCAGGAGAAAACCAGGTTACTAATATTAATATTTTTTTTTAATTATTATTATTTTTTTTTTATTTTTTTATTTATTTATTTATTTATTTATTTTTTTTTTTTTTTGATAGCTTGTTATGTGTACAGAGTTTGAAAGGGATTAGTTATCCAATCCTTTTGCTAGATAACTCTTTAAGGTTAGTGAAGAGGAGTTTTCTTGAAACGCTGTGCCTGGTCCTTGCTATAGCCGGGCACTTGTCTAAGTGACTAAGAGATGCTTACTTATTTACAAATTTGCAGCTATAACAGATGCTCTAGAGTGAACGAGAATTGACTACATAATTCCCTAAAGGTCAGTTGCCTGTGGTTATATGTAGATATATTACTTGCAATGTATTGGCTTGAACCTCTTAGAGTAATTCTCTTGTTATTACTTATAACTAATTAAATTACAATCATTTAAATAAGGTTATTTTTTAATAATATTGGGTCTATAACATTTGCTAAGAGATGGCGCTACTTGTATTATTCCATTGGAACATGCGTTGGAAAGCTACCGTCATTGTACGTTATTTCAGTATATGTCTTGATGCTTGAAAAAGTGTTTTTGCGGGGAGTTCAGCTTCATTACTTTAATATGAATAAAACTGCTGCCGAAAGTCATCGTATTTTAGTGGAAGTTTATGGTGAACATGCGCTAGCTGAGCGAACGTGCCAAAAGTGGTTTGCACGATTTAAAAGTGGTGAGTTTGAAGATGAAGAACTGGAAGCATTACTCTATGAAGATTGTTGTCAAACACAAGAAGAGCTCGCAGAATTTTTGGGTGTCACTCAAGCAGCCATTTCAAAACTTTTAAAAGCAGCTGGATATATCCAAAAGCAAGGAAATTGGGTTCCACGTAAAATCAAGCCGAGAGTTTGCATGTCCGAAATGCTGCTGGAACGCCACAAAAGGAAGTCATTTTTGCATCGGATTGTTACTGGTGATGAAAAATGGACCCATTACGACAACCCCAGGCGCAAAAAATCATATTTGAAACCCGGCCAACCAGCCAAATCAACGGCAAAGCCGAATATTCATGGCGCGAAGGTAATGCTCTGTATTTGGTGGGATCAGATGGGTGTGCTGTATTATGAGCTGCTAAAGCCGGGTGAAACCATCAATTAAATCCGTTTGAAGAGAGCAGTAGCCGAAAAACGCCCGGAATATGCGGCCAGACACGAGGCAATAATTATACTATTCCGGTTAAGAACTATTTGGAAAACAGTGGATGGGAAGTCTTAAATGGTCACATATATATAATTGATGAAAAATTATTAAAATGCACAAGAATAATAGTGTTATATATAGTTTGAGTGCAATTCGTTGATATATTTTTCCTAATTCTCCAAAGGAAATCTATCTTTTTTGATACTTTGGCACAGAATTTTTCCAAATGTGAATCAAACTTAAGTTTATTGTCAATACTTGGGTGTATAAGTATTTAACTTCAATCAGTTCACCATTATACTTACACTTACACTTAGTCTTTTGGACATTAATCTTAAGTTTATTTTTACACAATCAATGATTTATTTTGTCCCAATGGCGCAATGACACTTCCGTCATGAAAACTACACTATATAGTCAATGTTCGAAGACATCCTGCTGTTAACTTGACCGAGCCCACACCCAAATATCAAAGCTACGCAAATGAAAGGCAAAATCTAATAATAAATCAGGGTAGAGTAATAATGGTCTTATCGTAAACGCTTTCAGATTTTAACGGCTGGTCATAAGCTCCTGTAGGGTGGCAGCACTTAATACAAGGTACCATGGGAGTGAGGGCTCCTTCGGTCTAAGACTGACTAGACACAATTAGACCCCCTAGTGAGAGTGTCGTGGTGGCTGTCGTTTAAACCTAAAGCCGCAGGAAGGGTCTTTCACTTGTGGAGTAGCAAATGTGTGCTGGGTGTCGTGACCCTAAAATCGACAAGAGGTTTTCAGCCGACCTCGGCTCATACTAAAGGTGGAAGTTGTGCCCTTAACACAAGTTCCGAATTAGTACTACTAATGTAGTTAGGCGCTGGGCAGGCTTTTCTGGCTCCCGTGGATGTATCCCGTGAACCTAAGTCCCCTCGACAGGCGTTCACGCTGAACACAAAGCGCTCCAAGCACTTGGCTTAAGCTCTTGGGTCAATACGATTATATATAGACGTATAGCCAAGCTTTTTCCCAAAATTCAGGACATTCGAGACGTTTTCTAGCTTTTAAGAACTTCGTAGAGTCGACTGATTAAGATATTGATGTACACACTCAGATACAACTGCAATATTATCTTCACTTCTAGTGTTTCGTTGTTTCAGTTCAATTGTTTACTTATTGGGACGTTTATATCGACCAAAAATTAAAATCAACGCACGTAACGAATTTTAATAGAAATGAGTATACCTTTTCATGATTAAATAGTAGACACACAGTCGCATTCATTCAATTGTCGCGTTAAAACGTGTTTTGAACAGTGACAGTTTTCATAAATAAAAAAAACAATAATATGACATAAACAACTGTTAACTCTTTGTTTCAAAGTCCACGTGTTCTCTATAAATTTTCAATTCCATTAGTAAATTCGAGAACATTTTGCTTTCGTTATATTCCTTTCAAATTTTCTATAAACCATGAAGGGAATTGCGAACCATATTCCATACAAAACAAATTTAAAAAACTTCTTCCGGATGCTTTTTTAAATTGGTTCTGTAAAACAAAATGCAAACTCACTGAGGTTGGCTTCCCAACACTTCCAAATAATCTTTTGATCAACGACGATTATACCAGTAATCCTAGATATATTATTGTGTCGAAATAGAAAAAAAAAAGGGGACAGCTTCAAACCACTTTCGACTTACAATCATTTTCAAAATAATCGTGGGTTAGAATACGAAACAAAGAAAATACTAGAGGTTAAGGCCATGCGATCAAATGAAAAGTTAGCTAAAGTCTAACTTCAAAAATGCTGAAAAGCTCGTCAAAGCAAAATTCTTTGACTCCATCCCAAATATGTGAGACTTAATTTAATTCAATGAAGAATTTTTTCCAGACATATTGTTGAAATCTCTGAAGAGGAACCTTTAAAAGGATTGAGTGTGCATAAGGTATTCGAAGTAAAGAAAAATTTCAAGAAAGTTAACATTCTAGTTTCAAATGGCGTCGCAATACTGATCTTTAATCTCATACGTCGTTCCAATGAAATGAAAATAGGGTGGATAAACTGCTTTATGAATGTCCAGCGATGATAACATGTCATAATTATAATTCGAATGCACCTGACACTGCTATAAATTATTTAAATTCTCCGATAAGCATAGATGACTCAACTTTCGTTCAGCAGTTACACAGGATTTCACCCCATTTCTAATTTAAGCTAACATCGACATGTCTATAAAGTTCTTCAATGGAATATAAAAGGGTATATTATTAACTACGATGAGTTGCAAATGTTGATTAAAACTGAGATGCCATGTGCATTATCTCTTCATTAGACATTCCAGGCTAATTCATCTAATCAGAAACCACCAACACCTTAGCAATACGAGGGTTATTTTCATAATTTTCCTCACAATTTAACGGCCAAGCAATTTAACATCAACTCAAATATTTTTACGTTGACAGTAGAAGTAACCTTTCTTCTTACTTTTACTATTTTGTCTATATATATTCTACCTCGAACTGATCTTGATGACATTTTATATCAGATTCGCACATCAGTGTGCACATCATTTTACGATCATCACTACTCTCGCCCGAGATTTCATTAATTCGAATTCTTTTTTTAGTATAAAATTCAAAGCCAACTTTGCAGACTGGGCGAAATTTCAACCATCTATTAACTTTTTGATGGATAAACCGACTTTTTTCTGAAATAAATAAATATGCTGCAACGCTTCTTAAGGCGATTCGTACATCTGCCAATATTTCCATCCCTCAGAGCGGTCCTATTCCTTCAAAAAGATATTTACGGTGGTGGACTTCTATTTTAAATGAAATAAAAATAAGTAAAATCAAGAATTTTATAGCCTTTTTTTTAACTCGAAATCCTCAAAAAAAATCTGGGAAAACTTTCGTTGACTTATCGGAAATGCTGTTTCTGGGTCCAACATTAGCCTAGAAACACCGAACGGTCGTTCTTCTTTCTTAGAAATCGCTAATCTTTTTGCAAACAACTGGTCAAATCAGGTCAAAGATGAGCGGTTTTTCTCTAGCTT
Organism: Volucella inanis; assembly: GCA_907269105.1. Taxonomy (NCBI): domain Eukaryota; kingdom Metazoa; phylum Arthropoda; class Insecta; order Diptera; family Syrphidae; genus Volucella; species Volucella inanis. The sequence continues at coordinate 102,302,226 of OU026157.1, read as the reverse complement.
CAATTTAACCAAATATATTGGTTCCCGTAATGCTTCATCACTTTTCCCTTGTAATAAGCCTGCAAAATATATTGAAAGTGCAAAAACTGATAAAGAACTAGCAAGTTACCTTTGTCAACTTAAAGGTAAAACTCCAATCAGAGACCGTATATCATACCCTGTGATAAAAAAAATTTACCACATTCAATCAAAGGTAGGCTTAACACTCTATATAATTACATATTAGAAAGGAACGTGATACCGCAAAGCTGGAAAACAACAATCGTCATTCCATTGTTTAAGAAAAAAAAAAAAAGAACGCAACTGATGGCTACCGCCCAATATCACTGGTACTATTCATAGATGAGGTCTTAGAAAAAATTGTTTCAATGCGTACTTCTTTGGTTTATCGAAACCTGAAAACTTGTTAGTAACAACCAAATTCCTTTTAGACCAAATAAAGGCTGCAACGATGCGGTACTTCACATATATTTTTTTATATTTCGAATGCACTTTCCAGCCGCAATCACGTGACTTTGCTGTCTCTAGACTTTAAAGAGGCTTTAGACAGAGTAGATTTTCTCTCCCACATTTGATTTTAAACAATCTTTATCATGAGGAATCGGTCCAAAGATGTACGGTTTTATCAGATCATTCCTTTCCAAGAAAAAAATGTCGGTAAAAGCAAACAATTATTTCTCTGTCGTACCACAAATGTTGGTCGGAAGGAACCAAGTCTGATGAATATTGCGGGTGGGGTAGCAGCTCCCAGCCAAGTGCTTTGGTTGTATCCTGAACCAGTTTTGCTTTGTGTGCAGGTGCATTGTCATGAGGCAAAATTACCTTGCCGTGTTTTCTGGCCCATTCCGGTCGTTTTTCGATCAATGCATGATTCAAATGAATCATTTGTTGTCGGTAGCAATCTGTATTAACTGTTTCACCAGGTTTTAGGAGCTCGTGGTACACCACATCTTTCTGGTCCCACCAGACACACAGCATTGTCTTCTTGCCAGTAATTCGATGCAAAACTTATTTTTCATCGTGTGTTTGAAGCAAAATTTCACAAGTGGTTTTTCGGTTTTCCATCTGTCTTTAATTCAATTCATGTGGAACCCATTTTCCAGACTTTTGGATCTTTCCCATAGCTTTTAAATGGTCAGAAATTGTTTGTTGTGCAGCATTTAACATTTCTGCCATTTGTTTTTGACTCAAAGTGTCATCTTCATCCAATATTGTTTGCAATTCGGCGTCTTCAAACTTTTTTGGTGGTCTTCCACATTCTTTATTTCTCGCATCAAAATCTTTTGCATATTGCTTCTGATAGAGAATGATCACCATATGCCTGGAGAAGCATTCGATTCGACTCTGCAGCACTTTTCTTCAAATGAAAACAAAAAATTAATGCTTTCCGCAAGTCATCATTTTCTGGTACAAAATTCGACATTTTTAACACGATGAAAAAATATGATGTGTTTGCTCAATGACTTGATATATATTAAATATATTTGACAGCTGTCGTAGCAACCAAACAAAAAAAAATTAATGCCCGTTCACAATAAATGTTCCCTATCGAGACATTTGTATCTTGACGCTCACTTCATACTGGTACACCTGGTAATTAACGTCATCTTGGATTGGGCTTATACTTCAGGCGGAAAATTATCAGAAATGTACGACAGTGCACGTTTGTCGTAAATTACTTAGCTTGCAAAAAATCAAATGTATGTTATATACAGGGTGTCCCAGTTTAACAGTATAATCCTTTAAGGGCATGGCGGGGGGTCTATTATCACTCCATTATCAAGTTACAGCCCATCAAAGTGGGTGACTTCTAAATTGGAGGTATAACCACTTTAAACGCTATAACTTCTAAACTAGTACAGGTACACAAAAAGTTTTAGACATTTCGAAAATATAATTTAGTAGTGCATACAAGTCTTAAATGATTTGGGCACATCTGTGCAGCAACAAAAATTTTTACTTAGTAAATTTTCTGAAATTGTTATCCTTACAAAATTTTCTAAAAATTATGTTTAGGAACTTCTTTACTTACGATCAACAAATTTTTTAGTAAAAGTCATTTTTTATCAGAAAAAAATGGCTAAAAAGAAGTGTACCTATTGAATTGCTCATAAAATCCCTTAAATATTTTTTTGCGGTCCTGTAAAGGACCTTTTTGGAACAGTTTATGGAATGTTTATAGCAATTGTTCGAAGTGCCTTCCTTCCATTTGAATACACTTTTGGGCACGTTTCACCATTTCGGATGGAAAATTAACGAGCAGCAAAATTATTCTCATTTCTTCTGAAGCGGCACTAATATTTTATTGGAGCTCTACCAGACACGTCATTTCTCTAAAATTAACCTTTTCTTTCATAGCACCCTATAAGAGTCATGGGTGTTAGGTCAGGAGATCTGGGGGGCTTACTAAAGTGTTTCCTATCAATCCAGCCCAAACATTAACACTAAACCTCCTTTAAAAAAACAACACGTTTTGAAGAAGTTGTTTACAATAATCAAATAATCATTGGAGTCTGACGAATGGCGAAAATTATGGTGGTTTGTAAACAAATCTCTTAAGAACTGCGCTTCGTCAGTCCACATAATGTTCTTGAGGAGATGCCTATCTTCAGCATGTTTGCGCATAAGCCATTGACAAAATTCTTTTCTTCTTTGCGAATCACCTTAAGGTAAATCCTCTACCGGTGTCAAATGGAAAGGGTGAAATCTATTACTCTGTAGAGTCCTGTGAATTCTGGTTCTTGGAATTTCTAACTGCATAGCTAGTCTGCGAATGCTGAACTTCCACGGTACGCAAAATCTCATCCTCAATTTCTGCTACTTGTCTGAACGTCCTTATCTTTTTTGTTGGTGCAGTTGACCCAGTATCAACGAGGCGCTGATACGTATCAGCGAATAGCCGGATGCACGGTGTTTTACGATTTAAGTATCGTCGTTGGTACTCCAATCTTGCCAATGAAGTATTTCCATTGCAGAACCTATTTCAGCGAATTCACATTTTGAATATATTTTGTGGAGATCAACTTATCAATCGGCTTGTTTACTTACGGAGCAAAATGTCAATTGTAGGTCAGTTGAAACAAAATTACCACAGCTTTGCAAATATACCTTAACGTCAAATTGAAAAAAAAGAGTAACAAAGAATTATATAGAAGTTATAGCGTTTAAAATAATCACACTTCCAGATTAGAAGTCACCCAGTACATTTCTGACAAAAAATGACTTACTTCTCAAAAAGCTTTCATCGTGAGGTTTGATTTTCAATAGGCTTTTTTTGACAGATCACGCGTAGCTTTTATCAAACTACTTTGTCATTTTTGTTCAGTATCGTTGGGCAAGTCATCATGGAAAGACTCACACCACAAGAGCGTCTCCAAATTGTTCAGCTGTATTACGAAAATCAGAGTTCTGTGAGAAATGTTTTTCGAGGGTGCATAATCGACCTACTGAAACCACTATTGCCAATACCATTCGCAAATTTGAGTCCCAGTTTACATTAGTGGATAATACACGACCGGTTACACCACATAAAGCACATCTGGTTTCAACAAGACGGCGCTACGAGCCATACATCGCATGGAGCAATGGACTTGTTGAGAAACTTAATTGGTGAGCACTTAATTTCACGTTTTGCTACGGTAAATTGGCCACCTAGATCGTGCGATATCAAACCTTTGGACTATTTTCTCTGGGAATATGTAAAGTCTCAGGTCTTCAGGAATAAGCCAGCTATGCTAGCTATGCTATTGGGGTTTCAATGCCAATGGTTGCGAAAATAGCTATATTATAAAACAATGTGAGACAGGAGACATTACGTCGGTGTTCAAGGGTGTCAACTGACTGACTGATATAAATATCACCTATGAGTTTTATCGCAAAGGTTTTGAGTCCTATCTAGGAGGTGCCGAGATGTTTTAGGAGCATCTGACCAGATATGGACATTGTATAGTATTACAATTTTGAGCAAATGAATGCATTGTATATTGAGGCCATATAAAAGAAGTGAAATATTTCTTACATCGCTTGAGGATATCTAAACATTTTTAACGACATCGAATATGTGGTCATTTCAATTTAAGTTGTCATTGACACATACCGAGAGTGGAAAGTTTTTCGGTTTCGACGATGCATGTGTCGTTCATGCAAAATGACTGGGTGTTTAAATTTCACTTTAACCACAGCAAACAGCATTGTGTTTTGGAAGTATTAAATTCCACTCTGTTGATAGTTTCCCAATTGGTTATTCTGCTAATATCGGAATTTAATGAACTTAACATACGCCACCGTTCCCGTTCTACAGACGTGAGTCCATGTGAATGAATATGAGAAGCATAGACTACTGTCGCCAGCAAGGGAATATATTTGGATTAGAAGTAACAGACAAGAGATCATTGCTGAAGATTTAAAAGAGTGTCGGAGACAGAACGGCATACTGTGGCACACCAGTTTTTATTTTGTAAATATCAGACTTGAAACCATCCAACTTGAATTGAACGTTCCGAAAGGTAATTTCTAACCCATTGAAGAAGAGAGTCATCGATCCCAAAATCACTCATTTTTGGCAATATAGTCTGATTTGCAACTTTCAAATGCCTTGGAAATATCAAGTGCAGCTATCTTGCTTTCGCAGATTTATGTACAAGATGTATTCAAAAAGTATGTTGACTTAAAATTTCGCGGGCTACGTACATTATCGATTTTTTTTTTTTTTGCTGTGTTAATACCCATGTATGTCCCGAACATATGTTCTCAAGTCTATAACATACTTAGTTTGGATGGAACAAAGAATTTGCATCAAATTTTGTGTAGAAAACGGATTTAAGTCTCTAAAACACTTGAAATGTTAACAGTGGCATACGGTGAATCTATTCTAAGTAAAGAAAAGTTAACAAGTGGTACAAGCTCTTCCAAAATGACCGAGAAGATGTCAATTACGAACAAGCTCTGGACCCCAGCACATCAACAAACGATGATAACGTCGAAGCTGAGAACAAAATTGTTTTGGAAAATCGTCGAATTACCATAAGAGAAGTTGCTAAGGATGTTGGCATATTGGTCGGCTTGTGTCATGAAATTTTTTCGGATATTTTTGGCATGAGACGTGATCAGCGAAGCTTGTTCCGAAACTTCTTAATTTTGATCAGAAGAACCGTCGCATAAGAATTGGTCAGGGGCTCTTGAATTACGTCAATGATGATCCTGACTTACTCAAAAGGGCCATAACTGGTGACAAGTAATGGCTACATGGTTATGACGTCGAAATTAAAGCCCAATCATTCCAATGGAAGCACTCAGGAGCCCGAAAAAAGCACGCAAAGTTTTGATCACTGTTTTTTTTGTTTTTTCTATTACCGTGGCGTAGTGCATCAGGAGTTTTAACCTTAAGGTCGTACGGTCAAAAGGACTATGACCTTGAATTTATGCGCTATTTGCGAGAAGCAATACGAAAAAAACGTCCGGTATTTTGAAAAAACAATTCATGGCTCTTTCATCACGAATTTTTTTTGCCAAAATCATGCCTTAGCCAGCATATTCACCGGATTTGAAATGACCTATAAAAGGACAGAGATTTGCAACGATTGAGGAAATAAAAACGGCATTGCTGGAAGAGCTCAAGGCTATACCAAAAAGTGCTTATGAGAAGTGCTTCGGGGATTGGAAAAAGCGTTGATACAAGTGTATTATATTTTAGGGCGATTACTTTAAAAGGGACAACATTAATTGTATTGTATTGTAATTTAATGTAATATTTAATATTTAGTATACTTTTTGAATACACCTCGTATTCGTACGCTTTAGTTCCACTTTTTGGTGACACGAAACATCAAATCACCAGTGGACCTGTTGCTACGAAAACCGTACTATCGTTCATTTAAAGGTTTTCGTATTTCGAGATATTTCATGAGCTGACGGCTTATCAGCATTTCCATGACCTTGGAAAGAAGGGAGGTAAATGCATTGGGTCTATAGGAAGAGAAAGAAGAAGATTCGCCTTTTTTAGGGACGGGCTGGACAAATGCTGTTTTCCATCTGCTCGGAAAGAGTCCAAAAATAGAGATGACAAAGTTTACGCAGTGGTTTTGCCAGCGAGGAAAAACACCTCTTCTTCAGAAGGGGAGATGTACCATATGGACCAGAGTATTTGTGTATATAAAAATCTTTAAGCATATTTGCTACTACACGAAATTGGCCTTGTCCAAAGAGCTGACAACTGAAATGTCATTGTAAATGAGCGTTGGGATGGAGGATGAGGCAGAATCTCTAATGTTTTTGAAGAACGACCAACAATTTTTACTTCCTTTGGGACATTGTAATATTTTTTGCTTCAGTTTTTGGTCGTATTGAAATTTTACATGCTTAAGAAAGGCGTTGCAGTCATTCCTGGTTCGTTTAAACTTTTTCGGTTTTCTCTTGTCGGGTTGGTCTTGTAGGACCGACAAAATATTTCTAACCTTGACAGTCTCTTTGCAGTTCAAGTCATACCAAGCCTTTTCTTTTTGTTTGATAATCTTCATCCGATGAGGGATAAAGCAGCATCCATGTCGTTATCGAGCATACATTATGACCAGTTAAAATTCCTAAAGAAGCTGTTAAGTCCACTCCAATTGGCTTCCTCGTATTGCCATACGCTTTTTTTCTCTACCTGTATGGTGGGTGTACGGGGAATTAGCTGATATGACACAATATTCTGACGAGCCTAGAGGGAAAAACACATCAACATCGTGAGCGATAATTTATAAGTTGGGTCAAGTTATTTTCCTCAGCGAAAATCTCAGCACACCATCCCTCGGATGTTGTCTGTCCAGAATGTTGAAGTCAACTAAAATTCTGTAGATATAAATCGCCCGTAATCACGATTTCAGTATAAGGATATAAGGATACAGGGTGTCAGACAGCGTATCAAACTCGTTAAAGATCGAATTGCTGTTCAATTTGGGGCTTTTGTAAATAAAGCAGTAGTGAATAATTTGCTTATGGAAATGGAATTTTAACCACATCACATTGTGATGGAATTTGTTAAGCTACATCACTGCTCACGTAAATAGCAAGACTGCGATGAGAAAAGAATGATGGCACTAGTTCGTAGTCAGGTAGCTTCAGATCAGAGTGATCAGAGAGGTGTGGGCGGGTATCTGCCTGTGTTTTACTAAGTGCCAAAACTACTGGTCTGTACTTACAGACGTGAATATACGCAGAAAAACGATTACTTTTTACCCCGCGTATATTAGCTACGTCCACCCTAAATTCCCTAGTCACAATCACAAACACAAAAATAAAACAAAAAAAAACAAATACCGACGATGCTAAGTAAGGCTGCGAAGTGAGAATTTTGACGTTGGTATATTGAATTAAATTGCTGTAGGTATTACTACACCCTGACTAACTCGAACTGCAACCAAGTTCAGACTGCTATAATTTCCAAACCGTTTATGACAGTGAGCTCAAATTTTGACACATGACATATAATTTTATTATTTACAAGCACTTTAAACTATTTGATAGTGTGATTGCTTTATATTTGGCAGGAAAACCACAAGTAGCTATCGTTAGAGCCCTCCAGCACCTCAATGAATAAATCATTTGTGTCTCGAACCATAGCTCGTTACCGTGATACTGGCAGCGTTGCAAAACGCCATGGAGGTGTGATAAAAAAACAGCAACATCGGCAGAAATAGTTCGGAAAGCGAAGGCTCGAATTGAGCGAAATCCGCGTTGAAGTGGAAGAAAAATGGCTCGTGAGCTCAACATATCGTTGGAACGGATGCAACACATACTGAAAAATGAGATTGGGCTCAAGCCATTGAAGTTCCAAAAAACACACGATCTTACACCGCAACAGAAAAAAGTAAAAGTCGAAAGAGGAGTGGCTACGCTTGGTTTTTTCCGATGGTCGCTCTCCGCTCGTATTTCTCTGTCTGGGGTATTTTGAAGGCGAAGGTTGCCACTAAAAAATACCAAAGTTTGGACCACCTCAAACAAGCACTTCGCCGGGAATGGGCCAAAATACCGCAGAGCTACTTGCGTGCAGCGTGCGATGCTTTCTCCGGCCGTCTCAAGGCCATTATTCGCGCCAAAGGTGGACATATTGAAAACTACTGATACAATTTGAAAATGAATGTATTTTTCAACATTTTTTGCTTTTTGCACAATAAAATTTATCAAAAAATAAAATTATAGCATTTTAGAAAATTGCAGCTCGAGTCAGTCACCCTGTATATGCCCTTACCGGCAATCCATTGGTTGTTCATACACTCAGTCACTGCCAGTATGATAAATACAGTAACAGCAGTGACCGAGTGCAAGCAACAGTACTTCGACCAAAAGCGGGAGAGGTGGGATACCCGCACTGTGATATACATATATTTTATGCACTCCACTAATTTTTTTTTCACGCCCGCGGTGGTTTTGTTTTTTGTTTGGTTTTTTTCTTTGCACAGCACATATGAATTTACGAGTGCACTGTTCAAAGTGTGTACATGTCAATGCTTGACTAGATAATCTGGAGGAGGCTAGAGACCAGTTTTCACAGATGGTTTCAAATCAGCATATAATACCACATTAGCCGTTGCACTTGAAGATTGTTAAGAACTGGAGTATTAAGCAATCAAATTAACTACCAGACACTCTAAAAAGTCGGTAATATATATTGATCTTTTCAGTACTTAAAGGTATCCTTTATCCAAAAATATTCCACATTGAAGTGATTATCAACAAAATCAGATTTTTTTTTATAAGATATCCTAACAAAATAAAACTAATGTGGGTCCCTAGTCATATATGGATACAAGGGAATGAATTTGCTAATTCTGACGCAAAACTTTGCAAAAGACCCCCAGTTTATTTATTTGATATTTTTTTCAAAAGCTGAGTAATTGAGTAAACTTATTACCCACACTTTTAAAACTAACCGTCTTCTGAATTGGAGAAACTATCATAATCATTACGCTAAAGTCAATGTTGACCACTCCATTTCATTCTAATTTATCCAGCATCTACCTCTAAGGGAATAAATACTAACTTGGTCAGATTGCGCTTGGGACATATCACTACAACTCAACAACATATCTTAACAAAAGACAACCCACCTAACTGCCCTACCTGCATGAATAATATAGACATTCTTCATAAATTCGTCCAATCTACCTGCACTATTTTCAGAACGTTTTACACACGTTCATCCGCAATCAATCCGCACACGATTTTCTTAACATAGTAAGCCACGATAATACGATAAATCTTATAGTAAAACTAAACGGCTTTGTGCAAAATAACATTTATAACATATGAATACTAACATACTTTTTTAAATTTAAACGTATTTTAATTGTCTCGCAGAGCTGTAAGTCTTGGTAGCTAGTGCTCTTCTCTTTTAATGTTATATAACAAATTTGTAGTTTATATGTTAGTAATCGTAATAATAAATAATAATAAATGAAAAACCCTTTTTTCTTTAATTCTTCGACTTTGGCACAAATACTGGTTCTGGTGTCAGGACCTTGATTTGCGGGTTAAGAAAAACGATAATGTACAATAACTATTGTAATTTGTACTCGTTATCTTCTACCTCCTTATCAAATTAATTAGACTTGTTTGCAGTCCTGCATAGAATATATGGTATATGTACATCTTCCAGAGTGAGTATGACAGTGGCTCTCAAATAACCACTTAAAGTCCAAAATATGTTGATTATAATTGCTGTTATGTATATAACCTTTTAACTTAACTTCTGGATACGTGTTGCTCTTTTTATAGATCACGTTTTGTCACATATGAAATGTTCACAATTTTTCGTCGCTCAGCATTTCCTCGAAATGGATTATACCATACTTTCACAAATACTAGACATGCTCCAGTCGCTCCAGTCTATATGAGTCACTTACGAGTACAAATTCTCCTTCACCATCGTCAAAAACCTACTCTAACTGCAAAAATTTTGGAAGAACATCTAACTAAGCATCGTCATCTATGCAACGCAGTTTCGTTTTTGCAACAAAATTGAAGAAAGCATTGACAGCTTATACAATGTAATTACCAGCATAGTCGCACGAACGGATAAACTCGAAGAATCTGTCCCAGCTACATCTCAAATGAATATTGCTGAAATAAAAGCTCTTCGGCAGCAAAGAAAATAAGTTTCTCGTGATGCTATACTCTTTGGTGTGCCTATACTTCCAAATGAAAATTTGCCAAATGTTCTCCACAAGCTTTGCGAGACCATAAATTGCAACCCATCTCTTTAAGCTCATGCTTTTCGTATAAAAAGGCGAAATGCCAACAATAACAGCTTAACTCGAAATTCACCGCCATGCTCTTCTCATTGTTGCTGCGAATTACCGCAATTACAAAAAAACAAAACTGAAATTAAATGACATTGGCATTCCAAAAAACGGAAGTTGTTATTTGAACAAGAGTCTTACTAAACATTTTCGCTTTCTTTTACAAAGCGCGCTCGGCATAAAGAGAAAGAAACAGTTGTTCACTGTGTACACCAATACCAGTATTGTTTATGCCAAGAAGGCGCGCGGCCAATGGAAATAGCTTTTCTATCGAAAGCTGTGATGGTCTTCACATCATTGCTGCTAATGATATTGCTTTTGTTGCTGCTGCGACTCGTCAATGAAACTGCTGTTAACTGTAGTGTTTTTAGTCTTTTATTTACCTACTTTAAAAACCTAATACTTGGCCTTTTTCTCTATCTTTGATTTTCCTTTTTTTGTCTGATTGCCTTTTCCCTTGATTTTCCTTTTCCGCCTTTACGATATTTCTTTGAATACAACTAGGGTGTGTAACATTACTTTTTCTCTGTTTTTATTTTGCTCTTAATTGCCTCAAATCATAATGAAAAATAAACTAAAATAAATTTACGCACACAATGATAAATGTTCTTTCCAATTTGTGTGATGGTTTTAAGGTTTGTCATATTAATGCACAGAGTCTTAATCAATATAAGTTAGATTATATAGATTATATGTTTACAGTTTATAGCGTTGATGTTTTCTGTGTCTGTGAAACCTGGTTTAAAAGCGATGGTCTCTTATACAAATTATGATATACCTAATTACAAAAATTTTAGGAACGATATGATTACATATATTGTAATTGGCGACGTGGTATTGCAATTTAATGTAAATCTTCAGTTACAAGCAAAATTATATTGTAAGTCTGTTGATCTAGAATCAGAGTTTTTCATTGGAATAGAGAGAGAAAGAAAGATATTTGGCTCAGTGCTTTTTCGCTTCATAGGTGGCATCCAATATTTAATGGGAAAGACTATATTATTAGTGGAAGTTGGCTTGCTGAATTGTTAACTGAATAACAACGAATGTCATTTGGGCGAGGCTGGTATTCGAACACCGAACCTCCCGATTTAGAAGCCAGTCCACTACCACGAGCCACGGCCACCCACAACCAACCGTAGCTACTCTCCGCAACCGTTTTTCTCTTCCATATCAAAGTTTTATTCTCTATATGTGCACATTATTGTCTGTGGAGATTTTAATGCAGACTTGGTTAGAAATGATTTTCGAGCTTTTCAAATTAGTGATTTTGCATCTTCCCTAGGACTGCAAATCTATAATAATAAATACCCAGCACGCTTCGCTAAGAATGACATCTCTAGTCTTTTAGATCTGATTATATTATCCGGTCTTTTGTCTATTCTTATTTCCAATCAATTATAGCTCAACTGTACCTCCGAAGAAGCTTTGCAACAATCTTTAATAGAAAATGTAATGCTGAATCTCAGATTGATTCTGATCTCTTTAAAAGTTTCTTCTGATCCATCTAATGTATCTGAAAGTCTAAATGAGATCTCAAATCTTTCATCAAATCTCTTCAAAATACAAACTGTGACAGAAAATGAAGTGATTAATTCTGTTGCAGCGATAATATTTACCGCTGTTGGTGAAGATGGGAAAGTTGATTCTCCCATTTATAGTGTGCAACTTAACCCATTATCAATCACTGCATAACAACATCAACTTCTTCCAAGTCCTGGAAAATGTCAGTGTTGTACCTGTTGCTAAAAAACAAACTAATCCGGTATCCGCAGCAGATTTAAGACCTATAAGTATATTATCCTGTCTATCAAAAGTCTGAGGAATTAATAGCTAAACAGCTGATCCAACATCTATAAATGAATGGGTTGCTTTATGAGTGTTAATCTGGTTTATGGATCAATTCTTGGTCCGATTCTATTCTATATGTTCGTTAATGACCTTCCTTATGTCTTCACTTCTCTGTCTACATTTATACCGATGATGTCCAGCAAAATGCCACAAAACTTTTTAAATATATAGCTGAAATGGTTAGCAACCCTAATAAAGATCTTGCTAGTATTTTCTCTTGGTCTCCAACCTACTCTCTGCCAATAAACTTAAAATTGTTAGCAAAAAAGATAAAACGCCTGTGTATTTGTATAAAAAAAAAAAAAAACTTATATTTTCTCGGTTACTTAGAGCACTTACTCTAATACCATTATTAATATAAGAACCATTTGTAATGTCATCGCTTTGTTAGATCCTTGCACATCTATGTCTCTTACAGCCTCTGTTTATTTTATACAGCAACCGTTAGTTTTAATTTCTTTTATTTATTTCGTAATGCTGAATTCTGTTAAATCTAAGTACTATAGAAGATCTATATCTTATATAACATAATAAATGTAATAAATTGAATTGAATTGAATTGAGTTTGAGTGCGTTATTTTTATTCATACTTCAAAAGGCATATGAATTCGTGAGACCCCCTGTTGACGGTTCATCCTTTTTATACCTTCGTTTACTTCATCTTCCGTAAAACCTGATATTTGCTCCTTATTCCCGACAACAAAGTGAATGTTACGAGCTGGAACTCTCTGTTTAGTATCTAATTCTACCCTTTGAAAATGTTAGCATTTATCTGCTAATTAACGTACCTCCTCATCTTCGTTAAATTTCGGCAAATAAAATTCTTTGTTTCTACTTCCTGGTTATTCTTTGCAGAATTGATTTCGAAGTTTCCGTCATACTTAAACCATATACCCTTATATAACATTTTACGCGCTTTCAGTAGCAAGTAGCAGTTAGCGAGCTTGTTTCTACCGTTAGGCGATTTGACTTCTTGGATACATATTGTATAGAATGGATTTATGGATTTTACTTTACCGAAATACGTTTTCCAGTTAGTAACCTTTACCCGTCATTTTGTAGTTGTTCTAGCTTGCGATACCTAATCAATTTTCTGAAATGATATTGGTTGCCCCCGAAAACCGTCACGCTTTGATTTAAATAACTATATCTGTTCTGTGTAGCAAAATAGTACGTCGGACTTCAACCTTACTACTACTCCTATTCCATTAAAGTTTTTCCTCCAATAAACAGCTGTCCAGTGTGTATCAAATCTTCACTAACTTCAGGAACATAACGCTAAACAAATATTAAGAAAGAAATTTGGAATTTCACTATAATAATTATCGGATTTACATATAAAAATTAACATTTTATTTTCAATTTCTAGTGACGTCTCGTCCTCAAACAATGGATACATATATCAACCGGAAAATCGTGATGATTTCTTTGAAATTGTCATGGTGGAACCAAGTGAAGATGAATCATGCGCTGGAACCTCATCCTCTACATGCATACCCGACGAGGAGATCGATGTGAAACCAACAATTGTCAGTGAAAAAGTGTCAGCCTCTGACGAAATTGCTTCAGCTACAAACGGAGTGATTGCAACATCTTCAATATCCGATGCAATGTTAAATATGCCGCGGAGAGAACAAAGTCGAACACCAGATGCCATCGAAATGTATTGTTTATCGCTTGCTGACTCATTACGAGCAATGAGCCGAAGTGAAAGGGAACGAGTCAAATTTGAATTTGCAAACATCCTCAAGGATGCTAAATTTAGAGATAACAGTTAAACATGTACACATTAGTTTTCTACTATACAAATGTACTGCATTAGAATGTCAAATTTATGATTATGTCACATCCATATATTTACATATGTACAAAATGTGTAAATTTGTTTTTTTTTTTTTTTATGTAACTTACTAAGTCCTCGTGTCTAATATTTATTTAATTTATTTATGTGTTTACTTTCTATTCGACTAACTTACCTTTAATCGTACAAATAGAAAACGATTTCAAAATGATCTCAAATTTATTTAATATGTTTAAGAGCTTATACTTGCATATGGTATATGTTTATCTTGAACATTATACTTTCGTAATTTTTCTAAGTTCCATATCAAATCCATTTTGCTAGTTAAAGCATGATTTTGCACAAATGTTTAAAGACGTAAATAAAATTAATCTTGATTAAATGTATTTACCAATTCATATTGTACATGATTTTAGTACTGATTAAAATGTATTAAATATTTTAAAGAACAATTGAATAAAAACCGTACAATAGGTTCTGTACTGCTAGTTTGACTGACTTTTATTTACAATGCTCTAGGTTCTAACAATTCGCTTATCATCGGTGATGTTATGTTTGAGTTCTAAATTTGGGTTTGTAATAGGCAATATATGTGGTTTGAAAAGGTTGAGTTGTGTTCTTATTGAGAATAAGAAAAAATGGCCCTTCCGCCCAAAACCTTAAAATTCATTCTGTGTATATGGCTTTGCCTGTGACTGGTGTACACTTTTCTGATCAGGTCAATGTGGCTGTATACATTTCGTAGAGTTCGCTCTTATAAAAAAAAATAAATGTTTTGGTTTATTCCGGGATATAAACAATTAAAAATACACGAGATTGTCTTTTGAACTGAAAAGTTATTTTATTTGAAAGATAATTCGTTAACATTTAACACTTAAAAATAATTTATGGCATATGGGCAAGCACATACTGTCGGTCCAGTTTTCGACCAATTCTTTGAGCATTTAGGAAGGTATATCCAAAATTAAACACTGTTTATTGTATTCGAAAACTTTAATCATTGCTGATTTTTTCACGGAAGCAAGCGATTTCATGTTTGGTGGCCAATTATCTTGAAATCACTCTCACCAAAATATATTTTAGTAACTCGATGGTATTGGTCGCAGTATGACACGTAGCCCCATCATTCTAACATATAATTATATATCGTCTACATCGATTTCAATTTAATAATATAATATAAATACCTTGTTACCACATAACTACGGATATCACAAACACCACAACAACGAAAAAATACTATGAAGAGATTTAACGTTGAACATATTCAATCGCAGCAAACTACGAAAGTCTGCCCTATGCAACCAATATCAAGCATAGTAGGACGAGGTCCGACCGTGAGCTTTGTGAATAAGGGAAGAGAAAAGAAGAACATCGTCCCCTCCGATTGAAAAAGAAAGATCGTGAAAATCGTGCGATAGAGGAAATAGAATGGTGCTACTCCGAACAATGTTCGGAAGTTTTACTAAAAAGTAAAAAATGTGTCAAGGCAACAAGATCCAAACAGAAGCCTATAGAAATAAAACTTAGTAGAAGAGTCGCAGTCGGTACTGAAGATATGGAAAAACACTTTTGGCTTTTGGAGACTGTAAAATGGCGAGAATAACCCAAATTTTACTGTCTTGCAAAATTAAAGATTCATTCAAGAGATCCGCTCGTAAAGCTTTAGTACAACAAGCAACCGGACCGGATAGCCAAGGTAGGTAAGTAAGTAAGTAAAAGTGGCTGTTGGAAAGACCAATCCATTGAGATTCCACGTGGATCTGTGATCTTCTTACTCATGAAACCAATTTGAGCTTATGATGAAGCGTAAGTGACTTAACGTCTATATTCTTAAGATCGTTTAAAATATTGTAGAAGAAAGCTCCTAAGTGAAGTTTTCTGCTCTGGGATAGAGCTGGACATGTGCAGAGTAGGTGGAGGATTGTCTCCTCTTAATCCTCGTCCATGCAACTTCTACCGAGATCATTTGTATTTATATTTATATTAGTACTAGCCTTCAAACGACACGTGTATTAATTTGACAACTGTCGGACAATTGGTTATTACGTATATTAATAAAGCATTGCTTTATTATGAAAAAAAAAAAAAAAATACTGTTCAAACCAACAGTGTTGTTGGCTTGATAAACATTATTCAGACTCCACACTAGGAAAATCAACCGTTGAGAAGTGGTGTGCCAAATTTAAACGGAGCAAAATTAGCACCTAAAACGATGCACGCAGTAAACGCCCGAATGAGGCTGTTACGGATGAAAACTTGAAAAAGTTCACAAAATAATAATGAATAACCGTAAAGTGAAATTGATCGAGATATATACATGAATATTTGGAAATGCGAAAGCTGTGTGCAAGGTGAGTGATGCGCGAGCTCACAGTCGAGCAAAAACAACAACCTGTCGATGATTAGGAAAAATATGGCTCAGTGGATACAACTTGTTTCCCCATCTATCGTATTCTTCAGATCTGGACACCAGCGACTTTTTCCTGTTTTCAGACCTCAAAAGAATACTCACTGGAAAAAAATTCTGCACTAATGAAGAAGTAATCGCTGAAACTGAGGCTAATTTTGGGGCTAAAGAGAAATTAGAGCTTTGGCCAGATCTGTTTGGTTGCTAGACATCCAGTTTTAATATTGATTTGCACGTAGCGATTGGCATACCTATGCTACCCTTTTCCGGCAGAATAAGTAAAGTGGTTCCAATTTTGGCAAGTTCGTCAGCAGACTGGTGTGGTTCAAAGCTATGCAGCGCCCAAAGTAGTTTGTCTCTTGTAATCATGAACTTTGGTCACGGTTGCAGTAATCCTGTTTAGGTTACTACTGGCCGTGAATAGGGAGCTACCTGAAAAGTGAGTGTCCAGTAGCAGGTTGAGTGATTCATCACTTGAGGTTGTCCAAAACTCATCGGTTTTTTTCGAACAACTAGGCATCATAGGATTTATAGAGAGGATTTTTCTTAGCCGCGATTTCTTAAAGGTCTTAAAGATTTTGTCACAGAATGATCTCTAGGATTGTCGCTCAGTTCTTTTTTATACATATATTTTGAGGGACTATTTGTCCTCAACACTAACACACTTTTCTTGTGTTAAGTTGAAAAGTTTTCTAGATTGAACAAGAGGCAAAGAAGCAGCCAGTCAGTAGGAGCCTATAGCAGTCTTTAGTGTGACAATTAGGAAATAAAAATACGTTGAGGCTACATTTCACTAATATACATATGTTACAAGTTCAAATCTTACCTTTGTCTCTTGTATAAAATGGAGCGCATACATCTGCCTCAAGTCCACGAACCACACCTTCTACGATCCATACTTCTTGGATAAGAATGATGTCTTCTGCGTTTTTGGAAAGACGTAAAATAAGTGGGGCCGAAGCCTTTTTTGAGTGATGGAGATTAATCTGGAGAAACCGTATCATTTCCACAATTTACCATGGTGCTGTTAGAGTCCTCCGATTCTGAGCATGTGCCCAAGAGCTCATCTCTTTCCTCTGATCGTATAGGATCTCTTTTTAGTTCGTCATCGGTTTCCATTTCCCACAGAGTGCCAGAAGACACGTCTTTTAGGTCTTCGCTTAATTATCGGCACGGGTCGTATTACACCTTGATTTAGCCTAATGAGAAAGGTGATATGAAGGGCAAGTGGGGTGGCATTCATTGATTCATTGACCTTACTCAGCTTCTACAACTCAATATTTGACTGATTTTATTCAGGTAGCGCAATTTTGCGAGTCGTTCGTTGCTATCGATTTTTTTTATGTACTTGATGGCGTGTAGTATACAAAATACAAAGCTTTACATTAATGTGATTGCATTTGAATCCCAAGAAGAAAATGACAGAGCAATCAGAAGGGGTAAAACAGAGAAACAATGTTTTTTTTTTTAGGAGTATTACAAAGAAAAGAACTGGCTAACATATCTTAGCTAAGGACTACTATAAATTACATCAAAGTACAAAACATATAATATTGTACATGTAAAAGCGATGCATACAATTCAACACATATAATAATATTATGTTTGCAACGCTAGGTCGATAGGTCTTCTTCGTTTGAGTCTTCTTCTTCTATTTCAACACTTTTTGGCTTGATACGTTTTTTTAATTATATTACTAAACTTTCGAACATTGTCTCGTTTCTTTAATCGTTCACTTATTATCTGTCTTTCTTTCGCAGAAGACGATGTTCTCCCTCCTCCGTTATTTGTAGTTGCTCTTGTTTAAATGTCCGTAGACCACCTTGGCTGGTCGGAATGTTTACACATTTCTAATACTGAAGGAAAACCTTGCGTTAGTCGCAAAACGTTCAATTTGTCCTATGATCAATTTCTTTATTCCTTTGTGAATATTGAGGTAAGAAAACCGCGTCACAGCAATATTATTTTGCCTTAGTTCTTTTCCTGTACGACTAAAGAAGCCATCTTATCCCTGTACGTTTTCCTTTTGAGGTTAAATCGTTTCTGACAGGGCTTTATATGTATTGCTCGTATTTTCCGCTGCTAACAAGTTTAGCAATGTTGAAAACTGTTACCATTTTAAATCAATTGTAAACGTCTTACTAAATCTCGTCTTACTACATTGTATTGCTACATCATCGTTAATTTGTTTCTTTTTATGTCATGCAAATTTATCTTGTTATTGTGACTTATGGGAATATGTCAACGGTACGAAAAAGGATTCAAAATTGGAATCACGAGCAGTGGCGGCAATTGACGATTGTATCTTGTGTGAAGACACATATTTTCACAGAAATCCGTGAACTGAAAGCTGGTAAGAAAGTTCGGGAACGTTTGTAGAAAGTGTACGAGACGAAAGGTTTCTTCAGAGCAGCGGCGTTAATAGAACTGCTGGTTATGTTTCATTTTACTGATAGTAAATGTATGTCAGAATACTTAAATAAAAACGTTCAAATCAATTAACAATGAGATCAAGAATAGAAGTCTTGCTGCTTAAATACTCGCCAGCTTCCTTCACTGCTACAAGCCATTAATTATGGCCTTAGAGGATTGTGGAGCTCTTTTAACAACAGAACTAAGTTAAGAGCTGAACCATCTCACTTTGAAAATGTCGAAAAGGAAGTGGCTCTGTTTGCAAGGATAAGCAATCCAAAAATGGCAACAAATTTCGTAAGAAGTGCTTTAATTACGACAAAGTTGATCATCGGCCTGTAGTCTTATAAAGAATAGAGGACAAGTTGAAGTAGATTTGATGGTGTCAGCACCACCGCATACTTTAAATATTCAACATCGAAGATTGGTATATGGATTTTGGAGCAACCGTTCATCTTACGGGACGTAAAGATTTGCTTACGGAAGCGGAACCGAAATTCGTTCCCGATAGAGAGAACAATCGAGCTAAAAGCATGTTGTGCATTGTCCATATTGACTTATGTGGCCCTACGCAGGAAGAATGGCATCGACTTAGAAGAAATGTTCGCCTCAGTTGTTCGCCGTACAACACTTCGATTGCGGTTTTTATGCAGTCTGAGATAGATAAAGATATTTATATGATGCAACCTAAGTTAATTGAAGATGAGTCTCACCCTGGAAGTATTTGCAGGTTACGTAAAGCATTATATTACCTCAAACAATCTGGATATTTGTGGAACGAGAAGTTGAACAAAGAATTACGTGATCTTAAGGTTGTTCAAGCTAAATCTGATACAAAAAAAATGTAATTACTATCGCAATCTAAGTTGACAAGTTCTTGCTTATTACAGATAGTGAAAAAGTCAGAGTTTGAATAAAGGCAGAACTTATGAAAAAATTTGACAGAGACGGAGCATATGCATCATATTCCATATCAAATAGCGATTGAATGTCTTCTGTATGCAGCACAAATAACACGAGCACCCATATGAGTATCATTTGCAGTGGAGGTAGTCAACAAACTCAACTCTAATCCTGGCAGGGAGCATTGGTCTTCTGTTAAATGTGTTTTGCGATATTTAGGAGGAACAGCGGAGGCTAAAATAATTTTTAAAAGTAAGGGAAACAACAAAATTATAGGATATACGATATATATAGAGTTTCTATTACCGATTATACCTTTAAGTTAACGCATGGTATTATCGCCCACGTTCTGCATTTCACTTTTCGTGAATTTGGGGAGAATTTCCATGTTCCGTATTTCGATCGAAATGTAAATTACGAAGCTGGTCTAATAGGAAATAACAAACAGATGCACGTTCCACAACCGAAGCAGGGTATATCACCTTACTACCGTGTGGCGCTCCCATTGTTCCGATTTGAGTTCTGTTTTTTTTTTTTTTGTGAAGTTGGTACATCTGTTGTTGACATCTTAGCGTCATAGCTTGACATTTGCAAAAGTTACGTAGCCAAGAGTACATCTCTATTTGTGTTTTTGGCGATTTTTCACAATTTTAGAAAAAACTACGAACTTGTAATAAGTTTTGCGTAAAAAACGGATTTAATGGTGCGCGAACGTTGGATATGTTGAAAAAGTGTTTCAGCGACGATTCTCTAAAGAAAACGGTCGTTTACCAGTGGCACGAGCGGTTCAAAAGTGGTCGTGAGTCAATCGAAAATGATGAACGCAGTGGCAAACCATCGACATCGAAAACCGACGAAAACATTGATTAATTAAAAGAAATGTTGGTCAATAACCGCAAATTAACCATCAGAGAGATAACCGAAGACTTGAATATTGCCTATGGATCCGTCCATGACATTTTGGTTAATGATTTGGGTTTCTGTCGTGTAGCAGCAAAGTTGGTGCCAAAAGACCTCAATTTCATGCAAAAAAGTAATGATTTGCGAGACTGAATCCGATCCCACATTCATCAAAAGGATCATTACAGATTTCCGATTGCGTGAAGCAATTCGCCGAAAGAGACCAGAGCTCGTGGATTTTGCACCATAATAACGCACCGTCGCACAGTGCCATCATTATTGGTAATTTTTTTTTTTTTTGACGAAAAATGCAACAAATTCCATCTAACAGCCTTCGAATTCACCTGATTTGAAAAATGCAACAAATTCCATCCAACAGCCCCTGAATTCACCTGATTTGGCTCCCTGTGACTTCTTTCTGTTCAATCGAGTTAAAAAACCATTACGGGGAACGCGTTTCAGCAGCCGAGAAGAAGTAATGGAAAAATCGCAGGAAGCACTGATGGACATACCGAAGACCGAATATGTTTCGAGGATTGAATCAAGCGCTGGCATAAGTGTGTTGCAGTCGATGGGAATTACTTTGAAGGGGACAATATAGATCTATATGAATAAACTTGTATTTTTAATTTTCTGAATAAATTCCGGAGTCAAGGAATTCTCGCACACGCTACACAAGAAACTTTATGGCTCAGGATAATGGCTATAGAATTGCAAATATCATCGGATGAAAATATTATACAAATCGGATGTGATAATCAAAGTGCTCTCGATCTCTCGAAAAACTCACTCCATCATAAACGAACGAAACACATTAATGCGCAGTATCATTTTCTTCGAGATGGAACCAAGAAAAAGCGAGTCGAGTTTTTCAAGATGCTATTACCTCTCAATTTGTGAATGCGTGATGAAAGCATTATGAGAATGTAGAGGAACTGTAACCGCTTGAGAAAATACTCGCTCAGAAATAACAAAGAGCTGTCTTCTTTCGACGTAGCTATGCGATGGACTTTGGTAACTGTGCCATTAATGGCGGCAATGGTTAGGCAGTTCGGAATAAAGCAATGACGAAACTCGCTTTTTGCCTTAACAGCAGCATATGTGCAGACACCCAAAATTTTACAATGGAGTCGTCATTCGGAAGACGCAGCAGACTATAAAAATTTGCTAGTACTAATTCTGTAGGCGGGCGACCCTTTGGCCGAATGATGGCAGGCATTACATGAACGGTATACCCGTGGAAGATATAGATCTCCATTAATACTTAGAAGGCCAACATCATGCTAATATGGTGTCAGTTTGTGCATTTAAGAGGGACATATGGTACATAGATATGTACGATAAAGTCAATTTTCACATTAAGCTAAAAAGGTTCTTGGGTCGTTACACTCGGTGACAAATGTTCTCCAACATTTTTAATAAAAGTTACATTTATTTATTTTTTTTTTTTTTGTGGGTTCGTTTAAAGATTAAATGCAATTTTTTTATTAAAAAAAAGAAAATAATCTTAAAGATGATTTGGATTTTTTTTTCTTTCGCTTACTTCACAATATATGCATTTATTTTTGTTAAATTATTAGAAATTCATTATAAATTTGTAATCTAATTATTATTTATTTATTTTTTATTTTTATATTGAAAATAAAGCAAAATTAAAACGGACGTGTAATAAATCAACTTGTAATAAGATATATACTACATCCTATATGCATATCATCCTGAGACGCAGTCTTAAATTTTGTCAGATCCTATTCATTTTTGATATAGGAGTTATTTGGAATACAAATATTATGAATAAAAACAAAAAGTGACTTTGTTGTGATTTATTTGGTATACTTTTTTCAAATGTTTTCAAACATGGAACGCATTTTTATTAACAAATAAACATTTTACGAAAGTAAGCTGGCTGTAACCTTTTAATCCGTACTTTGATCGATTAGGTGTTAGGTAGGTAGGTGTTGCGCCTCTTTCATCCTTTTAGATGTATGGGGAATAGGTTCCACAACTCTACGCTTTCTAGATGGGAACGCAGATACATGATTTTCTGGCTCTTCTGGCAATAATGACTGCTCAGAATGGAACTTGCGCATTGTATCATAGACAAAGGGACGGTTCCTCCGTAAATCAGGTGTTTAGCCAAATCAATTTTAAAATCCATGTACTGCATTATTTGTTTTCGGGGAGCCTGCATTTTGCAGCATCGTAACGGTTTTCTATCCAAACTGAAGCAGCTTACCTTACCGTCCATTTCCCAGCTCTTCTGTGCATAGGGTATTTTCCAATGATTCTATCTAAAAGATCTATTCCTCCCATAGAGCAATTATACTTTTTTATGGCTACTGGTTGTGGGACATCAAGATACCGCTGATCTCTTTTACTCCAGCGACTGCATGTTCCCAAAGGTTGTACTGCATACTCCGTGGATGCAATATGAATGGGTTTACTATCAAGCCATTTTATGACATCAATCTTTTTGTCTTGTCTAACGACGCAATCATAGCTGCCTATAAACTTAATTTACTTTTTTTATTGGAGCGTGAGTATTCAAGCACACGATTTTTCATTAGATTGCCAATTCCATTCAAATTTCTGTCTACTAAAGTGTCCAAAAGAGGAATGGAAGTAAAGTAGCGATCAATAAAAATTGATGTTTTTTGATGAAGAGTATCAACAAGTTTTAATACAATACGGCCTCCTAAATCTATTTTTTCTGGCATCGGATACAGGGCAGAATCAATTGTTGTGCCTTTTCCTTCATAAAGGTACAAATCCAGAGGAAGGCTTTTTCAATAAGTGATACTATCTGACGAATCTTCCAAAAAGTTTAATGTTTGATCTATTGTTAAAATATCTATTGCGAGTGATTGTTTCGGCAACGAGTTTTACTCTAGATTCTGCTGCCCAAAACATTCTTATTCTCGGAAGACACAGAATACCAATAGCCATTGAGCAACCAATTCTGTTCTATTGACGCTGGAAAAGTTTGTGTAGGTTGAAATTACGTCAAAAAATTACGAATTAATTTATTTGTAAGGACTTTGAGTAAAGGCTGTTCTTCTCATGGCGGATCGATATCAAAAGTGTTATCAAATTCTTCTGAACGAATCCATGTCACTGTTCCCACTCACTTTCTTCTTCACGAGACATCAAGGTTCACTAAGAAATCATACTATATATTTGATCATCTCTTAATTCTATAAATTAGCAATTTTTATATATAGTATTGACTGCTCAAAGTATCATCTGTGATATCATAAATAAAACTAATTAAGAAAACAGGAAAATTTTATTATTATTTTATTTTTAAATACACAATCAACATCAAATCTATAAAAAAAAACGATAAAAAACCACGAAAAAATTTGCTGTCAATTTGCAAATTTGCACGTTGACATCTAAGCAACAGTGACTACAATCTAGTTACTAATTAAGTGGTTCTAACAAACTCTGATAGCTGTCGTTGCAATAAATTTTTTGTGACAGTATCATAGGTGATACCGGGGGGGACACCGGAGACTATTAAGTGCGTGAACTACTTTAGAATAGTTTCCAAGCGTCATCATTTAATACGTTCTTGACAACAGTGGCAGATGCGGCATTCATATTTTCGGAATTTTTTTCCAAAATAGGAGTACACCCCATCAGGTTAGAATTAAAAAGATAAGAAAACTGTAAAAGAAGCAGCTATTGATAACTTAAGACTTTTTTTTAACGTGTTATTGAAAACTAAAAACGTGATGAGAACGAATTAAACAAGAATAGGTTAAGGATATAAAGGGCTTTCCTTACGAGGACTGGTAAACTAATTAAATAAGGGATGATTACAGATTTCTAAGCAAGTATCACCATATCAAGTGTGGGTGTTGAAATGTGTGAACCGCATAAGGTCTATTCTATGATAGTAGCGCATATTTTTACATGGAGAGTATTTAACGCGTTGCTAAACGATGAGGTACCACACAGTAACGTCTCCTCTGTTGTCAGACATGAGGAGGAAATATTAGATTTTACTGAACATATAGTCAACGAAGCAGTAAAAAGGATGAATAAGAATGAAGTCGGACTAGATCATATATCTTTCAAAGAATGGATAAAAACTGGGTATTTTTAATCCAAATCAATAAAGGTAAAGCTTTCTTGTTCCACTGTCAATATGTATATACGCAAAGGCGACTCTAGAAATTGCGACATTGAAATTGGTGAAATTGATATCGGGTAATCGCGTGCAATATGTATGCATTCGGGTATGCGTTTGCTTGATTGAGTGACACGATTCAATGTTTACGGATAATGATGGAAAAAAATCGCGAAGCTTCGACCCATCTGCATATTGTGTTCATCGCCTTAGAAAAATCGTTTGACAGAATTCACAAAGATGCTGGGTGAGTTTATAAACAATCGTCTGTTTTTAAACGCAATTATTGCGTAGACATATCTTAGTACGACCGTCATTTGTTTTGCGCTTAAAAACTTCATGTCATTGCAAATAAATAGTTATATTCAGCCAAGTCTTAGATTTACTTTTTTTCCAAACAAAAGTTCTTAATTTTTATTACATATGGTATTATTTCAATAACTTTTACATCTTTCCTCTCCAAGAAAACGAAAAACTAATCTACACTAAAATCGTATAACTTTTTTTGCAGCCACAATGGAAATACTTAACTAATCTGAACAGGTATAACGATATGTTGACAGTTATGAACACAAGGGTAATTTAGTTTGACTAAGTAAGTTCTGCAGAAAATATCCATTATTAAATGCAAATAATGCGGTTCTTTGTTAATATGACGTTTTTGAAAACATCCCTTATTTGGACGGCGATAAGACCTAAACTGATGTATCACAGGTATATACAATATAACAATGATACGCTATATGTACTATGGCGTTTAAACGAAAGTTAAATGCGCAGCGGAAATGTCGGAAAATTGAAAATTAAAGTTGGAGTACATAAAGGCAGTGTACCAAGTCCGTTGCTTTTTAATGTCGCGTAAGAATTTTTGTAGAAGCAGCACACTAGGGAGTCCAGAACGACCTTCTGCCTTCACGCCGATTATAGCGCTATTGTAAGTAATGACGTGACACCCTTTCAGGCACCTCTTACTAATTTGATAAAAAATGTTTATATATCGTATATTACAAAGATCGAATGCTTGTATTTCCGCTTTTCTGAACAAGCAAACCCAACTCTTGTCACACCGTACTTACCGTACCGAAGTGCGAAAGTCCTGTCGTTAACCAATAAGCAAATTTTAATGGTAATGCCTCAAATAGAGTCAGCGTGTGGTGGCATAAACGGCCATCAAATTTGTAACAGAAAAATGCTGTTAAAAATTAGAGATTTGTTATACACGCCAATCGTATAGTGAGTATAACGAAAAAAATTACAGCGATGGAAATGAAAATAATACGAATGCCAGAAGGATGTTCGTCATAAAATCCGGTTCAAAAACCAGTTCCAGCTGAGTTTTGAAGAGGCTGAAGCAAAAATAGTTGGATAGATAGATAGGTGATCTAAAAAAAAACGCCCTGTTGTGTAGTTACGTGGAAAAAATATATAATATTAAACCTCAATACACGCATTAAAAACGTCAACGATTAATAAGAGAAGAAGATGGCGCCATCTAGTAGCATTTAGTAGGCTTAAAGAAGGAGAGCTTTTATTTCTCTAAAAATTTTAATTTAATAGAAAAGAGCATATGTACTATATACCGTCATTTTCGATTCACTCATTGCATGAGTATAGAGTAATGTAATATATGTTTTTTATTTTTTCGGTTATAAGGAATAGTATATTGCCACAGTAATGTAGTTGACCAGTCTGCTTCAATCGCTACTGTTTTCTCCATTGGGTACATTTATGAGTTCGCCCTCATTCAGATTTGCTTTTCCAAGGAATCTCACCCTAAATTCGTTTAATACAGGACATTTGCTTATAAAATGGAGAATGTTTTCCCTCTTCTCTCATGTTACACATGCGGCATAGAATTGAACGGTTGCCTCGAAATCTACTTCCATTTATAGAAAGCAGATCGCATCTAGCTTTAAAGATCCACGTAATTTTGCTAATATAGAAATTCTCTGAAAGATAGAATTGTCCTTTCGAGTATTACAGGGACTTGTAAATTCTTGAGCTACTTTGCCTTGCTCTCCGTTCTCTTTCCTGGCGACTATCAGCCCTGAGTCGTTCAAGAAGCTGCAAGCTTTTACTATTCCAGTCACTTTCTCGTTCAGATCCCAGTGTAGACCAAACCTATTTGCGATAAAATTTATCTCTCTCCCCAAAAAGTTGTTTTTCAAGAAGAATTTTGGTAAATTTATGCGGTAGTCTATTCGTTGTAGTCGTTGTATTCGAACATTGTTTTCACGACATATCGTAGATGTAGGTCCAATGCAAAGAAATACCCATCTTTAACTCCCGTCTTAATCGACAAGGGCTAATTTGGAGAGTCTGGAGGTAGTATCAAAATTCTTTTCAAAAAATAGCGTTGTAGCTTATCAATTTTTTCAAACTGTCCATAACCCCACACTTGAGCATACAGTATACAGCCAGAAAAACTTTCCATTCTGGGCTTAGAGTTATATTCCTCTTACTGAAAAAGCAATGCCAAGTTGCGTTGATACTATTCTGAGCTGCAGTATTTCTTTTCTCTACAAGTTTTGCAAAATTCCTCTTTAAAAACCCACTTTTCCTAGTTAGAAAGCCTGACAACATTTCGGGAAACCATGATTTCTGATTTAAAAAGGTTCACTTCTAAACTCCATGTTTTGCAATAGTCTTTAAAGCAGTCTATCATCCGTTGTAAGGTTTTAATATTAATGTAAATGCATTTATATAATGCTTATTGTAAAGGCGATAATAAGCATCCTTACCTCACCCCAGAAGGCGTTTCAAAGTATTCAGATAGCTCCTTTCCCGTCCACACCGTAGATTGGGTATGTGAATATATGCATATGCAGACTAACAAATTTGATTGAAACTCCTATTTCATGTAACTTAAGGATTAGCAAACTCCTCTTGATTTTATCAAAAGCCGCCTTTATATAATCAACTGTAAAATTTTTTCTCCTAAAGCCAGCCTGGTACTCTGTTAGGATGCTATTTCTTTCTGCCCAAGTATATAACTTATCATTTAGGACTCCCAGCATGATCTTCGATATGCAATTCATAAATGAAATGCCACTCTAGTTGCCTGGGATTTGAACATCACCCTTTTTGAAAATCGGCCATATTATGGATTTAGTGAAAGCATCTTCTAACCTACTTTATGATTGCTAGTTCTTTTAGGAAATCATCAGTCGCATTTATAAAAAACTCGAATGTTATCCTATCTTCTCCTGGGGTTTTGTTCAGCTTTAATTTTCTAAGCATGTTCTTTGTTTGGACGATCCATCCAAATTGGGGTCTTCGACAAAATTAGATACGTATGTTATGCCACTTATTTCTTGACTAGGATTGAGAAGATTTCTAAAATACAATTTAAATTCCAGGGCGCTTATCACCTGACTCACCGGATGCTCTTGATTTCTTATCTTCTTTGCAATTCGCCGCCAATCCTTGCTATCTTTGACTGTATTTATTTTAAAGTCTATTTGTTGGTAGTACAATATTTTTCTGTTTCTACAAGCTGCCCTATATTCAAATGCATTTAATAAATTGAAAGTTCAAGCGGTACAATTGTGCCACTTATTTTTTTGATTGTAGGTATTTGTGTTACTACCTTGTCGACTTGCCGACTCCTTAATTATATTAGTTTAATCGACTAACTCGATTGCATCTTTCCAAAGCATGATATTTTGCGAATTGGAGCTAAGTCGATTTCGATATTCAGCTGCAGTGTTTTGCTGGCTACTCAGTTTTATTGGTAAGTGATCCAACGTAATTCCCTCTTTTATATTATATTAAACTCTTCGCCACACATCCACAATTCCTGCGACACATCACATATATCATTCACCGATTTCTTATATTGCTAACGTAAGAAAAGTTACCTTCTTCAACTCCCTTGGTTTTGCCATTTAGAATGATCAGTCCGTTATCATTACAGAACTCTACAAATTCTTTGTCTTTTAAATTTACAATGGTATCTTTTGAACGACGTACTTGAAGTCCTGCAATAAATCTTGATTTATACATATCTACATATGTGTATCTTGTTGTAAGTTGCCCAATCTGACATTCATGTCACAAATAATTATTAATTTCTGAAAATCATTTTCAGCCTTTCGCACCTTTTAGATACATTGGAAGAAGTGTCAGCACTTTGGGACTTGATATTATGTTTAGAATGTTTATTCCGTCAAAATTGATGTATTTATGTCGAATGCCAATATTCATCAATGTTTTTGACTTCATACACCATACCACAAGTTTCTCTCCCAAATCGGCCATTACGAGTCGCCGGTCTCCATTACGTATGAAAGTCTTTAAAGTATTTCTTGAAACGTTTCGTTTTATCATCGAGTAAATGTGTTTCTATGAGCATAAACATCTAGTAGGAATTCAAATAGCTAAAACAAGTGAGTGAGTAAGATTTTGTTTTCTAGGCCATGTACCATATACTGCATGAAACGATTTTAATATTCTTTATTTCACAAGTTTGGATTTAACTTTTCGTGCTTATATCTAAAATTGAGGTAGGTATACTATGTTTGAGTCGATAGCAGGGTTTAGGTTTTTTTGGTGGGCTTCATCGAGGAGAGTGCTATAATCGCATTTTACGGATTCAATTTCACTGTTGTACATCTCTCTTATAGTGTCTTCCCCTTTTAAAGCCCTGCATAACAACTTATTTTTGTTATCCATTTGAACCATTTGATACCTATTTGTATTCTTTCATTTATCACACTACTTTTGTGTTTTTTTGTTTTTGTCTATGATATTTCTTCTCAGCTTTTTGCATGATTTAAACATAATTGAAAGGCAACCATGGCGTAACTGAATTAAGCTAACAGACGGTGCTTACATTATCGACAGTTTTTTTTTAAGGAAAGGAACGGAACGACGGTGTTTTATTTATATAATATGGTGATACACAAGCAAAAATCAAAGAAAAATAAACTAGCTATTCCATTTAACATTAATTTATAGATTTTTATTTTTACGATTTCTCTTTAAAAAAAAATAAAAATAAAAATAAAAATAAAAAATATTAATAATATTTTCAAGATTTTTCATTTGCATTTGTTTTTATTTAAAAACAATTTGAAGAATTTTCAATAAAACGATGAAAATAATTTGCAAACTAAACTTGTGTTTTTTTTTATTTATCCTTCTTTGTAAAAATAATTTGCATGTTTTTTTCTCTAAACTTTTATTTAAACTCAATAACTATCACCAAAACGGGAACAAAAGTGCTATTTTTTTTAGTTATTTTCCAACAAATAGAAGTTTAAAAATATGAAATTCATGTATGATTTATATTTTAACTACTTCGTACACATTATTATTTTTTTTTAATATACAGCGATTACGACAAATGTTGGATGTTTGGGAAAAAAAGAATATATATATATATATATATATATATATATATATATATATATATAAACATTAAGCTCTGGGAACATGCTTCACTTGTTTTGCATTTGTGTACATACATATGTAAATTCCTGCCATTGCACTATTAAACCTGTATTTTGTTAATTCTTTTGCATCGCCTTTGCTGCTGAAAAATGCTGCGCTGCGCATTATTATTTTTCGATTCATTAATTTTTATTTTCTTTATATATTTTTTTTTTATTCTATAACTTTTTTTATTTGATTTAAAATTTTTACGTCCCTAACTATATATAAGAATTACAAAAGTCTTTATTTGAATAACAAAACAAAATAAAAAATTAAATAAAAAATTATAAAATAAAAAGTGATAAACAAGGAGAAAAATCAACTTGGCAGTGATCAGAATTACGAGTACATTTACAAGTTTTTATATTTTTTATTTTGTTGCTTCTCCTTTGAAATGCGCTCCTTATTTTCTGTTTGTCTATTTGCTCTCATTTTGTGCCAGACTTTTAAAAAGTCCAAATAAGTAAATTACAACTATGATACTACTTGGTCATAAGACTAATATTATTTAATGTTAGCATACATATTTATAAGTGTTATAAGGAAATGTCTAAAACTGAATTTGAATTTGTGTACGTTTGGATGATCATGGTGGTATTGATGATAATTATAGTAAATGAGATAAAGAGGAATGGATCCCTTCTACGATTCCCATTCAAATAAATACTGCATTTGTCCATTGGTAAGTCGACGTTTAGCTCGAATTGTAAATTTTTCGCCATTCTCAATGCGATTAGCTGCACCAAAGTACTTGTTGACCGATTTTTTAAGATCGGAAATCGGTACGGCGTTTTGTGTTTGAGATGGTGGTGGTAATGCAAACTGTTGCTGATTACTGGCAGGCCCCGATGATGATATTGAACTTGAGGAACTAGATATTGAGTTTCGTCGGCTGTTTTGAGGTGATGATTTTTCGGGACGTTTACGTAAACGACGGCCATGCGTCGTTACTGTATTTGAGAGTGGCAAACCGTCCAAACTTGATAATGCCGATGAGGTGATATGCGGTGAATTAGATTGTGAAGATGATGTTGTTGGTTTACTACTATTTGTTGAATTACTTGATTCGGGTACTGTGGCACGAATTGGAAAAAAATTACATGGAATTGAATTGATGGTTGTTGTACTTATGATCTAAAAATAGAAAAAAAAAAATCGTTTGGATGCAATAAAAGAGAGCTTTTTATATGTTAATATTGAATTGAATTAAATTAAATAAAATTAAGGCAAGGGCCAACTCTGTACAGCTTTATTATGCTAAATACAAACAAAACTTAAATACTTAACCTAAAAGACAATTTTATTAAGTGCTATGAGGTGCATGTATTGGACGAGAGGCATTAGAGGAGTAAAGGGCAACCTTGAGAGAGAGTTTGCTAAGTTAAAAGCCAAAAAAATTAAATAGAGTTGTCTTCGCATATCTATCCATAATTATGTAGTTTGGTGAGGCTTAATACGGAAGAAAGAAATAGATATAGGATTTCATGGGTTAACATTTAATGGGGTAAGTAGCAATAGAGCAAAAGAAACAATGTAACCAGTTAACCCTAGATAAGTAGTTGACCTGTACCAAACATTATTTCTAAGGCGTAGAACGTACAACGAAAGCTGATGAAGAATGTAATGTCCCAACGCAAAAATTTAGTCTGCGCTGTTATCATAGTAAAAAAAGAGTAAAAGGACAGCAACACTTGTGAAGATTCATTGGTGTAATCGTCGAAGACAGTCGTTTGAAAAAAAATATAAATAAATAATTCAACGAAGTTGGTTGCGTTGTTTACCTTCTTCCCTCGTCTTTATCGGTTCGGGTCGATCCAGAGTTGTTTTGTTGTTGTTCTTGTTGTTAACTGGAAAGTTACAGTGACAGCAGAGTTAGGGGAAGAGGATGAAAACACAGAAGCCCATATCGGGCGCTTTTGTTTGCCGTGCAAACGAGACTACGTGGTCCAGCAAAATTGTGAATAGGTAGCTTTCCGATCGTATTTAAAACGTGAAGTGAATTCGTTTCAGATTTCTTAAACATGTTACCTTCCCGCTTGCCTAAGATTTGGTCGATATTCATATATCAATGATGAATTCGCAGCGACATAAAGATGAGCCCATTGGGGAGTATTTTTTTCCAAATGAGAGCGAAGGGTAGAAAAGATGGCCTCGATGAAAAAGCGATGTAAGACATTCTCGTCGGTGTATGTTTTGACAACTTGAATGGTACGCTAGCCATCACTCGTCGGTTGATTGAGACCCATGAGCAAACTCATGTGGGACAGCAAGTATCAATTAACTTGAATGTTCCGAAAAAAGATAAAATCGGCCGAGCCTAGTGCGAGCGGAATGATGGGCCAAAATGCTATAACTGTTTCGAGCGCGATCATATGGAGAGAAAGAGATCAGAAAATGCGGTATCTGAAATGTCATAAGCTCCAGCATTTTTGCAGATAAGAACTACCGAAGTATCTAGAGGACACGATTAACAGCGAGAAAATCCACCCTGGAATTGATAGAGTTGGAATGATTAGAGTTCGAGGTCAAAAACGTTGACGCGATACGTTTACTTAGTATCACTGTGTTCTTTCGTAAATTTGTTCGTGACTTTTCGTTAATCTCAAGACCGTTAACGAAGTTGCTTCGTAAAGAGCATGTGTTCCAATGGGATAATAAGCAAAATGAAGCTTTTAACAAACTGAAGCAATGTCTCTGCGAACAACCAACGCTTGCTCTCTACGACTTTTCGAAATATCACGAGATACACTGATTCCAGTGCACTGGCCATAGCTGGTGTGTTATTGCAGAAATCTGACGAAGGTAAATGGAAACCAGTATTCTATTTTAGTTGCCATTGTGCGATACAGAAAAGAACTACCAATACTATGAGCTTGAGATGATGGCTATCGTAGTAACCTTGGAACGTTTCTGGATTTACTTGTTGGGCAAACCATTCAGGGTGGCTACCGATTGCGCAACACTATTATACATGAAGACCGACACCAAAAATTCTCGTGTAGCTTGGATGAGGTTAGCCGTAATGGAATATAATTTCGATGTCGTACATCGCGTATGGCTCACGTGGACGCATTGAGTCGCATAATTTACAATTTGGTCTCTAACTTCTCATTGTTCGAATATTATTGTTAAAGAATACTAGTGATGCTACAAGACGTCCATATAAAAAACATATAACGACATTAAAATTCTCAAACTTAAGGGTATCAATTCGGGGTGAAACCATTTTAAGTTATATAGTCGCAGATATCATAAATCCTCGAGAGTGTTGTAACTTCGATATACACATATATTTTCTTATTTCGTTTTGCTGCAACTATTTATTTTGTTTTACGTCTCAATTAATCTTGCAAACGAACATATACGAATGACTGACTGTGTCGCTGGTGTTTATCTGGATCATGATCATGTGCCCTCTTTTCCAATCTATTCCAGTAATCCTGGAAATGATCCAGATGAAATTCGAGCGTTACCATACTTCGATGTTGATTGCACTGAGTCCATAGATGAACTAATCTAGATGTTAAACTCTACTAATACTTACGCAAACCTTTAACTTCGTACAGACACACTGTAAGTGAATTACCAACACTTTTACATCTCTCTAACTTTCCAGAATTTGAAAGAATGAAGGGAATTTAAAAGAAATGTTGCTAGAATGAGAGATTTGCACGCGTGTGTGTAATGTGGATGACCATTTTTCTTGTTATATGAGCGGGTTTTAAGTAAAAAGGGAGGAAAATTGCCATTGATGAAAATTCACATGTATTCACAGACAGGGTCACACGGATAGAGGTGATCAGTAGAAAACCGGTTTTGACTTTCCAGTATCTGGTTAGTTCATCTATGACTGAATTTCAGCGCGTACTTATTATCTACTTGAATGGCATTGGATAAAGTATTATGGAAAAGTGTTTATTGTTTTATGATGTGTTGTGTGATCCAACACTTATTTTTTCAAGATCAATTTACTTAATTGTCATCAGTGGTATCATCATCCTCGCCGCCGCTTTCAATTTCAATTGATTAGTCTTAGCCGGGTCTAGTAAAAACTCTCTCGGTGAAGGTATCCCAAATCAGTTCATAGCTCAAATAACTTTCTTCTGTCCTTATGGCCTTATCGCATGTTTTTTTTTCCATTCCTCGACAGTATAACTTCTGCCACGGTATAACCGGCTAGTATCGGTTTTCCGTCAACTATGAATTTTCTAGGTAAATCATCTAGTAATCCCAAAGATATTCTGAACATGTTCGCCTCGTTTTTTCAAGGTATTTATGATTCCTCCAGTCTTACTTCTTTTAATGAGGATTATTTCGATTCCTTGCAGGCTTTTACTGCCTCAAGTTCTCTAGATCCGAATTATAAACCCAGATTTTTTGGGTTTTTACCCGATAGTTTTAAAATTCTGTGCTGATTCTCTTAGCTACCCTCTGCTCTATATTTTTAATCAGAAATTGGCTAGAGGGACATTTATTGATGATTGGAAATATTCGCTTATAACACCAATTTATAATACTGGAAAAAAAGACCACATTTCGAATAATAGACCAGTTTTTAAACTGGTTTTTTTTTTCAGCATGGTTTTTGGAAAAGTCGTTCGACTTGCTCTAACCTAGTTCAGTTTACCAATCATTGCTTAGGTTCCATCAAGAAGCACAAGCAAGTGCACGTACTTTATACTTCTAAAACAGCTTGAATGCTACGGATTTTTCGGCCCATTTCTTTCATAGTTTAAGTCCTATTTGTTTGGGAGAAAACAATTCGTTTCTATCGGACATTTATTTTCGGTTGAAATTAATGTTGTGTCTGGTGTCCCAGAAGGAAGCCATTCTGGGCCAATAATTTTTCTCATTTTTATAAATGATTTGCCGAAGATTCTAAAATTTTGTCATTGTCTTTTGTATGCGGATGATATAAAATTTTTTTGTGACTATTTATAATGTCAGTGACTGTTTTCTTTTCCAGAGTGATTTAGATTATTTTTTTAAATGGTGTAAAATGAACGATCTGTATCTCAATATCGACAAATGTGTCACCATGTCATATAATAGAACACAATATAATCTAACCCCTGCTTATCGTCTTGGAAACCAATTAATTAATATTGCAGTTGAATTTAAAGACCCTGGTGCTGTTTTCTATAGTAAACTCACTTTTGACCCCCAAGTTAACAAATTGATGAGCTAACTCTGCTCTAGGACTTCTGAAAAGAAATTCATCGGACTTCAAGGACCCCTATACTCTCAAGGCCATTTATGTCAGCATGATTCGTTCATGTCTGGAATATTGTAGTGTTATTTGGAACCCTTTTTCATTAAAAAAAAAACATTAATAGAATAGAAAAAGTTCAAAAAAACTTTTTGCGCTTTACACTACGCCATTTCTTTCTGAATGACAATGTCCACTATTCTTACCGCTCTAAATGTTTGCTTTTGGGTTTTGATTCCCTCGAAGTTCGTCGTAAAATGCATTGTGTTATGTTTGTTAGAGATTTACTATGTTTTTCCATTGACTGTGAGTACTTGCTTTCATGAATTTGTATTTATGCCCCCCCTACGGGTTCTTAGAGCAAGTCTATTGTTATTTGAAGTTCATCGCTCCACTTCATACGGAGCCAATGAGCCTGTTACGTTTCGCTGAAGATTATTTAATCTTGTATATGATCAACTCGATATTGTACTATATTACACAGAACTAGATTTAAGGAACTCGCATTGTTAGCATTAAGATAACTTACAATTATTGTACTTAATATAAATTTTTCTTTCTTTCTTGATCTGTTGATGTACATCTGTCGTAGATCTAAATAAATAAATACTAAATACTAATGGAGTTCGGTTTTTTAATTCATTATGATAGGGGGCGCTGTCCATTTTTATATCGACAAATCCATTTGAACCACCAGCGTTTGCAATTATAAGCCGAGATCCTTTTCCAATAGGCTTTTTTTAATCTTTCCGTACTTCCATCAGTCCAAGACATTTCTCTTATGTGGGAGCTACGTATATATAATTCATCTACATAGATTTTCTGATATCCACTTTCACGAAAGTTCCTTATTTAACAGATATATCTTAACCTTTGAATTTCACTTCCGTCCTTTCACAAAGGATTTTCCTACTTTTTTTCGTCTTACGAAAAATGAATCCTTTGGCTTTCAGATACCTCCAAAGGGATGTTTTGCTTATTCTTATTTCCAATTCTTGACGAATTTGTTCCCTTAGGGCGCTCAATGTTACGACTTTCTTGTCAAATTGGTGGAAGGAGTAGATAATCCTTTTAATGAATTAAAAGTCGAAGTCATATAATCCAGTGATCCAGTGCCGATGGGGAATTTTCTTGTTAGGTGACTGTACTGTTCCAGCTTGTTCTTGTTCTTTTAATATTTTTTATATGGTCCCATGCGAAACTATACATATACATGTACATCCATTGCAGGAAGTATTGAATTTTGTTCCAAAAAGTAGTGGCCAGGTAATATTTTTCAATTTCGTTTTCATTCGCCGTCAACTTTCGAGGGATTTGGGTGTTTTTGGTTTATGGTTCAGCGGTATACTTTTTAAATATTTAGCAATGTGTGATACACGTAAAAGGAAGTCTGGCGTTTCATGTTCGATTTGTATTGGGTATATATTTTAATTTGTGCGGTTTTTTTTTCAAAATTTGAACGTTTATTTAAGAAAAACATGTACAATAGTATTATTCAAAGTATTGCCCATCTGAAGCTATGACTTTTTCCCATCTTTCTAGCAATATGTGGATCCCATCCCAAAAGAACTGCGCCGGCTTGGCAGCCAAGAATGAATCAAGCCAATTTTTGATATTCTGCTCTGATGTGAACCGTATTTCAGTGAGGGCGTTCTGCATCGACCGGAATAAATGGTAGTCAGAAGGGGCAAGGTCTGGGCTATAAGGCGCGTGGGGTAAGACTTCCCATCCACTGTTTTCCAAATAGTTCTTAACCGGAATAGCAACGTGGGGCCAAGCGTTGTCATGATGGAAAAATATTGCCTCGTGTCTGGTCCCATATTCCAGACGGATTAATTGTGTTCGGTAGCGGTAGCGCACAAGAGGAGAAAACTAATTCTGGATTGAAAAAATATGTATATATTAAGCTGCAGACTTAAAATTCGAAGTTTGAGAGAAAAAAAAAACTTCGCTCTAGAACTAAAACGCATAACGCTCTACGAACTAGCAAAATATCAACTTGTTTACCATCGCAAATTCAAGTACTTGATATTTTAAAGCATTAAAAAATTGTTTGTGGTATATTTATGTAGCTGTCCAAGCCAAAAAAATATAATGTAGCCGAAAGAGAATTTTCCCAAAAC
Organism: Volucella inanis; assembly: GCA_907269105.1. Classification (NCBI taxonomy): domain Eukaryota; kingdom Metazoa; phylum Arthropoda; class Insecta; order Diptera; family Syrphidae; genus Volucella; species Volucella inanis. The sequence continues at coordinate 102,264,769 of OU026157.1, read as the reverse complement.
ATTTTTTAGAGATCTCAGGAGCTTATAAATTTCTTCGAGATAGACTGGGATTTAGATTCCCACGTATCCACATTTTATCGTTGGACACCTGTTAAAGGCTTACAATCTGGATTCCAAAACAATACCCACTGTTTTCTGAAAGCAAAGTTTACATCATTTAGCCAACGGGAACGGAATGTGGTACTGAAATTATATGAAATTAGAATTCGTCCAAATCTCACGTACAATATCAAAAATGACTTAATTGATGGATTTGAAGATCAAGGAATGGATCGAAAAAGATTGTACGGCAACGAAATTTGTGTTATCATGGTAAACGTCCTCCTTGATAGCTGGAAAAGTATTTTAAATTATTTTGTTTCAGAAAACTGTCAAAGGGTTTAACCCGAAGTCTATTTTAGAAAATAATTTGACAATTTGCCCAGAACTTGGTCTGGAAGTGTGCGCTATAGTTTGCGACCAAGGATGTAAAACAGGAAAGGTTAACAATTATTAGGTGTTACAGAAGAAAAGCCTTTTACAATTTTCAATAATGAAAAAAATATTTTGTTTTTATGATTTTCTCATTTATTAAAATGTTTTCTTTGATGTTTTCAGAGAAATATTCAATTTAGAAACAGATAATGTGTTTAAACAAGCTTGAAAAAATTAGTGTTCGCTTGGCAACGGAACCCTTTAGTAGGACAACGGCAGAATCAATACAAACTGCTTATTAACTTAATTGCCTAAAAAGCTCTAGCAACGCAAGCGTTTACATTAAAATGAATTATGCTTTCGACTGTATGGATAGTGGTTGGTGGTGAATCGTGGTGTTCAGGTCGGATATTTAGCTTATAATGATCTTAAACCATTCTTGTCTTACTTAAAATCAATGCAAGAGTCTACCCATCTTCCAAGGAACTTTTGTGTAAAAGAAATGGTACAGATAATTAACGGGATTTTATTACTTAGTGAAGATATAAGTGATGGTTTATTCGGGAAAGTTGAGTATTTACTTACAAAGAAAACTAATCAAAATATTTTGGAAAATTTATTTTCTATTATTCGCAGTAATAACAAAAATCCCTCTGTGTACGAATATTATGTCTCAATGTCAAAAATTATGTCCTCAAATCTAATTGCTTTCTATCCTCATAGTAATTGTGATGATGACGATGTAGAGTTTTTAAATTAAGATACCTCCCAGACTCAACCGCAGAACTTTTTTATCACCTGAAACACACGAGGAAACTTTATTTGATAATACTTTGTTCGAAAAAAAGATAAATTAAATCAAAATTACTAATGGAATTTTATTGCAAACGACTACAATGCGTTATTTTGCAGGATACCTATCTAGCGTTTAAAATGCTTTTTAAAAATAAGTGTGCAAATTGTTTGAAATTATTTTTAAAAAGAGATGAACAAATAACATTTTTGCTAAGAATTTTTCCCAAACAGTGATTTTGGAAGTCTCTTAGCACCAACTGATGAATTTTTCAATATTTGTAAGGTTCATTTCAAAGTATAACATACAATCTTTAAAGATCGTCCGTATATTACAAATATAAGGGAGAAAATGGCCTTGGAATGCATTAGAATAACAGTTCTTTACTTTGCACTTCTTATTCTCTTTGGAATACATTGTGCCTGAAAAATCCAAAAAAGAATTACCAGTAAAAATCAAAAAATTCAAATTTTGTAAGGAGAACAAATGCAAAACAATTACAAAATTGAACCAACTCCGCTAGAGTGCGAGCACGGGGACGTCACTATAAACCAGCACCCCAGGAGTGAGAAGCACCGGGACCTCACTATAAATCAACACCCCAGTTGTTCTTAAAAAAAAGGAAATAACCTTGAACAAGAAATTCCTTCCATTGAATGACAATCAAAATCTGAAATACAAAAACAAGCACACTGAGTACATAAAAACAAAAACCGAAATACTATAATGAAAAGCAACAAACAATTTGTTGTTCCAACCAAATTTGAACGAGACTTAGTAGTAAATTTTTTTCATGGGAAGGTGAGAAATCTTCATAGACATTATAGGCCCGAAGCCTATAGCAGTGTGAGATTCTTACTCAACAAAAAACACCTCCCTTATTCAAACCACGACTGAGTTCACACTCAACAAGCAGTTGAGATATCCTGCAGGTGATTTTCCATTAAAAATTCCTGTGTACTTTAGAAAAATTACACGCTGCTAATCACCGCGCTAGATCGTGAGGCTTAGTCCTTATCAGACGGCGCAATAAATTTGTCTCGTCGAGGATCTGTTGAACAGAAATATTCGTATGACCTTGTAATCGATTATTATGTTTTCGCGCAAACATTTTAATTACGTTCTGAACGTTTTCGACTCCTAAGTCTCTGTGGATATCATCGTTTCTAATGTACCACGGCGCATTAACAATACCTCGAAGGCCTTTGTTTTGGAATGTCTGTAATACATTAATGTTACTATTTTTAGTACAACCCCAAAGTTGTACACCATATGTCCAGTTCGGTATTAGCACTTGCTTGAATAACAGCAGTTTGTTCTCTAAGCTAAGCTTGGAATACTTTCCAATAAGCCAGTAAATATCTCTATATTTGATTTTAAGCTCTTCAGGTTTTTTCTTGACGTGTGCTCTCCATTTTAGTTTAGCGTCGAGTGTCATACCGAGATATTTAGCCTAGTTCGCGTAAGGAATTCGTACTGCGTTGATAAACACCGGTGGATTCTCAATTTTCTTGAGAGTGAAGTTGACGTGGACAGACTTGCTTTCATTAAGCGCGATTCGCCAAGTCTTTGTCCAATTGTTAACCCGTGTAAGGGCACGTTGCAACTTAGCAGTTGCTTCTTCAACTGTTTTAGCCGTTGCCAAAATGGCAGTGTCATCAGCAAATGTAGCTTAAAAGTGGAATATTCGTTTCCGTGTCTCACACGGAAGAGTCGGTCTTCCAGGTATGAACCTAAAATACAAGACAATTGCTGGGGTAGGGGTTGTCGGAGTTTATATTTTAGGCCTTCATGCCATACCTTATCAAAGGTTTGCGAAACGTCAAGGAATGCGCTTGAACAGACTAGCTTACACTCGATTGCTCGTTCAATTACATCGGTTATTTGATGCACTTGATCAACTGTAGAGTGTTGGCTTCTAAAGCCAAATTGATGATCAGGCAAGAGGGAATTTGTGTCAGTAATTGGTTTAAGACGATTAAGAAGGATTCGCTCAAAGACCTTCGATGTAATCGGGAGAAGCGATATGTAGGTCTATATGACTTGACTTCAGTCAGCGGTTTACCGGGTTTCGGAACCATAATAACTTCGGCTACTTTCCACTGGTGCGGTACATGCTCTAATCTAATGCTGGCATTTATAAGATAGAGCAGCTTTAGCAAACCTTTTTACGGTAACGCTTTAAGTATCTCTCCCGTTATTAAGTCATATCCCGGGGCTTTATAGGGCTTAAGCGTGTCTATAACTTGTCTAAGTTCCCTAAGTGTAGCCTTTTCTACTGGAAAGTTTGTCGTCACGTCTAGCGTATTGACATTCTCTGGAAGCACTTCCCCGTCGAATGGTTTAAACGTTTCTGCAAGATGGTCGGCGAAAACGTTAGCTTTTTTCTTATCTTCTTTCGCCCAGTCATCTTAGTTTCTTCTTATTGGCGACACGTATATTTGGGGCTTTCGAACACTTTTAACGGCTCTCCATATGGAGTATTTGGTATCCTTTGTCGCTGTGAGTCTTTCAAGGTAGTTATTAATACCTTGATTATTGAAGTCCTTGATCGATTTTTACAACAAGTTGCAGAGCCTATTGAAGGACGTTTTATCTTGTGGTGCCCGGGTTTCATGCCACTTTTTCCGCGCTCTTCGTTTCTTCCTTATCATTTCTCTGATTTCCGGTGGATATCTTATGCCGACTTTGGGAACTTTGTTTGATTCGAGGGGAGTGTTCTTCCAGGCCGCTTGCTGTATGACTTCAACAAAACGTTCAACTTCTTTTTCAAGTTGATACGGCGTTCTAAGTGCTATTTTCAACTCTATTCAGAAATCTTCCCAGTGAGTTTAGCTGTTAGTTAATCTGGGTAGTCTTTTTTTCTTAACCAAGGATTCGCACAGTGAGAGGATAACTGGAGAATGATCGGAGGAAAGATCGAAGCCCTCTTCAACTTTGACGTAACTAGCGTTTACTCCTTTTCCGATAAAGAAGTCTATTAGATCGGGTGTTTTGGCGACATCCGAGGGCCAATATATCGGCTTGCCTGTTGAGTCAAAATAGTAACCACATTCCATACCAGTCCTGTAAACAGTTTTGCCATTTTGAGGGATACATCTTGAGCCCCAAAAGGTGTGCTTCGCGTTAAAGTCGCCACTAATAATGAAGATTGGTCCAAGAGAGTTGAATAGGTCAATAAATTCGTGTTTTTCTATTTTGCAGCGTGATTGGCAATAGATTGGGGATATATTAAAAGAGTAATTTTTATTTTTAGCGAAAATTTAAATTGTCTAGTTCAATTATTGCTTCCAAAGTATGTTCAATGCAGTCTCTTATGAATAGGGATGACCCGTCTCTTGCGTTTCCCGATGGATGATGAGCGTGGTAGTCGCGGTAACCTTTTAGTTCTACGCGCGATTCTGTTGCCAGGTGAGTTTCAGAAATTAAACATATGTCAATTTCTTTTTCCTGCATGAAAATATTTAGTTCTTCAAGCCTTTTCTGTAGCCCGTTGGCATTCCACGCAAGTATATTGAGCTTCTTTGCCATAATTAGTTACAGAAATTGGCTTTGAACTTAAGAAGCCGTTCGACTATTATCTTATTTATTTTAGTCTGTTCTTCTAGTCTCTCGAGAATTACTGACAACACATTTGAGGCAGGATCCGGTGATGAACAGTTAGTCATATTAACTCGCGCCGCTATTTGCGCGTAAGTTTTTCCACTTTCCACTTGCGCATTGTTATTTTTGACGTTGTTGTTATTGGTGATTTTAGCGTTTGTCACCATTACCTTCTTTAAAGGTTTTGGAGTAGGACCGCTGTTGTTATTTCTCATTCTAGCTGTAACTGCGTTTTTCAAAGGTTTCGTTTTTGATTGATCTCGTAGCTTTTGCAACTCCTTCGCGACTTCGCAGCCTCGATAATTAGCTGGATGTTTTCCCTTGCAGTTAATGCATATCGCTGGGGACTCTTTCGCGGCATTGCACTCTCGAGTCAGATGTTTGCCAGCGCATTTTACACAGCGAGGTTCCTTCCGGCAGTAGGCCTGAGTATGGCTGAATTCCTGGCAACGTGTACATTGGGGAATCAGCCTAGAGTTTTTCCGCGGAGGTTAATTTTGACAACAAGTCCCAAAATTGAATTTATGGCATAGATTCTTTCTAGGCTTTCGGTTTTGTCGAAAGTTAGGCTAAAGAGGGGAAGATTGCGTCTTGGGGTCGTCCTCTCGATTTCAACATTGTGCTGTTTTTGCGCAAGTATATTAACTGCGTCGATTATCTTAAAATCTTTATTTTTAAGGTCATTTACGATGTTTTCTTTAAGACAAGAGGGATGCAATCCTCTAACTACAACGCGTATGGGTCTTTCCGTTTTATTTTCGTATGTATGCCATTGAATCTTCTCGGCATTTAATTTTTGCGAAAGCGAACGGTAGTTGTCTGGATTAAGGACATTAATAGTCCATGTATCATTATTGCGAGATCTTATTTTATAATCGGTTGAGCACAATGATTTCAGGATTATGTTCAACTTGTTGTAGTCCGAGATTCCAAAAACGCTTATTGGCGGCGGCGGTCTTTGTTTGGGTTGCTTTGTTGCCTTATAGACCTCAGCAGTGTTAAAGCTGACTTGCTTCTTTGTTTGTTCAATATCAGGCGGGGAAGTAGCTTTGCGCTTCTTACCTGGCTTTTTTTTAAAGTATCCAGTCCGTTTCGCGGACTAGCTCTTCTTCGTCCGTGTGAAAACTCGAGTTTTCGGGGCGGTCAAGTAGCGAAACAGACTCAGACTCAGATTTAGATTGCGGCTTAATGGCATCTAGTTGCTTTATTAGTTCGGCACAGAGTAATTCTTTATTTTGGAGTCTGGCGCGGAGATCAGAATTTTCGCGTTCGAGATTTTGTAGCTTATTTGGTGTAATGCTATTGCCCTGAGCTACCGACTGTGTTTGGTCTTTGCTTTCGCATGATTTTCCTAGCGATTCGCGTGCTGGAGATCTCTTGACCCTTGAGCATTTTTTAAAGGGATCCTGGTTTATATTTGTATTATTTTGAAGGGTAGTCCGTCTGTTCAGAGATCCGCATTAGACAGATAAGGCTGGCTGATCCGGAGGTCGCCAAGTATACGGATGCTCCGTTAGAGATTGAGCTATTTTTATACTGGGCCCCCAACCTGGTCGATTATGGCACGGGTCGCTTAACACCTTAATCCGGCCCAATGGATTTTAGTCGCCTCTTACGACAGGCATGCCTTACCTCGGGTATATTCTAACCCCTAACCCGAATGGGTAGTAGTAGTAGTAAAGTGACATACTTTTTTAATTGTACTTTGCATGCGATATCTATGTAACTTTATTATCTGTGTCCATATGTTATGTGAAAAGAGCAAACCGTGAGAACAAAGATGAATTCAGGTTATAGTTAATGCTTTAGTAAGAAGTTTAATGACTTAAAGTGGAAACACATTTAGGTTTATATATATATATAATAACAATTTGGTGGACATCGAAAGGATCAATCCAAATTTCGTTCCTTCCACAAGGAGAAACGATAGCTTAGGTTAGATGAGAGTGGCGGTTGGAAAACCAACCCACTTAGGTCTATTGGCCCGTTAAGCTGCCAATGAATCTGTGATCTTCTTACTCATGGAACCAATTTGAGCTTACGATGAAGCGCAGGAGACTGTTAAGGTCTGTATTCTTTAGATTGTTTAAATCGTTGTACAAGATCCTTGGTGGAGTTTTCTTCTCTGAGAAAGACCTGGACATGGCTCCATGTTATGAATGTCTCTTCTTCCTCCTCGTCCATGCAGCTTCTACAGAAGTCATTTGTAAATGCAACAAGCCTTCATGAATGCTATAAGACTCTTAGAGTGATTCAGATCCAGATTTGGTCAGATCTGTTTAGTCGCTAGACATGTTGGCCCATCGGTCCATTTGAGGTCTGTTCTTTTACTAGCATCCAGCTTAAATAATAACTTGTACGTAGCGATTGGTATATCTATGCTGCCCTTTTCCGGTAGTATGGGTAGAGTGGTTGCAATTTCAGCGAGTTCGTCGGCCCTGCAATTCCCTGGAATGTCTCTGTAGCCCGGCACCTAACAAAAGTGAAAGTTGAAACACTCTGCCATCTCCGTAAGAGATGATCGGCATTCAAAGGCGGTTTTTGAATTTAGTGAGAACGACGAGGCCAGGGACTTGATAGCGGCCTGACTATCCGAAAAGATGCGGATATCCTTTGCAAAATTTCCGCCTGGAACACGCTACATTGATTGAGAAGACGAAAGGATAGGCTTAGATAAAGCTACTTTAAAGCTAGCTTTCTTGAATCTATCAAAAATGAGACCCAGGTATTTTGCTGTTTCGGAAAACATTAAACTGGTACCGTTTATTGAAGGAGGGTGGTCTATACATAGTTAAAATTTTATATTTCTTCGAAAAACAGGACAAGATCAGTTTTATGGGGGTTAACTCCCAATCCACAGCGATCCGCCCAACGGGTTAATCTGATAAGATTTAGCTGAAGGAGTTATTTGATGGTATTAAGATGCTTACCTGAGACGGCTATAGTAACGTCGTCCACATAGACAATTACCCTGCACCCTCCCGCTTCCAAACATATCAGCAGTTCATTTACCACTAAGGTCCAAAGAAGGGGAGAACGGACATAGCCTTGCGGCATACCTCTACTAACACATCTTTTAGCAGAAGTTCCACCCAGTTTGGAGATGATTATCCTGCTATTTAGCATAAGATTGATCCACTCCCCAAGTGAGTCGTCTACCTGCAGATCCGATAGCGCAGTCGTGATTGCGGATGTGTCGACGTTGTTAAAGGCGCCCTCTATGTCTAGGAAAGCAACCATTATGCACTCTCTGTATTGTAATGATCGTTCGATGTGGCTAGTCTACGAATGCAGAGACGTTTCCACCGATTTTCCTTAAAATTTGCATGTTGAGCCGTTGACAAAAGTCTTGGATCAATTTTAGCTCGAATATGGATATCAATCAGTCGTTCTAGAGTTTTTAGAGGGAAGGATGATAGACTTATAGGTCTGAGGTCCTTTGGGATATCCTGAGAGTATTTCCGGCCTTGGGAATGAAAACTACATTAACTTCTCTCCATGACAGTGAAATGTGGATCTATTCTACACATCTCCTCATGATATTCGCTATCAAATATTGCGAGGAAATTGACATATTGAATGCCAAATTGGCTGAAAAGCAACTTGCGACAATGATAGACCCCATACCTCACAAGTACCGGTGCAAAAATTGTTGCAGTTGGGATTTGAAATTCTTCCGCATACACCGTACTCTCCTGATATTTCCCCATGGGTTACCATCTTTTCCGTAATCTGGATTCATTTTGCTGGCAGAAGGTCTTCCGGAACAGAGCAGAGTTCATAAAAGATTTCATTCCCTCAAAGTCAACATTTCTACGTAAAAGCAATAATTAACCTTGTATCACGTTGGAAGAATGTCATAGATGCCAAATGATCCTATTTTGTTTGAATAAAAATTTACAGAAAAATAATATTAGCTTTTAAATTTTTACTATAAAATCGGACGTTTTATGTGGTACAACCCATTGTACTGGTGCAGCACTATATGCCCAAAAGTAATATACTCGGAATATTTGATACTTTGTTGCAAAAGGTACTACTCAACCGCAGACGATAAACATCGAAAATATTCTACACTTGCAACCAATTTCAGACTGCTATAATTTCCAAACCGTTCATGACAAATTTTGACACATGACAGATAATTTTATTATTTACAAGCCTTTTAAAATTTGCATCTCAGTTGCGTTGAAAAATTTTTATCCGCAATGAAATTCAAACGTGAAAATGTGATTGCTTTATATTTGGCTGGAAAACCACAAGTAGCTATCGTTAGAGCCCTCCAGCACCTCAACGTGAATAAATCATTTGTGTCTCGAACCATGGGTCGTTGCCGTGATACTGGCAGCGTTGCAAAACCCCATGGAGGTGGTCATAAAAAAACAGCAACATCGACAGAAACGGCCACCAGAAAGCAGGCAGCATCGATGGTGATGGTTTGGGCCGCCATAACCGCCGATGGTCGCTCTCCGCTCGTATTTTTGGACCGTGGCATCAAAATTAATGCGATCGTATACCGTGAAACTGTCTTAGAGACAGTATTGAAGTCTTGGGCAAACAATCATTTCGGTCGGAGACCGTGGACATTTCAACAAGACTCGGCACAGTCTTACAAAGCGCACGTCAGCCAAGATAGGTTAAAAAACATTGTTCCACACATCATTTCTTCGACATTTTAATTAAATCATAAAGCAGACATGTCGAAATTGCGTTTGAAACCACAAATCTGGTAAATCTGATTAATACCCTCCTCGGATTTGTGGAATGTTTGCGTTCTTTTGAAGAAATTTTCAATTGCAATATCGCAAAGGCGTGGCTGGATGGTTGTGGGCATAAACTCGGGATTAAAAAAAAAAAAATCTAGAAAAAGAATGGATGGCCGTGGCTTTAGTATTACTATATTGGCTTTCAAATTAACGGTTCTTTTCTTCAGGCAACTAAAATCGAGTGAGATGAATGTTTGGCTAGAATACAATAAGACCAATTACACTAATTTTACTAATTTACTCTCCTCCTGAAATGTTAGATGCCATCCATGGAGTACAATAACCAAACATCCTTATCTCTCTCTGTCCAATTTTCCAAAAAATTACCAGCATTCTTGAGTGTTAAAGCGTTAAAGAAGTGGAAAGACGTATAGTCCCAGGATATAGGAGGCCAATGTTGGTCGCCGAAATCAGAGATTACACGATTGGGAAATGACTTGTGCAATAATGCCATTGTTTTAGGTGATGTGTGGCTATTGGCACAGTCTTGTTCGAACCAAATGTCATCGATAGCTATACCGACTCTCAGCAACATTTTAGCTCATAGTCGTAAATAAACGACGCAGTCGTGCGTTTCGACTCCAAGCTTCGTTTTGTGAATTATAAAAAAAAAAAAAAAACTTTTTATTATTGTCCAAATTTAACTTTTCAGCTTTTGTTGAGACATTCTTTATAATAACTTAGCTATATACATATGTACATGTTTCACATCAGACACTGCTCAAATGTATATTTATTCAGAGTAAATTATGTAGAAATCGCTACTTTTATTGCATGACCTTATAGGTGGACCTAAGCAACATACTTAATTTTGTCAGATCCAAAGCAAATCCTAACACAAATTAATAAACTTCTGGTTTTAATCCTTATTTGAAACTTTATCTATGACATAAATAAATAAATAAATAAATAAATAAATAAATAAATATAACAATCATATAGGGCAAAACTATCATAGAATCGATGAAAAAACGATAATAAGATCTATGTACAGAGGATAAGACTGATAGATTACCATTTACAAGGACATAATGGACCATAAAAAAGGATTCGGATACATATATGTTAACAGTAGTAAAAGAAGAAAATAAATTGTTTATTATTAAATAAATTAAAAAAATAAAAAATTACCTCCACATTTGTTGATAAGGCTCTGGTTCGTCGCCTTCGAACCTCTTGATTTGGCCCAATCACTATATCTTTGGCACTCAGTCTTCGTTTAATGGTACGCACAAGCCTTGGCTGACCAGCAGCTTTGGCAATATCACTATTACTAATATTCGGGAATATCCCGGAACCTTTTAATGCTGCTATTTTGGAATTAAGATCTAAGGCATTACTTCCAAAACTAACAGTTTTCCTTGTAATACCAGTGCTCTTAGCAGTAGGATCGTCACATTTCTTTGGTGTTACCATTCGAAAAGGATTATTTAAACCAAGGAAGTCTTTTGGCGGTGGTATTATGAGATCAAGAGTACCACGACTACTGCTCGAATTTTCATCCGACGATGAATCACAAATGCTTCGAGGCAAATCATTCGACTTATCCGAGTCTTTATATCCTTTCGATAATGTAAAAGCTTTTCGTTTACGACTACTTTTTTGTGGCAATTTTACCATTTCTATTGAGTCTTGTTGTTTTTCTTTTATTTCTTTATCAATTGATCGATGATTATATAATTGATTACTATTAACAATATCATCTTTTGTTGTTTCTCTTAAATTCAATGTAGAATTTGACCTTTTCACTTTATCGAGAATAAGTTTGATGGGAATTTCATCATCAGAAGTGAATTTATCATCATCTTCCCGAAGTAGATTTATTTTTGTTTTAATTGCAGGTAATATTGTTCCATCTTTAATAAATTCTCGTGGAGACCTTATTCGGAAGAATTAAAAAAAAAAAACAATTATATAGATATTAACAATAAATTTAAAATAAACAAAATACAATTTTTATTGCACTTACTCCTCTTGATATTCATCTGTCTGCTCATCTTCTTCATTATGAGGAAGAATATTTATCTTCAGTTTCTCACTGATTAACTTATTACAAAGCACCTCATCTCGTTTTATATCATAAATTGGTCCTTGTGGAGGTTTATTTGATCTTAACCCCCATGCTGAATGATCTTTTTTTATTTCCTTTCCGCATTGAAACAATTTTGGATGTGATAACAAAGTTTTTAATATACTTGCTTTGAACTCGCTATCGGAAAGCTTAAGCATCTACAAAAATATAAATAAAAATAAAAACGTAATTTTATATGTATAGTACATGAAACACTTGTTCTTACCGATTTCGGAAGTTGTAGAGAATCACGCTTTTCAATCGCAAACGGATAAATATTTTTGTGCAAGTGATGATACTTTTGAAAATTTTTCGACAGCGACATGTTGTAAAGTATAAGATGTACCAAATCGGCCCAATCTATTTCAATGCGACGGAGAAATTCCTTGCCATCATTACAAACAGAACAGCCGAATATAAAAAATCTTAAAAATGAACGTTCAAGTTTTATTAGTTAATGAAATGCATAGAAATGTATGTATGAAATGTGCGATAGCTTAATTAGTAAGATAACACTACGCTTCAGTTCTTCAATAGAACCCAAGCACAAAATATTGATGCTTTACCAGAGCTTGGAAGCAATCGAGAGTTCGTAAGGCAATACTTACCATATCCTTCTAAATTTAAAAGCTAGAGTTGTATTCTACAAAGACTGTATTGTTTGTAGCAGCCCAAGATATTTTAAAACATGCTTTCACAATTATTGCCCGAAAAACTTATCAGCATTTTGATACTGTGCTTAACATAGAAGCAAGGCTACTTAAAGTCGAATGGTTTATGCGTTCAGCATAGGAGAAGGCATAAGAGAAACTGGATTGTGAGTGACTTAGAACACTCGATGTTCATAAGTTGGGTTGAACCAGTACATAAGGTTCCTAAGTTACAACTAAAGGGAGTACCAGCAACAAAAATCATATTGAAATCTACCCGTGGAGCGTTAGGACACTAAAAAGCGCTCGTGCAACAGAAAAATTCCCTAAAAATGAGAAAAATAAGGAGAAGCAAAAGGTAGATGAAAACCTATGACATCTTCTACAGAGACCAGCACAACACATTTGAAATTTTCTACAGAGGCTTCGGCAAACAATTTTCCGAAATTTAAAAGGATGCCTCATAATGCACATAGTATAGAAGGATGATGTTACCAAAGATTGTTGCTACGACCTTATAGAAAAGACCTGACATAGCCAACATTCGATTTCACTTCAAAACACGAAAAGGAACATGAAAGTTTCCAGATTATCTGACTATCAACCAAATAGACCATATTGCATTTATGCAACACAAACATTTTTACACAGATTTAAAATTAGTGATCATGAATCCTAAGAAGTATTAATTAAGTGCAAATACAAAACAAAGTCTAAGAAAGAAGTCTAATAAAAGGTGTACAGTTTTACACCAAAAACAGTCTTATTTCGTTTACAAGCTTAAATGCAAAAGACGCTTATAATTTAAACTTTTTAAGTGAAACTTAAATCAACAAAAAACAAATGTAAAAAGGAAGGTACCATACGATAATGCTGAATGGTTTAGCAATGAAATATATCGAGTAAAATCTTATAAGGTGAATCTGTACAGGATGTCACTTACCATAAACAATATACATGATTGGCTTATATATCAACAGTTTAGAAATTTGTACAAAAAATTAATTGAGATAACGAAACAAACATTTGTCTCAAATAAAATAAATCGCGCTAATACTCAACAAATCATGTGGAGATAATTTAAAAAAAAATATGTCTTAAGACACGGGAGATCCCTCAGCGGTTTAATATAGTTCATACAGCCGTTTTGCAGAGACTGAAAAGGTGGATGTTTGTGTTCCTTACGAAAGTAAGTGAAAGAAACATTATGGATCGCATAATGGTCTGTGAGTCTTTGTTGAAATGGAATTCGCTTAAAACTTTCCTGAAAACAGTGGTTACGGGTGACGAAAAATGTGTGGTTTACAATAACAGAGGGCATGGTGCGATAACACATACATTGCCTATGATACATATGTATCAAACTGAAAATGGAAACATTGTTGTTGTATTGCGTACATTAAGATCACTTTTATAACCGTCCATTGGCTTTATCTAAGCTTAAAATAAGAAAGTAGTAACAGTTGCAATTTCGTTTCTCTTATTAAAACATCTGTCCCAACAGATTGGTAACAAAATTAAGTAACCAGGTATATTATGATCATAATACCACTTCTTTTTATTAGACCTGTGTGAATTTCAGAGAAATACCTTTGAAGACAGATCTTGATTCTGTAATCAATATGGATTCTGATTTCGATTCTATTGAGCCTACCTTCTCTTTTTCTACACCATTGACTGTTTCAAGAAAAAGAAACATTTCAAGTGATACTGATGACAGTGATAATTCGATTTCCCCGCCACATAAATGTATTCGATATACGTCAGAGATCAAAACGGAAAATTCTTCGGTGAAGTACAGCGGTATTTACTTATTTATTTCTTATTCTTTGTTTGTTATAGGAATTTTTTAAACGATGTTTGCTTATTTTTTGCTTATGTAAGTAGCTCGGGGAAAAAACGGATATAACAGCAGTTTGTCAGGTGTGCAAAAATCAAGCGATCAAGTGGGGTCACATCGAATTTCATTAAACATCTGAAAAGAGTCCATCCCGACAGCTTTAAAGAATATTTGTCTTGGAAAGAAAAAAGGAGCTCCGAAAAAAGAGCTTTGATCAAAGATTAATCGACTTTATCGTTGATTCAATTTCACCATTATCTATTGAAAATCGTTCGTCAACTTGTTTATAGGAACGGGTTTTAAAGTGCGAAGCAGACCTAAAGTAATGCGTCTGTTAAATGAATATTATGAAAATATGATAGACACCATAAAAATTGCAATGAAATCTGCTAATTATTTTTGCACTGCTGCGGATATTTGGTCTGCTACCCGTCGAAGTTTCTTTGGGTATACTTGCCACTGAATTGACCAGAATTTTACAAGACATTCGGTGGCTCTAGCGTGCAGACCTCATTTCCGAAATCAATGGAGTTCGGTCTTAACCATTTAAATGTTGTAGCTTCAATAACAGACAATAGTTCAAACTTCGTTAAAGCATTTAAGGAATTTGGGGTTTCCAACTGCGATGATGATGATTTACCAGAGTTTTGCGACGAGGATTTCTGCTACGCTACATGAATCTGATTGCGGTTACAGATTTTTTAAAATACTTAAAAGCTCACGCAAGTTTATACAAAAGGCATTTAAAGGTAATTTGTATGACAAGGCAACTAAATCATATATTTTTTTTAAATTACTCAATCTCTGCGAATTTAACAGGCTTCCAAAAAAATTTTTTTTTTCAAAATACAATCTGGAACAAAATAATTACCCCAAGTCGGCAGAACAAATTATTTCTATTCTTAATGGGTCACTTATAGTTCCTGTAATAACACGCTGGAATTCCACATATGATGCAGTATCCAGGCTCATATCGCACAAGTCTAAATTATATGAATTGTGCTCTACATTAAAAACGATTTGCAATATTTGGAAGAATATTGTGCAGTTATGGAACCTTTGGCAGATGCTATACAACAACTTCAGCAAGACAAAAATATATTTTTTGGAGATTTGATTCCAACTTTGGTAAAGACGAAATTAAAGCGATTAAAATTATCCAAAGAAATTACATTCTTGAAAGACAAAGACTTTTAAACAGATTTAAGACGTACTTGTTTTTTTTGAATCAGAAGCTTATAATGCCATAATTACTGCTGTATTGTGCCCTACAATTAAATTAAAATGGATTAATGGTCTCAGTGACATTCCTTAACATCATACTTTTGATAGTATTAATAATACATGGGCTGAAAAGTCCATGTTCTAAGAGAGGGCACCACTTGAATTAAATCTATACCATTCTCAGTTAATACCAACCTTCAAAAGATACGTGTATAAATTTGACAGCTGTCGGACGATTAGTTCTCGAGATATAGCGTTGTGAGTGAGGCAACTTTTGTTATTGTAAAAAAAATGGATTCAAAGCAATTTCGTGTGTTGATTTATCATTGCTTTTTGATGGGAAAAAATGCAGCCGATACAAAGAAATGGCTTGATAAGTGTTACCCGGACGCTGCACCAGCCGAACGAACCATTCGCAAGTGGATTGAAAAATTTAAAAGTGGTCATACAAGCACCGAAGATAATGCACGCAGTGGACGTCCAAAAGAGGCTGTTTCAGATGAAAACATCAAAAAAGTCCACAAAATGATTACGAATGACCGTAAAGTGAAGTTGATCGAGACACCTGAGACTCTGAAGATATCAAAAGAGCGTGTTGGATATATCATACACGAATATATTTGGACATGCGAAAGCTCTGTTCAAAGTGGGTGCCGCGTTTGCTCACAGTCGACCAAAAACAACAACGTGTTGATGATTCAGAGGAGTGTTTTAATGTTTAAAGCTGTTCAACCGCAATAAAGCCGAATTTTTGCGTCGGTATGTGACAATGGATGAAACTTGGCTCTAACAATCTAACAATGTTTCATTTTCTACCTCGGCCTTCGTAGAAAAACAGTATTCGTTCTACATTAGTGATTCTAATGTAGGAACTGGAATGACAATGTTAGACAAGTATTCTCTCCTTAATTGTCGCTGAAACTCAACACTGCTTTAGTATCATCAGGACCCGTATAACGGTTGTTCTCCTTTGCAAGTCTTGTAAACACCCCAAAATGTTTTTCCACTTTCCTCAAATCGAATTAAATAAAATAATAACAAAGAACTGGTTACAATTTAATTAAAAGTATGCCTTGGTAATAAATTAAAAGCAGGTAAACATTTGATTTGCATTTCGCAATAGTCAACACTAATGCTTAAAATTTATTTTGATTTGAAAAGTACTTGAAAATGTACTGGTCAACATTATAATACCCAGTAAATGTACTTGATAGAGAGTACTTCAATAAGTACTTGTATTTAACGATATTCAAGTACCAAGTACATTGTACTCTTTTTTTCTAATACAAGTACAAGTACAGGGTACTGGGTAATTGAATAATACTTGTACTTGAAAATGTACAGGTCTGCTTTCAGCTCGATACTGTGAAGTTGGCGAACTGGAAGGGTGTTGTTTTACATCATGACAAAGCCCGACCACATACTGCGTCCATACCATACATACCATACTGCTTTGTACGGAAGGCAATTCAATTCCGAAGATGAGATCAAAACTGACTTTTACAAAAGAGGCATCATGTCTCTACCAGAACGATGGAAGAAAGTTATAAACCATGATAGACGATATCTGATAGATTAAATATAAGCTTTTATACCAAAAATGTGTCTTTAACTTTAACCCTAAAAAAACCGCAGAACTTATTGAACAACCTAATAGAATACCAATATGGTGAACAAAAACAATGAAGCAAGATGCATTTTTGAAAGCTCTACAGAAGAGCACGAGAGCAATTTATGAAGAGAAAAGAATACCAGAAACCCAGTAGTACACTTACAGGTAATACTAAAAATTTGTAAGACTCACTTCTGCAAACTA
Source organism: Volucella inanis (assembly GCA_907269105.1). Lineage (NCBI taxonomy): Eukaryota > Metazoa > Arthropoda > Insecta > Diptera > Syrphidae > Volucella > Volucella inanis. The sequence continues at coordinate 102,247,592 of OU026157.1, read as the reverse complement.
CTTAACGAAGAAGGCAGCAACAACACACAGAGTGACTTACACTGACACTTACTATAGCAGATTTTAGCCAATAATCCCATTTACTTGACCACTAAGAGACTTTGGCTATACTCAAAAGTAAAGGCAACATGACTGCTGCAACTAAAAGTTACCCTCTGTGTTATTCAAAGCAGCAGGTGAAAGCTTGATACGAATCGTATATTAACTAATCTTCCGAAATTGGTTATAGGAATACACGCTGAATTTTAGTATCGTTTGCCCGCTCAACAAAAAAGAAGAGATCCAAATTATGTCAATAAAATAACCATTAGTCATTCAAGGCTCGCATAAAAAATATTGTCCATAATGCAAGATGAATACTTGAAGCTAATCAAAAATGAAGCGGTTTCAGGCCAAGAACATCGCCCAAAAATTACAACTTGAAGGTCTTGCCCAACAAATCGTTCCATCCACTCCAGAGCGACGGCGTACCAGAAGAACTTAACTCTCGTGGCAAGCCGGGTTGAAGGCCGATTAAAAAAAAAAAAAAGGGACCAAGCTAGTTGGACTCAAAGAGTTGGACAGTAAAGTGAGTTAATTAACAATGTTTCGTGTTTTAAAACCACATAAAATGTCCGATTTTCGCTCAGTCGGAAATAAGAAGTTCCTAAGTGAACATCCGGCCAGAACGTTAAATTTTCTTTTTTTTATAAAATAAAGTGGTACGTGTGCTTGAGGTGTGAGAATTTTAGGGTTTGTTACAAGTTCAGTTTTTTTTTTTTTTTTTGCCAGGCAGTTCAAAATCGAACCCTCTTCCTCTACGAATTTAACGCGTCATTGACAATGAAAAACATTAATGACGTTTTTGAGAATGTAGCACTATACGACTTTGGTTTGGAAAATTCGTTCGGGAGATTTCAGCCTCGAAAATGAACCACTTGGAAAGCCAGAAATGTTAAATGCCGGCGATATTTTAAGATCAACGGTGGATGCAGACCCAACAAAATCGGTGCGGGAAATTGCACAAAGCATATGAGTATCCCCCTATGACAATAAGTCGACACCTTTCTTTCATAGGAAAGGAATAGAAACTCGATAAGGGGTACCCCATGAACTGAACGAATCCCAAAAACTACGGCGCCTGGAAATCTGCGCATCGCTTACATTAAGAAACCAAATTGAACCGTTTTTGCACCGGATAGTCACCTGTGATGAAAAGTAGATACTGTATGATAATCGTAAATGATCTAGGTTGTGGTTGGATGCAAATGAAAATCCAAAACACACTTCCATGCCCGATCTTCACCCGAAAAAGTTATGGTGGCAATTTGGTGGACATCGGAGGGAAAAGCAACCTGCGTTGGTTAAAAGGCACAGTCCGATCACAATGATAGACCCCATAACTCACAACTAACGATGCAAGAACTGTTGCATCCACCGTTTGGCAAGTCATCATGGAAAGACTCACACCACAACGGCGTCTCCAAATTGTTCAGCTGTATTAAGAAAATCAGCGTTCTGTAAGAAATGTTTGCGATTCGAGGAATTTACGGTGCGCATAATCAACCTACTGAAACCACTATTGCCAAGACCATTCGCAAATTTGAGTCCCAGTTTACGTAAGTGGATGATACTCGACCGGTTAGACCACATCCAGCACGTAGTGAACAGACTATAACAGCTGTAGCTGAGAGTGTACGCGAAGACCGTGACGAATCGATTCGTCGGCGTTCACAGCAGCTTGGCTTGGCGTATTCGATAACATGGCGTATTTTACGTGAGGATCTTGGCCTAAAAGCGTACAAAATTCTTGACTTGAATTTGCGTTATATTTTCAGTGAATGGGCTCTGGAAAAAATCAATGAAAATCCGGTGTTTTATCGTGAAATTTTGTTCAGTGATGAAGCCCATTTCTGGCTCAATGAATACGTTAATAAACAAAATTGCCGTATTTGGGCTGATGAACAACCCGAAAAGTAAGAAGAGCTACCGGTACATCCATTAAAAACAACGATATGGTGTGGTTTATGGGCTTGTGAAATCATTGGTTCATATTTTTTCAAAAATGAGTCAAATCAGAATGTTACCGTTAATGTTAACGGACTATGTGCTTCCTGAAATTCAAGCACACGGTCTCAGTGAGCTCTGGTTTCAACAAGACGGCTTGTAAAGTCTCAGGTCTTAAGGAATAAGCCAGCTACAATTGCCAACATTACTTGTGTTATCCGCGAGATACCAGTCGTTATGCTCGAACGAATCGGCCAAAATTGGAATTTCCGAATGGACCGCCTCAGACGTCGTTGGCCAACATTTACATGATATCATTTTGAAAAAGTAAATGCCATGATTTGTTATTTTAACTGATAGTAACAATTTTAAGTTCACTTTTAAATTTATGTGTTTTATTTTACATTAAAATCAAACCTTACGATGAATCACCTTTCATAAATTATATCTTTTCCAACAGCAATGATATTGCGCATCATATGGTAGCTTTTCTGGAAAAAAAAATCAATATGCTATTTCCATAAATCAAAAATCAACAACCAAGGAATTTAACGGATACATATGAACATTCCTTTGAAGAAATTTTACCACACAGACATAAGCAAAGCTTTTGAACTTTTAAACTTTAAACGTTATACGAGTATTTAAATGTATAATTATTAAACAAAAGTACTTACACATCTCCTCTAAATAATGTCTTAACACATTCCACGCAATGTGCATGAAACCATTGCTTGCATTTACAACACTGTATCATATTATTGTCAAATTGTCCGCTCTTTCCGCAATAGCAGTAGGTTTGTTCGAGGTTAACACGATGCTTTTCGTCCCATGTTAAGGTATCCAACTAAAATAAATGAAAACATATATATATATTTATTATAAATACATTTGAGGGTTGTCTGAAATATTAGTGTTTATGATGAGCAAAAGCCTTAATGTTAGCAGTCGCCATGAACTCTAATAGAATAATAATGTAAAGCGGATGAAAATAGTCAATTTAACGCCGAAAAATATAAATAATTTTAATTGAGTTTATCACAATAATAGTGTCACACGAATGAAAAGAAAATAATAGAAAAGTACGATATCATGGTAGTCCGTTACAATACGTCGTCGGCACAATTAAGACTATATGCGTTCCAGAATGCGGGAACAGGAGTTGAACTATTTGAACGTTGTCAGTGAATTTCTGAAAATGGAGAAAATTGGTCATTGTTATGTGATACAATACTTTTATTTGAAAGGCCTCAGCCCAACCAAGATAAAAGCTGAACTGGATTCTACTCTGGGTGAGTCTGCTCCTTCGTTTACAACAGTAAAATTTTGGGTTGCTGAGTTTTAACTCGGCCGTACATGCTGCCAAGACCAGCATCTCAGTGGTCGACCAAATGAGGTGACGACTCCAGAAATGGTACTCCAGTACAAAGCGGTACTGGATGATCGTCGATTGACAGTGCACGAGCTAGCAGACATTGTAGGCATTTCAAAAAGTGCGGTGCATCGCATATTATTTGAAAATTTGGACATCAGAAAACTGTGTGCAAGATGGATGCCGCGTTTGCTCACACTCGAGCAAAAAACAGCGTCGTGAGAGTTTAGCGAAGTTTCACAGCAACTAAGCAGAGTTTTTGCGTCGTTTCATAACAATGGATGAAACATGGTTCCATCACTTTACACCCGAGACAAAAGAACACTTAAAACAATGGATTCAAAGGGGAAAACCAGTTTCAAAAAAGGCGAAGACCGTTTTGTCTGTAGGCAAGGTCATGGCGTCGATTTTCCGGGATGCGCGTGGGATAATTTTCATTGACTATCTTGAAAAAGGAAAAACTATCAACGCCCGGTATTATGCGAATTTATTGCAACGTTTGAGCGAAGAAATCAAGCAAAACGGCCGCATTTGGTTAAGAAGAAAGTGCTGTTTCATCAAGACAATGCACAAACTCACAAATCAGTTGTTGCAATGGCCAAAATTAATGAATTAAAGTTTGAATTGCTACCTCATGCACCCTATTCGCCAGATTTAGCCCCCTCGGATTAGTTTGTTCTCAAACTTGAAAAAATGGCTCAGTGGTCAAAAATTTTCCAACGATGAAGAAGTGATATCGGCAGTTAATGGCTATTTTAAGGAGCAAGCAAAATAGAATCGAACTTTTTGAACATCCCTGGGAAAAGTGTATAGATCTGAAAGGCTATTATTATTATTATTATATAAATAATTTTTTTTCCAAATTTTTGTGTTTTTTTTTGTTGGTTCGGGTACTTTTGGGACCGCCATCTTACAAACGAAAACGTACAAAATCAGTGACCGTGTAGAGTCCAATTAAACTAATAATTGAACCCAAGACTTGGATTTTCTTATGCCTGACAACTCGTGCAGCAAAATTAGAGAACACTGTTTTCTATACAAGCAAACACACGTGTACCAAAGGCGGTACAAATTGTTTATCATTCGTCAAAAACATTATCATTATCATTATCCATCCCAACGCTCATTTACAATGACATTCCCAGCTATCACCTCTTTGGACAAGGCCAATCTGCTTGCTGCACACTTTGCGGCTAGCTCAACACTCCCAGATTGTGCTTCGTCCCCGACTACACTTGAGTGCATCGAATCTACAATGGGACGATTCCACTTTCGCACTCGTGTAGTAGCAAGAGTACTCAAAGATCTTAACATGCATTAATCCGCTGGTCCAGATGGTATATCGCCCCTTCTTCTGAAGAAGTGTTCTTCCACGCTGACAAAACCACTGCGTAAGCTTTTTCATCAATCCTACTCTTTAGGACTCTTTCCGAGCAGATGGAAAACAGCATTTATTCAGCCTGTCCCTAAAAAAGGCGAATCTTCTTCTCTCTCCTCCTAAAAACCCATTGTACTTACGTCCCTTCTTTCCAAGGTCCTGGAAACGCTGATAAACCGTCAGCTCATGAAATATCTCGAAACACGACAACTTCTCAATGACCGGCAATATAGTTTTCATAGCAACAGGCATGTCACACCGAAAAGTGGAACCAAAATATACATCAATCTGGCGAAAGCAAGATAATTGCACTTGATATTTCTAAGGCATTTGACAGAGTTTGGCATCAGGCTTTTTTTGTCGAAAATGAGTGCTTTTGGGATCGATGACTCTTCTTCAATGGATTAGAAATTACCTTTCGGAATGTTCAAATTGTCTTGGACGCCCCGGCTCTTCGGTTGTAGAAAGGGAACGGCAGCGTATGTTAAGCTCATTAAATTCCGATATTAACAGCATAACCAATTGGAGAACTATCAACCGAGTGGAATTTAATACTTCCAAAACTCAATGCTGTCTGCTGTCATTAAAGCGAAATTCAAATACTCAGCCATTATCCATGAATGGCACTTGCATCGTCGAAACCGATAAACTTTTCATTCTCGGTTTGTGTGTAAGTGTCAACTTACGTTGGAATGACCACATATTCGATGCCACCAAAATGCTGCGAAATGTCTAGGTTTCCTCAAGCCACCTCTAATCTGGCCACAATATATAAGGCATTCATCCGCTCAAAATTTTAGTACAATGCCCACATCTGGTCAGGTGCATGATAGATTCAAAACCGTGCGATAAAATTCATTGGTGATACTAATATCAGTCATTCAATTGACACCCTCGAACATCGACGTAATGTTTCCTGTCTCACTTTGTTTGAACTCTATTTCTACCACCAGTGTTCCATTGAAATCGCCAGTAGCATTCCGCCCATTCGAACTTTCAACCGTAACACCCGTCTCGCTATGAATGCTCATCAGTATACCCTCAAGCCCATTTTCGGACGTACTCTAGAATATCGTGATTCTTTTCTAAGCCGTACATCTCGCTTATGGAATGCCCTGCCGACCTCTGTGTTTCCTGGTCGTTATAATTTACAAACATTTAAAAACAATGTAAATCGGTACCCGTCTTTTCTTCCTCCTTAAATTTCCTTCGCCCGTGCTTAAGGATACAAAAATCCCTTGAGCCCGCGCTCGGTTGGTTAATAAAAAAAAAAAAACCTCCGAGTATGTGGAAAAACTTGAAAAACATGAATAAAGAAACGTACTGGTAGAACGATAAGACGAAAGTGGCGGTAAGGAACAAAAGGCAAGCCTTTCAAACAAAAAATTCGCATCAAATTTTGTTTAAAAAAAATTGAATCAAGTGCTCTAAAACACTAGAAATTTTGACAGTGGCATACGGTGAGTCTGCTCCAAGTAAAAAAATGTTTATAAGTGGTACAAGCTATTCCAAGATGGCCAAGAAGATGCCAATGACTATCCTCGCTCTTAACGACCCAGCAAATCAACAAAAGATAATAACGATGCAATTTTTTCAGATATTTTGGGCATGAGACTTGTGTCAGCGAAGTTTGTTCCGAAACTTCTTAATTTTAATCAGAACCGTCGCTCGCTCAGGAGCTCTTTAATTAAGTCAATAATGTTCCTGACTTGGGCGAATCAAGGGTATATGGTTATGACGTTGAAACAAAAGCCCAATCGCCCAAACGGAAGCAAAAAGTCAAAGTTTTGAGCAACAAATAAAAAAAACCCGAAATTGTGGAAAAACAATTCACGGCTTTTGCATAACGATAATGCACTTGCTCATTCATCGTTGCTAGTAAGATTTTTTGGCCAAAAACAACACGACGATCATGTCTCAGCCGCCATATTCACCGGATTTGACCCCATGCGACTTTTTCCTGTTCCCAAAACTAAAGAGACCTAATAAAGGACGGAATTTTGCAACGATTGGGGAAATAAAAACGGGATAACTTTGAAGAGGACAATATTAATATTGATGAATAAATAAATATTTGTTTTACAAGAATATAAAAGTCACATTACTTTTTGAATAAACCTCGTAAATAGCTCTATTAGAGTCTGATTCGGATCTACGGTCAGAAGCAACAATCGTTGTGGAACAAATACTCGTAATACGAGTTCAAAACCAAACATCTCATTATATGAAATCCTGCATGATATTTCATTACATTTCATATAAATATTGTATGTATATTGGCTATGCGCGAAATTGAACCGAATCGTTAAATTCATAGCAGACTCCTACCAATCGAGATTATCAACTGTGTTCATAGATTAGTGGCTCATCAAAAGTTTTAGTGGCGCGACAGCCCGGTGTGGGCTAAGGCCTAGCTTCTCGCACTCATTTGTGTTTCTCACTTTGTGAATTTTTACACAGGGGCCTACTGTTTATTGCCGGTTTCGAACGACTCTCCTGAGAAGCTTTTTCATAGGCAGAATTTGACTTTCGGAGACTTGCCATTGCCCGCCAAAAGGGTGATGATGATTTTGAAAAATTTGCTTTTGTGCTCCTACCGGGATTCGATCCCAGGTAGGTGGTGTGAAAGCCAGTGAGTCAACCATCACGCCATCGCCAAAAATTAAAGATAAGATAAGTAATAAAACGGAACAAATGCCTTATTTACTTAAGTTTATCAGTTTTGGCATCGTTTAATTTGGCTTTACTTAGCTTATTATTGACAACTCTCATAAAACTTCGAAATTAACGTTTTTGCCGATATTTTAGAAGTTTCCACCCATTCGATTCATTCTCAGGCAGAACTGAATATGTCACGCTTACTTTGCGCCTTATTTCACTTTGTTTTGTTTTGCTTATGAGTTTGCAATTAATTAATTTGGCAGTGCTCTGGTAAAAAATTAACTCTCAAGCAGATATATCACACTCCGATCGACTCAAAGCACAACCCCAGTACTCTCAAGGTACGAAAATTCAAGGAACTTAACATTGGATCAGGCTACTATCTTGTTGTAGCCAAGAAAATAGATATTTAAGAAGCCGAAATACGGGAAAAGTACTTAGAGAAAATATGTCTTCCACTTCAAAAAGTGATACAATGCCAACAATAAGCGAACAATACCAAGAAACGGAGAATTATTCCATTTATGATATCTTCTTCTTCTTCGGAGTACATACTGAAAAGCTCCTTTTCGCTGCGGATGTGGGAAATCAATGTTTTTAGTTTGTTTTATTTGTGGCACCTTTTATTATTTCTGTGATGAAAAAACTGAGACACCCCTGCATATTTGACATCCATAACAGCCTTCGTCCGCCTACCGTTTCCCTTCCCTCTATCATTCCTTGTAAGTTAATTTAGAGAAGTTTGTACTTGCATTTACGTAAAACATCTAGGTATTCAATTTTTTTTTTAAATTGAGTAAATAAGTTCCCTTTTCTTCTTTATCCGTCGTAGTACCTCTTCATTTGTTATTTTGTCTATCCACGAAATACATAGTATTTTGCGATATGTCCACATTTCGAATGGTTTGATTTATTTTATCATTGCTCTCTTTAACGTTCAGGTTTCTACCTTGGAATGACTGACCAAATACTATATAGCATTTAACAACTCTCGTTTTGATTTCCAAGTTGATTTTTCTGCAGCAATAATCTTTTTCATTTTTCAGAAGATCGCACTCCCTTGTTCTACTCTACACGCTATATTTTTTATAGTGGGAAGTTATGATGATAAAATGCATCCTTGTCTCACTCCTCTACGAATATCTACTTCATCTGGTTCTTCTTTTTTCAATGGTATTTTTGGTTTCTATTCCCAATATAGATTTCTGATCACTTTATACGTTTACTTTCAAGGATTTATATCATTTTGTTGTACTGTAATGTGTCAAATGCTTTTGCGTAATCTCCGAAGCATACAAAATCGTCTTTGTTCATTTCCAAGTTTCATTGAACTAATATGTTGAAAGCGAACAGCGCCTCGCGGGTACCAAAGCCGTTTCTAAATCCAAATTGAAAAAGGTAGTGTATTGGCTTCTCAATCGGACGGTCCGGCGTTCAATCCATACCGGAACCCGAAAGACAAACATTTTTGCAGTCACCTTAAAACGTGTGAGGTATTTAGTTTTGGTTTAAAGTGTTCTCATATCCTCTTGAGGGTTAAGTTCTTAAAAAAAAAAGTCAATAAAAATGTATTTCATGTTTTATTAAAGTAAGTCCAAAGTAAATGTTTAATTAATTTTTATTGAATTTATATTAATATAGGGTGATTCATAGTGAGGTTTGATTTATAATGTAAAATAAAAAACATAAATTTGAAAGTGAACTTAAATTTTTTATTATCGGCTAAAAGAAAATTCATGGCGTTTATTTTTTCAAAATGATATCATGTTAATGTTGGCCACGACTACGTCTGAGGTGATCCATTCAGAAGGTCCAATTTCGGGCGACTCGTTCGTAAATAGCGACTGATATCGCGCGGATAACACGAGTAATGTTGTCTTCCAAAGCGTTAATAGTAGCTGCCTTATTCCCAAAGATCTGAGACTTTACATATCCCCAGCGAAAATAGTCCAAAGGTGTGATATCGCACGATCTAGGCGGCCAATTTACCGTAGCAAAACGTGAAATTAAGTGCTCACCAAAATGATTTCTCAACAAGTCCATTGTTTCACGCGCTGTATGGCTCGTAGCCGTCTTGTTGAAACCAGAGTTCATTGGGACCATGTGCTTGAATTTCAGGAAGCATATAGTCCGTTAACATAGCGCGATAACGTTTAACATTGAAGGTAACATTCTGAGTTGCCTCATTTTTGAAGAAATATGGACCAATGATTTCACCAGCCCTTAAACCACACCATACCGTTGTTTTTAATGGATGTAATGGTAGCCCTTGGTACTCTTCGGGTTGCTCATCAGCTCAAATACGGCAATTTTGTTTATTAACCTATCCATTGAGCCAGAAATGGGTTTCATCACTGAACAAAATTTCACGATAAAACACCGGATTTTCATTGAGTTTTCCCAGAGCCCATTCACTGAAATATGACGCAAATTCAATTCTTGCACAAGTTGAAGTTTGTACCCTTTTAGGCCGAGATCCTCACGTAAAATACGCCAAGCCAAGCTGCTGAGAACGACGACGGTCTTCGCGTACACTCAGCTGTAGCTGCTATAGTCTCTTCATTACGTACTGGATGTGGTCTAACCGGTAGAGTATTATCCACTTATGTAAACTGGGACTCAAATTTGCGAATGGTCTTGGAAATAGTGGTTTCAGTACGTCGATTATGCGCACCGTAAGTTCCTCGAATCGCACGAAAAACAATTCTTACAGAGCGCTGATTTTCGTAATACAGCTGAACAATCTGGAGACGCTGTTATGGTGTGGATCTTTCTATGAAAGCTTGCCAAACGATATTAAATATAAAAATAACAAAGCAGTTTGATAGGAGTCACGCGTGATCTGTTAAAAAAAGCCTATTGAAAGTCAAAAAACAAAATAGCCACACAAAATGTTTAACTAACTCTTCATAGTCATTAGCCTTGTAATTTCCGAGAAAATTTTGTACAACCGCTACAAAAGATTTCCACGCTAGTTGTTCTAATTCAGTCATAGATGCCTCAAACTTAGGAGAGCATTTAATCAATAAACGTATTTGGGTCCATCAAAAATGCCTGATTTTAACTTTTCATGATTTAATCCAAGAAATTTCTGAAAAATATACTAAAAACATTGTCCATTTTTGGCTAGAACTTTCACCAATTGCTCCATTGGCCCCAATTTTATGTGCAAGGGCGGAAGAATGATTCATTCTCGGGGAACTAAAAGCTCATTTATCACATTGCTTTTACCAACGACAATAGCATTCCTCACAGGCCAACCTTTTTTGTATCCAGTGTCTTGTGTTTGCTCTACTGTACAAGAGACAAATAAAAGATGAATATTTTGTATAGCCACTTTGTTGACCTAACAAAAAATTAACCATCTTCAAATCTACACAGATCACCCATTTATGTTCGACATTTTTTGTTTTCTGTAATAGAACTGAAATTACTTCATATTCTTTTTTTCTACAAGTAGAGTGGGCAATTGGAATAGGAGCAAGTTTATTGCCATTATGTAAAAGGACAGCCTTAAGACTTCTTTTACTGCTGTCAATGAAGAAACGCCAGTCACTTGCCTAATAAGTCTCCAAACCCATGAAAGTCAGTAAGCCTCTCACATCACTGCAATATACAAAATTTTCACCAGAAAAAAAAAAAAAAAATTGCAATAAGTTTTGTTCTCTCGTGCGATAGAAAGTAATTCGCTTACCAGAGGCTAGACAATTTTTTTCTTTTAACATTGATGCTTGCAGCTCAGCACGTTCCTTTGAAATAAGTCTCTGATGAGATCATTAAGCTCGTTTTGTGAAAATGTTTTAGGTTTCGATGTTTCTACAGAGCATTCAAAGTCATCACTTACTTGGGAAGCACTAGATCCTTCAATTTCTTCCTCCTGACATTGTGGTAGCTGATGAAAAACTGATATTGGAACGTCTTATTGCTGCAGAAATATTAGAATATTTCTATTTGTGGCGATTATTTTTGTTGATGCCCACTATACAGAAATAACAATCGTTATGAAGATTGTTTTGTTCTCGCCAAATCATCGGTACTCCAAATTTCAAAGATTAACGAGGACCTTTCTCCCATTGTCGCCAATGGTCAGTGCACATTTTACATACACTATGAGGCGCCCACGCTTTACCATGATTGCAAATTTCAATATTGAAGTAAGTCATTTTGAAAAAGTAATTTTCGCTGCTCTTTGAAACTAGTTAGTAAACTAGAGGTGACAGGATAAAAAAATAATGGATATTATATTTATATTACTTTTCTTACAGATAAATACAAACAAAGCTGGACCAATTTTTTTTATTTATTTATTTATTTATTTATTTTTTTTTTTTTTTTGTAGGCTTGTGTTATCAACCTTTGTATTCTTTTGTAACCATTTTCATTTGCCTTATTTTTCCTTCTTTCTTCCACTAGTGCTAGTATTTCATTTGGCATCCACACTTGTCTTAGAAATTGATATCTCTTGTTCAGATGTCTTTTCCCCGTCTCCCGCAGAATTTGCTTAAACTCTGTCAGTCTTGAATTAATATATTCTTCAACACATTTTTGTAAGTTTTCCTTTTATCTCCCTTTTAACTTGATCTTGCATGTCAATTTTTAAAAAGATTCAATTGAATTGCATCAGTATTTTTGCAATAATGATCCTATGTCTGCACCTGCGTAGGGTCGTGCAGACCTTATCTTCTTATTTATGATAATATAGTCGATTTAATTTTCTTTTATTGATTCTAATGTGTGTCGTAGGTCACGGGTTGTTTAAACCACGTGTTTATTATTTGCGCGCGTTCAAGGGATTTGAGTACCCTTAAAATACTTGCATACAGCACGGACGAAGGAAACTTTGGGAGGAAGAAAAGTACATAAGTCTTTAAAGTTTGCAAATTATAATGACTAGGAAATAAAGTGCTAGGCAGGCCTTTTTATAACCGAGTTATACAGCTAAGGAAAGAATAGTGATATTTTAGAGTACGTCCGAAAATGGGCTTAAAAGGTGTACTGATGAGCATTCGTAGCGAAACAGGTATCAATGTTGAAGATTTAAAGGGGAATGCTACAGGCGATTTTAATGGAGCACTGGTGGTGGAAACATTAATAAAACAAAGTGAGATAAGAGACATTATTTGGGTGTTCGGGGGTGTCAATTGACTAGCAGATATTAGTATCACATGAGTCTTATCGCACGGTTTTGAATCTTATCTAGCAGGTGCAGAAATATTGATCTGTACTCCAATTTTGAGCGGATGAATGTCATATACACTGGCTATCACTAGGACGAGGCCATACATTTTGCAATCGACGTTCACTCTTTATACCTGTTATAAATTTTGTACCCGGAAACTTTTACTACTTGAGAACACGCACATATTTTCCCAACAGGAAGTCATAAAATTAAAGGGTTAATAAGAAACGACGGTTGGAATTTTCCAAATTAAACAATGAACTATTTGAAAAACGTATAAAAAGATGCAAATACCTTTTTATTTATTTTTTTTATTTTTTATTTATTTATTATTATTTTTTTTTTGTAATAATTGAAATAGCCGAGCACACAAAAACACGTCTAACTCAGGTGTATTAGGTTTCAATATTTTTGCCAGAGGTGGTTGTCAAACTTGACGGGACGAGCTAGTACATTCTCCTCAACCAGTGGGTCTTAAGTACGTGTTAGTTGTTAGTTCGTTACATTTAGCCCAGCCAGCAACCACTTAAACATCAGTGTTATGCCTTCATGTCAGAGTTGTCGCCGACGGGATTTTCATATAACTACATACAAATTCTATGAAAAGACTTTTTCACAGAATTGCCTGGCACGGGATTCGAACCCGTGACCCTCTGCTTGATGAGTCTATGCATATACCACTACACCACGGCCACCCCCATATTGCTCTTAATGAAATTTATTTTGTACATATATATGTATGTACATGTATGTGCATTACATTGGTACTAATGAACCATATATTGCCTTTACTTAATATAATTGTTTAAATTAGTTTTTGTTTTAAACTGCGGTCAGGTAATTGCTTTTGTGTTATGGTTAAACAATTAAATTTATAAATATAAATAATTTTATTTAACAATGTCGGGCGAAAATAAACTTGTTTCGTACTCTTATAGCAATTCCAATTCAACGCAAATTGAAGAAAAAAGATGAAAAGAAAAAAAAGTTAAAAAACACAAAATAAAGTTCGGCCTGCGTCAATAAAACCAGTTAAACCCAATCTGTGTTCAAACAAAAAATATGGCAACAATTGTCAACAAAAATTAATTGAAACCGATCGGTTTAGTATCCACGAATATTACTGAGGAATGAGAAATTCTGACAGACAGAAAGCCTGGCCACTGTCTTGTGTGAAACCCAAAAATGTAAAAAGGAGAAGAGCTATTAGTAAAAAAAGTAATGTTTCTTACGAGTATATAGTATAATTCACTATAAAGAAAAAAAAAATTTATTAAAGTTTGCCAAAATTTTTTCTAAGAACGCTTGATATATCCCAATAACTTTGATATGCCCAAAAAAAATTGCTCAAAAAGACAGTGTTAGAAAATGAGTTCCCCATAATAAAGCTCCTGAGAGTAAAATTAGTATTTTCAAGTCTTTCATTGAAAAACTCCCTACAGTACCATCACATTATTGTTGAAACAAAAAGAACCAATCCACCGTGTATAGTTTTGAATTACAAAGATTTTCAAGATTGGAAAAAGCTTTCCTATTCACTTTTTCCAACTAAGTGCAATATAAATTTTAAATCACTTAGAATTGCATCTCTTGAAAAAAAAAATTAGCCTTTATTTTACTTAAATATAGTTTTTCGGACGACTGTGAGGTGAAAGTGTTTGACACCGCTCTTACAAGGTTAAACCGTTTTTCTGCGACAGGTTATAATCAATATCCCAACCAATTTTATAACAGCAAATTAAAATTATCCCGACCAAAGTATCTAGATTTGAAAGGACTTTGCAACAAAAAGAAAGTTACCATAGCGAGTACATATCTATGAGTTTTACTGCTGCAATTAGAGATACTTTAAATGAAACAGACGAGAAAGTTAAATTTATAATCAAATATTCATCCACTTTTTGTTGCCTTTGATTTTTTTTTTTTTTATTTATTTTAACCAAAAATTTGAATATTTTTGTTTTATTTTCTTATGTACTAAGCTTTATTTTCACAAACAATAACGAATAAAGTGTAATTTTCATTAAAACTTATTTTCTTATATTTTCATTTTATCGTAAACGTCAAAAATAACAAAAATTTGACACCTGCAGCGTCCGCTTTAATATCACATTATTGTTTTTAGGAAAATATAATTAAATACCACAAATAAACTGCTTATGTTTTTTAGCTCAGAAAAAACAAAAAAAGCTTACGATAATTTGGAGGTTAGGGCTGGACATGTTTGGGGCATTTGTACCAACAGCAAAAGAAATCGATAATCCATATGCGGATTTATGTATATTGAGATGCAAAAAGCAGATTTGGCTTCTCTAAAAAGCTGACAGCTGTAATGCCATGAACGTTGAGATGGAGGATGAGGCAGAATTTCTAATATTTTCTAAATTTTTTATTACCTTTGGGACATTGTATTATTTTTTGCCTAAGTTTTTCGTCATTTTGAAATTTCACACGCTTAAGAAAAACGGTGCAATTATTCCTGGCTCGTTTAAACTTTTTATCGGTTTTTCTCCATCCGGTTGATCTTGAAGGACCGAAAATTTTTCTAACCCTGACAACCGCTGTACAGCTCAAGTCGTACCATGCCTTTTCTTTTGGTTTGATTCTCATCCGATGAGGGATAAAGGTTCTCATTTCAAAACAGAATAATGTCAGTTATCATATCAGCAACGGCATCCACTTCGTTATCGAGGAAACATAACAACTAGTAAAAACTAGTATAGTTGCCGTCCAGTTTGGGGCTTCTGAAAATAAAGCAATAATGGATAATTTGCTTACGTAGATGGGATTTTAACCACATGAAATTGAAGTTCGGATTTCAACAGGGACTACATTGTGGTGGAGTTTGGTAAGCTATATCACTACGCAGATAGCTTCAGATCAAAGTGATCTGAGCGGCGGGGATTTACCTGTGCTTCACTAAGCGAAAAATCAGCTAGTCTGTATTTACAGATTGATTGAAATTGATTCGCTGACAGTTCAAATTTCGGTTTCGCGAAAAGTACCCGGATTTCGAAGATTTAATAAGATTACTTTTGCAAACGCATTGCATCGAAAAGGTTGCCCATCTTAGTTTTCTATTATCTATTATATCTATTATCTATTATCTATTGCAACGCATATCAGCAAGTAAGAAAGTCTAACCCAACAGCTGAGAGATGCCGGCGAAATATAAAATATATCGGAATTAATGTTGATAACGAAAGTGCTTATGACTTTACCAGAAAACTTCACACATTTTTTTAGCGCTTGGGAGTCCACCGATATAAAGGAGCAAAACATTGATAATTTGCGGTCCAGACTTATCATGGAGGAAACACGTTTATGTGTAAACGAATGTCAAAACAAAAACTCTGACACAGCTTTGTTTACGAAAAAGGAGAAAAGGTACAAATAATCCACTAGCAGCAGCAATAAAAATAACCAAAAACGTCAAGACAAGTGTTTTTCATGCAAGCAGTTTGGTCACTGGAAAAGAATTTGTCCAAAGAGAAATGATAATTCAAAACAGCTAATCTATGCTCGCCGCGAAAGTCCAATAAATGATGCGGCTGATGCTTTCGTTTGTGATGCAGTCAGTGTTGGTAAGACAGTAACAGTGGACGACTGGATTCTGGATTCAGGAGGGAGTGAGTATACGTGATTTCGTCGGGAATGGTTCAGTACGTATGAAGACTTGTATGCCTATACAAATAACAATAGGCAATAGTACACAGATAAAGGCACTAGGTAAAGGAGTCATAAATATAATTGCTTTCAACTATCAAAAGTGGATTGAAAAACGTTTAACTAGTGTATATTTTGTACTAGATATTAAAGTCTCTTTTGTTCTGGAAGTGTGTTAGACAAGAACTATTTATTGATATCAAATAGTAAGAAATCTGAGCTTTTAAAAGGCGATGAAGTGGTGGAAATTTGTACAGGATGTCGTAATTTGTACGAGATGCTCTTTAAAGTAAACTCTGATAGTGTAACTGCACAATCGTCTTGGGCACTTGTGCATTGGTCAAATAAGGAATGTGGTTAAACAATGTGGCATTGAGTTTGTTGACATATCGAATTTTCTCTGTGATGCTTGAGCGGTAGGTAAGATGCATCGATTCCCGTCATCATATATAGCTATTTCTGCGGCCCCATTTTAAACATATCACTTGGAAGATTCTGGTTTTTTTTTTATTGAAGGATGATTTCTCGAACTTCAGGACGGTTCATTTTTTAAAAGAAAAAACTGAAGTACCACATTTGATTGAAAAATATCTAAATGAAGTTAACTCTCTTTTCAGCCGAGGTATTAAGACTTTCAGATCGGATAATGGTTTGGAGTACAAAAGCCAAACTCTGCAAGATATTCTTACGAAGCGTGGAATCCGACATCAGTGTTCAGTTCCGTATACTCCCCAACAAAACGGTAGGGCTGAAAGAGATCTGCGATTCTTTGTGGAAATAGCTGGAATCATGCTTCATGCCAATAATATGCCTCTTAGGCGATGGACCGAAGCTATCAACATGGCGGTATATATTATAAATCGATTTGGACGGATAATTACCCTTATGAATTATTATACAAAGAAACGCCTACAATAAATAGCCTGAGGATATTTGGCTGTAATGTGTTCATCCATATCCCCAAAAAAAGCGTCAGAAGTGGAATAAAAAGGAAATTTCTGGAATATTTGTTGGATACCCTGAAAACTGCAAGGGTTACTGTGTTTCAGCAGAAGCAGAGCCAAGAGCCAAGAAATATGTCGGTGGTACGAGTTTGTATTCGGCTATTGAGAGAGGATGTGCTTATCTCGCTTTGATCGATGAACCATCAACTTACAAGTAAGATTCCAAGAGGTGGGTAGCTGCTATGGATAACGAGATGGAGCAGCATCGCTTAAACAAAACCCGTACTTTGGTAAATAGGCCGAAAAATAGAAAGGTGTAAATGGGGTTTTAAGCTGAAATTGATTCTAGAGAGCAAAATCGAGCGTTACAAGGCTAGTTTGGTTGTAAAGGGTTACAGTCAACAGGAGGGTATAGATTTTAATGAAACTTTTAATCCTGTTCACATCTAAACATTCAATATTAGCAATTGCTGCATCAAAACAATTGTTTATTAATCAATTTGACGTAAAAACAGCGTTCTTGAACGAAAGCTTGAATAAAGACATATATATATGGCACAACCAGTCGGATATTCTGACAAGTCAGGACGGATCTGTAAGTTAAATAAAACAAGCATAAAGGAATTGGAATATGACAATTTCAAAGCTGCTCAAAGACTATGAGTTTAAAATATGTTCAGCGGATCCGTGTTTATTCGTTCTTCGTCTGTGCACTCGAGTCGTGATCATTGCACTGTATATTGATGATGGCCTAGTCGCAGAGAGTGATGTAATCGACATCAAGGACGTTTTGAATTACTTAAAACAACATCTTTAAATCACAATCAGTGAAGCAAAATACTACCTCGGGATGGAAATAGGAAGAAGTTATCAGGCCTATTCTGCATCTGAATAACCAAGGAGCTCTAAAGCTAATCAAAAATCCTGAGTACCACTCGCGAACAAAACATATTGATGTTTGAATACATTTTATAAGAGAACAATTTAATGATAATCTTTTCGAAATTTCATTTGTGTCAACTAATGATCAATTAGCTGATATATTTACAAAACCTTTGAGTAAAGATAAATTTAACAAATTTAAATTTGCAATTAATGTAAAGGATATGTAATGAATTAATAAGTTAATAATGAGTGGGAGTGTTGAGTATTCATTATTGATGTCCATCTTTTGACATTCTTTACTTTGAATGCACTTTTTATTGAACGATATAGTTATATCGTAATGAATGTAACTAATACACTAAAACAAAGTCTAAAATGTATGAATAAACAATATCTGACCAAACAAGACGTCTTTTATTTAACATTAAAAATTCAGTGTTTGTTTTCCGAAACAAATTGTTGTTATGCCCTTACAACAATAGGAAACTGCATATCAACAAAATTCATACCCACAACCTGCTTTCCATCGGTTGTTACATACAATCAGTCACTGCTTCCGCTATATGAGGTGGCCGTGGTATGGTGGTATATGCATAGACTCCTCAAGCAGAGGGTCGCGGGTTCGAATCCCGTGCGAGGCAATTTTCTGAAAGTCTTTTCATGGAATTTGTATGTAGTTATATGTAAATCCCATCGCCGTCAACTCTGACATGAAGGCATAACACTGATGTTGGAGTGGTTGCTGGCTGGACGAAATGTAACGAACTAACAACTAGCACGTACTTAAGACCAACTGTTTAACAACCACCTCTGGGAAAAATATCGAAATCTAACACCTGAGTTTCAAAACTACAACAGCCCCCGACCGCGCCCTGGTGAAAATCCAGTAAAAGGGTATTCATATCCCCTTGGTATATATATATATATATATATATATATATATATATATATAATACAGCAACGGCAGTGACTGAATGCAAGTGACAGTACGATCAGGGGCAGGAAGGGATCCTGCAATGTGAATGGTGTTTGCACCTCCGCACTAGTGGTGACTAATCTATTTATTTGACAAAAATCAACTAATTTTTACCCTCTTTGATTTTCATTTCCTAGATCATACTCACCCACTACATCTGCAATTCTTCCTTTTCCCACTTTTCCGTTTAAGTCCCCTAATATTGACGTTGTATCTTGTTATTGTTAATTTAATTCCTTAATCCAGTTGTTTGTAGAATTATTCAATGACCGCGTGTTCGCAGTCAGCTGTTGGGGCTTTTTTTTAAAAATATGTTGCGAATTATATGCGGATGAAAATTTTTCATGAACAAAAAATTCTATATCAGGCGGGGGTCCATTCTCACTCAATTTCAAGTTACAGCCCATCAAAGTGGGTGACCTCTAATTGGGAGGTGTAATTACTTTAAGCGCTATTACCTTTAAACTAGTATAGGTACAAAAATAGTTTTAGACAATTCGAAAAAACAATTTAGTAGTTCATACAAGTCTTAACTGCTTCGGCTACATCTATGCAGCAACAAAAAAGTTATGGCTCTTTATGCTCAAAATGATTAAAATTTGGGGTTCCATTCTTTTTATTGGGTCTATAACTTATGCGTGCGGTTTGCTAAGAGATGGCGTAACCTGTATTATTCCATTGTTATTATTCCATTGGAACATGCGTTGGAAAGCTACTGTCATTGTACGTCATTTCAGTATATGTCATTCATTTGAAGCGTAAACAACAATAATTTTTTTTTCATTTAAATATGTCGAACTTTGTGCCTGAAAAAGTGTTTTTTGCGGGGAGTTCTTCTTCATGAAGAAAACTGCTGCCAAAAGTCATCGTATTTTGGTGGAAGTTTATGGTGAATATGCGCTAGCGGTTTGCACGATTTAAAAGTGGTGATTTTGGCTTGGAAGATGATGAACGTCCTGGGCAGCCAAAAAAGTTTAAAAATGAAGAACTGGAAGCATTACTCTATAAAGATTGTTGCCAAACACAAGAAGAGCTCGCAGAATCTTTGGGTGTCACTCAAGCAGCTATTTCAAAACGTTTAAGAGCAGCTGGATATATTCAAAAGCAAGGAAATTGGTTTCCACATGAACTCAAGCCGAGAGACGTCGAAAGGCGGTTTTGCTTGTCCGAAATGTTGCTGGAACGCCACAAAAGGAAGTCACTTTTGCATCGGATTGTTACTGGTGATAAAAAATGGATCCATTACGACAACCCCAAACGCAAAAAATCATATGTGAAACCCGGCCAACCAGCCAAATCAACGGAAAAGCCGAATACCTATAGCGCGAAGGTAATGCTCTGTATTTGGTGGGATCAGATGGGTGTGCTGTACTATGAGCAGCTAAAACCGGGTGAAACCATCAATAGATAACGCTACCGAACACAATTAATCCGTTTGAAGAGAGCAGTAGACGAAAAACGCCTGGAATATGCGACCAGACACGAGGCAATAATTTTCCATCATGACAACGCTCGGGCCCACGTTGCTATTCCGGTTAAGAACTATTTGGAAAACAGTGGATGGGAAGTCTTACCCCACCCGCTTTATAGCCCATACCCTGCCCCTTCTGACTACCATTTGTTCCGGTCGATGCAGAACGCCCTCACTGAAATACGGTTCACATCAGAGCAGAATATCAAAAATTGCCTTGATTCATTCTTGGCTGCCAGGCCGGCGCAGTTCTTTTGGGATGGGATCTAAAAATTGCCAGAAAGATAGGAAAAAGTCATAACTTCAGATGAGCAATACTTTGAATTATACTATTGTACATGTTTTTCTTAAATAAACGTTCAAATTTTGAAGAAAAAAACCGCACGAAGTAAATTATATACCCAATACTTAAAATGCATTTTTCTAAAAATTTTCATGAAATTTCATGAAATTAATATCTTTGAAAAATTTCCTAAAAATTATGTTTTAAAACTTTTTTACGCACAATCAACAGATTTTGTAGTAAAAGCCAAAAGGAAGTGTTTGAGTACCAACAACGATACGACGTAGAACACCGTGCATCCAGCTACTTGCTGATACGTATCAGCGCCTCGTTGATACTGGGTCAATTGAACTAAAAAAAAAAAGAGAAGGACGTTCAGAAGCAGCGGTGACAGAAGTTGAGGATGAGATTTTGCGTGCTGTGGAAGTTCAGCCTTCAGTCAGCGTCCGCAGACCAGCTGTGCAGTTGGGACTTCCCAGAACCAGAATTCACAGGACTCTACAAAGTAATAGATTGGCACCGGTACAAGATTTACTACCAGGTGTTGCGGAAAGAGTGAAATTTTGTCAATAGCTACTGCGCAAACACGCAGAAGACGGGCAATTCCTCCAGAACATTCTGTGGACTGACGAAGCACAGTTCACAAGTGATGGGGTTACAAGCCACCATAATTCGGTCAAACTCCAATCCCCATTTAATACGCACAACATCCTTTCAAATGCAAGAATTTGATTATTGTAAACAGATTCTTTAAAATGTGTTGTTTTCTTAAAGGAGGTTTAGCGTAAATGTTTTGGCTGGATTGATAGGAAACTCTTTAGTAGGCCCGCACGTTCTTCCACAAACAGTTAATTCCCATTACTACCTAGAATTTATTGGAGAACGATTGCCGGAACTCCTGGAAGGTGTTTCCCTTGTTCAGAAAAATGCGATATTCTTTCAACAAGATGAAGCACCTTGTCACAGTAGCAGCGAGGTAACTTCGTTTTTCATCCACACTTTTAACGAACGGTGAATTGGTCGATTCGACTGCAACACTTGACCACCCAAATCTCCTGACCTAACACCCATGGATTTTTTCTTCTGTGGTGCTATGAAAGAAAAGGTCTATTTTAGAGAAATGATGAGTCTTGTAGAGCTTCAAGAAAATATTATTGCTTCAGAAGAGCTGAGAAAGAATTTTGCTGCCCGTTAATCTGCCATCCAAAATGGTTAAACGCGCTCAAAAGTGTATTCAAATGGAAGGAAGGCACTTCGAACAATTGCTATAAACATTCCATAAACTTCCAAAAAAGTCTTTCTCAGGACCACAAAAAAAATATCTAAGAGTTTTATGAGTAATTCAATAGATACATTTCTTTTTGGCCATTTTTTTTTTCTGACAAAAAGTTTGTAAACATAATTTTTAGGAAATTTTGCAAGGATAAAAAGTTTAGAAACTTTATTAAGAAAAATGCATTTTAAATAAAAAAATGGAAGAGCAAATTTTCATAATATTGAGTTTAACGAGCCATAACTTTTTTGTTGCTGCACAGATGTAATCCTAGCATTTAAGACTTGTATGTAAATTATCTTTTCAAAATTTCTCAAAAACCATTTTTGTATTGTACCTGTACTAGTACAAATTAGACGTCACCCACTTTGATGGGCTGTAACTTGAAATGAAGTGAGAATAGACCCCCCCCCCCGGAAATATTTTTGTGGTGGGGGGGGGGGGGGCGGAACTTCAGGAATATGCCCTTAAAGGATTATACTGCTAAACTAAAAAATAAGTTCCTCTTACAAGAAAAGCACTCTAGAAAACCTCAATCGTTCCAGTCCCACTGTATGCCGCGAAACCATAGAATTGGGAGAATAGTTATTCGAGAGAGATATTCGCTCCGATTCGATGCAAAAATACAAAATTGATTTCGTTAAAAGAACGTTAATCATCTCGGCAGGAAAATACAGCAAATGAAGACCTTGCTTTAGACAGTGTACACCAGTAAAAAATAGAAACAAACAAGATCGTATTAAATGGCTAGAGATGTTCATGGATTGGAAGCAAATTGAAGTTGGCAAAATTCAAAAAACTCAATTAATATTCAATAATGCTGATTGCATAAAAGACTTACTTCATATGGGAGCTGCTTGATAGAATATTTGCATTTTTTTTGCTTCGGCTTTTCATTGGATTCATCTTCTAATGAGAACTTCATTGGTTTAACGCATCTAAAAACAAACAAATGAACAACAATAAAAAGAAATATAGTTTTCAGCAATTCTTCTTTACCTTTTGCACATCCATTCGCCGGATTTTGATGTCACCTCTCTTGTGCACTGCCTATGGTAACCTCTTCCACATCGTTCACATATTTCAACCACATCATTTTCATTCTCCTGTTTACATGAAAGACACGTTGGCATATTTTTGCTTATAATTTCAGAACTTAATTTCATAAGTTCATCGACATTCGACCAGTAATCGGTTTTATCGTCAAACTGCACCAAATACTGCTGTCTGTGAATGTCGACAACTGTGCCCAAGTAATAGCGTCCATCACGTCGTTTAACTAAAGCATCTTCTCCTATTACAAATTTTTGCATAGTAAACATGTCAAACTCAATTGTCTTATCAAGATCCAAATGCTCATCCTGATCATCTAGTTCCATTGGTATCGAGTTACTATGGCAATGTGTCGTAGTTGTTGAATCAGGCTCATCGACATGCATTTCTAGATTAGATGCATCTTTTAGTTTCCCCGTGGCAACTGTACCGTCTACACATGTTGATGGTAATGATACTATTCCATCCACAGTTGTTGTGTGCTGTGTCATTGTCAATGGTGGGATAATTGGGCTACATAAAGTTCCACTTTGTGGTGTTACAACAGATGGTGGTATTGTACTTGCATCTCCATAATGATTATTAATACATATATTTATCCTATCTAACACTACAGTCGAGGTATTTGTCAGTCCTGGTACTGGTGCTGCTGGTGCTGATACTACTGTTGATGCATTAACTAAAGAATTTGGCATTGTCACTGAATTCGGTGGTGATATTGATGAAGAATGCTGAGGTGCCAAAGGCGATGCTTGGTGATGCAAATGATGAAGGTGATGATAATGCTGTTGCTTATCACTAGTTACTTCATCAAGTTTTGCATTATTGTTATTATTGTTAATGTTAGTGTGATGAGTGTTGTTATTGTTATTATTATTATTATGAGTAACGATCCTTATTGAACTATTGTTGAAATTGTTATTGACACCTGAGGTTGTTGACGACTCGTCTGGGCCGCCGAAATTATTCGTTATCAAAATTGTGCTTGGTGTTTGTGTTACCAGCTGTGTTGAATAGTATGATGATGGATTTGTAGATGGTGTGAAAAATGTCGCTGTTGTTTGTTTATCTAACATTAAGGTATTCTCTGTTCTCGAAACATTTGGATATGTAGCCAATGGTGAGGGTCCATTTTGATTCAGATAATCGATTGCGGCTGTGAGATTATGCTGTTGTAGACCATTTCCAAATGTCGTTGAATTTGAATTAGACATCATTTAATACAGGGTATGTTGGAATTGGAAACTGCAAAAAAAAAACTTTTGAAAATTGTAAGCATATCTGAATGACTAAAATCATTCTATTAGTGAAAGTGTAGATTTCCGTTTTTATTTTATTAAATGTAATCGGGGAAGAAAATTCGTTCACTAATAAAAACATTTCGACGTCGTGCTCCATGACATGAACAAAAAAGGAAAGAAAACGATAGCCAGCGAATATTTCATTCATAAAGAATGACATTGAATCTGAACAAAGTTCTTACCAAATGATTGTCGTAAAAGACGAAAAACCGGCGAAAAATAATATTCAGGCATTTTAACACCTAAGATTGGTCTGCGGCGCACTAAAATTTTTGTCTCCTCCCGCTGAAGCAAACGAAAAGCCAGATATAAATACACACGGATAATATGAGACTAGTACAAAAGTACGCCACCATGGAAAAGTACGTATCTACACTAACTAGCCTGGCATTCTTTCTACGAAAGTGCACAAAATGTATTTTTACGTAAAGAAACAAAAGAAGCATGGAGTTGCAATCATTTTGACAGCAGAGCTACTATTGTAGGTAACATCGCAATCGTATCAAAAATTAGCGAACGACTTATGACAATAACTGTGATAATTGAACAGAAAACGTGGAATATTGTTAGAGCCTACAGCAAGTGGGCAGTAAACAATTTTAAAAAATATATTATTTAGCTATTATTTAGCTATTGATGAGCCATTAAATAGAATACCAAGGGTGAAAATACTTCTCATCGGTGAAGATTAAAACGAGCGAGTCAGTTTTAGAACGAAAAACGCAGCGGGAGAAGACATAATTAGCTCATGTAAAATATTATAAAGTGATCTCTAGTGAACCACCAGCAAGTCAGGAGAGGTACCTTGACAACCTATAATCAGGTGACAGGCAGAAGAAGCGTAACGCCGAAGCACGAGAAAACGTCATAACATTTTTAAGATTGCGGTGCCATAAACAACAAGAGTTGTAAAAGATGGAATGAATACTTTATTGAGTTGCTAAATGCAGAATTTTTACACAGTACCATTGTCACGGCTGCTGCGAAACACCAGAACTTGCTGGCTGGGCTAAATGTAACGAACTAACAACTTGCACGTACTAAGACCCACTGGTTGATGATGTACTGGCTCCAATTTGACAACCACCTCTGGAAAAATATCGAAACCTAATACACCTGAGTTTCAAACTACTACACCACCCGCCTGCGCCCTAGAGAAAAGCCAATTAAAGAATATTTGTATCTCCTTGGTGCGCGAGCGGTAAAAAAAAAAAAAAAAAATGAGCCGGTGGAGCCCAGACAGAATGAATCTCTACCCTCCGAAATAAAGTCGACAATCGGAAATAATGGGTTTAAATGGCTCACGATTTTGTTCAGAAAAATTATAAGAGAGAATCAAATACATAACCAGTCTAGGGATTATTCGCATACACTATGACGCGATTCGAAGGATACGAATAAAGATAACGAAAACATCGCGAAGCTTCGATTGACCTGCATATTGCTTTCATCAACTTGGAAAAAGCGAATTCCAATATACAATTATAAAAATTAATTCAAAATATAAAAATGCCACGAGTCATGGACGATGATGTTAACACGAAAGTTAAATGCATAGTGGAGAATTCTTCAAGAATTCGCAGATAAAATTGAGGTACAACAAGACAGTGTACAATGTCCGTTGCTTTTTATTGTCTCGCGAGAACTCATAAAATAATTTGATTTAATATTTAATAATTTAATATAATTAATAATTTGAGGAAGGCGCTGGAAGATAATGGGTTAGGAATTAGTCGGGTTAAAACCAAAAATCGGCATTACCGTTTTTCTGCACCAGCAAACCTAACTTCTGGGCATCTATTTAGATGGAGTCATCATACCAACGAAAAATTTAAATACTTGGGCGCTGTCGCTAACCTCTAAAAAAATTGCGACGAGTATGTCGCACACAGAGTCTATTTAGGTAGATTGAATGGCGCGAAAACTCCGTTATGTTTTGTGACAGAAAAATGCATCTTTGATTAGGTTTTAGGTGATGCTTTAACACACGCATCACCGAAGTGATCCAAAACAGTGTGGCTTGTAAAATGGTTCTTCATTATAAATATGTATGTGACTATTGAAAAAAGGGTAGGTGCGAAATTCCTGAAGTTGAATTGAATTTTCATTCAGCAAGTATCCACATCTCAGAAAGAAGAATTTTAAAACTTTATAAAATAAAAGATGTTTTAGGTGTAGAATTTGGATCTGCAAAAAATGGGAAAGCTAATCTTATATCGTTTTTTTTTTTAAATAATTAGCAATAGTCAGCTTGGCAGTTAACTTGTTAGAATCTATGCTCATAGCCCTTAACAACAAGGCTAGAAAAATTCAAAGGCACGTCTTCCGTTGGTTTGGTAAAACCATATTGAATAGCACTAAGAAAAGAACTCTTCTCAGGAACCAAAATAGAAGTTCGGCCTATAGTTATTAAGATCACATTTGTCACCTTTTTTTTTTTTTTTTTAAAATCACTTTCGTTGGAAACATAAGATGATTTGACAACATTGCAAAGATATTTTTGTTTAAAAAGAAACTAGAAAAGTTCGCATGAGTACATGAGTTGGTGTTCATTGAAATAATAATTTTAGGTACAAAGAAAAAACGCCCATCAATCAAAAGGATTATCTACACAACTACCATTATGATCAATAAAAGAATGTGATACTTAACGTTAATACTTAACGAAGCTCTTTTATTAAACTTACTAACGATACTCCTTTTTTTTTAATTTCCAGTGGTCATGGAATTTATTGAAATTAGCGCGCTCAAAGGATTTGTGTACCCTTAAAATGTTTGTACACAGCGCGACCGAAAGAAACTTTGAGAAGAAGAAAAAAGAAGTACCGATGTACATTAGTCTTAAAAGCTTGCAAGTTATAACGACTAGTAAATAGAGAGATCGGCAGGGCATTCCATAAGCGAGTTGTACATAGCGATAAAAGAAAGTGAGACGGGATACATTATATCGGTTTCCGGGGGTGACTGACTGATATTAAAATCACCTGAATTTTATCGCACGCTTTTGAACCTTATTTAGCAGGTGCCCAGACGTTTTAGGAGCACTTGATCACAATGTGACATGTGAATATAGTGGGGTATACACGCGTTGAGATTAGCTTAAATAATAATTCAATTTACTTCTTTGTGAAAAAAAAAATTCAAGTGACATTAAAATTGAGTGCAACGACTTTCTTTTTCATGTTACCCGTTGAGTTCGAATTTATGAGAAAAACTCGTAAGAGCTGAAGATGGACTCAGTGCACTACAACACGAAGAAACTCTTTATCTGCTGATATCCCACTACCAGTTTCTCATAATCATAAGAGACCCGCTGATAGATTTGAAAAAGAAAAACAAACAAATGACAATGTAACAATTGAATTTTTTTTTTTATTGAAAATGTACAAGAATTAAAAAAAAAAATCTAACCAGGACTGTTTACCAAAACTAACTGTGCCAGAAAATTAGAACATATAACTTAAAACGACAATGAATGTTTTGCGGGAACGTATTAATTTATTAGAACAATCAAAACTAAGTAATGCAATTGAAATCTTCAATGTGTCAGATGTTGACAATCCAACGGCACTACAAAACGCGTTGCAAATTGTTCGCGGCGGTGTAGGCGTCGAGTTGGATGAACGTAACGTTAACTCTCGTTTCACAAAACAAGTCAAAGCAAAAAGAACTGCGCGTACTTCGAACAACTTTTCCAAGCACACTACCAATGTCTTATCACTTAGTTTAACTCGTCAGCTTACAAAAGAGGAAATTATGTGAATGAAATATCAAAAAAGCAAACACTAACAATTAAACTGCTGGGCGACAATCAGGATGGCTCTCAAATTTTCATCAACGACAGCCTAATGTCTCGCATGCGAGAACTCTTCAATGTTATCAAAAAAATCAGGATAAAATAACAATTTAAGTAAATTTGGATGAGGAATAGCATAATATCTTGCCTAAGAATGAGGGAGATCCTGTAATTAAAGTGAGGTGTTTTGATGACCTCAATAAATTATAAATCTACAATATCATATAATAAATTAATTTAAATGATCAAAAATAACTCAACTTATTCAAAAAATTATACTAGTCCCACCCTTTCTACACTGATTATCCATCAAAACATACGTAGTATGTGAAAAAACTGCAATTCATTTTTAGCTCACTTAAATGCTTATAACCTTAATGCTGATTTTATTGTTATATCTGAGATTTGGTTGTACGAATAGGAAATATCCAATTATAGCATTCCTGGCTACGATCAGTATCCGAACTGCAATAGCTCATTTAGCTCAAGTGATGTCATTGTATACATAAAAAAAGAGTCCTGCAAATTAATTGTCATATATGTAACGAAAAGTTTACAATGTTTTTAGGTTTATCGATTAATTAAAAACAAATTAAGCAAGAAAATTTTTATAGAGGAGATGAATAGCTTACTTAAAGATGTAAAAAATAAGAATTTATTGGTTTTAGGAGAAATTAACATAGATATTTTAAGAAATACTATAAACACGGATAATTACATGCTTCTAACACATGGCTTGCAACTTTTTATAATGGAGCCTACTCAAATTACAGACTCATCGCAAACTTGTATTGATCATATTTTCGTAGGGTTAGACAACCAATTTCTACATAAACTTTCTACTGAAGCGCTAGACTACAAGATTGTAGATCATTGCAAGGCAATTTGGAGAAACTCCATATAAATGTCCCTTTTACGGAAACTCAGAAAATTAGTTTCCATAATCTAGTAAGTTGTTTGACTTTTGAGTTCAGAAATTATTCTTTCAGTGGCTTACAATACTTTTCTTAATGATTTTAGAAATTATATTGCAAGTTGTACTGAAACACTAAATACAAAAAACTTCAATTTAAAACGTCGTAGGCCGTGAAAAAGTAGAGAACTATTGAAAAAAAAAATAAATAAAAAAAAAACAAGTTACGAAAAAAGTCCTTACGTCATCCACATAATACGAAAATAAAAAAATATTATTTAAAATTAAATGAAGAGGTAAAAAAAAAACAGGTGCATTTGAGTAGAGATAAATGTTACGCGGATAAAGTTCAGAATTGTAGAGGAAACGTGAAAAAAAGAATAGAAAGTTGTCAATAGTATCCTTAACAGACAAACTGAAAAGGATAAAATTGAAGTTGGAGGTACATTAATATCTGACCCAATTGTCAATCAATATAACCAATTCTTTATGTCTGTCGCAACTCAATCCAAGCCTCCTCTACAAAATAATTGTAGTTATTATTTATATGCAGACGTAGTTGACGACATATTATAAAGCAATACTATTGCTTTCAAACAAATCATGTGCCTTGATAACAAAAACTAATACTTCCGACAATATCACAAACTGTCTTCTGAAACGTATTTTAATGTTTATCGTCGATGTGTTGTCACTTATTTAATTTGAGTGTCAATTATGGTATCTTTTCCTCGTCTTTAAAATCTGCTGAAGTTATTCCTTTTTTCAAAAAAAAGTAATCGAAGTTCAATGTCTCAATATACACCAATCTCTATACTCCCAATGTTTTGTAAACTATTTAAAAAAACTTATAGAAGTGGGCATAGTATCATTTCTCAACAGAAATAATTTCTTTGCTAATGAAAAATTTGGCTTTCAAGAGGGGAAATCCACTGAAGATGCAATTCTTAAATTGTGTAGTGAAATAAGTGAAGGTTTTAATAATAATAGCATGTGTATAGCTCTATTTATAAACATGACTAAAGCGTTCGATATGGTCAATCACAATATACTTTTACACAAACTATACAAAGCTAGATTGAGAAGAGTAATATACTACTGGTTTTCATCATACATATCAGGAAGAGCTCGATGAGTGAAACTTGATGGAAATTACAGTATTGGGGTACCCCAAGGATTTGTCTTAGGGCCAATTTTATTTCTAATATACGTAAACTCTTTATTTTTACAAACATTTAGCAGTCACATTACAGCTTTTGTTGATGATATCTCATTTACGTATACAAAAAGTAACTTTTTTGACTCAATAGTAAAGCTTAATAAGGACCTACAAATACTACAACAATGGTTAGCCAAACATGAATTACTTATAAGCGAAAAAACAGCGTTTATGATTTGTAACTTAAAAGGTTCTTGTCCTAATGATTGTGACATTTTTTTTCCATTCCGTTGCCTGTACAAAATTGTCCTTATCTGTTCACAAGTGCGGAAAAAATAACTTTTCTAAAGACTATGTGTGTAGTCCAAATTGTTTTAAAATCGAAATTGTTGAAAGTTTTAAATATCAAGGGCTTTTAATCGATAAAAACTGAAATTGGAAAGCGCATGTAGAGGAGTTAGAAAATATATGTTATCTGTTACGGGTAAAATGTATCTTTTGAAACCAAATATTATTATGATGATGATATACTATGGACTTGCTCATTCTAAATTACAATATGGTATTACAAGTTGGGGTGGAATTGACAATTGCACCACCCAAGTACTAAACATTGCCCAAAAACACCTAATAAGAATTATCTGCAAAGTTAACAGAATAGAAAATAGTTGACCCCTCTTTCATAGTCTCCGAGTATTACCAATAAGTCATCTTTATATCTTTAAAGTTCTAAAGGTGTTGTTCATGCGAACCGATTACAGCATTACTCTCAGAAATTCAAGTACTTACGGGCTAAAGTTAATAATATAGCAATCGTAAACATTCCGGTAGCTAGAAAAACACATTTTGCAAAATATTATACTGTGGCGGCACCTAAGCTCTTTAGTAAATTACCACTTGAAATAGGATCAATAGTACAACACAATTTATACTACAGTAAAGTTTAAAATTGTCAAAATATTGTTGAACTCAGCTTGAAATCTATAAAATATTTTATTTTTGTGTAAGTTCATTTAACTTTTACCTTTTTTATAAATATTGTATTTTTTAAGTTAAACGTTTTTGTAACTACCCCAGATAAAACACAAAATATTGGATTACTTTAACCGATGGCTCATTCGCCTCTAGTCACTTAGTGCTACAGAATGATACCTATTTCTTAAAATTGTAATTACTTTACTTATAACCTTTAAAAATACTTTATTATAAATTAATAAAAAAGAAAATGTGGTCATTGTACTCCAAATTTTGGGCGGATAAATACCTTATACATATATTGCGGCCAGATCAAAGGGGATGAAATATTTCTTACATCCCTTGTGGAAACCTAGACATTTTTTGACTATATCTAATATGTGGTCATTCCATCGTATGTTGTCATTGACAGATTAAAATAAAAATTTACTTTGCAGCTCGAGTTCCAAAAATAATTTCTTTACGAATTTTGTCTTTAACCATAAAGTATATTTTCCATGACAATTATGTATAATAAAGTACGAGTTTTTGATAGTCGTATCCTTTTAGATTTTGAGCTCTTAGCTAAAAGAAGCACAGTACAAAACTTAACTCATTTAACATTTAACCAATTCTCACAAAGCGTTAAGGTTTTCAAAACCTACTCTATCTCATGAAAATGGTGACAAATGAGGGTTCTTAGTACTTATGTTATCAAGGACCAAACCAACCAACCAAAAATCAGAAATCGAGCTTAAAAGCAAAAAATTAGAATTTCAATTAAATTTCATGTAAATGCGATCAAGACAGGATCAAGTTGGTTCGTAAATCTTTTCTTCCAACGCATGGGCGGACATTTAAGCATTGCACAAGATGTCCAAAAAGAAAGTTTCTGCTATCGATTGGCCGACTTTTAGGAATTCGGTCGCATTGTAGCATTGCTCGGGAGCGAACATGCACCGCGCGTTTTTCTCATTAGGAAATGGATTTATAATTTCGAGAAACCGATTCAACTATGAATAAACTCATGTTTGGGCGACCAATAGCATCAGGAACTGACGAAAGCGTAGTGTAAATCAGTCCATTGGTTACAATCCGGACCTATCAGTTCGTAAGCGAGCAAGTGCTTTAAATAACCGCATCCCATCAGTTGGTCCATGGATTAATTTAAATTAAATTAAATTAAATTTAGAGTAAAGAATTTAATTTTTAACCATATAACTGACCGTTTTATCAACATTCAACAATGTTTTGTTTTCAGATAAGGCACATTTACGTCTTAACGGACATGTTTATAGGGAACTGCCTTAATTGGAGTGTAACAAACTCGAAATGCAAGCATCAAATACTTCTACATTCACCAAAGGTTATCGTTTTGGCTGCAAGAGATGGCTGTGGTGTAGTGGTATATACATAGACTCCTCAAGCAGAGAGTCACGGGTTCGAATCCCGTGCGAGGCAGTTCTCTGAAAGTCTTTTCATGAAATTTGTATGTAATACATGGGCTGTGCCGTTTCTAAGAGGGGACACCACTTGAATTAAATCCATACCACTTTCTGTTAGTACCAACCTTCAAAAGATACGTGTATAAATTTGACAGCTGTCGGAAGATTAGTTCTCGAGATATAGCGTTGTGAGTGAAGTGTGTTGATTTATCATTGCTTTTTGATGGGAAAAAATGCAGCCGATACAAAGAAATGGCTTGATAAGTGTTACCCGGACTCTGCACCAGTCGAACGAACCATTCGCAAGTGGATTGAAAAATTTAAAAGTGGTCATACAAGCACCGAAGATGATGCACGCAGTGGACGTCCAAAAGAGGCTGTTTCAGATGAAAACATCAAAAAAGTCCACAAAATGATTACGAATGACCGTAAAGTGGAGTTGATCGAGATAGCTGAGGCTCTGAAGATATCAAAAGAGCGTGTTGGATATATCATACACGAATATTTGGACATGCGAAAGCTCTGCTCAAAGTGGGTGCCACGTTTGCTCACAGTCGACCAAAAACAACAACGTGTTGATGATTCCGAGGAATGTTTAAAGCTGTTCAACCGCAATAAAGCCGAATTTTTGCGTCGGTATGTGACAATGGATGAAACTTGGCTCCATCACTTCACACCAGAGTCAAGTCGGCAATCAGGTGAGTGGCGAGCAGGCGACGAACCTCGTCCAAAACGACCAAAAACTCAACAGTCGGCTGGCAGGGTTATGGTATCCGTATTTTGGGATACACATGGAATAATTTTCATCGATTATCTCCAAAAGGGGTAGACTATCAACAGCGATTATTTCAATGCGTTTTTGGAGCGTTTGAAGGACGAAATCGCAGAAAAACGGCCGAATTTGAAGAAAAAGAAAGTGCGGCACGGAATTTTTAGCCCATGTGTTAGTAATATGTAAATCCCATCGGCGTCAACTCTGACATGAAGGCATAACACTGATGTTGGAGTGGTTGCTGGCTGGGCTAAATGAAACGAACTAACTAAGACCCACTGGTTGAGAATGCACTGGCTCCAGTTTGACAACCACCTCTGGAAAAATATCGAAACCTAACACCTGAGTTTCAAAACTACTACACCACCCGCCCACGCCCTGGTGAAAAGCCAGTATATTATATTTATTATTATTATTATTTAATAATATATACATATTATATATATATATAATAATAATATATATATATATTATATATATTATATATATATATATAATAATAATATATATATATTATATATATTATATATATTATATATATTATATTATTATTATTATTATTTATTAAAAAAAATAATACAATAGTTAAAATGCTAATATAATAAAAGGAGCACTAGCTGCCGGGGCTTACGGCTCTAGTGTTAAATTAGGTTCTTTAAAATTTCTAGTATAGAGATACCTTTAAAAATATCGCAGGTGATGGAGGTCGGCAGAGAACATTGACCCAGTCCCATGATGTGATTGATGTCGACTGGTGAATTGCAACACGAACAGGTTGGAGGATTATCTTTTATCAATAGGTGTTGATGAGTTGTTGCAATTTGTCCTAGGCGGAGTCGTACAAATTTAGCATTTGCAGTCTTTGAGGTCGAATTTGGGTAGGTATGGTGGAGTCGGTCTGTGTTTATTCTCGAGTAGTGGTGTTGGTAGGATATCCAATTGTCTAAGTTTTTTTTTTTTTTTTTTGAGTGGGTTTGTTTGATGGTATTGAGAAGTTCTTTTTTTGTTAGTGTGCCGTATAGAGCGGCATTGTGTGTGTTAGGTTAGTAGCAGTATCAGCGTTTTCGTTTCCTTCAACCCCTACCTGTCCATTGACCCACATTAATTTTAATTTTGTAGGGTTCCTAATAAGATATTTTTCTGTTATTAAACCTTTTGAGAAAGAGAACTGATTCTTGCAATTTGTTCCTCCATTGATGACAATCCGGCTTCCACGAGGATATTTTTTTATTGAAGTGGTGGGGAAGGCATTAATGGATCTTCTTGCTGCTTGGTGGTAGATAGCCTTAATTATTTTAATTGATGATTTAGCAAAGTTCCCGTATATACAAAGACCATAATCAATTTTGCTTAGTACTAAAGATCTAGTTATTTTACATAAAGTGTTTATATGAGCATTACTTTTCTTACAAGCTAGATAATTTATGATATTAACTCTGTCAGCTAGGCTCTTGGTAAGTTCTAAGATATGGTAAGACCATTTTAATTTGTTGTTAAAATGAAGTCCTTAGATTTTTAAGTTATTAACCGTGTTAGTTTATGTAACGGGTTAGTAATTGTGGACAAGATCGCTTGTGACAGATATGTAGTATCTTAAATTTTTCTAAGAATAGCTTAACACCTGTACAGGACTATGTTAAAATATCGTTCAAAACGCATAAGAAAATGTCTTCAATTTTATCTAAATCATTAAATTTACATAAGATATACAATTCATCTGCGTAGATGCAGTGATCCAGATGTTTATATTTGGTAATAATGTTGGAAATCTCCTGGAATGTAATTGAGAACAACACTACAGACAATGGTGATCCTTGGGGAATACCATTGTAAAGTGGAAATGTCGGTGAAAAACAGTTGTTGCTTCTAACAGAAAACCTCCTGTTAGTTAAAAATGATTTTACATATCCGTAGATGATAGGGCCAACCCCCCAGGTTTTAAGTTTGTTAAGGATAAGATGTATTCCGATTTTATTAAATGCTTTTTCAAAGTCTAGCGATGAGATGGATACGTGGTTGCGAGACGATAGGGAATTGGTAACGTAGTAGCCTAGGTGAAGTAAGGCGTCGGTGGAACCTTTGTTTGGTTGGAATTCAACTTGATTGGGGCTAGCTAGATTATTTATTTCTGTAAACAATTAAAGGCGTCTCGCAATTATTTTTTCCAAAACTTTGGATATGCATGGGAATAGGGAAATAAATCGGTAGCCGCTTGGAGAGCTTATGTCTTTTTTCGCTTTTGGGATTGGGATGACACATGTCATTTTCCAGTTTAGAGGATTAGCACTCCTGGTAAGGTTGTTGTTGTACAGATGGACGAGCCTGAATTTTATTTCATGTTGTAGATTCTTGAGCATAGGGTAGAATATTCTGTCACGACCTGGGGTTTTCCCTTTCACTTTTGTCAATGAACTGTAGAGTTCTTCAAATTTCTAGAAAGAGTTTTAGAAATTGAGGTTTCAATATGGTTAGCTGGGGTGTTAGTTGGTGGCTCTCCAAAGGCGTTATTGAGGCAAGCTTGTTTTGCTGTCTGAAAGTTTTGAGGAAAATTGTTATTAAAATCTTCGAACTAAGTTTTTGCGAATAGAATAGGTCCATTAGAGGAGTTGATGAATTTTATCATCCATGGAGTGTAAAATCCAGTTTTTAGTTATACGTAGAGAGGCTTACTCGTTTCCACCAAGGTACTACATGTTTACGAGGTTTGGACAGGTCTGAGGTATAGATTTGTTAACAGATGTTCTAATGGCCTTTTGTACCAAATCGGCTTCTTTAATTACGTTGGGAGCTGGCTGTTACTATAGCCAAGGTCAATAATTATAATTATGGGAAAGTGGTCGCTGTTGTGGAGGTCATCCATAATACGCCAAGCAGTCTTTGGGGCCAGCACGGGTGAGCAGCAACTAATATCAACGTGAGTAAAGGAGCTCTGAGTTCAAAAATAGGTAGGAGATCCATCGTTTAAGACTTTGAGGTTAGTGGAGAGTATAGTCTTCCGAAATTGAGCCCCTGGGGTTCATTTTAGGAGATTCCCAAATCACACTCCATGCGTTTACGTCCCCAATGAATAAAATTTGGGTGTTAATCTAGCCAAACACACTGCTAAGGTCATGTCTCGAAAACGTTTGGTCGGATAGTATTGTATGTAAACGGATACCACTGTAATTTTGATAGGTGTTAGAATTTCGATAGCGATAATGAGTAAGTTTGAATTTATTGCGTTGCGACAAATCGATCTGCTAATTTCTGAACATGACAGGACGGAGCAGCGTCACACGCTTCCAAACATCTGCCAGGTATTCGTAAAATTTTCTTCTTTCATAAATTAATATTTACAAGAGGCGACGT
This sequence comes from Volucella inanis, assembly GCA_907269105.1. NCBI lineage: Eukaryota > Metazoa > Arthropoda > Insecta > Diptera > Syrphidae > Volucella > Volucella inanis. The sequence continues at coordinate 102,210,777 of OU026157.1, read as the reverse complement.
AAATTCTCCTCGATGCAGCCACGATTTATGGACTTTTTCATGAGGGGATGTCTAAAATCCTAAAAATTGTACACTAATAAACTCGATTCCTTGGTTCCGTTAAAAGAAAATATTCGACACGAAGGCTATGGTGCCGGCCAGTCCGAAGAAATTATACTCCTCTTTTAGGAGATTGCGCAGGGGTTAAGGATTACATTTAGATGAAATTGTTTCTAAAAAAATATTTTCCTAAAGTACCCAGATTAGAAAAAGTTTTTTCTATAGACAACTCGCATTTCTGTGAAGACACTCTGTACCTTTCTACAAGTGAATTAAAGAATACCTATGTATATATTAATATAAATGTTACCAATGATTATTAAATTTTTTGTCACATTTAACATGTTTTCCATAAACTTACATAGTGGCACTCTTACTAGCATAACTTAAGACTAAAATTCTATTTGTAAAAAACGCAAGCTCTACCTTGAGCATAAAAATCAAACCTTTCTCAAAGTGAAAACCAGCCACACACATTAACTCTTCTGTTGGGGTTTCACACAGAAAATAACCGTGATCACAAGAAATAAAAAAAAAATTAAATGCTCAACTGCGTCTTTTTTAAGCTTCAAGTCGACTGATTTTAGTGGAATATAAATCAATTGATGTTAACCAATTTTTAGTTATTCTATAGATAAAAAAAAGGCACTGGGTAACTCGTTTGTACTTTTGGCAAAGATTGAACAATTATAATTACCAAAATTATAACAAAAATTGATGGACACAAAGGTCTACCACTTAAAGCAATGCTAAATTTGACTCATTCTCTTCAAACTACGCTTGAAAATCTGACTAAAAGACATAAAGAAAACAAGTTTAGCGCTTATTTAATTATTTAGTATACGTTACACACCACCAAGCGTGTAAGGATTTCTCCCGACTAAAGTGACATATGTATATCTTTTTTGAATGAACCCTTTGGTTGAGTACATATACGAGTATAATGGTTTCGTCGTTGAATAGTATAATTATTTTATGGTAGGTCGCACATGCAAACCATATGTTTATCACATGCTGCTCAGAAGATAAATTTTGAAAAATTAATATTTTTTAGATCGTAGACACATTGCTTATACAGAATGACTGACTGTTTGTTAGGATGGTTTACGGTATCACACCATAAGAGTATATTTTTTTTTACAAACAAAAATTCGAGGAAAATTATCTCTTCCAACTGTAAATCTCCAACTTAAGCGTTAAAATATGTCAAAAATCAAATATGTTGGTTTAGAAAGTGATTATTTTGTTTATATACCAGTACGAATTCCTGAGTACGAAATGAAATTGCCCAAAAAATATTTATATTATGAATTGGGTTACAAAAATGAAAAACAGAAACAAGAAGAAGCAGCACCAATAAAAACAGCAATTCATAATTCGTCGGGATAGCAGCAAGAAAAAAAGATAACCACGCAGTACCACATTAAGGCAAAATTAAAATAAAGGTTTCTTGCAGGTTTGGACGATCATCATATATGCATTGCTTTCTGGTGTAAAAACGTTATTAAAATAGATACAGAGCTACGTATTTGCCTGCACTACGATCTAAAAAATATGGCAAAATCGGTAAAGAAACCATCTCTTGTGAACTGGCAGGAAAGCATAATCTCATGAAGTCGCCTACATACAACGCCCCATATAGTGATTGTGACTCAAAGATTAATATGATGATAAGTGAACTCAATTCAGTTTTCAATTAATAAATGAAAAGATCCGTCAACCAATAAAAAGGAGTCTAAGTATACTGTAAAAAGCAACTAAAATAACCTTGGGCTATTAACAACCAACAACCAGCAACACGCGATATGAGTCCGCAAAGAAAAAAAAAATTAAATAATAACCGAATAAAAATATAATAAAACAGCATAGTGAAGAAAAAAGATCAATAATATAGAGCCAAAGAAAGAAGAGAATCCTAAACCAGCGAATGCCTGACTATAAGTAAAACATCTGAAGAGGAGACTCCAACTGAATGCCTACGAACACAGTTGCATAAAGTCCAACATTGCCTTCAAAGAGACTTCCACCTAAACATATTATACCATTGGCACCGTTCGAAGTTTTTAGATGTAGTCCGCAATATAAGACTTGTATGGGAAGAATTACAACGGTCAACTCTGTAAGCTATTTGGGAAATGCTTTTAGATCAACAAAACTCTCAAGGTGCACAGAAATTGATTTGAAATGATAAATTCAACTTGGCAGACAAATTGCTGGAGAAGTCTTCAAAGATAAGATATTATTGAATTCTTAATCTTAAAAACTTTAACTTTCTGAAAAAACTGCAAAGATCATTTTTCGAATCTCACGAGTACAGGGCACTTTATTTTGAAATACATATATAAAAAACAAAAAGCAATTTGTTTAAACCGATTTTTTTTTCTAAACGAAATGCAAATAAAAAAATTATACAACTTTTAACTTTTTTATATTCTTTATTATTAAATACTAGCTACAGCGTTGTAAACTTAAGCCACAGAGGAACAAGGCAAAAAATAAAAAAATCCCTACTTGCAGTATTCACAGGATTAGCTGAGAAGATTTATATTGAACATGATTTGAGTGGGCTTATTCTTAAATAGATAAGGCCTGGACCAAACTTACGATCACTGACGAAATTTTATATATTTTTCCAAGCAATCTTTTAGATGTGTGTGGACTACGCATAATGAAACTGTGGTCAAACGAACAGTGAAATATTTGTTTAGTGACCTTAACTGTGTATATTTATGCTCAAATAATGACCCAACTGAACAAAAAAGAATTGTTTGCATCTCCTGAAATGCTATTCGAAACTGGGGTTAATTCTTACAGGAGGAAAATGAAACATTGTAGTCGGATATGAAAAAACTTCATTTTGATGTCAATGTGTTAGATTGACAATCTCAGGATGGATAAAACTTTAACTGCCTTTATAAAGAACATTGCGAAAAATACAACAGAACTATGCAATAAAAACGACTGTTAGTTGTTAATAAAGGTGTAATGCACCAATTGCGAATAACATATTAAAAAATGTTAAAAGCTTTTCAAACATAACATATAAACATACAAACGAATAATTTTGGTTTAATTTTGTAAAATTGTTACCGTCGTTTTCTCTTCTGCTTTACTACCAATATCCAGAACCGCGACTGAATACGGGATTCGCGTTTTCTTTTTTCCCCGTGCCAACGAACCGATTTCCAACCAAGAATAATAAATTACAAACGACTAATTGCCACAACGTTAAACTTTTTTATTTTTAAACAGATCTGCCTTCATTCGAGATAGATTGTTATAAATAAAAGGATTAAATAAAATTGCGTGGAGTTTGGTCCACATAAAAAGTAAAATTACGTACCACCCCGATAACAGTGCTGAGTTGGTCCAAAGTTGTAACATAAGGCAGCGGAAAAATGGTCAATCAGAGAAAAAATAACTAAACACAATTTAGCAAGACATTTTTGCCATTGATGAAGGAGAAAAATATCCCAAAACTTTGATCACACTAATGGATGTCTTTGGATTTGAAGTATATTACAAATATTAGAAAAATATACTGGTACCACCTCTGATTTAACAGTTGATACATTTACTGAGCCAATTTACATGTACAGAATCGTTTGAAAGGCAGGGCAAGCAAGGTAATATAATTAATCGTCCGTCAATTGTTCTAATTGTAAACTAACATATTGATTGTAACCAAAAATCCAAAAGATGTTCCTTTAAGACCGTCTCCTCCCCCTTTGTAAGTCGTGATTTCAATTAAAAAGATCCAAACGGAAGTGTTCCTAGTTCATTAGCAGTACATAAAAAACCCTAAAACAACAAAACTTAAAATTGACAATTTTCGAAGAAAAAAAAAACTTGACAACACCTAATTCTCCATGGCAAGCCAACATTACCATTGTATTCGAATCACACCTCCAAAATAAAAAAATATTGTAAAAACCACCACAGTTATATTCCAAACCATCAAAATTACTCAATTTTCTATTACACAGCTTATGAAATGTTGGCCAATTCGAGAGTTTTCATTCAAGAATATTGAAATGCCGATAAAATGGACGTAGCACGGAGTACCAATCCGATTTTCCACCCAAATGCACACATATCTTTCACATTCCGTCCGAAAAATTCACATATTTTTGCCCTTCAATACATAAGAGCTTTTCCAAATGCAAATAGTGTCTTTGTACATTTTCATTCATTTAAAATAATTTAGTGAAATTGTAATTATGTTCCTCCAAAATGACGACTTCCACACAAGAGGCACCAAAGGACACCTCAAAAGCAGACACCAAATATGACCAAGAAAAAAATCGCGCGTTGTAGCTGTCGTGCTTTGAAGTACTCTAAGCGGAGCCTTGTATTTAAAGCAACTTGTAGGATTCCAGCAGTAATTTACCTTGAAAACTAACGCGCCGTGATCGGTTAAAATAAAATGCTTGACAATATTTTGAATGAAATAAACTAAAAAACAATAAAAGGAGAAATAATATATTCAAGCCAAAATCCCGACAGCCATTTTTCCACTGTGTACTGTGTCTTCAACTTTTCGTTTTTTCGTTGTCGCTTTCCACGATTCTATACGGTGCACGCGAGATTGGTATAATTTCAATTGTTTTTTTCTATCTTTTCTTCTATTTTTTCACGTTCTTTTTTATAGTTTCCAGTGGAAACTGTTTTTCAGTTTTTGAATTCTGACGTTTGTTGACGGTTTCGACGATTCAACGCCAGACACAGATAAGGTGATTGGTATTCGCAATGTTCAATGATAGCATCAAATTTTGAGCAAACAATTAGAGTAACCACAAATTTAAGTCCTTGTAAACCATAATAAAATAGCAATAGAAATTCCTTTCTACTTGAGAGCGTCACACGTGTGGCGAAGCATTTCTAGGCAGAAGCGTTGGGTTTCATTTACTCAATATGTTGCATCTGACCAGGCCACAAACGAATCACTATCTAAAAGTTTTCGTGGTCAGATGGACAGAATTACTATCGATCATAGTCGTTCAGCGTGACATTAGTGTGTCAGCTAATATTCTAGATTTTTGACATTAACTATATGTTTATTGCTGCATTAACATCAGTATGCCTGCATGCTTTCATCTCAGGGTGTGTGTTTGACAAGGTCTTTTTATTTTTTCGCAAAATATTCTTAGCTAATTTTTTACGATAACACCCCTCTTTTTTTCCTCTATGTTCCTTTCGCTTCATTTGTTTGTAAAATGTCGGTACTCTTGATGATGATCACTTGCTTATCATTGCTTCTTTGGACTTAGAAAGCAATTAAGTAGTAAAGCCCTCTCTCGATTAACCAAAAAGACATTATACAAGATCTAAGTTGTATCCCAATAGCATGACCACTAACGGAAGCGGATGAAAATTCTTTCGGATGCTTCGAAAGAAAAAAAGTTTGTACGGTCTCGCTTGCATCATTAGAGAATGGAGAAGATGTTTCAATAGCGAACTGCAGAGCTCAGATGGGTGGTAGTTTACCTATCATATTTGACAACAGGAGTGCGAGTAAAGTGTCCAAACTATGCTAATAACGTGCTTTCGTTTCCTAAATTGACGTTTTTGAAGGAAAAACTCATAAAAGCAATTCTTTACAAATTCATCATTCTCCTTCATATTGGCTTTGATTTGATTGAAATCATGCGTTCTCAACTTGTCGTAATCTCTGACGATAAATTCACATCCAAAGATTCGCTGATTCCAAGGTATGCAAATCAGTTTTAAAGTGAAATTTGAAATGTGATTTGCGAGTAGTGATAAAGTGGTTTAAGTAAAAAATAAAGAAAGGTAAAAGGGAATGAGAAAAGCGATTGAATTGTTAACTGTAACGGTATTGAATAAAGTGATTGTATGTTATTGAAAGGAATAATTTCTATCATTTCTACCTACACGAACATTTTACAATTTTATTAATTTTCATCCTTTTCTTTTAAAGAACTTAACACTCAAAAGGGTAATACTAATCTCAAAATAATGGAGCATTTCTTTCGGGCACGGCTGGTATTGAACCTCGTACCGTTCGATTGGGAAGCCAATACACTTCTTTTTTTTTTTGTCTAGTCTACTATCACGCTTCTTCGATGGCATTTATAGATATAATACTTAGTGGTGTCGGTTAGTACACACTTTAAGTGCTTAACTGAAAGTCGTTGTTTTCCAACTTCCTTGGGTGATGAACAGTAAAATAACTAGAATCGCTATTATTTGTCGCTTCACAATAGGTGTGTTTTTCTGGCATCGGTATCAGCGCTAATTTCCAACCCACGCGTATATTGCACTAAAAGCTTAACCTATACACGCTAACTAGGTGCAAGATATTACTCGGACTTTTTTGGTTGGGTGCTGTAGAAATAGGATAGGCTTTGATAGATATCAACCTGGCGATACTCAGAGTTGTAATTATTTCTACAGAACATAGAGTTAAAGTGGTAACCATTGGCAATCTAAAAAGCCTGATTGCTAATCAGTAGACAAAAATTGCAGTACTATAAACGGTACAAAATAGGTTGATCAATCAACCTTCAACCAGACTGGCCATATTGCAATCAGCGTAAAGCAACCCTTCAGTATTATGGATGTCCGGAAATCTCTCGAGTAGGACTAGACTTGCTCACGAGCAGTAGAGGAGAGACGAATACCGGCTTCTCAAGAGGAATAACAAGAAGCGTGAGGTCTAGAAAATTAAGACATGTTACTCCAGGAACGAGATTTGGAAGTCTTACCAAAAAGTAAAAAAATATGCCACGAACACAAACCCCAATGCGAAGGTTGTAAAAACGAAGAAGGTAACATAGTCACAGTCGATGTTAAGGATTTAGTAAAATTCCGTCCACCCGACCTGGGTGAAGTAAAAATAGACATATCTTAACTTAAGTTCAACAAAGCTGCCTGACTGCTGAGCTCTTCAAAGCGGTATGTGACGACTTGGTAAGGAGCATACACCAACTAATCAGTAAAATATTCTCGAATGAAAGTATGCCCTATGAATTGGACCTTAGCATTGTTAGTCGGATTATCAAGAAAGGATACCCTCTGAACTGCTCCAACTACTGAGTCTTCTACATTGGCCTACAAGAACCTATCTGCCTTATTGTCTGAACGCCTGGTTATCCAATATCAGTTTGGATCCGGAATGTCCACTATCAACAAAATATTCACACCAGAGTAGATCTTGGAAAAAACCTATGAACACCAAATCGATACACACCACCTCTATACCATATGTATCGATATAAGACAGCATCTATAGAGACGAGCTATACAAAGCAATGTCTATTTTGTGCAGGATGACGAAAGCACACCAAACACCAATATCTCGGACAGAACGTCATCCTCGAAAGATATAACTTTAAGGTAGTTAAGGACTTTGTCTACCTAGGGTACGTTATCAATTCAGACAAAGACACCAGCGGTAAGATCAAACGAAGTATACCTTTTGCCAATCGCTGTTTCTTTGGGCTAAGAAATCAATTGACTTACAAAACTCTTTCTAGAACAACAACAGTTATATAAGACCTTAATAATCACAGTTCTACTCTATGTCGCAGAGGCATGAAGTTTCTCAAAAATGGATGAGGGTGATCTAGCTCCTTTGAGAGGAAAATTCTTCAGTTTCCGTCCCATCTTCATACATCGACATTGACCTAGCCAGAAGAGTGAAAGTCCAACGACTAAAATGGCTGAGTCATGTAGAGCGGATGGACAGCAATGCTCCAGTGCTCCATTATAGCGATAAATTGATAGCCAAAAATCTGCCACCTTTAGAATAAATAAAATGCTAATGCCTCCAAATTACACGAAAGTTAATAGTTTAAAAAATTAAAAGTTTAAAATTAAGCGCTGATACCGATCCCAAAACAAAAACACAACTAATGTGTAGTATATAACGTGGCCGGATAGTAAGCTAGATGTCGTTAGCGTCAACGAGAAGAACTAAATTTTTCAAAGAATGTGTACTTCAATGCGGACATATAAGCACCGGAATTGGTTCTATTGGACCGCTAGAAATTTTTGAAACTAATAAAGTGCTATTCAATCAACATCAACTTCATCTAACTACTACTTCGTCAAAACGTTTACATCGTACTTTATCTGAGCCAGTTAACAATGCTTGTTCAGGGGCTAGTATTAATTTCCATTTGTAATTTTTTAGCTTTAAAATGGTATTCGTGTAGTAATAATTGATTCCCATTTGTGTTAATTTATGCCTGCAGCAACAAAATAATAATAGACTTTTGAGCGTCCAGGTTCAACGAACTTTCGATCTCGACCAAGTAAAGTACTTGAAAAACCAATTACTTGAAAAACAAAGATGCACAGTTGGATAGACTATAGGTCATTGCATAAAAGAACTGTAAGCCGCTGGTTGAATTTAGCTTAAAACAAACATGGGTCTCTGATGCTTATAAACGCACCAATGACGACAGGAGGCGAAACTATATAAGGCAGTCAATTTTTTCGTACGCAGTGGGTGCTGTTGGAATCACTTCGTCTGTTCGCAGGACAAAATGAGGCAATTTTGCTTATCAATAAAGTCATTTAATCAAAAAAGGGAGCAATCGGCGAAAGTTCGACGTGCATGACCGCCATTTGCTTTAATTTTAATGCGACCTTATTCGGACGTATTACCAAGTTTTTTGCAAGATATACAACAGGAATATTCGAGCTAGATGCCCAGCTCCTCAGGACGGTGTGAAATCGATTGATTGACTTACCAATTCTCGTACAGACGCAATATTCTCTATAATTTTGGCGTTTCGCTATCTCACTGGCATGACAACATTGTGTAGTGAATTGTTCGTTTATCGGGATGGTTATAAGGACTGAAAATTGGAGTTAAAGCACATAACGTTATCGTGGCTGACCACGAATTTTGATAAAAAATGTTTTCGAAGCGTATACTTATTCAAAAGTAAACAATCTTTTACATAATTATGATATACTTCGTACGGGTGAGTTCAGAGATTTCCTATTTAAAAAATAGGGTATTTCTAAAATCCTGTCTACATTATCATGGGAATGATAATGTCGCGTGAGACGGGTAGATTTTATGTGAGTCAAAAAAGGAGAAATTAATTGCATCGAAATTTCACCGAAAGTCAACTCCAAAATATAATTCTCTATAAATGTTCTTTCCCAAATCGTTTCATTTCCGGCACATATTTTTATTTCGTCCGAGCGTTTGACGGCGGAGCGTTCACACCGTATGGAAGACTTAAAAGTATAATTTTCTGTGGAGGTATGGGTGTTGTTTTGAAAACAAAATCGAAAAGTTTCTCTCCATAGATTTTCTTTGTTGCACATGCTGACTATTTTATGTTGCAGTTGCTGGGCGGTAGATTTGGTCATTAAATTGCTAATAAAGCCTCTTCACAATCATTTTTTTTTTTAACTTCAAAAAATTGTATCCTACTATCTATCTACCTAAAACTTTAACGTTATCTTATCATTCCAATAAACCGTGTTTTTGCGTACAGGCACTGTGTTTATAGGAATTACATTCATAGTGCCTGTTCACATTGGCGTGGGCATGAATGACCTGCCCCTTAACGTCGTGTTCATATTTTCATGGGGATAAAAGATTTTTTGACAAGTGGAACTCTGGAATCGGACCGCTTTTAATTTTTAACTTGAGCACTTGGCCTGAAACACAACTTTCTTTCCTCTTCTTTACCCTTCCTTGCTCATCAACGATCAAAACTTAAAGAAAAAATATATCAGAAATAAATTCAATTCAATTCATTTTATTGACACTTCATGATAGTTATAACAGTTGAGTACAATTTATATTTTCTTAGATGATTACATCGGTTGTGCATTGTATGGCGTGCTTTAACAATAATAATTGAATACGTCACATGGCGACAATTACAATAGCGACTAGCTTGCTCTTGCTTATGAGCAATGAAAAAAAAAAATTGTTTTGACTTTTGTCAATTTGTAGAAACAACTAAACTAAATTACATTAAACATTATTTTAAGAGAAAAGGAGACCGACAAAATACACATGTGTATTCAGTGTTTAACTGGGAATTCATAGATACGGTATCTGGGTATTTTATCGTTCTCTCTTTTCACAAGTACAAAACATGCCAGGTTCGAATATGAATGTACTAAGCAAAAGTAAGAGGATGAATGTATTTACATTTGAGAAAATTAAAATTAAATTGATGGACTAATGATATGGAATGTTATTTACATAAATAAGCTTGTACTCTTGTACTCTTTATTTAGTTTCACAAATTTAAATTTAATGGTTCATTTTCGCTCCCACGGATAAAGAAATATAAATGAGGGGAAAAAAATATCGGGTTAACTGGAAATCGCCACTGTGAAAAATTGGCAGTAATAGTGCGTATGCGTATATACATATCCTCATATGCATATTTGTTACTATAAATAAGTTATCATATTATGACCAGGTACGGCTTTATCGTAGTACGGGATTGTCAAACCATATGGAATCCGTTGGACACCTTCAGGCACTATTAACACCGGAGAAGGATAACAGATTTAGACCAGCTAATATTAATTTGGGATTCGTATATGCCCTTACTCAGATCATTATCTAAATGGTTCATTGTAGATTGACTCATTTGAGTAATGCCTGAGAATTACGTTCTATCTCTGCAGTAACAGTAGGCGAAATCGAAAACCAGTTTTAATAGTTTTAATAGAGAAGTTGGGATCGAGGGTATTTACCAAATGACTAGAGATAAGAAAATGGTCACAAAATGATGAGCAGGAATTGAAAGGAGTCAAGAACAACTTTATGTTTTGCATGGAGGTGGGTCTCTTGAATAAAAGCAATCAAACAATTATTAGCGTGAAGGATTTTTTGGAGTTCAAAGGGGACGTAGGTTAGGGGATATAATGTTCAAATACATTATTTGTTGTCGATTAAGATTTGATCCATAAGCTCAAGGTATTGGATCCTTTTTTTGTGAATAGAGCCGAAGTTGTTAGTTTTTTTTTAAAAGTGAAACTATTTTTTTGGAGTAGATAATACACTTCGGGCCCGAAAAGGTCTTTTGAAAGATTAAGAAATTCGCCTAATGCACCCTAGCTTGGAGGCACCTCAACAGATGGAACTTCAGGTTTGGCATCCTGTTTAAAATGACTCGCACATGATGCCGTCAATGGAGCGATATTAATACTTTTGGGAGGCGGGGAGGGTCTATTGTCTTAATTGTGACTTTATTGTTTTTTAACTCCTGAAGGACCTTCTGCCTATGCACGGAGTAATTTTTGAACGCAACACAGCCCCGGTAGTTAGCAGTGTGAATGAAAAACCACCCGGAGGGTGTTGTTTGTCACACTTAACGCCTTAATATGCGTTTTTAGCGAGATGACCAAAGGATTGGCAACGCCTGCATTGAATGGGGCCGTTATTATCCCTAGGTTTCTTCCAGGAGACCTGCGTGTTAGATAAATACTTAATTTGAAGTATTTTAGAGGGAAGCTTCCCAGGGAGAAGGGGAACAACAAAAAGATTGTAGCCAAGAACGTGGATTTTCCTATTTAAATAAAAAGTGTTCCCTCTCTTTCGAACAATCTTCCTGCCACGCCAGAGTGAGAAAGCACATGTAGACAGGCACTAATGAAAAAATTTTGTTTAGCATGTGATATCCATAATTTTTATTAACTCTGCTTCGTTTTTTATTAATCAAACAAACCTAATCCCCAATTTTGTTTTCTATGACATTTCAAATATCAAGCTGTCACTGTCATTTTCTGATTTCGCGATTCTAATTGTTTGGCTATTTTAAAAGTGCGGTCGAGTAAACTTTTTCCATTCCATTAAAACAAAACTGAACTTTTGTGCTGAAAATAGAAAAATGTTTTCCCTTTCAAGGGTTACACATCCACCTTCTGGTGTAGAGTTTTCAATTAATTGTCGTTTTTTTAACAACACCGATGAGAATTTGGTTACTGCCGGTGCAAATATCATCAAAGTTTACCGCATATTTCCCGATGTTGACTCATCCGTACGAGCCAAAAACATCGAGATTCACAATCCAAAAATGAAGTTGGAGTGCCTAGCCTCGTACACTTTAAATGGCAATGTAATGTCTCTAGAACGCGTCTCATTATCTGGGTCATTGCGTGATGCCCTGCTGGTAAGTTTCAAAGAAGCAAAGCTATCTGTTGTACAATTCGACCCGGATACATATTCTTTAAAAACTTTGTCCCTGCATTATTTCGAAGAGGATGAGATAAAGGGCGGCTGGACAGGAAGACATTTCAATCCAACAATCCGTGTAGATCCGGATAACAGATGTGCTGTAATGTTAGCCTATAGCAAGAAGTTAATTGTGCTACCCTTTCGCAAAGACAATAGCTTGGATGAGATCGAATTGGCGGACGTGAAACCAATTAAGAAAACACCAACTCAATTGATTTCGAGAACGCCTATATTGGCATCATACATTATTTCTCTAAAGGATTTAGATGAAAAAATCGACAATGTTGTGGACATTCAGTTTTTACATGGATACTACGAGCCAACTTTACTCATACTCTATGAACCGGTGAGAACGTTTCCAGGTCGGATCGCTGTTCGGTCTGACACATGCGTAATGGTGGCGATTTCTCTTAATATCCAACAGAGAGTTCATCCAGTTATTTGGACTGTAACAGGATTACCCTTTGATTGCTTTCGATTGTTGTCGATTCAGAAGCCAATAGGTGGTTGCTTAGTTGCATCTGCAAATGCGTTAATGTATTTAAATCAAAGTGTTCCGCCTTACGGAGTCAGTTTGAATAGTATTGCCGATCATAGTACAACGTTTCCATTGAAACCACAGGACGGAGTAAAGATTACCCTTGATACAGCGAAATTTGTCTTCATAGATGCAGATAAAATTGTCATTTCTTTGAAAGGAGGTGAATTATATGTGCTCACATTATGTGTCGATTCGATGCGGAGTGTAAGGAATTTCCATTTTTACAAAGCAGCCGCTAGTGTTTTAACCAGTTGTATATGTGTCATTAATGAGGAATACATATTTTTAGGATCACGCTTGGGAAACTCGTTGCTACTTCATTTTACAGAGGAAGATCAAAGTACAGTTATAACAATTGACGATACAGACGTGGAAAAGGACAAAGAATCTCCAAAAAAACGATCCGAAGATGAAGAACTAGAAGTATATGGTTCGGGTACCAAGACATCAGTTCAATTACGAAAATACATATTTGAAGTTTGTGACAGTATACTGAATGCCGGACCAATTGGATTTATGTGCGTTGGTGAACGAGTCGAAGTTGAGGAAGACATCCCTCATAGAGCTGCGGAAACTGTCGCCGATGTTAAAATGGAAATTGTTTGTTCTAGCGGTTATGGGAAAAATGGTGCATTATGCGTATTAGTTAATTCGATATTCCCACAAATTATAACAAGTTTTGAACTACCCGGTTGCTTCGAAGTATGGACAGTATTCGATGATTCCAATAAGAAAGCACAAAATCAAGCTGATCACCACGATTTTATGATACTGAGTCAGAAAACCTCTACTCTAGTACTGGAAACAGGCGATGAGATTAATGAAATCGAAAACTCCGGCTTCAGTGTTAATCAACCGACAGTTTTCGTTGGTAACCTGGGTAACAATCGTTTTATTATTCAAGTGACAACACGTAACGTCCGGCTTTTACAGGGAACTCGTTTAATTCAAAATGTACCAATTGATGTTGGATCGCCAATGGTAGAAGTTTCTTTGGCAGATCCATATGTTTGTATTCGAGTACTTAATGGTCAAGTTATAACATTAGCTTTACGTGAAACAAAAGGTACTCCGCGATTGGCTATTAATAAGAACACAATTAGTACTATACCAGCAGTTGTATCAATTTCAGCATACAAAGACGTATCCGGATTGTTTACATCGAAGTGCGAGGATGTCATGAATCTTACAGGCTCCAGCTCATCGTTTTATAGCGGGGGATTTGGCTATATGAAGGCAGAACCAAATATGAAAACTGAAGATGAAGAGGAAATGCTTTATGGAGAGTCCGGCAGTGCACTCAAAATGAAAAATCTAGCCGATCTGGCAAAGAAATCCAGATGCAAAAACACTGATTGGTGGAGAAGACTTTTAGCTCAATCAAAGCCAACTTATTGGCTGATAGTCTCACGAGACAATGGCAATTTAGAAATTTATTCAATGCCCGACCTTAAATTGATGTATCTTATTACGAACGTAGGCAATGGAGCTGATGTTCTCAGCGATTCAATGGAATTCGTTCCCATATCGCTCAATCAACAGGAAAATAGTAAAACAGGTATTCTACTCAATTGTATGCCACAGAATTTGAATGTTCCAGTGCCGGTTGAAATCAGTGTAGTGCCCTTGGGATATCAAGGTAATCGCCCATTGCTTTTGATCCGTACAAAATTGGAAGTTATGGTGTATCAAGTGTTTAGATACATGAAAGGTCATTTGAAACTTCGTTTTAAGAAAATTCACAGCATCAATCAAATCGAAATCATCGAGAAGATGATTGAGGATGTAGACGATCATGACCCGTATTATTTGCATGAGGAATATTGCAACCGATTGCATTACTTTGGCAATATCAGCAGTTTTAATGGCGTCGTCATATCGGGTATGCATCCTTGCTTTTTATTTATGACATCGAAAGGCGAATTGCGGGAGCACAAGTTATATGGCAATGCAAGCATCAAGAGTTTTGCAGCCTTTAACAATGTCAATTGTCCGAGTGGGTTTTTATTCTTTGATAATTCCTGCAATCTTAAAATCGCTGTTCTGCCAAATTACCTGACATTCGACGCACCATGGCCAATACGAAAAGTTCCAATTCGTTGTACACCGCGACAAATTGTTTACCATCGAGAAAATCGTGTTTATTGTGTTGTAACTCAAACGGAAGAAGTAACTACCAAGTATTTCCGCTTCAACGGCGAGGATAAAGAGCTAACAGAAGAGAACAAAGGCGAACGATTCGTTTATCCAACCAGATCAAAGTTTAGCGTGGTTCTAATATCGCCAAACACATGGGAAATGGTGCCAGATGCTTCGATTGACCTTGACGAATGGGAGCATGTGACGGCGTTTAAAATTGTATCACTTGCATATGAAGGAACACGATCAGGCTTAAAAGAATATCTGTCTATTGGTACAAATTTCAACTATAGCGAGGACATAACATCGCGAGGAAATATCTACATCTACGACATAATCGAAGTTGTTCCAGAGCCAGGAAAACCACTAACAAAATTCAAATTAAAGGAAGTATTTAAAAAAGAACAAAAAGGACCAGTCTCTGCCATTGCGGATGTTCTTGGCTTTCTTATAACTGCTCTCGGCCAAAAGATCTATCTTTGGCAATTGAAGGACAACGATCTGATTGGCGTGGCATTTATCGATACTCACATCTATGTTCATCGGATTATCTGTGTCAAATCATTAATTCTCATCGCCGATGTCTACAAATCAATTAGCATTCTAAGATTTCAAGATGAATATCGAACTTTGTCACTTGTCTCAAGGGATTTATCACCGCTGGAAGTCTTCGATATTGAATTCGTTGTGGATAGCACAAATTTGGGTTTCTTTGTAACCGACGCCGATGAAAATTTCATCGTTTACATGTATCAACCTGAATCGCGTGAATCATTTGGCGGACAGAAACTTCTTCGTAAAGCCGACTATCATTTGGCACAAAGAGTGAATACAATGTTTAGAGTGCAGTGCCATCAAAAAGGACCCAACCAGAAGCATCCGTTTTTATTTGAGAACAAACATATGATAATATTTGGAACTCTAGACGGTGGTATTGGGTATTTTTTACCTTTGCCAGAAAAGACTTACAGACGCTTGTTGATGTTGCAAAATGTACTGCTAACACAAAAGGAACACTTATGTGGGCTTAATCCAAAAGAATTTAGAACAATAAAGAGTTCGCGGAAACTCACATCAAATCCCTGCCGATGTATTGTAGATGGTGAGCTCATTTGGTCATACTTTACATTGCCGCACACAGAAAAGCAAGAAGTTGCAAAGAAAATTGGAACTAAAGTTGAAGATTTGTATTTGGAACTAATAGACATCGATAGAGTGGCGAATATTTTTTAGTCGTTTCCTCTTGCTGGGTGTAGTGTATGTGATTTGAATGAACATTGTATCTTGTAAGAAATTTGATGGAAATAAAAAAGGAAAAACAAATAGATAATTGTGTTAGACTTGATTTTTTTTTTTTTTTTTTTGTACTGAACCACCATTGCAGGAAATTTTGTTTTGTCTTTCTGTAAGTATTTGCCAGACAAAGGATACGGGTGGCAGCGGTGAAATGAAATGTCTCACGCACAAAAAAAAAAAAAAAAAAACTACTTCGATTCCAGGTACCGCTGAGACGCCTGTTTACACCTGAAGCGATTGGTTCTTGAAAAAAATATTTCTAGTTTTAGCCGAATTGTATTGTTCTTTGTCGATGTGGCAAACTGCAATTACCGAATACTTTGACGATTTTTGGCTATCGAACTAGGAAACGAATTGACTAGGATTGAGCCGTAGAAATTATGTTACATATGACCTTGGACGGGATGATTGCGCACACTGTTGTAAAAAACACACATGTGAGTCTCCCCCGGATTTTTTCACACTCCTAGATAATCCTGTCACTTTATTATTATTAGATTCTATTATTTATTATTAGTCAACAGACTAAATATTGAGACAATTTTTGCTACAGTTTGAGTTCTAAACTAAGCTAATGCGTTGCCATGGGATTGGTTATATAAACTTTAGACAGTTAAAAAGCATGAGGTCAATTGAAAGTATAGAGAACACATTAGCCTTCGACAAAGAGCTTGGAACTGGAATGTTATTGTTAATGACCGATGTTATGGAAAATGAGGCAGCATTTCTTATGACTTTAACTACAATACTACTTTAACTCTATTACGTTTAGGACATTGAAGTATTCTTTGCATTAATTTTTGTTCATTATGAGACTTCACACTTTGGGTCATTGAATTGCTTTCCTTTCGTTAACGAGAAGATATAACGATCATTTAAAATACATTAGCTATTAGCCGTAAAGTCCGTTCCAATTTGGAGATAAAGAGTAAGCCAACATACAGTGTGAATGTTGATAATGTTGTTGATAATGAATGTGAATAAATGTGTAGATGGGGATTAACAATTGAAGATTAATGTATACGTATAGGGAGATATAAATGAAAAAAAATAAAAATAAAAAAAAAAAAAAATAAAATTAAGAGAAAAGAACAAAAAAAAATTAATCAAATCATTGGATTTCTATTATACAATGATTGAAAGAAAAGAGCAATGTTCTAATATTTTTTAAAAAGATTGATTCCTTTCTTTCGCATCTAAGAATAGCTGGCATACAATTAAAGGCATGAAGTTACATTATAAAATCGAGAAAAAATTGCTTTATTGACTTTTGGTACCATAACAAAACTACTGGTAATAATGCGTAGGTTGCAGTTACCATACAGTTTGACAGCTGTATACCAGGATTTAAGAAACAACTGAACAACTAGATACTTAGGGTTCTGCGATTTACCCGGCAAATAATTCAAATAACATGCTTTTGTTTGATTAGCAACGCTTCAATTTTGTTGAAATTTGTGCCACCTCAGCACGATATTCCATATTGTAGTTTAGATTTAAATAAGCCATTATAAACTAGAGTTAAAACAAAATAATTACAGTAGAGGCCAATACGATAAAGTTGTCTCACAACTGTATTGAAATATTGCTTTAAATATGAAGTATGGTCCTTCCAACTCATCCTGGAATCCAATATAATGCCTAAGTATTTAAAGCTTTCAACAAATTCTACTATGAAACAGTCATTAGAACAGTTAACATTTTCGTTATAAGTTGGCATGTGCTGATCATGGGAACAAACATTAAATAGACAAAACCTTAAACATCCAGGCGAGTGATACTGCAAAACCATTTCATCTGATACTGACCCTATAAAGTTAAATAGCATGGACTTTGTTTTATGATTAATTACTAGCTTATGATATTTAAACTATCTACGGATTATTATCCGATTAAGATAGAGCAGTATCGTCGAGGAAAGCTGTAATTTTGCCATTAAAAGATTGAGTGAATAGGGAATTTATGAAAATTAAGGATAAAATTGGACCCAGAACGGACCCTTGAGGAACACCTATATTGATTAGATTCTGTGAGCTCAAGCTACTATCAATTTTTAAACATTCTTTTTCATAATACGTTTTTAATCTAATATTGTTCTGACAACTCGAATGCATAGCTGATTTTTTTTCTTATTTTTTTTTTTTAGTAAAGAAAATGTCATCCACGATTTGAGATATTTATATTAGTTGCTATTATTCTTCCTGATATGGCTGCATTTAATTATATGAAGTTGTAGCTTACTTAAAAAAAAATCAAACGCAGTAGAAGGATCATCTGAACTGTAAATTTCATTATTAACCTGTAGATAAATAAATTTTCACGTTTAACACATCAAATCAGCAATGTTCAAATTTAATTTTATAATTTCGCACCCCGCCAAGTTGTTTCTATATCACCAGCTGCATAGAAATCATTGCACGTTGCATCAAATGTATAATTTGGTATAAAGTAATCTGAAATCTGAAATCTCATATCTCAGAAAGAAATATTAGATCCGGTAAATGGTTCAAAGATGCAAGATGTAAGATGCGAGTAGAAAGAATCAAAATTTGCTCGTAAATTTCTAATGTTTTGGTGTACTACAGAAAATTCCGAGAATGATTTGTTTAAATGCTCTATACAAAGGCAATTTACGTTATAAGAATTGGATGAAGTTAAATTGGTATTGTGAGGATCGAAAGAAAAATAATGTAAGCTATTGTTAGCCATTGATAGATTAAATGAAAATAAAATTAAATTTCAAATTTAGAAAAATCCTCAATACTAGCTACTTTAAATACTTTTTCACCGTCCTTCTTTCTGATAAGCACCGAAGACCTTTCTGATGCTTCGATTGACCTTGACGAATGGGAGCATGTGACGGCGTTTAAAATTGTATCACTTGCATATGAAGGAACACGATCAGGCTTAAAAGAATATCTGTCTATTGGTACAAATTTCAACTATAGCGAGGACATAACATCGCGAGGAAATATCTACATCTACGACATAATCGAAGTTGTTCCAGAGCCAGGAAAACCACTAACAAAATTCAAATTAAAGGAAGTATTTAAAAAAGAACAAAAAGGACCAGTCTCTGCCATTGCGGATGTTCTTGGCTTTCTTATAACTGCTCTCGGCCAAAAGATCTATCTTTGGCAATTGAAGGACAACGATCTGATTGGCGTGGCATTTATCGATACTCACATCTATGTTCATCGGATTATCTGTGTCAAATCATTAATTCTCATCGCCGATGTCTACAAATCAATTAGCATTCTAAGATTTCAAGATGAATATCGAACTTTGTCACTTGTCTCAAGGGATTTATCACCGCTGGAAGTCTTCGATATTGAATTCGTTGTGGATAGCACAAATTTGGGTTTCTTTGTAACCGACGCCGATGAAAATTTCATCGTTTACATGTATCAACCTGAATCGCGTGAATCATTTGGCGGACAGAAACTTCTTCGTAAAGCCGACTATCATTTGGCACAAAGAGTGAATACAATGTTTAGAGTGCAGTGCCATCAAAAAGGACCCAACCAGAAGCATCCGTTTTTATTTGAGAACAAACATATGATAATATTTGGAACTCTAGACGGTGGTATTGGGTATTTTTTACCTTTGCCAGAAAAGACTTACAGACGCTTGTTGATGTTGCAAAATGTACTGCTAACACAAAAGGAACACTTATGTGGGCTTAATCCAAAAGAATTTAGAACAATAAAGAGTTCGCGGAAACTCACATCAAATCCCTGCCGATGTATTGTAGATGGTGAGCTCATTTGGTCATACTTTACATTGCCGCACACAGAAAAGCAAGAAGTTGCAAAGAAAATTGGAACTAAAGTTGAAGATTTGTATTTGGAACTAATAGACATCGATAGAGTGGCGAATATTTTTTAGTCGTTTCCTCTTGCTGGGTGTAGTGTATGTGATTTGAATGAACATTGTATCTTGTAAGAAATTTGATGGAAATAAAAAAGGAAAAACAAATAGATAATTGTGTTAGACTTGATTTTTTTTTTTTTTTTTTTGTACTGAACCACCATTGCAGGAAATTTTGTTTTGTCTTTCTGTAAGTATTTGCCAGACAAAGGATACGGGTGGCAGCGGTGAAATGAAATGTCTCACGCACAAAAAAAAAAAAAAAAAAACTACTTCGATTCCAGGTACCGCTGAGACGCCTGTTTACACCTGAAGCGATTGGTTCTTGAAAAAAATATTTCTAGTTTTAGCCGAATTGTATTGTTCTTTGTCGATGTGGCAAACTGCAATTACCGAATACTTTGACGATTTTTGGCTATCGAACTAGGAAACGAATTGACTAGGATTGAGCCGTAGAAATTATGTTACATATGACCTTGGACGGGATGATTGCGCACACTGTTGTAAAAAACACACATGTGAGTCTCCCCCGGATTTTTTCACACTCCTAGATAATCCTGTCACTTTATTATTATTAGATTCTATTATTTATTATTAGTCAACAGACTAAATATTGAGACAATTTTTGCTACAGTTTGAGTTCTAAACTAAGCTAATGCGTTGCCATGGGATTGGTTATATAAACTTTAGACAGTTAAAAAGCATGAGGTCAATTGAAAGTATAGAGAACACATTAGCCTTCGACAAAGAGCTTGGAACTGGAATGTTATTGTTAATGACCGATGTTATGGAAAATGAGGCAGCATTTCTTATGACTTTAACTACAATACTACTTTAACTCTATTACGTTTAGGACATTGAAGTATTCTTTGCATTAATTTTTGTTCATTATGAGACTTCACACTTTGGGTCATTGAATTGCTTTCCTTTCGTTAACGAGAAGATATAACGATCATTTAAAATACATTAGCTATTAGCCGTAAAGTCCGTTCCAATTTGGAGATAAAGAGTAAGCCAACATACAGTGTGAATGTTGATAATGTTGTTGATAATGAATGTGAATAAATGTGTAGATGGGGATTAACAATTGAAGATTAATGTATACGTATAGGGAGATATAAATGAAAAAAAATAAAAATAAAAAAAAAAAAAATAAAATTAAGAGAAAAGAACAAAAAAAAATTAATCAAATCATTGGATTTCTATTATACAATGATTGAAAGAAAAGAGCAATGTTCTAATATTTTTTAAAAAGATTGATTCCTTTCTTTCGCATCTAAGAATAGCTGGCATACAATTAAAGGCATGAAGTTACATTATAAAATCGAGAAAAAATTGCTTTATTGACTTTTGGTACCATAACAAAACTACTGGTAATAATGCGTAGGTTGCAGTTACCATACAGTTTGACAGCTGTATACCAGGATTTAAGAAACAACTGAACAACTAGATACTTAGGGTTCTGCGATTTACCCGGCAAATAATTCAAATAACATGCTTTTGTTTGATTAGCAACGCTTCAATTTTGTTGAAATTTGTGCCACCTCAGCACGATATTCCATATTGTAGTTTAGATTTAAATAAGCCATTATAAACTAGAGTTAAAACAAAATAATTACAGTAGAGGCCAATACGATAAAGTTGTCTCACAACTGTATTGAAATATTGCTTTAAATATGAAGTATGGTCCTTCCAACTCATCCTGGAATCCAATATAATGCCTAAGTATTTAAAGCTTTCAACAAATTCTACTATGAAACAGTCATTAGAACAGTTAACATTTTCGTTATAAGTTGGCATGTGCTGATCATGGGAACAAACATTAAATAGACAAAACCTTAAACATCCAGGCGAGTGATACTGCAAAACCATTTCATCTGATACTGACCCTATAAAGTTAAATAGCATGGACTTTGTTTTATGATTAATTACTAGCTTATGATATTTAAACTATCTACGGATTATTATCCGATTAAGATAGAGCAGTATCGTCGAGGAAAGCTGTAATTTTGCCATTAAAAGATTGAGTGAATAGGGAATTTATGAAAATTAAGGATAAAATTGGACCCAGAACGGACCCTTGAGGAACACCTATATTGATTAGATTCTGTGAGCTCAAGCTACTATCAATTTTTAAACATTCTTTTTCATAATACGTTTTTAATCTAATATTGTTCTGACAACTCGAATGCATAGCTGATTTTTTTTCTTATTTTTTTTTTTTAGTAAAGAAAATGTCATCCACGATTTGAGATATTTATATTAGTTGCTATTATTCTTCCTGATATGGCTGCATTTAATTATATGAAGTTGTAGCTTACTTAAAAAAAAATCAAACGCAGTAGAAGGATCATCTGAACTGTAAATTTCATTATTAACCTGTAGATAAATAAATTTTCACGTTTAACACATCAAATCAGCAATGTTCAAATTTAATTTTATAATTTCGCACCCCGCCAAGTTGTTTCTATATCACCAGCTGCATAGAAATCATTGCACGTTGCATCAAATGTATAATTTGGTATAAAGTAATCTGAAATCTGAAATCTCATATCTCAGAAAGAAATATTAGATCCGGTAAATGGTTCAAAGATGCAAGATGTAAGATGCGAGTAGAAAGAATCAAAATTTGCTCGTAAATTTCTAATGTTTTGGTGTACTACAGAAAATTCCGAGAATGATTTGTTTAAATGCTCTATACAAAGGCAATTTACGTTATAAGAATTGGATGAAGTTAAATTGGTATTGTGAGGATCGAAAGAAAAATAATGTAAGCTATTGTTAGCCATTGATAGATTAAATGAAAATAAAATTAAATTTCAAATTTAGAAAAATCCTCAATACTAGCTACTTTAAATACTTTTTCACCGTCCTTCTTTCTGATAAGCACCGAAGAGTGTCTTACCCAGTTTCATTTCAATACTTTGTTGTTTTTCATATGATTTGCCTTCTCCAGTAGGGATCGTGTATAGCCAGTAAGAGAATCGTTGATAAATATTCTGCTATGGCTGCTGGTTGTCTTGCAGTTGTTGCCGATGTCATTACGCTGGTTATCAAATATATTTTAAAACAATGTGGTTTTGTTCCTATGCATTTTGTTTAATATTTTTTCCTTGAGAGCAATGCTCTATTACGTTCGCATCGATCTCAACACCAACACCAATACTAATGAGTTTAGTATAACTTTCTCTTTAGCGTTCGTATTGTTTACCTCAGGAATTTCAACTATATCTACTGTACTAAACTTATTTCTCTGTTCCAGTAAATTCAACTTCATTTCCAGTGTAAGAACCTTCTGCATACATACGCTTTATCGGAGTTGAAAACCAACGATTAGGCAGAGGATGAAGATGAGCTTTTGGGCACATTTTCAGAATCAAAGGACTTTAATGACACCGTGGTGGAGGCTTTTTTTGTTTGCTGTAGCAATGATGCTACGATTTCTTAAGATTAACCTTTATCACTACGACAAGCCTAGACCGCACTCATTCTGCGTCTATCCAAAAACTAACTAAAAACCCTTGTCTCCGAAAACAACATTCAAATTATAATGAACTGAATGGTATCGTCTGAACACTCTTCAGATCACAAATATATCCAACTCACTCTGAGTGATGCTCCTCACTGCCAACTAGAATTCCGAAATTATCGGAAAACTGATTGGCCAAATTACAGAGGAACTAAAAGTGCCTAATCTTCTCTGAACTTTTAAGTCTCCCATGTAAAACCAACAAGCTTGGCATAATAGTGAAGGATTTCACCTTGGCTCTCAATCAGGCAATGGCTGCTTCCTGCTCTGCTCTCTTATTCAACAAAGAAGAAAGAGAAAGCCGCACTGGTGGACATCAGTACTGGCACCGGTTAGAAACCTCTACAAGAAACTTTTCAACCGAGCAGAAAACACAAGAAAAGTGGTAGACTTGGACTCATAAGAATCCGTCAAAACATGTGTATAAAAATTCTGAAAGTCGTTCTGTAGCAAAGTAGCAGAAACTTCTGAGACATCGCGATTAAGAAAAATCTGCTCTACAAACGCTATGACGCCTTGCTCTATGGAAAAAATCGATGGCTTTTGGACGACTTCAAATGATAAATCACACAATCTGCTACTGGACACCCATTTTCCTAGCACGGAGCTATTCACGACCAGCAACAACCTTAGCGGGACTACTGCAGCCGCAACTAAAATTCACTAGAGACAAGCTGTGGGGCTCTGCATATGTTCATACAATACAAGCCCGCTAGGGCGGAAGATACAATACCTTTCGAACTACAAAGGTGAAGAACTGCGTAGAAATGATGAGAAGCTTACTTAATTTTCATTCCAAAGTCTAAAAATTTTCTCATTTTATCCTTTGAGACCTATAAGTCTATTATTTTTCCTTCTGAAAACTCTAGAACGACTGATTTATCCATAAACGATCTAGAATTGACCCACTTTTGTTTACGGGTCAACATGCCTACTCTAAAGGAAAGTCAGTGGAAATGGCTCAACATTTACTGACAGCCACATCGAACGATCCCTGCCTTGACATAGAACAACGTCAACACAGTTCTGTCCTGGCTGGAGAAAAACGTGATATCGGAAAACTATATTCGCATTTTTTCGGATATTGAGGCCGTTTTTTAGTTGTTAAGAATCACTGAAATTATTTTAATAAAGGTAACGATTTTGGCTTTTGCAACGACTATTTCATTAAGCAAATGGAAAATTCACTTGCTCCATTTTCATAAAAAATTTTTTTAATTTTTTTTTATTCAAATGCTTGTTGTTACCCATCAACAAGTTTTTTTTTCTTATTTATGATAATTTTTGCTTCAAGTGATAAGTACTCTCGTGTTTTGACATTTCGTCAATAGAGTTTCCTTACTCATTGTGCAATAAAAATCCAAAGTCCAAGTCGTTGGACAAAAATAGTTTCGAATTCCTTTGACTTAACAGATGCATACATACGTTGCGATATATTTTGTAAACCTTAAACTAGGAATCAGGGCTTACATTACATTGCTGCCTGTAGTATTAGAAAATTATTATAAGATGATTTGTAGTAACTTATCAAGCAGCACTATAGTTGACATCAGAGCGTATTACCTACTGAATTCATTTCTACAGTTCCTTCAAAGGATTTGATTATTTTATTTTATGGCATTCTGGTATGACTTGATTGTACATCAGTTCCATTGCAAGCAACTATTACCGAATTTAGTGATTCGTATTTTATACACCTGAGTCCACACAGCATGTAATACTTGTATCTCAAGCGGCGTGAAAATTAGAATATTAATTCAAATATAATTTCAAGAAAATTTAAACTTACATACAATTTAACTTAGCATTCTTCTCAACTATTCCAATGAAACAAACAAAATTTAATTAAATGGCCAGTGTTTATAATTATTTAAAATTGACAATAGACTTGCATATATATATTATATGGGCTACAACATGCTCCTCAATCATCGGACTTAATCTGCCAATAGAACTCTGCCCGATCCTAAATTGATGTGTTTGGTATCGTGATGAAATCAAAATCTTTATCTCCACATCTACGTAAATACTTATTGTCTTTATTCTTTAGATAACAATAGTCTCCATTTAATTCAATATTCCAAATGCACTCTTCTTTATCGAAAGAAGAATTAAGACGATCTAAATGAAGAGCGATCATATCTAACGTATTTTTAAACCAAAATTGACAACCAGACTTTTCACTTGCCAATAACCCCTATGAGGATTTCTTCCTGAAAGTATAGAAGAGAAAAGAATAAAATAACTTTTACTTCGACATTCAAATTTCTAATATAAAGGAAATCCTCTTTAGCTCTGTTCCAAAAGCAAACAGTTTTGGAAAAGGCTAAACGCTCCTGTTCTTCCCCGATATTATTTTAGTTTGCCATATCCATTAGTTCCTTTAAATAATATATTTTAAGCATACCTTCGTTATTCGAATTCTCACTTTTCAACTTCCAGAATAGAGCTACTAGCCCTACGGCAATTACTGAAGTTCTATCGTTACTGTATACTGTATGTTATTCGCAATCTTGGCTAGAGAAATGGTTCGGTATGATTCACAAACTAAATGCTTTATTATGTCATATGAGAAATTTTTGCAAAAATTATGTATGGAAACAGCTAAACGTTTCATTTTGGTATTCTGGTAATCATCCGCATGTCATGTTGTCTTGAAAATCCTTGTCACGTTATTTCAATTTTGCCGATAGTTTCATTGATGACTTTTTCTATCGAACCTTTTGTTATTACGTTACTATTTTTACCTTGGTGTAAAAGTTCACTTTCAAAACATTGTACCAATGAAATCATTTTGTAGGGATAGCAATGGCAATTAAATCGCATTTCGTGCCGCAATGCATTGAGGACGTGCCAGCAAAGTCGGATACTTCTTAAAGCGTTGGCAAAATCCAACAGAACATAGAAGTTTTCTTCAGAATTTACATTACATCATGGAAAATTTTGCGAATATTTTTATCGTAATTAAGCTTAAGAGTCAGCGATTCAGCATTCAGTAATTATATTTGATAAGTTTTTATAAGCTTCTTCTTTGTTTCTCTTTTCAGTGGCTGCTTGTAGCGCTTCTTTCATTTGGTTCTCGATAAGGTTGTAACGATCGGTGAGTGCAGCGATATCTGGGTGAAGCTTATCATTTTTTGTTTTGTTTTGACGCCGTTCGTCGCTCATTTGTTGCTAGGGATTTTGAAATTAATTTTTCTATTGTTTTTATTGTCACTTACCTCTGCCAGAGATATTGTTAATCTTGATTTTTCACATTGTATCTTAAAAAGAGTCTCTTGGATTACACATATGCGCCCGCCATTTAGAGAAGTAGGTTGTTGAAAAGATCCCATACCTACTGTTTGGATCCTTATTTTACAAACAAATGAATATTTGAGGTTATGCAAAAAACTACATCCAACTGAATCGAACACGATGAATGCGATCACCTAAAGTTTTGAAAATACTAAATTGGTTTATTTATGGCACAAACACGTCGCGTATAAGGCGACCAATTGCGCACACATGCGGCAATTAGTGGTATTTCCTTTTTGCGTAAGTTATCACAACTTGATGTTTTGAGTAATATTTTATTGAGCAAAATTTTACCTGTCAATGTATGTCTCTTCAGTACGAAGTAAAAAAAAAAAAACCCAAACAAACTCACTTACTTGCAACGCCGGAATTTGTTTACAAATTCAGTGACCAGTGTTTTTATTTGGAAATTTCTGAGGGAAATAAAATTTGAAAATTGTCTGCTTAAGTATTCTGTACTTCTCAATGCCTTGGATAATATGTATATTATACCGAACGTAGACTATTGTATTTATGGTACATATATTTTTTTTTTACTTCGGAATACCTACTCACAGGGCTTTCCGGATAATATGTCGCAGAAAAAAGTCAAATATTAATGGCCTCTGTTGGCGACAGCCTCCCACACTGAAAGTATAGGTTCCCATGATCAGTCGTTCATAGACCACTGAGAAGGAGGAAAGCTTTAGCCAACTTCCAAATCTCGTGAAGTGTGCTTCCCTTTCAGTTTCCTCTGAAAAGCTGCCAGTTGGAGCGAAGGAAGATGTGCCAGAAATGTCTATAGTGCCGCAGCAGACAATGAAGATTATCCGTATGTGTCAGATGGTGGGGAAGGAGGACCACTATATGGGCTACTGCCAGTACTGTGGAGCGCTATAATAAAATTAAAAAATTGTTAAAGATTCGACGACGGAGTTCTTCTCTCCTTCACCCCGAAGGGGGAAAAGATGCAAACTATGCTGCTGAGGGGATTAGAACCGTCTACGGATCCGCTCAAAGAGAAAGAGTACGACGGACTGAAATTCGTAGGAGTCAACGTCCACCACAGCCAGAGCCAAAAGGGAGAAACGGAAATTACGCAGGTAGGGTGAACACGGCAACAGCAAGCGAAGGTTGCTTCTCAGGCCCCAGTGCATAAATCACCTGAACCTGGAACTGACATGCTAGCTATCTTGCTCTCTATCCAGGGCAGATGGCTCAGCTTCAACGTCAAATAACCGAACAAGCTAAGCGCTTGGATCAAACCTACGCATTTCTCCGGAACGTACATGACGGAGCAAACCCTGAAGGTAATTGCAATGAATGTTAATTCACTGATCGTGTATATCCCTCTCCGTAGTGGAAAGCGGTTATACATAGTGTTTGTTTATGCACCTTAGGCTACTCAGTCCACCCTATTCATTTCAGAGCTCGAGACACTTTTTCGATTTCTGAGAATGGAATTGAAGGAAAACTATTTTATTATCTATTATGGAGATTTCAACGCCAAACATAGAGATTGGGGAAATAATACACAAAACACTAGAGAGAACCTACTATTTAATTGGTGGGTTCAAACCTACTATTCAATTGGTGGGTTCAAACCTACTATTCAATTGGTGGGTTCAAACCTACTATTCAATTGGTGGGTTCAGCACAGTGTAATGTACCGACTCGGCCTTAAGGCGACGGATAGTCCGTCGTTTCCTAGACACGGCTCCTATTTGGATCTCCTGTTGTTTGACACACTGATACAACTAACAGGTACGAACCAACAAACTGTGAACCGTCTTCGCACTTTTGTATATGACAGTGACTATTGCGGTCTTAGTACCAAAATAACCGTTCCGAACGAAAATGCGGAATTGGATGAGTTTGTTCAAAGGCATTCCTACAACTATAGTAAGGTGCGTTGGACACATTTCTCCAGGACAATGACTAAAGCACTCTCCTCGAATTCGCTCTACCCATCGTCCAACAGAAATCAGACAAACGAGAAGATTACAGGTATGTAAAGGACAGGACAATTAAACCAACAATGGGCAAAACGATACCACGGTATCAATACACTGACAACGAAGACTTGTTCGGTAATTTAACTATAGACGCACTGCACCAACATAAAAGTAGACTGCTGTCAAGACCTTGTACAGACAGTTTACTGACAGACATAACCCATAATCGAGAACTCGGGTTTCACCCAGTTCAGTGACGAGAATATCGCAAATAATGTCATCGCAAATAAAAGGGAACAACCCCGGTTTCAAGGCGGGGCATGATTTTATTCATGAAGCGTCTAAACTGGTTTCAGATATCCAATGGAACAAAACCAAGAAACAGTGCACGGGTGCCTGCCTGATTGACTTGGAGAAGGCGTTCGATACCGTATGGTTAGAGGGACTCTTCTACAACCTGAACAGACTGGGCATTAATAAACCACTGTTGTGTATTCTTTTAAATATGCTCACAGATTGACAGTTCATCGCGAAGAATGGCGATGTGACTTCTACTGGTACATTTCACATTAAAAGCGGTCTGCAACAAGGTGCATTCAATTCGCCAATCCTTTTCAATATCTGATAGGTTCACTTCATCATGCCAAAGCGTGCGCAGACGACTTAATCGCGTACAGATCAGGTCCAAAAATTATAAATATTCTTTTGCAACGTGACTTCAATAAAACTAAAACAAGTGGGAAACCATTCTTTTTAGGACGCCTTTGTCTGGGGCCTCTGCGGATACCAGAAAGAATTGGCGAAAATTTCAGATCGTGGAAAAACACGGGTAGCCACTTGCTTGTCGAAATGTAATCAGATACCTTGGGATCTGGCTAGACCAATATCTGTATTTTAACAAACATATAGATGTTGCTCTGGCCAGAGCCAAGGGTGCTTTTGCCCTTGCAAAGAGACTGTTTCATAGCAGACAACTCGATTGGAGGGTAAAGGTGATCTGCTACATGGCCCTTATCCGGCATATGCTTGTATTTGGTTGTCCCGTGTGGTTTATAGTGAGAGCAAGTCTTTTGGAAAAGATTCGAGTATTTGGGAGGGCTTATCTTCGCCTATACAGAACACCAGATTCTGAATACATAAAATTCTATCCTAACGAGGTCTTGTACAATACGGCGAACCTAATAAGAATGGAAAATTTTGTTATTAAGTTTTTATTATTAAGATCTACTTGTTTTTTTTTATCTGTAATTATTTTTTTGACAAAAAAAAGGGATTTGCCTACCCGAGTTGATTCCTTTTGGGGTTTATACAATGAACCTTTCGTAAGCAATATTTTATTCGAATTACATAGCCCAATAATAGACTATTTTTATAGGAGAAAAATTCCAAGCAGCTAATAGCTGATTAGTTTTATAGGTAAAACAAGTTGGGTGGTATCTTGGAAATTACGGTCTTGAGATGAAATAACCTGACTTTCTTTTATTTGCAAATACTAGGTACACGTTTCAAAGTTGCAAGAAGTGGAAGTTTATTTCATATTTTCCCGAAAAAAATTTATGACAGTCATAATTTAAAGTTTAAAAGAAAAAAAATCTTTTGATCTTCAGTAAAATTTACGCATCATTAAATTTGAAACAATTAAAGTACTCATCAACAATACCATATTTTTTTAAGGTTTTTTAGGGCACCGTAAGGGTTTGCTTAAAGTCTTTGTATCTCAAAGGGGATGCATTTCCGACCCAATCCCCTCCAATATATTTTTTTCTCAAAATATGTCAAGGAATCTCCGCTTAAATTCCTCGACTCATTATCCAGACATTCCTGTATACGTATACGTATACGTATATGTAAAGCTTTTATTTCAAAATAGATGGAAACAATGTAAAAATACACATATGCATATGTACATATTCATACATATATCACAAATTGTATGCCATGCTACAAGGAAAAATAGTGTGTTTTGTTGTTGCAGCTAAGGTATACTCGTACCTATACATTCGAATGACTGCACTTCAAATATGACTTTGATTAGATTTTGTTGATGTTACAAACTTCGCTACAAACACTGGAATAACTGTACGTCATATATGACGTTGATAAGATTTTTTGATGCTGCAAATTTTTCTCCTTTCCCACCCTTTAACAAACTATTGAACTCCCAGATTACCCAATCGCATATCCTTTGAAACGGATTATCTCTTGCCTCTTCGTTTTTTGCTGCATTATTGTGTCATCTTCTTTTCAAACCATGGTTGTGCTAGTACTAGTGCTGCACATAGCTTATATTCAAGAAGAGATGTTTTTTCGTTTACTTGGCAGTAAACAATGAAAACATTTCCAAAACATATATCCAACAATCCCAAAAAAAGCGATGTAACCTCTGGTCTAGACTATATGAAGATCGATGTTGATCAGCATGCCCAACGCCTACAATATAGGTACATACATATTAACATAGTGCCCTTCCATATATAAAAGCTGTTTCCATCTTTCCAGGACTGATAATCAAAATCACCTCTTTCAATATTTTATCTTTTTTAAATTGTTTGAATTGCCCAAATTGTGTCACAAGCTAGAGTCTTTTCCGTTTTCTGTTTCTCTAGCAATCTCACCGATTTGTCAAAAAATATGATTCTTTGGTTTCCGCACCCTTTTTCGGTCATAGCCAAGATAACTCTCGCAGTCCTCTTACTTACTTTCCAACTAATCCTCTTTTTGTTGGTAAATAGCGATTTAGCATTAATAGCGATGATGATCAACTAAGCACCATTATTTATGACCCCCTTTGATAGGTTCAATAGGATTATACTATCTCATGCCATTGAATAGAATCATAAACTCGTCAACAGAAAGTTGTAATGTTGAAAGTCGAAAGCAGAGCCAAACTTTTCAATCAAAGAATCGACCATTGGACGAACCTTAAAAAGTTGTTCTTTGTTATCTTTCGGAATGAGGCTGTTGTCGTTTACATGCAAGATACTCACAATAATATCAAAATTATTACGGCTCATCATTTAGCCTTTTGCCTCCAGCTAGGAAGTGTGTGATATTGGATAAAAAAGTTTATTACTATGCATTTTAAGACAAAACTTAATCGTCCAGTATCTTGCTTTTAAGAAAGATTGGATAGAGATAGGATTGTTTAACAATCCAATCATCGTTTCAAGAAAAGATATGAACTACGACCCTCGAGTAACAAATTTACAGGAATTTCCGTCTATCGTCGTTGTTTGGCGATTTAGTTTTTCCTCAATTTAGATATGCTTCCCAGCTATTTTTTGCTTACAAATTTTGCGGATAGAATTCCTTAAGCTCCCTCTTGAAGCACAGCGTCATTAAGCAGCAGCTCTGAATGTTTCACGAATTGTAAGCAAATCCAGTTCGCTTGCAGATTCAAGGTCGTTATCTTCATTATTGTTCAAAGGCAATTTCTCAAGCAAATAATAAACTGACATAATGGCACTAAATATTCGAAAATAATACGGGGAAAAAATTAAAATCATTAAAACACTCGAAATATACAAAAAGTAAAAAAAAGGTTAATGTATTGCAGATAAAATTCTCACACAACCCGATAGCACTTAAAAGTTCAGTTTATTTCTTTGATGACATTATAAAGAAATAAAAACCTGTTTTAACTGATTTCGTGCATAGTTCAATATCACATAAACGTAAAACTTACAGAAAAGTGATGAAAACTTGCATGAGAAGTTAACATACGTATAACTAAAAATATATATAAAATCAACTAAAATGGCTCTCTTCAAAGTCAATTTGCTGTCAAGAAACCGGTATGTCTGCGGCTTAACTAAGGTACTAGGTGGAGTAAAAAGTAACCTCTTTGACCGCCAGAATGCTGCTACTGCAAAAAAGGTTATGGTGCCTTGAAGTCCGTTCATATTTAGGCAGACATGCCAAATTTCAGTGCGATACTGTCTTAAGTTTTGTTTTGACAGCTGATTGTTGTTGACGTGTTTGGCATCAAGTAGAAGAGCTAAGCGCAAAAGGTATGTGGAACAACTTTGAAGAGAAATAGTGTAGGTAGTGTGAAACCTCGCTCGGTATTATTTCAAAATGCCGGCAGCTTCCGCGCAGTACCATTATCACAGCTGTCGCACACTTTGAAAATATACGAGCGAGTTCTAAATAGTCGACAACGGAATACTTATAAACTCCATGGCAATCAGTGCGACTTAGAAGAACTAATATAGATGGAAAAGTTTTCAAATTCAAAAACTCCTTTTCCCTTTTTGGCCTGTCTATGAATACGTGTGAATTGGCGCACATGTCATATCAATTCGTCTCACATTAAACACTTAAACGTCATCAAAATTACACATGTGTACATACGTGTAGTGAATTTTGCGTATAAATTGTAATTTATGATTTCGTCATATTCATTTCGCAATTTGTTGTCTTGCAGTTTAATTATTTCGCATTTCACTTATGAGGCAGTTTTGTTCAGTAAAATCTTCTTTGACTACGTTATCGTATGGCATCTAGCAGTTTGTATCTTGCAAAATAGTAAAAAGATAAACTAAGTATATATTCATGTAAAATTCAATTCAAATTCAAATTCAATTTTTTCAGATTCAATTAAATTTTATTAACAAAAATCTACGACAATAATAAAAAAATATGACAACTATCAGGAGCCTATACTTGGCCCGTTTGGTTGGGAAAAGGTACACGTATTTCAACTCGCTTTCCGCAGGGTTTAGCCACTCACGCAACTGCGTCACTCCGTTAGGGGTATGTCAACAACTGTCAGGCAGGCGCCAAACAAACACAAACATATGTGCATATGTTTTGTATAAGTATTTTTTCTCAATACAAGAAAAATGTCATGTAGGTACACAAAATAAAATATGCAAAGCGACATAAGGCCAAAATCTTTCAAAACAACATATTGCTGCCTAATCATATTAGGTCTTCTTCCGTACTGCCCAAAACTATGAAAAACTATAAAAAATGATCAAATCCTGATCCCGTACGCCAAAATTTCGTAGTTTTTCATGAGAGAGTAAACAATTTCCCATACCTTTGAATTTAAGCCCAAGAAATTTCTTTAGTATGATTGCGTGTTTATTAAAACTTACCATTAAAAACTATTATATTGTACATCATAACATATTGTTCATTTACGAATACAAATACATTATGTGGCATCCATGTATTTTTGTAGGAACGAGCAGCAGAATGGTACCATGTACGAAAAAGAGGAAGAAGAATTGAATCAGTTGTGCAGCAGAAGTAAGGAGCAGACGTTGTCATATTATATGTGTTCAGTTAAGTTTGTATCTAATTTATTTAAACGCCCTTAATAAAAGAAAAAAAACTTATGTCAAATTGTGTGTGTGTTATTAAACTAAAAAAAAAAATAATAATAATAATAATAATTATAGGTTTACAATATCAGAAGTGGGATAAAGAAGGAAAAAATATATACATATATAAAATATGAATGTCCAATACAAATAAAATTGAAAAATTTAAAAACTATACAGCTGCACAGTTGAAAGAGTGGTTGCGACAGCTAGTAAGGAAGACAGCGGGAAACAAAAGTGAACTTGTTTTGCGTATAAAGCATGTACCGGAAGATGAAAGGGGTAAGTACGCAGACACACCAGATGCTGACGGCGACGATGAAGAAAACATCGACATCGACAACGACGACGATAACGATGATAATGCAACGCACACTGATGAAGTACTGTACAGTAGAAAAGGGTGAAAAGAAGAAGAGTGCAGATGAAAAGAAAAAGAAAAGCAAATTTGAAATAAAGGAGTGGACATGATGAAATGGGAAATAGATTTACAGAAGAGGGAGAACAAAATGATAAAACGCGAAAATGAAATGTTACGAAGAGAGAGGGGAAGTGCAGAAAATGAAACGAGGGAAGTAAATAAGGATAAAAAAGAACATGATATATACCGAGTAAGACTTGTTGCACGATTTTTCAGGAAGTGAGGAGGATAGCTTTCAATTGTGGGAAAGCCAGCTGCGCAATATCCTGGCAGCATGTACATTGAGTGAGAATAGTAAAAACGCGCTCATTTCCATTAAATTGAGTAGAAAAGCGTTGGAGTGGTTTCATTCTCGAAGAGATTTGACGACAATGACAACAGAACATTTATTGTCAGAGATGAAATGCCTTTTCGCAGATAGAACGAGCCAGCTAACATTAGGGCGAAAATTCGAAGAACGAGTGTGGATGGTTGGTGAAAATTTTCCGAATTATCTGCACCATATAACAATATTGGCTAATAAGAGTAGCATTTGGGGAGACGAGCTACTGGAATATTTAATATAACACATCAATTCATGGACATTGGCGAACTGTTGGATGCAGTCAGCAAAGTGACATTACCAAAGCCGTCGGTTACACGAAAAATTGCTGCAGAAACATCGTTTATGTCTAAGGTGTTTCAGTGCTATAACTGCAACGCGGTGGCCGAATGCCAAAAGCCGAAGAGACGAGTGGGTGCTTGTCATGTAATATATGTGGAGAAACGGGGCACTACGCCGCAAACTGTGTAAAGAAGAGAGATATCATGGTCCCCAGATTGATTTCTGTGAAGAAGATGGTAATTATATAAAAAATATGCATGTTTGTTTTAGTAGTGATGTTAATGTTAATAATTATAAAATTAATTTAGGAACTCTAATTAATACCGGAAGTGCCATCAGTATTGTTGATGAAAAGTTTGTCCCACCAATTTGCGTTTTGAAGTACAATTTATGTATGTTCATACTATGTTGGTATTTATAAAAGTCGTTTGAGTGTCGTCATTGTCGTTAATTGTCTAATTAATTTTGAAAATGAAATGATTAAATGCGAGATACTGGTGGTACCAGAAGGTATTCTCTTCTCTTAGGAAGAGACTTTATAAAAAAGGCTAATTTAGAATTAAAAAAAAATAAAACTTTAAGATGAAAAGTCAAAATCATTGTATGAAAATGAGTGTAAAGAGTTAATAAACATAAATATTGATGAAAAGAAAAGAAAATGATAACATAGATTTCGAGTCAAAAGAAAGATTTTGTATTATTTTTGAAAAGCATTATGTAAATTGTAAGCGTCCCGATTTTCCCCCCGATCCAATGTCAGTTAAATTGAACCTGAAAAGCGAGAAACCATTTTATTGTTCTCCGCGAAGGTTGTCATACTTTGAACGGCAACAAGTACAGTTAATATTAGATGATTGGATGGAGCGAGGTATTATTCGACCTTTAATTTAGAGTATACTTCTACGGTTGTATTAGTGAGAAAAAAAAGCAATATTCGCTTGTGTGTAGACTATAGTGTTCTAAATAAAGTAACGCTCAAGGATAATTACCCATTACCTTCGACTGAGGAATTGTTAGATAGATTGTCTATTAAGAGCATATTTAGTTTGTTAGATCTAAAGAGTGCATTCCATCATGTGATATGATAAAATCAGGTGAGGCTTCTATATACATCGATGATCTTATTATAGCGACTGGCAATGTAGAGGAGCATTTGAATATTCTGAAGAAAGTATTTCAAAGGTTAGTTGATAATAATTTGGAACTGAGATTAGATAAGTTTAGTTTTATGAAGCCGCAGATTAAATATTTGAGATATGCAGTATTGAAAGACGGAATTCTACCAGATAAAAAGGGAATAGAATCTGTTATTAATTTTCCAGTATCACAGAATGTGAAAGCTGTACATAGCTTTCTAGGGTTATGTTCGTATATCCGGAAATTCATAAAAGATTTTTCGCTTATAGCTCAGCCGTTGTATAATTTGATAAGAAAAGAAAGTAAATTTGGGAAAAAAGAACTAACTGTGTTTTGAGAAGCTGAAACAAAAGCTGATCGAAGCGCCAATATTAGTTATTTATAGCCCAAAGGATGAAATTGAACTTCATTGTGATGCGAGTTCATTGGGCTATGATGCAAACTTGCTTCAAAAGAAGGCAGATGGTAGATTCCACCCAGTATTTTATTTTTCGAAACGTACTACTGAACAAGAAACAAAATATCACAGTTTCGAATTAGAGACTCTTGCAATTATATATGCACTAAGAAGGTTCAGGGTTTACTTGTTTTGTATGAAGCTTAAGGTAGTGACGGATTGTAATTAAATAACGCTCACCCTGAATAAGAAGGATATAAATCCAAGGATAGCTAGATTTGCGTTGGAATTGCAGAATTATGATTATGTCCTAGAACATCGTAACGGTACAAAGATGCATCATGAAGATGCACTAAGTAGAACCTCAAATATTTTGACCTTGAAGAAAATACATTAGAGCAGAACTTATCGATGAATCAGTATAGGGATGAGAATATTAGTGGAATTAGAAAACGGTTAGAAGAAGAAGAAAGTCGCTGGTATGAGATGCGTAACGGATTAGTTTATAGGAAGAATGGGAACAAGGTATTGTTTTACGTCCCAAAAAGCATGGAAAACAATTTGTTACGAATGTATCATGATGAAATGGGTCATATTGGGATTGATAAGGTTTATCATTCGTTGATGAAAGCATATTGGTTTCCGCAGATGAAAAGTAAGATTAAAATGCATATAGAAAATGAGCAGCAGGGTCCCCTTCACAGTATACCGATGGGGGATGTACCCTTTGATACTTTTCATATTGACCATTTTGGTTCAGTGTCGCTGAAGAATGGTAGAAAGAAGTATGTGTTTTTAGCATTTGATGAATTTTCTAAGTTTGTAAAATTGTATTCAGTAAGGTCAACGGGAGTTAAGGAAGTTATAAGTTGTCGCAAGTCATACTTTAGTTTTTATAGTAGACCAAAAGCTGTAATCTCAGAACGCTTTAGTGCTTTTACCGCAAACGATTTTGAAGAGTTCATGAAATAAAATGATGTTCGTCATATTAAGACCTCCTCAAGCGAATGGACTGATCGAAAGAGTGAACCGAAGTTTAGCTCCCATGATTGTGAAGTTGACTAGTGCAGGTTTAAATTCTACTTTAGATGAAGTTCTACTAAATATTGAATTTAGTCTGAACAACACTATCCATCGAAGTATTGGTAATACTCCCAGTGAGTTGTTATTTGGTGTTAACAACAAAAATGAGGACAATAGCAGTAGATAAGATGAAACGATGTCAGGCATATATTGAACAGAGAAGGTGTAGTAATAGAATTTTTAAGTCCTATAAGGCAGGTGACTATGTAATAATACGTAACTTTGTAAGCAAGCCCGGAATTTGCAAAAAGATTATTCCGAAATTTAAAGGTCCTTATAAAATAGAAAAGGTTTTACAAAATGATCGGTACATGGTGAAAGATGTAGAGGGTTTTCAACTAAGTCAAGTCCCGTATGAAGGTGTATGGGAAGCAATAAATATAAGACCATGGTTAAAAGAAAATCGGGACGATTTCAGTCAGGATGGCCGAGTTGTGGCATCAATGTATGTGTGTAAGAACGTGAAACAGTGTGGTATCATGTAAAAAAAAGGGGTAGAAGAATTGCATCAGTTGTGCAGCAGAAGTCACTAGCAAACGTTGTCATATTATATGTGTTCAGTTAAGTATGTATCTAATTTATTTAAACGCCCAAAATAAAAGAAAAAAAAATGACAAATTAAAAAGTGTTTGTGTTATTATTAAACTAAAAAAAATAATCATAGGTTTACAATTAGCTATGTCTTTTTATTCTCGATGCTTTAACGTATGGCCCTCTTATTCTTTTACCGTTTTCTCACAATAATGCGAGTGCCAACATGGCTTGCTTGCTCCCGGAACTGAGTTACAATTTCTTTCGACGAACTGTCTGACTTTGCCTTAACCTGAAATAAATACTTAAAACTAACTATAGGTACTCGTATACACTAGGTAAAAAAACAAGATACACTGAGTGTATGTAGTTTTCTATTATCTTTCCAACATAATTTGGCAGTACACGTCTTATGGGGAAGCTTTTTCAAAATCAAAACGTACCACATTTTTGCACCATGCAAAATTGGGGGAAAAAAACCCATAAAAAGTGTTTATCCGCCAGTGAATTTCCAATTGAGTCATTCGGAACGACCTCCTTCCAATTTGGCTGAAAAGTGATAGAAATACTCATTTCTATTTCATTCATACCACAATCATAAGGCAAAATTTTTTTTGCAGAATTTGATATAGTTTGCGTGTAACGGAACTACAAAAATTGGCAAAAAATCAAAATTTATGCTTTCTTTTATAAATGTAACTCTACATTTCCAATTTAGTCTTAATTTATTTGCACTCACTTGATGTCAATCTGTCGTGAGCTTGGGATTTATTTTAGATTGTATCGTAATAAGAGTTGTGAGTAATAAAAATTTAAGTGCTTTTGTATGGAAAACGTGCTGCAATCCTCTGGAATTACCACCTCATTAACCCAGTGCTCGTGCTTTTCGGCCTTTAAGATCATATATGACTACGATGCAACCAAAATTGAACACAAAATTTCCATAAAACTACAAGCAAAGACGCCAAACTTGTTTTGTTGCCTTTACTTTCAAAAGAATGGAGCGTAGACAAAATTATAGAAGAGTTTTCAGGATCGACATGCTATATGATCAAGAAATCTAGAAAACTTCAAGAAGATCAAAGCGTTCAATCAACTTATGGGAAAAGCTTAAATGCTGATATCAAGCAATTGGTAGAAAGTTTTTACTGTGAAGACGATATCAGCCGTTTAATGCCAGGAAAAAGACTATGTATCTATAAAGGTAACAAAAATTTATTTTCTCAGGTTCAAAAATAAGATGTTTTGCTTTTTTGTTAGATTGAAAATCAAAAAAAACATATTCAAAAACGCCTGGTTCTGGCTAACCTTAGGGTTATATATTATAAGTTCAAAGAATCTCGTAATAATGTTAAGTTTGGATTTTCCAAATTCGCGTCGCTAAGATCAAAGAACTGCATTTTGGGTGGGGCATCAGGAACTCATTTCGTGTGTGTTTGAACCATCCATCAAAAACTCATATTTGAGGGTAGCAATATATCAAGGCTGATAGAAAACCAAGTTAAGCATCTCAATGACAGCAGAGCCTGCTTAGCTTTGGTAATTTGTAACCCTCCTTATATAAATTGTTACTTGGGCAAGTGCCTTAACTGCCCAAACTATTCTAAATTAAGGAGAATCTTTGACATTGCTTTTAGTGATCACTTCATAGAAGACGTAACATACTATCAGTGAACCCACACAGACCGATCAAAATTGCAAGTGAGAATTGAAAACTCTGAGGATTTCATTCAGAGCTTTTTGAAACGGCGTGGTGTTTTCATTCGTCATGTTTTTATAATTGATCAACAAAACAGGTACATAAAAGAAGTCAAAACTCTCTTAACAAAAACGGACATACTTGTTTTATTGGACTTTTCCGAAAATTATGGTTTTGTTGTGCAAGATGCAGTGCAGAAATACCACTGGACTAACGAACTAGCGACGATTCACCCTTTCGCAATATGAAAATTATTTATTATTCTGATGGATCAAAAAGAATTTTTTTAATTTAACATTGCATGAACAGGATTGTGGAGAATGCTGAATGGAACCACTTTGCGACCTCTCATGGTAAGTGCGCATGCGATGGACTAAGTGGTACAATAAAAAGACTGGCTGCCAGAGCTAGCCTTCAAAGACCGTATAGGGAACACATAACAACTCCCTTACAGTTATATAACTATGCAACTGAAATATAAAGAATATTGATTTCTCCTACGTGAGTAGGAGGAGGAGAAGTATAATGAAGAAAAATTATTGATGAAATCGAGATTTTCTAATTTAAGAATTGTGCCGGAAACAAGAAAACTTCATCATATTTCATCTGTTTTACAAGGAGTAATTAAAGGAAAATATTTTTCTTTTTCATCGGAAGAATATGTATATACTCTTAAAATATAAAAAATAATGATTTTTTTAGTTTTTAAGGTCTTGGGATACAAAGGCCCCAGTGTGACTTTTTTTTTTTGTTTTTAATGAAAATATTTATTACAGAATATTTAGCCTCCCATAAAATATTATTTTGACCGAACCCAAAGAGATCCCATCTTGAAATTTGAAATGGAAATAGAGGATGAATTTCTCTATAATATATAAAAAAAAATAAAAAAATAAAAACCATTTTTTGAGTTATTCAAGGATATATTGAGTATGTAATTTAATTCGTGCGGTTTTCTTCTCCAAAATTTGAACGTTTATTTAAGAAAAACATGTACAATAGTATTGCCCATCTATTTCCCTATCTTTCTGGCAATTTTTGGATCCCATCCCAAAAGAACTGCGCCGGCTTGGCAGCCAAGAATGAATCAAGCCAATTTTTGATAATCTGCTCTGATGTGAACCGTATTTCAGTGAGGGCGTTCTGCATCGACCGGAACAAATGGTAGTCAGAAGGGGCAAGGTCTGGTCTATAAAGCGGGTGGGATAAGACTTCCCATCCACTGTTTTCCAAATAGTTCTTAACCGGAATAGCAACGTGGGGCCGAGCGTTGTCATGATAGAAATTTATTGCCTCGTGTCTGGTCGCATATTCCGGGCGTTTTTCGGCTACCGCTCTATTCAAACGGATTAATTGTGTTCGGTAGCTTTGTCCATTGATGGTTTCACCCGGTTTTAGAAGCTCATAATACAGCACACCCATCTGATCCCACCAAATACAGAGCATTACCTTCGTGCCATGGATATTCGGCTTTGCCGTTGATTTGGTTGGTTGGCCGGGTTTCACATATGATTTTTTGCGCTTGGGGTTGTCGTAATGGATCCATTTTTTATCACCAGTAACAATCCGATGACTTCCTTTTGTGACGTTCCAGCAGCATTTCGGACATGCAAAACCGCCTTTCGACGTCTCTCGGCTTGAGTTCATGTGGAACCCAATTTCCTTGCTTTTGAATATATCCAGCTGCTTTTAAACGTTTTAAAATGGCTGCTTGAGTGACACCCAAAAATTCTGCGAGCTTTTCTTGTGTTTGGCAACAATCTTCATATAGTAATGCCTCCAGTTCTTCATCTTTTTGACTGCCCAGGACGTTCATCGTCTTACAAGCCAAAATCAGCACTTTTAAATCGTGCAAACCACTTTTGGCACGTTCGCTCAGCTAGCACATGTTCACCATAAGCTTCCACCAAAATACGATGACTTTCGGGAGCAGTTTTTAGTAATGAAGGAGAACTCCCCGCAAAAAAACTTTTTTAGGCACAAAGTTCGACATAATTGAGTGAAAAAAAATTATTGTTGTTTACGCTTCAAATGAATGACATAAACTGGAATGACGTACAATGACTGTTCCAATGTTCCAATGGAATAATAGCAATGAAATAAATCAAGTTACGCCATCTTTTAACAAACCGCACGAATTAAGTTATAGACCCAATATGTAAAAAGTATATTCTGGAATATCCTCCGTCCTTGAAAATAAAAATTATTCCAAATCTTTTAAAATTCACCTTTTATTAAATTTTGATGAGTAGACCCAAAGTTATGATTTTTTTAAATATAAAAGAAAGCATAAATTTTGATTTTTTGCCCTATTGTTGGATTCTTGAAAATTTTTGATTATGCATATGCGAAGTATTTTCCTTTCGAATCTTAAGACTGTTCTTGGTTACCATTATGACAGCTGTTCTGCTTCCGCTAGGTGAGTAGGAAGTAGCTACTGTAGGAAATGTTGAGGCTAACCTTTAGGTTATTGTCAAGATACTATGAGGCAGGCTGGACATGGTCTGCCTGTTCTTATAATCAATGAGCTCTTTTTTTGTTCTGGGCTTCGGTGTACTTTGGAAAGGCTCGGCATCCTCGCCAGTTAGCTGGATGTTCGCCGTCACTGTAAGTACAATGAGTTTAAGAGGTTTCAGACATTTTGTTTTCGCATTGACCGATCATCGTATTAAAGATTAATCAGGCCTTTATTGTACACATCTGAATTTATTGGCACAGTTTTTGGCGAGGTGTCCAAAACTTTGGCATTTTTAACATTGTGGAACACTTCCATTCCCTCTGGGTTTTTCCCCTTTTTACTTTTGTATTTAAAACTAATTTAATGTTAGTAATTTCTCTAACTAGCTTACAAGGTAAAAGTTCAAATAAGGAAAGATTTTAATCAATTTCCTGTTTTATTTTGATTTGTGGGTTTTAAATTTCACAACTTTCTCCGTTAGCCAATACTATTTAATTTAAGTGGTTTATCCTCTTTCAACGTGAAAGATTTACCCGGAATCTTGCTCTCTCTAGCTAATTGTAAAAGTTCCCGAGTGACATCCGGATTATCCACAAAAATTTTCGATTTTTGTACGAGTGATATGGTATTATTGTCAAAAATTCTAACACAGTTAATACTTTTGAACGAGATTCTCTAGTGTTAACAGGAAATAAAATAATTGGGAGACAAAACTTACTTTTTAAGTTATAATGGCTTGATCTGTCTCCTTCGTGTTGATTGCTGGTGTCGTTTGGATAGGAGCTTGATGTGGTGTTGAAGTTTTTTGCATTTTTGATCGTTACGTTGGAAATGTTGATTTCTTCTTCGGTTAATAAAGAAACTGCTTTCGATGTATTTGTCCTTTGGTGTGGGGCTCTTGATATGATTTACGAATAATTTTTTATTTTAGTAGAGATAATTCCAAAAGAATTGCGAATTGATTGATCGATTTTCTAGCTTCAACGGATTGGGGTGATTTAACAGATTTTATTCCATTACTCTTTATCGTTGGCCAGACAGGAACTTCATTAGAGAATTCCATGGCGTCATTCGCGAAAGAGGGCATTTGTCATCAAAAAAGTGTATCATATTGCCCTGAACGAAATGGATCAATAGAAAGAGAAAACCGGGCTGTTACGTATTTGGCATGTTGCATTCTAGTGGTATGGAAAAACGTTTTGGGTTGAAGCTGTAAACTAAGCAGTGTATATATTAAACAGAACTGGAAAGAGTTCGTTCGAAGATATATCTACAAAGTCTTACGGAGATTCAATATGACTGACTGCAAAGCAGTATCCACACCATATAACAACAATCAACAATTGACAGAAGGCAGTGCTCAGTCTACGGCATTTCCATTCCGAGAGGTAGTAGGTAGTTTAATGTATTTGTCTACGGGGACCAGGCCAGATATTTATTTCGCTTTCAACTATATGAGAAAGTTTATGGAAAAACGAGAAAAGCGTCATGTAGAAACACTGAAGAAGATTTTTTGGTACTTAAAAGGGACACCTAATTATGGTATATTTTTTAAAAAAATATTCAATGTAAATTTGTTTGCCTATAGCGACGCTGATTTTGCGGGTTCTTTAGACACGCGAAGATCGACGACAGGATATATATTTTTCTTGGGAAACAGTCCTGTTAGTTGGTGTTCAGAGAGACAGCGTATGGTAACTCTGTCTACAACTGAGTCAGAGTATGTTGCTGCGAGTCAGACTGTTCGCCATCTGGTTTGGTTGGATCTTCTTTTACACGGCCTGATGCCATTTTTTTTTTATAATCCCGCACGCGCACCAAAAGAATATGAATACCCTTTTACTGGTTTTTCTCCAGGGCGCGTGAGGGTGGTGTAGTAGTTTGAAACTCAGGTCTCTTAGGTTTCGATATTTTTCCCAGAGGTGGTTTTCAAACTGGACGGGACGAGCAAGTGCATCCTCAACCAGTGGGTCTTAAGTGCGTGCTAGTTGTTAGTTCGTTACATTTAGCCCAGCCAGCAACCACTCCAACATTAGTGTTATGCCTTCATGTCAGAGTTGAAGCTGACGGGATTCTCATATAACTACATACAAATTCTACAAAAAGACTTTTTCAGAGAATTGCCTCGCATGGGATTCGAACCCGCGACCCTCTGCCTGAGTGTATTCATATACCACTACACCACGGCCACCCCCACGGTGGCCTGTATAGACACTCTGTATAGACAACCAAAGCGCAATTAAGTTAATTAAAAATCAAGAGTTTCATAAAAGATCTAAATATATCGACATAAAATGCGATTATGTACTCGAAAAATTTGAAAAAAACTGGCTTAAAGTAAAATATGTAAAATCAAAGAACAATTAACTGACAAAGCCTTTACCTAAAATTGTTTTTGAAGAACTTAGAAAGGAAATTTGCATTGATGTTTAATGAAATTTTTATATATATTACCGTTTTAATTTAAATACGCAGGCTCAGACCAGTGTGAG
This sequence comes from Volucella inanis, assembly GCA_907269105.1. Classification (NCBI taxonomy): domain Eukaryota; kingdom Metazoa; phylum Arthropoda; class Insecta; order Diptera; family Syrphidae; genus Volucella; species Volucella inanis. The sequence continues at coordinate 102,165,790 of OU026157.1, read as the reverse complement.
TGTTTTCTTTTACAATGAATTTAGGAGCAGTGCCCAGGGTTGCAAGATTATTAGTAAAGTTTACTCGCTCGCTTCAAATACTGAATATTTCGGTGATGAGTAGAACAGGCCACTCTCTCTAAAACGGATCACAACTTGTAATCCAAAGGGTTGAGGTCCGGATTACCAGCTGGCCAATCATCCGGTGATATGAAGTCGGGAACATTTTATTTTAGTTACTCTTGAGTGGTTTTCGCCTTGTCGGTTGGAGCAGAATCTTGTTGGAATGTCCAGTGCTTGTTTGCGAACACTGTTCTGCTTAGCTTAACGACGTATTTCAAAACAGTGGTTTGGTAAGCTTTCTCCGAAGTCTTGAATCCTTTTCCAAAATGTAGGTTGGTTGTGTCATCGTAGCTCACTCGCCACCAAAGCATTATATTTGTGAGGTGGTGGCCGATTTCAATACTTGGAATATGTTCTGAAGCTTGGTTTGATATCCGAGCATGGACTGGATTATTTTGCTTAATCGACGGTAATAAATTTTTTCGTCGGTGAACAGTATTTATCTGTCAGCAATTTGAGCGTACCGCTTTAAGAGAGCTTTTGATTTTTGCTTACGTTTTTGCTTCAATGCGACTGTTAGCAGGTATCCAGTGTGTCTTTTCTAGGCACTAAGTCCCAAGTCTTCTTTGATCGTCTTTGATGACTCCCGGAATCCTCACAATGAGTGAACGGCCAGCGCTTTGATAGTCACCTACTCTACCAGTATCCTCGAAAAATTTAATAGTACGATAAGCGAAAGAGGCTATTGATTCCAAGTGGTCGTAAGATCCGAAAGATTCCATATTACAATTATATAGCCGACGACACGATTTTTGATGTCACTGCATTCCATGATTGTAAACGACTAAAAACAAAAATATTTTCCGTGACAAAGAAGCATAAAAGCAACTTGTTAAATAACATAAAAAGAGTGCAACTAATACTTTATTTAAAATGGTTGGAATAAAAATTGTATCAATATTTATGAATAGACTAGGTACATAGTAATAGAGATCAGCAAAATCGACTTTCACTTTCTGGTGAGTCGGCATTGAATATCTCGTGGTATCTGATATACTCGTAGATATTCGTAAAAATAGTTACGTTAATAGGGAGGCCTTCTTGTTAGATACCGTTGCACAAACCGAGCCGAATTTATCATGTACATACATATGTATAGAGATAAGCAAGAAAGTGACGAGTTTCTGTTGTATCAATGGTTTATTGTGGCAAATAAATTGTAGAAGTAATCATACAAGGCTAAGCCTAGCAAGAACCTTCGTTTTGACAGTCACTCCCAGCGAATGTCAAATTTTCCTTTGCTACAACTTGTAAACACGAATTTATCTTACAGTTGTATATAATAACATATCGCGTTCTGTGAGCCTGCACTGTGTCAAAAATATATATATACTCGTTTGTATACATCAAATCCGTCATGTGTACATCCTCAAATTATTTGATGAAGTTTTTGCTGGCCAAGTTACACACGCAGTCAAAAGTTATGTTGTCAAAAGGCCTTAGGGACGATAAAACTGTCCAACGCGTAGCTCCTCTTTTCGAGGGCAAATTCATTTATGCCCACAGCCGATGACAAATACTAACTTCGGTGAGTTATATTTAAGTTTCAAGACTGAAACTAAGGGTACGAATCCCTTTATTAGATTTTTTGAATGTTCATAGGAATGTCTGCAGATTTAGACCTTTTGAGGAGCTTGGCCAACCTATTTGTTTTTGTAAGTTTGTTGTTTTTTCTTATAATTAGCAATCTATAAAATCTACATAAATAAAATTTGTATATTATATTTGTCTCGTTAAGTAAAGTTTACACAGCATCATTCATATTCTCAAGAACTCCAACTTTCTTCTGTCTGTTCATTTTTAAGGTAAAGTTTTGGCAAATTCGCCTAGAACCCGCAATTTTTTTCTTTTTTGTTTTGTTTTGTTTTTTTTTTTTCTTTTCAAAGGGGTAGAGCCTTTCGTAAGGTCACGGTTTTATATCCGGGTCTGGATTTGATGTTCATACCTGCGAGTAATAGTTATTTCCGATGGGTACTATGTATGTTAGTATCCAAACATAGGGGTAATAAGCAAAGGCAAAAACTAATTTACGCCTTATCTGCTGTTTGTTCAGCCCTTTGAATCTTTTATCATAGAGTTATGTGAAACATCGCAAACATTTAAACTGGTGTATAAATATACGAGCATATCACCTTCATCGTAAAAGTTCATCTTTCTAGATTTTATTATTTGGTTAGCTCCCACATCCTGAACTATAGCTCACTAAATACAAAGTAGGCAAATAAGATATCAAACTGGTAGTGCACAACAGAAATGCAAAAAACCAATTCTGAAAAGGACAAAACATCGTAAACAAGGTCCGTAAAAACGTGCAGTATAGCCAAGAAATACGACTAGCCAATGTTGCTATGACAGCGTATAGTTAATATTTTGTGTTTGCGTTTTTTTTTTACATAAGGATATTGAAATATTAATCAAGCTTTTTGTATATTTTGTACACTTCTTTCTATTGTAAAATGGAAAATACATTTTTAGCAAACTCCAGTGCGTTAGCTTTAAATGAAACTAGTCCAGGAAACGATGGTAAGCCAGTAGACATTCAGTTACCATAAAGGTTAAAGAATTTTGGTTTACTGCTTTCAGGGGATCTTTCCGCTGAAAACTTGGCTATAGCTGATTGTGTTCTCAGAATTCTTGATCACACTATTGAGAAACTCCAGATCGCTGTGCTGATTCCGGATTTCTTAGGCGACCAGGATCTTTTAAAAAATTATATGGGTAAACCAGAGCTTCGCAAGTGCGAGACCCTCTACAATGAGTACATGAGGTATGTCGAATTGGTGAGCTTGTTAAAAGTAAAATCCCTTTAAGATACTTTTTTTCAAAACATTTTCTTATACATTATACAATACAACAGATTCAAGACGGCGATAAAAAGAATAAACTGCACATTTCACTTATTGAATTAATTGATATATTTTGTGAGAATCATGGTATAAGAGAAATTCTGTCACTAAATTTACTAAAAATAAATGACAAGGAACTGGAACTAATTGAAGCACTAAAAGACTTGAGGAATATTATGGATATAAAATTGAAAACACCAGCTATCGTTGAGATGCGTAAAGAGAAAGCCATTCATCATATCTATCAGGAAAACGAAGAGCATGTCCAGACAATTGCAAGTAAGTTTAATATGATTATTGAATGATATAGTACCGGGCACCTTTGTATCTCTTCGTAGAGCATAGGGACTGAGCAGAAAAAAGGAAACTATTTGCGTCGGCCATCATTTAAAGAATTTCACCGTAATCGTTATTAAACAGATTTGCACAGCCCTTCGATGCTACCGAAGCTCAGTCGCCTTTTTGTGGAAACCATTTGTAAAAATATAAATATAAATATAATATAAAAAATATTGACTTGTAGAGTAAAAACTGACAGCACGTTTTCTAAGTACATATTACTCGTATCATCGACTGCCAACATCCTAAAATTAAATTTAAAGTTGTTCGTTGGAGATATGATTAATGAAAGTCTACAGCTACGGCTATGTCGCCAAAAACACTAACACAATGTTTTGAAATGGGTGTCAAAATAAAACTAAGTGTCAGATTGCCACCAAATTTGGGAAATTCAGCGGGAAATTTTACCCAAGACGAAGTTGGCTGAGGTATGATATCCTCCTATGATACTTGTGTGCGCCACCTAAAAGGAGATCATCATATACTGCGTTGTCCTTGTGGGTTAACGTCGAAATCTTTCCCGGTTGAACAGAATCCGGCTGTGCTCAAGATGACCCAGCCATCGGAGTCGGGCTATCCTAGATTTTCTGATGGTTGTGGTCGGTTGCGTTATCGGAGTTGATAACAGCGCCGAGAAGACGGTCCTAGGCCGAGAAGACCGTTCCTGTTTCAATAGTTGCAAACGCTCCATGACAGCTCATTTTTTTTATTACAATTAATTCCTTAATTCTTATAAGTTAAAAAAAAACTCTTAAAAACTAGCTTAATTAACTTGAATTTGTCTTATTATACTTATTATTTATTATCGGAGGAGACTTTTGAAATATGTCTTGAGTTTATTTTTGATTTGCGCACAATTTTTTAAAGAACGAAGTAGAAAAAGTCACATGACAACGAACCGCCTTGTTTAAATCCCATTTTAAAATTGAAGGTCTTGATTTTGTCATCACTGACCTTGACGGAGCAGCATGCATTCTCCATTGTTATCGTGCATAGTCGAATGAGCTTGGCAAAGATGCCAAAACTCAATATGGTTCTGTAAAGTTCCTCTCTATAGATGGTGTCATATGCGGCTTTGAAGTCGTGTGTATCGATTTGGAACTTCTGGGTATTTTTTTCCAGATCCGCCGTAATGTGTCGTGTATTGACTTCTAAATCGGACGGTTCGGGGTTCAATAGTAGCCGCACCCGAAAGACATTTTTTCAGACAACAAACACCACGTAAGATAAGCGGTTGCCTAGAATCCAATAACAAGTACAATTACACAAATAATTTAGTTTCATTATTAAATGTTGAATGTCACACATGGCGCGAAATAACCACTGGGCCCAAAAATGTTTCTTTCTCTCTATGTACCATGTTCCTATAAACTTAACATGTGCTCCGGCACTTTAAGTGTAGGTATACATAAATATATATATAAAGGTTTATTGTCTCAGCAATTAGTTTAAAGTTGATGTTGCTAATGAGACTTTTAAGTTTGTTGAAGTTAATTCTTCAGAGTTAATGTATGCCGCGTATACAATCATCATTTGCTGCTTTCTTCCAAGGAGCCCATTTTCTACCCGTCTTTTTTGCTTGTAGAATTCGTGAGCCCCTGTCGTTCTTTTCTGCAGGGCCGCTGTGCACTTCCGTTGTTTTTCTAGATTTACATACCCGAATTCGTCACCGATCGAGTGTTTTTTTGCTGGGACTTGGTAAAACCCAGTACATCAGAGGCAGCCACTTGAATTGCGCTTTGGAAGTGATGCCACTGATCTTTACGTTCGGTGCTGGCGCATCGGATTCCTTAAAAGGTTAAGAAAAACTCGAAAGGAAACCGTCCTTGTGATCTCTTGTGATTGTAGCCGTTCGACTTTGCACTTCCGCACAATGGTTTGTGGCTTTAAGCTGTTACGGATATACGCATCCGTACCTTGGTTACGACAAGATAATGGTCTGCGTCGATGTTAGCTGCTTGACACGCTTGGACATCTAAAACAGGTTTTATCCAAGTTTATGGATATCAATGTGTGGAAACCGTGTGCTAATTCTAGCAACATTACGTTCCGCCGCAAAATCAATAAGTCCGTTTCCGGAGGTGATGGTGTGAAGGCTTTATTTCTCCATTGTATGTATATTACCAAAGACGCCCTCCTTGCCCAGTGTGGCATTAATTTTTTCAGTTAATAAAAATCAGGTAAGTTGAGTTGTTGACTAGAAATCAACAACAAGCTAACTTCCACTAAGAATTTAGTTTCCCCATTAAATGTTGGATGAGCCCAAACATGTTTTTTTCTCTTTCTATCCCATTTTCCAAAAAACTTAAAACACTTGAGTGTTAAGTTGTTTGATTTGTTTTATAGTGGGTGGCTGTAGGAATTGTCCTTATTATTGTCAGTCGCGTCTTTTATCAAAGTAGGAGTATAACATTATATGATGACAATTTTGTTTACTCTGAAATCTAGCCATTAATATTTGTTTACTGTAAGGTTTCCAGGATATGAAACTGCTTCGTTCTTGGTGATCGAAAATATATGTTTTCAGCTGCTGAGAATATAATTCCAAAAGACGAGCGTTTCGAAAAAATCTCTAAAAAAACGGAAGAACTCGTTAATTGTGTGTATGGAGAACTTAAGGTTTTAAAATCAATATAATTTTCTTGGTTCTGCGAATGAGCTATAGTGTCACCAAAAATTAGTTCTGGAAATGAAACAAACTACAACGTGCTCTTGAGTTTAAAAAGAGATTTACATCAATACAATGACAATGAAGTAAATGAAAATGACAGTGTCAACTATTTTTCAAGAATTTTTCAATTCTTTTAACCCAACAAGTCCTCCGTACCAATTTAATTTGAAAAACGCCACACCAAGAATGCTAATAAGAACTTTAAATTTCCCAAGCCTTTGCAATGATACACGAGTTCGAGTCATGAAGTTAAACCAAAACAATATTAGAGTCTACAGGGAAGGGGAAGGATGCCTTGATTCCTAGAATTCAAATGATATCAACGATCACAATTTTCAGTTTAGACGGTTTTAGTTTCCTCTTAAACCATGCTTCTGCATGACGATTAATAAGTCTTACGGGCAGTAATTTAAATTTATTGGGATGGATCTCAAGGACAATACTTTTTCTCACGGCCAGATCCATGTTGCCTTATCAAGAGTGGTCTCAAACAAAAATCAGTGTTTGCTTCTTCCTAGAAACAATAAAACCGTTACCATTTTCTATCCTGCGTGTTTGAATAAATGGGAAAAATAGTATATGTATGTTACATAAGTAAAAACTTCAACAATGTCTATTGTGCTTACGATCATTTCGGTGAAATATGGTATGTTTTTATTAATATTTTAGTACTTTACAGAGCAACGCTAGCAGGGGTTTGCTAGTAAAAGGTTCATGTTCAGTTTATGATTTAGCGTAAAATATTAAACCAAAATAAAAATTATTGTACTATACTCTATGTATATATACGAGTACACTTAATTTTTGTGTATATCAACTCTTATATGGTATACCATATGCCTTTTATTTTTTTTTTTGTATTATGTATTGTCACGAATTGAATGTTGGCTAAATGATCGCAGTGCAAAACAAATGTCTTGCAGACTAAGCAAGTGAATATATTTTTTGCAAGATAAGCTGTGGAAACAAAAACCATAACTAAAGTTTCCAAAAAAAAAAAAAAAATAAAAATGCGAATTAATCGTTTGACCAAGTGACGCAAGACCTTATTAAAGTTCGGCATACAATTTTTGCGAATTTACCAAGTTATTGCAAGATAACGAGTGCCTATTATTTCCTATTGAGGAACACCCTGCTAAAGTGTTCGTACGCCAGTTTAAGTTAATGTAAACAAATTTCGTTTGAGTTTAAGCGATTGTAAGCAAATTTTTGAGCACATCCGCTCATATGAATCACCCACGGAAGCAATTCCCCAAATTTGTTTTAATACTTCGATGACTGCATCGATCTGGCTGCCCAACATATCGACTATCGCTAGGCTACAGTCAGTTCTCATTCAGTACTCGAATAATAAAGAAGTCTTTTTTAAAAAGCTAAAAATTATAAAGAATAGTTGTTATATTTTATATGTGCGTAGGCTAACGGTTGCGTTTCGGTTTAATATTTTTATAGTTTTAGAATATTTCACTCCTAAAGCATGGCAATTTTGTTATTTTATTTTTTTCCATTTTCTTATTTTGTTTTTATATTTATTTCCGTTCTAAAAAAAATTGAGTTATTAAGTAACAAACGACTAATTGAACAACGCAACTATCTGTTGAAGGTTAAAAATTAAATTTCAATTTTGGGCTCTTAAAAATTATATCCGAAAGATCTGTCATAGGAATACCAGAACGAATGAGGAAAATGATTCCGCTATTAACGCTCTTACTCATCACCTTAACCATATCAAGGTACGAGTAAGAATCAATTCGCTTTAAAATTTAACTGAGCAAATAGGTCAAGAAGAAAGTAGAGTGCTCTTATCGGTTGATATAGTCGACAAAATACAAAATAATAAATTTTCATTAGCGGTATCGCTGATTCTTGAACTAAATGAAAATGACAATTTGACAATTTTAATATTCTAAAGGATTTTGCAAACTCTTTAACAAAAAGCAAACTCTATTGATTTGTTCTTAATGCGTTGCGTTATGAAATATGATCTAATGGTCATCGTGATCTATATTAAATCCTCGGTAAAAAATTTTAAATTGAAAATCTTAAATGCGAAAAACGTTGACGTGAATGTTTGCGGATAGTTATCATAAAAATCTCCAAGTAAAAATGCTTAAAAAAGCCATATTGGATTTTCATAAAAATTTTTCTAACAAAATTATGCAGTGCGTTGTTGTTGAATCATATGGTACCGTTTTGGCTATCAAGATCATAGACAGCATGTACAACAACACATACATGTCCCAAATAATTTTAGAATCTACCGCTCTATTCCAAGAATTGAAAAAAAAATGATTTGAATAATAAAGCAGTTTTAAACATTGAATGCACGTTAAAGAATCTGACAGCAATGGCTTCTTATAAAGGGTAACCAAATAAGAATGAAAAAAAAAAATTAAATAGAACAACAACGGTGTGAGATATAAAATAGAATCTAGTTTTATTTTGAAGCTACATTCATACCATTATGTGTGGAATAGCACAACATTCAAATGGCCGCTTCGGCTTCGTTGGCAGTGCTTCAAGCGGCAATAGCGTGTCGAATATTGGCCTCGAGCTCGTCCAAAGTGGTTGGCTTGTTAGTGTAGACAAAGGACTTGATATAGCCCCAGAGTAAATAATCGAGTGGTGTCAAATTGCATGGTCGCGGCAGCCAATTGATGAAGGTTCGCCGTGAGATAATGTTCGATGATGCAGCCATGTCATAAACCGCACCAAACAATGTGAACGCATTGATACCTGGCCGAATACTTATGGATTGTGTTTGCTCCAATAATTTAAATTTTACTTGTTGACATAGCCGCTGAGCCAAGAATGGGCTTCGTCCGATAAGATGATTTTTTAGTCAAAATCTGGATTTCGGCCAACATTTCCAGCGCCCAATTAGCGAAGTATGGCATTGTCTATGGTCATTTCGCTTCAATTATTGCATCAGCACAATCTTGTATGGATGGAGGCCCAAATCCAACCGGCGATGCCCAATTCAGATAATCGGCGCCGAATCGACATTACTGGATCTTATTTGATATTGGCCGCTACGGCGGCTATGTTGGAAGAATAAACGTCCCGTATACGCTTGGACATCACAGACCAAAAAAAAAAAAATGAATAATGCTGGTATGTTGAATCAATTTTGTTTTCGAAGTGTACTTTCGGCATTTGACTGGGGGTGTTAATCAGGTTAGAAGGTTGTTGTTAACGACTGCAGTGTAAAGGCATATAAAAGCTAACATGATATTGTGTCTGTCTGCCCCGTGTCTGCTTCGGGCATCTAATAAACACTTTCTCTGGCTATGGCCAATTAAGCTGATCGGTGCCAATTCGACAATTCTGGGTTTTCTTCGATACTTGCCGCTACGGCGGCAACATTTTCTGAATTTCAATATCTGTCTGGTAGGTGGCTAAAGATCCAAACGAGAGTACTTACGCTTAAACTTTTCCACGGTGCAAGGAGTTGCTTGCACACTGAAGCCACGATGACGACCGACTTCACGACGAAATACGCGTTGCGTATTTACAACTGAACCGGAATTTCTATTATATAATATTTTTAATACCTTTCGTAAAACGATGCATGATGAAATGGCAAACCTTACTGCATATTTTGACAGCTGGATGTAATTGGTAAATTTGAAAGCTGCCTATACATAACAATTGGAAAACTATCATTGCTATCTGGTCACCCGTTAGAAGCGTCTTAAATAAATATAAGCAATCTGTCCAAAAAGTCATTGGTGAACTGCCTCTTATAGTAGTGCAAAAAAATCTGATATATTCAAAAACTGTTTAAATTTGTAATAGAGTTGCCGGTAAGTATTTTTATATTGCAGGCTTTTGGTACAGTTGGGAGAATAAATGTTCCGTATACATTTAGACATCACCGACTTAAAAATGTGAAGAATACTGGTATGTTGAACAGAGTGGTGATCAATTTTGTTTTCGAAGTGTATATGATATTCACGAATATATAAGCGCATATTGTGAAAGCCGTGATCTAAGCAGATGTAACGTTATAACATGGATACCCTGCGGTAAGTTAGAAAGTTAAAGCGAATTTCATTCGAACTTAAAAGTTTACCGTTCTGCTCTTCCATTGATCATCCAGGTTTTTATGCAATGTGCTGGTATTTGTTTTTAGTTCTAAAGTAATATGGTTCTGAATTATTTGAGCATTTCTGAGTCTATCGGCATTAAATCTGATGATGTTGGTCAGGTTAGAAGGGTTGTTGTTAACGGATAGCTAACATGATATTGTGTCCGTCTAATTCGTGTCTGTTTCGGGCATCTAAGAAACAAATTCTAAAGCAATTGAATGTTTGTTGCGAGACCCATCTAATTTTACAGAAGATGTCTAAGATCGTGATTTCCTATCACGTGCTAATCATAGTTCTGTCGTTTCGTAACTTCGCTTCAAGTTCCGCCATCACCATAACTATGTCCCCATTAAGCGATTTGTTGTATAGTGCGTGCCTATAGAAATTGTCCTTATTATTCTCAGTCGCGTTGTCATTCAGAGAATAGCATCGTATGATGACAATTCAGTTTACTCATCTTTGGAAACTACCCTGTAGTATCTGGTTAATGAAAGGTTTCTAGAATATGAAACGGCTTCGTTCAGCTATAGTCAGCCTCCGGACCTCTGAGCGCTCCAAATTGATCTACCGGAGTAGAGCATATCACTGTTATCTTTATTGGTGAGTTGTATTCTTTAATACCGAACCCGAAGATGTTTATTTTGTATCAAAGAAACTGGCACTTTAGTTGGAGCGATCTGCGGTATTGGAGCGCTTTTTGAAGTGAGGCAAAGGAGGTTTTGATGTTCCAGATAAACAGCTGCTCGGTGCCTGTTTCGGAGTAATAAGGTTTTTTTTTTAGGTAGCGGTTGGTTGGTCTAAATCCAAACAATACTAATACTTTTGTGACGACTCGCTATTCGTCCTCTTCTGTTTGCAATTTGCGAATAAATTCGCAGCTGATACTATGCGGAGATAGCAGAGATAGCAGAGCTGTTCGGTTTTCGGCTGTAGAGACTCTTTCTCGTTATTTAACGGACGCCTATCGCATATGGTTTTTATATACAGCATTTATTGATCTCATACATCATACTACTTGGGTTTTTTCCTTATATTTTTAACACCAGGCTTTTCAATATTCAACATTCTTATGCTCTTCCCTGTTCCAATCTTTTGATTAGTTCCGGGACCGATGTACTTGATGGCTGATTTGAATAAGTAGTAGCTTGTGTCAACTTTTGGGAATACTGGTGAAATAAAACGATAAAAGAATCACCACACAGACCAACTAATTATCTTTAGGACCTTTGAGCGGAGAAAATAAAACACATGTCTTTTTCACTTTGTTATAATTTTGAGTGTAATTGGTCAATCCCCACAAGGTATGCAACATACTGTGTTTTAATTACAAGCATTTATATTGGAAATTTTCTGCATATCATTATTATTGGTAATGCAGTAGATTACTAATGATTAATTGTACATTAGTACATATCCAAATTTTAAACTTCTCCAATAACTGGTATCTATTATTGGTAGCGGTGAAGGGTGAGGCTATTAAATACGTTATTCCGTACTTTTATGTGTTCAAATCCTGATATAACCATATACTCATATATGAATTTAATCCCTGGGGAACAGTAAAATCAGCCTTATACTGAAAATCAGAAAATATATCTACACGTTTGCCAAGTGCTTCAAACGCTAAAGCGCAGGTAGCCCTAGACGTGATTGATGAATGGTGCACTAGAAATGAGCTCTCAGATAATCCTCTCAAAAGTAAGGTTGTTATTTTCATGGAAAGGAGGAGGCTGATAGGTCTGACTCATCTAGTCTTTCTAACAAAGCAGAGTATTTGGGTGTTATCCTGAATAACAAACTGTTTTACGCTTAATATGTCGCGGCGACATGTCCAAGACATGACAAGCTGACATGCCAGCGGGGAGGGTATTTTGGATGTACACGGCTATGACACCTCTAATAATATTATGTGTTAGTGTTTTGGAAGAACACATAATAATAATAATAATTGACATAAATATTTCATTGGAGGCTTTCCTTAATGCTTTTGACTCTCGTCTAGATGAACAGATGAATATTTCTCTCCTTGATAATCATATTATGGGCTGGACTATCAAGGTCATATTCCGTTTAAAAAAAGTAGTCTTCGACGCCGACTGTTTTTTGAATCTACTCTTATGGACATGCCGTTTGATGTAAGATGCCAGAACAACTTTTGCTCCGAAAATCCAAAAACGACTTTTCCTGTGCTCGGGAATGGTTTCGGCCAGAGTCTGTTCCAGGAAAGGAATGAAATCATTTTTCGTGAATGGGTTTAAAACCGATCAAGGATGCGGCGCGGAGATTTGATTGTTCGTTAGAAAATCTTGCGTATTTCTTTTAAGTGGAGATATATCCAGTTTTGATGAAAATGTACTAAACTGTGAAGAATTTATTACTTTTAAGCTATTACAGGTCATAAATGCAGGGCTTCCCTGAACGCAATCGGATGGTTTGTTTAGTCCCAGGTATTTCGAGAAATGATATTGCCGATATATATTTTTGCTTATTATTGCTTATCAATAATTATTGATTTTTTTTCTTCTATTTACTTTAGAACTCAAAAAGCAACTTTACGATCAAGAAAAAAACTTACGATGGAAATTAGCTGCAAAGCAGGCACTAATTAAAAAATACGAAGACGACTTGGCAGCAAAGAAATGGGAAAACAATCTCAAAGTGAAACAGGAAATGTATTTACAAAGATAATATTGCAATATTTTTTTAACGAAATTATCTGACATAGATTTGTCCTTTTTTGCAGTCTTAAATCAAGGCATGAAATGCGAGAATTCTACATAAAAAGTATCGCAAGACAAGAGCAATTAAATCAGCAAGTCGAACGGGTTAAGGATTCTTACAAAGAAAGTCTAAAGACTCAGGCAAAAAGTGAAAAGGAATTAAGAGATGAAAAGTGAGTTTGAATATTAGTTTCTGATCTTAAAAATTTTTAAAATTCAACTCATCAGATTCTGTGACTTTTCTTTAATAGCAAAGAACCAATTTATTTTTGATTAAAACCCACTTCTGTGGCATACGAGTATATGGTTGCATTTTCAAAACGATATCTCCAATCCGCCACCGGATTTAATGGTATAATTCTTTAATACAGAATACTAAACCGCATTGAACACAGTTCTTTTGTAGTCCTACTTCACCGTCGAATCACTGCTATTCTCGTTGAATATTTTCTTTTTGTTATTATTTTGGATTATTACGGAAACATATTTCCGTGTGTTGAGTTTTCTATGTAGAACTTGTGCAGAATTTTTTATTTTGCAAACAATAAAAATTAAGCAGAACCGATTGACAGTTGTTCAATTTTCAGTATCGTGTGTGCCTTTATTGAGTTAAACAAGAATGCTTTCACTCCACTAGCTAGGAATTCGAGTTTTCAATGGGATATGTTTTATCGAAAGAAGTTTATTATTCGATTACAGAAGACAGATATTTAATTCAGCTAAAAACCGGATTTACTTCAGCACTAACTAAGTTTGATTTGGGATGCCAAACATCTCATTGTTAATGGTACTCTCAATGAACGTTCAATTCTGTTTTCACAATAAAGGCTTTATTTGCAATCTATCGTTTAGGAAGAAATTGATGACAATTCATTCACAACACCATTGTAATCCATGAAAACAATGAGCATCGTATTTTTTTTAATTGGAAAAGTAATTTAATTGTTTGATGTCTGGGTTGCATGCCGTACTCAAAAACACAAACTTCACTTACATACTTACTAAGATCAGCGCGGTCCTGAATAACAGTCTCCAGATGGTTGAGGTCCCCTTGTACTCTTGCTCCCACGCTAAGGCGAGGACTTACCCTACTGCGTTGATGTTCATTAATTTTACATGTCCGATTAATGTGCACTGTACAGTTTGTAGAGTTCGCCGGTAAGCTTTTTCCTCCAAACCCAGCCAATAAAAAAGGGAAAAAAATCACTCGAAAAATGTTGCATTAAAAACGGCAAAGGATATCTTCATTCACCATATCTACCACATTTCGCACATGTATGACGTTGAAAAACAACATGACAGCATATTACTTTCCCTAAGTCCTTTTTGGACATCAAAGGTCTCTGAGAGATGGTTTCCGAACTTTGCAGAGCAGCCAGCGTTCTCCATTGTCATTCTGCACAATCTGACGAGTTTAACATGGATACTGAGACAATGGCTCTGTATAGCTCGTCTCTATAAATGCTGTCGTATGTGGCCTTAAAATCGATAAACACATGGTGCATATGAACTTGGGTATCTTGAGTTTATTCCAGGATCTATTGTTGTGTGCATATCTGGTCGATTGTATACTTACAGGGTTTAAAACCCCACAGATATAACAGATCTTTGATAAATGGAGCTCACACAAGATGGCAGATAATATTTATATGGCATGTTAAGGAGACTGATTGCTCTATAATTGCGGAGTTAGGGGATCTCTTTTCTTGTAGATGGGGTGAATGGTACTTAAGTTGCACTCTCTAGGTATTCTTTCCGCCGATCAAATTTTAAACATTAGTTAAAAACATGCTATCTTCCAAGGTCGTCTCCCGCTAAATAAAGTACCTCAGAAGGTAGTTAAGTAGCCAAGCAGGTGGGCCGTCCAGTATAGCAACTTTGTTGTATGTTATATACTTAAACTTGAATATTTCTATCGCTATCCATACTTCATTTTAGTCTGGTACATGCAAAGAGGAAATTTCCTTGCTCCTTCCCCCATTTAATAGTCTGCAGTCGTTTTTCCATAACTTCAATACTGACGGTGTCAATACTGACTTTTCTTCTTCATATCTATAGGCTTCTGTTCAGGTTATTCTATTCTGTTATTGACACGTTCTTTCTACTTTTTGGTAATACTGCCAAATACATGCTGTTTCTTTTCATCCGATGAATACGATGTTCTTCACCCTTCTTTAGCTCTAAGAGCTTTCGTTCTTCTATACAGTGCCGCTTCGTGGGGGAGTTGCTTCCGTTCTAAAATTGCCTGCATTTTCGATCAAGGTATGGTTTCCGTGGTGGTCAATTTGAACATGGTCAATTTGATTGGCGGTTTGATGATCAAGTGATTAATGTGTTGGCTATATTAATGTGCTGTCCAGCAACAAATTCAATTAGTCGTAATCCGTTCTCACACGTAGTTTCGTGGCGGCTTTTTGACTGAGCTGCCAAAAATTTCAACTCTTTGTAGTTTAAGACATCATACTCCGGACATTGTTCGTAAGTTTTGTTGATGAGCTCGTAGAAACATTTTTTAATAGGGTTCGGCAAACGCCGTAGGGTCACAGTTTTCCGTTCCTCTTTTGCCCGGCCCATCCCACCGTACTTCCAGAATAAGGATGATATCTGTTTTATAGCATTCGAGAGCCTCTGCTACTTGTTCGTTGAAACAAAACTTGTTGTTTCAATCTGCAGTGTCTTCAACCGTTGATTCGTCCTTATTCCTTTTGCTTTGCAACAATTAGCTTTTTACGTGGAAGGTTAGTTAACCCGATGCACAACCACCGATCTAGGGGTATCACCAATAATAATAACTTTGATGAATGTTTGTTCGGAATCAGGCTCTAGAAGCAATGCCCACACGGCGCTTTATTTTCGAGCCGTTAGGCAATCTTCGGTTCGGTTCTAATTGAAATGTTAGTGATTTTTTTTACCTCTCTGTTGGTCAATTTCAGGTTTGAAACTAGTATTTAACTGATTTCATGTTTGTTGATGTTCGAGCATTGCTGCCGAAATATTTTTTTTGATATTTTCATTGTGGTCTAATATATTTTAATAATCGCAAAAAAAAAAAGTCTATGTAATCACAAAGCTGTGCAAATACAGCTGCAACAATTTGTATTAATCAGCTCATTTTCTGTTCATGTGCTGGGAGCTGATTTTAATCTAGCTTCGAGATTATCCGTATCCAACTTCGGTTTTTTAAGATTTTTGAGCACATTTTTTTTTGGTTCTAATCAAACTCTTACGTACTTTTTCCCTTGGCATAGATAAAAGTGTCTATAGCCATCACATAGAGTGATAAACATATTTTTTTTTATTTCAGAAATAAACTTCTCTTTCAGTTGCAAGCCCTCATAAGAAAATACGACCAAAATATTGGGGACAAGATCCAAGAGAATGAAAGACTTCAAAAGGTTTACGACCAAGAAAAGCGATCTTTTGATGAATTTTACATCGATTACACCGAAAAGGAAAAAGAATATAATGATCTAGCAACGAAAAAACGTAACGAAGAAAATGCCGAATTCGAGCGGAAACTATTCCTTTTCATGTCAACTCGTGCAGCAACAATTATACAACGCGCATGGCGAAGATACTTCAAAGCCGCCAGAGCTGCCGAAAAGGCTTCTGTCAAGGCCAGCAAGGACAAAAAAAAGAAAAAGAAATAAGAAATTTTCTACTTTGTTTAGGTTTAAAAAAAAACACTTTAAATAATAACAGAAAACTATTTTCGTTTTTTTTTTCTTTTTAATAAAATTTGAGATTTTTCGTAATCGTTTTCATAAATTTTGTATACGTCGTTCTGTTTATGTTTGTTGGAGCAAAAACTTAGTTTGATTTTTATTTCGAGGAAAAAAGGAAACTGCAGAAAAAATGCTTTGAATCCAAAAACTTAATAAACAATAATTTTAATTTATTCCGATAATAATTTGTATAAAAGTATATTCCAAGATTTTTTGTGTATCCATCTAATTATTGTTGTTTTCATATTTTTGTAAATTAAAGACGGGTAAGTTTATTCTAAATTATACTGTAAGTTTTTCATATATATGATTACCTAATAAAAAAAAAAAAGTAATGTACATATATTACAAGTGTACAAGAAAAGGATCCCTGTTCAGCAGCGCATCAAAATGCCTTAGGAGGTGCGAGCGTCCATTTGTTTAAACTTGACAATCCATCACGGATAACATTGCAGAAGAATATTTAAGTTTGATACCGAACGACAGCAATATCAAACGTTTTTTAGTAGAGCCTTTAGGTAATTCATGTTAACGACGCCTTTAACATATGTACATATGTTATACTCCTGCCTAATGTTTGCCTTTCGTATTTTACTGCAGTAACGTTCGATATCTTGTTTTTCTCACAGACAATTAAAATTTTTCTCAACTTTTTTCAGCGTGTGTAACCTTCGATATTCCATTGTGCATTTCTCAGAATACTTTGCTGGCATTATCTTTCGACGTGGCTTCTCCTTTTATTGGTAGTTGAAATATGCAATGCATATAATTACATCGAATGTTACATATTTCTTCCAGGCTTTTGCATTGCTATTGCGTTGTTTGTGGGGTTATTTAAATTTACGAACCTTAAAATCACTCTACAGGCTATCCATTTTGAATCACCTCATTAGAGAGGCCAAAAGCTTGCTGATGATGGTGGTAGTGGATGTTCGTAGGCCTCTGTTGGATATGGAAAACCAGCTGGTTTGCTTAGCCTGAAGTTTCTGTACTATCGGTTTCTTAATACCGAAACTTTCATGGATGCGGGTACTTCTTATATTATGTATATACTATATACTATATCTTACGTTATAACTTTTTTTTTTATATGTTTCGTATATCGCCCAACAAAGCGATGTGTATGTTAAAGCTGAACGAATGAATGTCGATTATAAAATTTTTTTTATCATAAAATACAGCGGAGATCGCGTGCCATTTAAGCCACCCAAAACTGACTCTATGTGTGACATCGTCACCACGATTTATTTGGTGGTTAAAGACAAAGCCTAGGAATTCCGATTTTTCGCAAGAGTTGGTCTTGCTTAGTGTAATATTCTCGCGACCGCAAACAGATCTGTTTAACAACTTATTGCGTAAGTAAGAGCAAGAAAGTTACAACAAGAAATATTTCCAAAAAGAAAGAGAGAGAGAGTAACGTAATTAATTCCAATACATATCACTTGTATTACTGAATTGTAAACCGATATCTTTTATCGTTTTTAGAGTTGCTTGAAGGGCGGTGACGTCGTTGCCTATGAAAGCGCTGTCATCGGTGAAATGCAGACAAATTATTTCGAACTTGTTGCTGTGCTACTTTAATAGAAAATCTTGCAGACATTAAAAAACAACGGATGTTATACACTGCCTTGGTGTACTCCAACTTTAACTTTAAATTGAAGTCTCCAGATATAAGTATTGACTTCGACCTCTAGCATCATCCACGAGCGTATCCAACATACCCTAGAATTCCACAAAGGTGCTGTTTAGAGATGCATAATTAATGTAGATATGTATTTACTATTCCGGTTTTCATCATTATTTTCTTCAAAGCCATATCCTCCACAGGCTCAGATAGCAGCTCTTTGTGTATCATCAGCTACCCAAACTTTGTTATCGAAATTTCTATACTGCTCGCATAATACAGCAACATCTATTTTCAACTCGCGAACGACTTGTGGCAGAAGGTCCAATGAAGCTTTGCAGTGGTATAAATTTAGTTGTAGCACTTTCATATTCTTCTTGCGGCTTTTGTAGCTTCTTGGTATACAGAGCATATTGCGTTTCCTGTCGCGTATTTGATGTTGCTACTCCCCTTCTCTTGCAGTTCTAGAACACGTAGCCTCTCTGTCCACACTTGAGTCAATCATCACTTCTTTTTAACATATTTTTAAAGGCCTTTGCTAGATGTCCGAAGTTAAGCCACTTAACATCGTAGTGATACAACTTTTTTAGGTATTATTCATGCCGTTCATCCGAGATTTGTTCTTCTAATCCCCAGAAACTTTTAGACATTATTTATCAGGAGGTTAATGACTGTAGTTAGCGTTCCTACATAGGCTAAACTCATAGATTTAACGTATGAAGTCCGCATACCTTGCACTGCTTAGGCTTAGCAGATCTTTTCTTTGTAGCGACGTCATCCAGGTTCTTGCACTCAATGACCACCTCGTGCATTAGGGATCTCACTTTCTCCATTTTCTTTACAAATTTTGTTAGTGCACCTACACCTACCTACAACAACGTTTCGGTAAACCAACGTCAAAATTCTTACTTCGGAGCCTTGCTTAGCATCGTTGGTATTTGTGTATTTTGTGTTTGTTTGTGACTATGACTATGGAATTCAGTGTGGACATAGCCAATATATGCAGTCTAAAAAGAAATCACTTTTTTTGCGTACGTCCAATTCTGTAAGTACAGACCAGCAGTTTTGACAAAACTGGATACCAATTCGTTCTTTAACGAGTTCGATGCGATGTCTGACTCCATTTTAATAATTGTATCCCTATATCCTCATACTGAAATCGTTTTTACGTGAGATCTCAATAAACACAATTGTGGGTGGCAGAAACTTGGAAGTTGTAACGACTATTAGAAATTGCAGGTTGCAATAGATTTATATATTTATAAAGCCTTGAATCTTTTGTTACCCACTCTAGAAAAGAAGAATTTACTCATGTTGCGAATGCGATTGCATTAAAAGCACAGACAAATGTTGAGGAAAAGTAAACAATCTAAATATTACGTAGCTGTATTGAAAATTTATTTGGACACACGTTTTGTAACATATTAAATAATAAAAAATTTGGAATGGCTACAGAGAATTTACTGGAAACAGTACAGGATGTTGTGCAACTGCGGTTAGTGCTCTATATTCTTCAAAAATTCTTCAGATCAGATTAAGTGTATCATCTCAGTCTTTCTCAGCAAGGCAACCATACTGTTGTTTTCTGTTGGAATAAAGTAGAGTATAAATCTGAAAATCGTCATATGTCACTTCATACTCAGTAGATACTCCTTGTGAGTTCCTTTTACTGAAAATTGTCAGTCTTTCGTAAAATGATAAATACGCGCTTCAGTGATAAAGTGCCTACCATACCAGCACCCGCCAAGTCAGTACCGAGTATTTTTAGCCTGATATGAGCGTAAGCCGGACACTCACATAGGTAGTGCTCCACGTGTGTCGTCATCACTGTCTAAAGCAAAATAAATGACTGAGTGTATTGAACAAATGATGGATAGCGGATTGTGAGTGTGAAATTTGTTGGTGCGTTGGTCCACATCTGTAAATACAAGCAGTTCTTTTTTCATTTACTGCAACACAGGTAGATCTCTGCCCACACCTCTCAGACCAATCTTGCCTGTGTAACAAGTGCCATTATACTTTTCTCACTATAGTCTCGCAATTTACATGTGTGTGATTAAGCTTACCAAAATCCACCATAATGTAATCCCTGTTCCAATCTGGAATTTAATGTCATGGCTTCGACATTCTGTACAGAATGTAGAACGGTGTGTTGAGACCTGTGCAAAACAACAAAACAACACTTTCGCAATCGTATAGTAGCAAGAGTATTTTAAGATCTTAACATTCAAAAATCGGTTGATCCAGATGGTATATCTCCCCTTCTTCTAAAGAGGTGTTCTTCTACGCTGACAAAACCCTTGCGTAAACTTCCTCATCATTTCTAGTCTTTATGACTCTGACGTTCCTGAAAAAGGCGATCTTCTTCACACTCATTCTACGGACCCATTTCACTTACATCCTTTCGCACTCGTGTAGAAGCAAAAGTACTTAAAGATCTTAATATTCGTACACTCGGACTAGTATCTCCCCTTCTTCTGAAGAGGTGTTCTTCCTCGCTGATAAAACCACTGCGTAAGCTGTTTTATCAATCCTACTCCTTACTGGTTATACGGTTTTCGAATCAACACCAAAAAAGTGAAACCAAAGCGTTGATATTTCTAAGATATTTGACAAAATATTAGATTTCGGAACATTCCATTAAACTTGTCTTGGATGGTTTCAAGTCTGATATTCACAAAATTAATCCTGGTGTGCCCCAGGGCTCTTGCAGACCTGCAGTGCTCTCTGCAAGAATATCGGTTCCCGAAAACTCATGTCCTTGCTCTTTGGCTGTAGGACGGGAACGGCTTTCAAAATACAATACTGCCTGCTGTCGTTAAAGCGAAATTTAAATACCCAGCCATTATCCATGAATTAGTGTCAATGACAACTAACTTTGGAATGACCACATTTCGATGTCATCAAAAATGCTGTGAAATATCTAGGTTTCGTCAATCGATGTAAGATATACTTCACCAACTCTTATTAAGCTTTGATATACCACCTTGATCAAAAAGTTATTCCCGGAATAACCTTTTTTTTGTTAAGTTGGTACATCTGTTGTTGATATTCCTTCTAAATCTAAACGTCATAGCTTGATTTTTGCAAAAGTTGCGTAGCCAAGTGTACATCTATCTCTGTGTGTGTTGGCGATTTTTTACAATTTTAGAAATGGATTTAAATTTGCAACAACGAACTTGTATTCAATTTTGCGTAAAAAACGAATTTAATGGTGGGTTAACGTTGGAAATGTTGGAAAAGTGTTTCGGCAAAGATTTTCTAAAGAAAACGGTCGTTTACCAGTGGCACGAGCGGTTCAAAAGTGGCCGTGAGACAATCGAAGATGATGAACGCAGTGACAGACCATCGACATCGAAAATCGACGATGTGGTGGGAGTGGCCGTGGTGTAGTGGTATATGCATAGACTCCTCAAGCAGAGGGTTGCGGGTTCGAATCATGTGCGAGGCAATCTTCTGACAAAGTCTTTTCATAGAATTTGTATGTAGTTATATGAAAATCCCGTCGGTGTGTTGACGTCGCAAAGAGATAATTTGCGAGGCTGAATCCGATCCCGCATTCATTAAAAGGATCATTACTGGAGACGAGACGTGGGTTTATGAGTACGACACGCAATCCAGACATCAGGCAAGTGAATGGTGTTCACCAAATGAGCCGAGACCAAAAAAACCACGTCGTCTTCAGTCAAAAATAGAAGGGAATGCTTACGGTTTTCATTGATTATAACGGTATAGTGCATCATAAATTTTTGCCAGAAGGCTAGACAGTAAACAAAGGGTATTATTTGGGCGTTATCAGACGTTTGCGCTAAGCAATTCGCCAAAAACTGTGGGCAGAAAACTCGTGGATTTTGCACCATGATAACGCACCGTCGCATAGTGCCATAATTTTTCGTATTTTTTTTTTGACAAAAAATGCAACAAATACCATCCAACAGCCAAAGAATTTTCCTGATTTGGCTCCCTGTGACTTCTTTCTATTCAATCGAGTTAAAAAACCACTACGGGGAACGCGTTTCAGCAGACGAGAGGAAGTAATGGAAAGATGCAGGAAGCACTAATGGACATACCGAAAATCGAATACAAAAAAAAAATGTATTTGTATTTTTATTTTTCTGAATAAATTCCGATCAAGATGGTATAAGGCAGTATCCCCATAAAATTGTGGTACAATGCCCACATCTGGTCGGGTGTGCCCAAAACATTTCTAGGCCTGCTAGATAAAATCCAAAGCCATGCGATAAAACTCGTAAGTGATACTAACATCACACAGACAATGAACATCCTCGAAAACCGACGTAATGTCTCGTGTCTCAGTCTATTCTTTCGGTATTTCCACTATCAGCGCTCCATAGAAATCGCAAGTAGCATTCCGCCCCTTAAAACTTTTAACTCTAACAGTCGTCTCACTATGAATATTGTTCATCAGTACTCAAGCCCACTTTCGGAAGTACTCCAAAATATCGTGTTTTTTTTTTTTTTTTGCTAAGCCGTACAACTCACTTATGGAATGACCTGCCAAGCTCTTTATTCCCTAAAACTTATAGCTTGCAAACATATAAGACCAATGTACATCTGTACCTCTTTTTTTTTCCTCCTTAAATTGCCTTTGCTCGCGCTGTGTTCAGACATTTTAAGCGTACACAAATGTTTGTACTTCTTTTCTATTATATTTGTATTTGTATTCGTTTGATTCATAATTGGATCTCACCACATGAGAGACCCCTGTAATGTGGTAAGGCTAAATTACAATTAGAGGGTGGCAGGTATCAGGAGGGCTCCGTTAGCGATCCTGTGTGGGTTTTCTGTCCCCTACACCATTCAGGACTCAATACGGGTCGCATAACGCCTTGCCCTGTGGACAGGACGCTTACTTATGGACGGCATCCACACGCCCTGTCACAAAAATTTCACTGTGCTTGTGTGTTTTTTTCCGTCACACCCTCTGTTTTTGCCACTCTTGGTCTTGCTTATTGCTTATTGGTTATTCGCAGCTAACCTACATAGCTACAGATCGTTCATCTATCCGCCACCATGCTGACTCTCCTTGTAGCCTAAGCTCAGCCCCAAAGGTCTCCATTATTGTCGAATGGAGTAATCGACACATTACATTCCTCAAGCATAATTCTGGCGACAATCATGAGCTGGCGCATGCTCTCTAACAAGTCATCTCTTGCTGCCTTAAGTAGCTAGACAGGTAATAAAGTAGGCCGTCCAATTCAACACCTTTCTTGTACTTAAGCTTGGATATTGCTGTCGCTATCCTCACTTCATTTTGGTAGCGTAGACAGATCTTTTGACTTTCATCATCCAGGTTGAATGGTTCGTTCGGCTTGACAGCGGGATTTGGCTTGTCCTTAACATTTAAAGGCACACAGAAATGTTTTGTCTTGTTGCCTTGACACGTCCTTATTACCTTTTAGTAGAAATTCTAAACATAGTTTCTTTTCATGCTCTTTCTTTTTCTTCAGAGACCCCGATGTTCTTTCACCCTTTTAGCTTGACAACAACGAGGTGGTGGTCAAAGTTTATGTTCGTCGCTTGAAAAGTTCGAACATCTAAGATGCTAAAGATGTGTCTTCACCGTCATGTTCTTTTGTGCATGTTAAGGTAGTGGAACCGTTTGACAGCTATATAGATATTCAGCCTAGAACCAAATTAAATTAGGCTTAATCGTAGAGAAAGAGTGGCGAGAGGGCACCGGTGAAGGCAAAGACGTGGTTGTCAGCCAAACAGGTAGGTAATGGAAAAATTTTGTTTCTAATCGCAAAGGTAATCACCTTGTAATTACCACCTTTTTGGTTCGCTTTTGGAGCCCTCAAAGAAACGCTTGGAGGCCAGCGTTTTAACGACAACGAAGTGGTGGAAGCTTTTGTGCTCCAATGGCTATAAGAACATACGAAGAGTTTTTACGGTGATGGAATATAGAAGCTCCCAATTCGATGGAAAAAAATATGTTTCTAGGGTGGGAGAATATGTAGAAATCTCATAAGTATTTGTAAGTGTAATTTAATTTCATTTTAATATATTTGAAAATTATTTGGTATTTTCTCTATTTTTTTTTTCCTCGAACTTTACACAATCTGCCTTCTATGTACTTGTTTCATTAAAACAATGTCCTGCCTTCTTCCGGCCTCTACACCGATGACGGGTACGCTGTTGAGGGTCGGACAACATTGCTCTTGATGGCAGTGTTCGTTGGAAGATGGCTTTATTTTGGATGTTTTATTTCTTTATATAAACTTAATTAAATAAAGCTAGATATTTTTTTAAATATTTGCTATATCCTCGTATAAAGTTCAGCCCATTTTGCTTTTGTTTTGTAACATTACTTTCTTTTCAAATCCATTTGATGGTTGAACATTTTAATTTTGAAACATTTTGTAAATCTGGTCCAGTCAATAAACCATGTGGTTTGGCGAGCTAACAAATTGTCAAGTTCAAAAAATTGTATACGAAGCAAATAAAAATGTCAAAGAACTAAATACGATCACATTTTAATGTACAAATCAATTAAAAGATATGAAATGAAAACTTCATCATTGTTAAAGATTTCGTTTATTCGCATCCATACCTTAGCTCGTAGCTCGCTCACCATCATAACTCTTCCAAAAACTTCTATTATTGGTGAAAGAATCTCCCAACCGAAGGCAAATAAAAAAATCGAAACACAACGAAGCAGAAATTTCACCAACTGCTCGTTCATTTCCAATCTACCCTCAAACGAGTCGAGTAGGGTCCGTTTTGGTGGGCGGTCGTGCTTAAGCTTTTTGAGCACACGACTTTTCACAATCTTTTTGTGAGAAAAAAAATTAAAAAAAAAAAAACAAAAAAAAATCATAAAAATCTTACAAAAAACCCAAACAAAAAAAAAATTGTAAAAGTAGCAAAAATCGAGCAAAGTGTTGAAAACGTGAGTAGTGTATATGTGTGTGTGTGGTGAAACCATAGTGTGAAAAGATGATCAAATTTTCCGTACTCCGCCAATTGACGTAGTCATTTTTTGTGTTGCTAAGTGTTGCAGGGAGAATGGAAAGTTTTTTTTTCTTTTCGTTTATAAATTTCTAGAAACGATTAGACCTTTTTTTGTTCCATTTACACGAACGCGTGGTGAAAATAATTTCTTATTTCGTATTCTTGTCTCGTTGCAGTTTCTTTTAAGTTTTTCTTTTGTGTGAATTGAGAAAAAAAGCCAAGCAGCCAGGCAGAGTATAAAAGACAAAAAAAGAAAAGAAAAATGAATTCAACAGGACCCAACTACCAAATGGCATCGCTGTACGTTGGTGACTTACACCAGGATGTCACCGAGGCTGGTCTCTTTGAAAAGTTTTCATCGGCTGGGCCCGTGCTATCGATCCGTGTCTGCCGCGACATCATTACACGTCGTTCGTTGGGATATGCATATGTCAATTTTGCCCAACCAGCGGATGGTAAGTTTTTTCTTTTCATATTTACATTTAGTTTTATGTTAGCGTCGTCACGAAGGCGAAAGGGATTTTTTTGAGATGAAATTTAAGAAAACGGGCTAACACGTGGTCATTTTTTTTTTTGGTTGCCTCGTTGTCACTGAATCCACGCGAAGGGGCGAGGGAAGATTCCATTGTGACTAATATGGTTTGTCGTCCATTTTGTTTATTTTTCGTCAAGTTCTTAGGTTGGCCATGTTTGTTGTGGAATCGGTTGTGGATATTGCAGATTTTTTTTTTTTTTTGAATGGAATTTCCCTTTTCCAATGGAAAAGTGGTCTCTCTTTGTTTATTGTTCTACTAGTATATATTCGTCCTTGTTCCACAATTGTGGTGACGCGTTTGAGTAGCGCTGATATGAAATCTGTAAACATGTCGCGTTGCCTTGGTGTAATGTATGCCTAGTTTTGAGTGATATAAGAAATTTTGTGAAAATGCAAAAGAACAGAGTTGCCAATGCTATTGCCTCTGCCACGTTTTAAAAGTTGATTCAGTGCAAATGATGAAAAAGAGGGAGATTCTCTGGGTTGACTTTAATAAGGCTTTCTCTTTAGACAACCTTCACAGATAGAATTGTTTTTCTTTTATTTTGAATTCAATTTTCTTTTTCTTGTGTCAAATAATAAAAATTGTTTTACAGTCTCTTGTTTCGCCTTATCCTCGAAATAACATATTGTCTTCAGTTTATCTCAGTACTAAGATTGCTTTAGATCTCACGTAAGAAACAGAACACCCGCGGATTCGACAGCAAATGTTCTGGCAATCTATCAACTTTGATCATTATCCATATTTTGAGGAATGCGTTTTGCGACTTCCCTAATTGCTCTTTAACTAAAAGAAATATCAAAGGATGGTGTTTCATCGTCATTGTGGCGTGTAGAAGGCTGCAAGTTTAGACTCAGAGTATTCGTTAGACAAACTTGTGTCTCATCCAAGTGGAAACATATAGCGGACGCTTTTAGATTAGAATTCCTTTGTCATATAAAAAGTAAAAATACCATTATACAATGATCTCGTAATTTAGGGCCAAAAGATTGTTCATGTGCTAAGTAGAAAACAAATTATACTTTTTGCATTGTTTTATTTAATTACTGACGTTTTCAATGGCTGTTGCTTAGCTCAACAGACAACCCTCCAGTACAGACGACTCGGTACCTACGTTTTAACGCCACTGCAGCTACAGATACGCATACGTACATGCAAAGTTTCTTTTTTTTTTTACCTCTAAACTGGCTGTTTTTTTTTCGTCTGCGTATACGAGCTTTTGAAAGAGGGTGCTCTGGAGTTGATTTGTGAGCTCAGCAAAATTCTTTTAAGAACGATGTTAGAAAAATCACATGATGGCCCATCGCCTTTTCTGACTTTAAAAATCTCTCTTTTGTCATGGACGGCCTTGACGGAGAGGCGTGCGTTCTCTATCGTCCCCCTGCTTGGCGAAGTTCAGGGGATCTCCCTTCTTCAAAATCGGAAAAACAAGGTTGAGATTACCTTCGTAGGGTACACTTTCGTCGACCGTGGGTGGCAAGCCTCTATGTTGCAGGCAGTATAAACGAAGGCTCAGGTTTCCATTATGCGAACTAAGCAATGTTACTGTACACTGCACACTGCACAAATAGACACTTGTGCTAAGTGATTTCTGTCTCTGTTGAGGGGGATGGGTGATGTGGTGGGTGCAGTGAGTGTTGAAAAATATTATGAGTATTGTCATATGTCCCGGAGTTAAAATAATTTGAAGTTGTTCCTGACAGTTGTAGACATATAAAACCTTCGGAAAAAAGGTTAAAATGCCTTTAGCAAACGGAGCGAGCCACCCATCCCATACTTTAAATACACCAGACTTTCTTACAAGTGCCTGCCTGAGAGTTTTTGGTATACACTTATTCAACTATGAAACTTCGTTTAAAGCGCCAGGTGGCAAAATTGTTCTCAACTATAAACAAATGAATCTATGATTAGATAGTTGAATGCCAGTGGAGGAGAGAAATTGCGAAAAAAAGTTAGATCCCTTTGAAGAGTTGCTTAAAGCAGTGGTGCATGTTTATGGAGATTTCAGAAAGCAGGTTTAAAACCCGGGTGTATGAGTCACATAAACAAAGGTGGATTAAAAAAAAAAAAAAACTAAAGTTTTATTAAAAAAAATAATAAAAAATAAATAATAAAAAAAATTTTTTCATTTCCTCAAGAAAAAATATATTAAAATATAAAAAATATTATATGGTTATTAAACCAGAAAAAAAAATTGCTTAGTGCACATAATGGAAACCCGCCCCACTTAATTGAGAACAAAATATTGGCACTATAAAACAAGAATGAACCGATCAAAGTTAGTCAGTCTAACGACTACAGTGCGCGACAAAAGTCTACGCACGACCCCCATTTTTGCAACCTAACAAGTTCAAAAGCGTTATGAAAAAATTTAATGATGCAGTTTTGTTTCAAATCTACACTATAAAGTAAACGAATTTAACAACAACTCACAAAAAACGAAAAATAAATAATGACAAAAGCCTACATACGCCCGGCATTCCATGCCGGAAAAGTGCGTTTTTTGAATTTTTCCATTTGTGGAAATCAGATTTGTGTCACTCAGTTATAGTTTGGTCAGCTACACTAGGTATTACCTGTGACAATGGCCTCTTGAAGAGAAATTGCGGTTGAAGTGCGAGATTCAGTAATAAAATATAGAAAAGAAAGGAAATCGTTTGGTGAAACTGAAAATTTACTGGATTTAAGCAAGTCAAACAATATACAATAACTTCAAAAAGACCGGTAACGTCGAAAACAAACCGCGCTGTTTCCGCCCAAAGAAGCTGAATCGCCGAGATGTCAGTTTTATCATGAGAGAAGTAAGAAATAATCTAAGAATGAATGCCAATATGCGGTCTGAAGAGTTGACAGAAAGCTCAAATACAATTGTGTATCCACGCACAGTTCAGAGGGCTCTCAATAGTAACGGTTTCCTTAACAAAACTCCACACAGGAAACCACAAATAAGTGAAAAAATCCGAAAACTGCGCCTAGAATTTGTCCAAAAACACATTGAAAAAGCAATGGATTTCTGGGAGCAAATTTTATTTACTGACGAATTAAAATATATTATAGGTATATTTGGAAGTGATGGGAGAGCTAGAGTTTAGATAAAGAATAACACAGCAGTGAATCCAAAAAAATTGATTTCTACGGTAAAAAAGCATGGTGGTTTGGGGTGCTGTAGCTGCTACTGGCGTAGGAAATCTAGTCTTTATCGAATGTAATATGGATCGCTATCAATACAAGACTATTTTAGAACAAAACCTGAAAGCATTCGTCGACAGCTTAAATCTTGGCACGCGTTGAATCCTCTAACAAGACAATGACCCCAAGCACACCACTCAAATTGTGAAAGATTGGCTACTTTACTACGCCCCAAGACAACTACACACACGCAGGATATGCCATAAGTAGTGCCCCAATGCTAAAACAGAAGCTCCAAGAAGTGTGGCAAGCCTAACAGTTAATAAACTAAATAATTTGGTTGGTTCAATGCCCAGACGCTTCCACACAGTTGCACGTGGTGGACCTAAAAAATATTAAATTTATCATTTACAATAGATTTACCTAATGAATTAAAGGTCTTTATGTTATTTAATATGCCGTATGTAGACTTGTCATTATTTATTTTTCGTTTTTGTGGATCACTTGTTAAGTTTTTGTTAAATTCATTTTTTTATAGTGTATTATTTAAAAAATGGAGATTTGAAACAAAACTGCATCATTCGATGTTTTCATAATGCTTTTGAACTCATTAGGTTGCAAGAATGGACGTCGTACGCAAACTTTTGTCGCCTTTTTTTTTTCAAACTCATTCGTGTGGGAATCATGGGTCAGCACAACTTGCACATGATAAAAGTATTGGAATTGCAGCGACAGCTGTATATACAGCTGTACGGCTGTGTATGTAGAGGCAGATGCACATCATATTTGAGTTTTGATTTTAGAGCAAAGATAAACTAACATTTCTACTGATCGCCTCTATTCGCGTGACCCTGTCTGTTAATACGTGGAATTGTCATCAATGGCAATTTTCCTTCTTTTTACACAAAACCCGCCCGTTTTACAATAAAAATGGCCATCCACATCACACACGCGTGCAAAAATCTCTCTCTTCTAGCAACTTTACCTGTAAATTGCTTTCATTCTTCCAAATGCCAGAAAGTTAGAGAGATGTTAAAATGTCGGTAATTCACATACAGTGTATCTGTAGGAAATTAAGGGTTTGCAAAAGTGTTAGTAGAGTTTGACATCTGGATTAGTTCTCTATGTTTTAGAGCTGATGTCTAAAATTTACCTTCAATTTTTCAATAATTTGCCTTTTACTGAAAATACAAACATGTGGTTTTTAGATGTACATACATATGTACATAAAAACATAAAAATTTCTCCCGCCGAACTTACATGGATTACCTTTCGTCACATAGTCCGTTATTGAAACGGGAAAATTTGAAGCCAAGCAGATTTTTTGTATTTTTATTGGGAAGTATGTATGTACACTTAGAAACATTCAGTTTCGTACGAAAAATACTTTGCGAATTATTCGTTATTCTCGAAAAAATAAAAATATTTTCTCAGTTTATTTATTATTTAATTTTTAAATTTAATCGAATAACTCAGAAAAACATAAATAAAAAAACTCATTTCATTTAAAATCAAAAAAATTAATGTCAAATGATATAAAGGTAAGAACTTAAGAAACATTTAGTTTCGTACGAGGCTTAGTTTACTTAAGAAAACTTTAAAATTAATAAATTTAATACCGTGTAGGATTTCCTTTGTGCTTAATTACAGCTGCGAGCCTACTTGGAAGCGATTCAACCAAATTTTTGGTTATATTTAATGGAATTTTATTCCACTCTTCCAATATGAGTGTTTTAAGCTTCTTTTTGTTTTTCATTGACCTTGTTTTAATTATCTGTCTTTCTAAATGTTCCAACAGATGTTCGATAGGGTTAATGTCTGGACTCTGGGGAGATTTTTCAATGCATTTTCAGCAGTTGTATAAAAGCCAGAGAAGTACGTTCAATGCGTAAAAGTGAAACGTGTCCTTAATTCTCAATTTGTTGGCTGAATCTTTTAAATTTTCTTTGAGAACATTAAGGTACATATTGCCCTGGATGAATATTAAATTTCCAACACCCCCCCCCCCCCCCCCCCCCCAGCATAGCTCACCAAACCATAACACTTTGTCTACCATGTTTTACAGTCGCGGACAAGTTTTTTTGTAAGGTAAGCTTCGTTACGTCTCCGGTAGACTTTTTCCTGTTTTTTGTCATTTCGGAAAAGTGAGAATTTGCTTTCATCTACGAATATGACATTTTTCCAGAAGTCTACTGGCTTATCTTTGTAAGTTTTGGCTGACCAAAGGTTTTCTACAACATACACGTGAATAGTAGCCATGTTTCTTAAGTGTGCGCCTGTTTGTAATTGGGTTCACGTTGGTTCCATTGAAATCAGTTAACATCTTACTCAATTCCACTGAAGTCAACTTGGGATTTATTCCTAATTTCACGAAGAATAAATTTTTGTGCAGACTTAGTTATTTTTCTGGATGCCTTGTTGCCACACACATTTCCTTCCGTCTTCAAAGAACCGTTTAGAAATATATTGTACAGTTGACTTTTGAAGATGTATTATTTTGCCTATTTCAACAAAAGATTTTCCATCCTTTCGGTGTAAAATTGTCAACGATCGTACATCTCGCTTATATTTTTACCCATTCTAAGAAACCAAATTATTAACATGGAAATTAATTCCAAAAAATAAAAATACCTTTATTGTTTACTACTTAAAAAACGCACTTAAAAAATTAATCGGATAAATCAAGCGTTCAAAGCTTAAAATTCTGATCTGTAGTTGCACTTACTTCCGTGGTACGAAACTGAATGTTTGTTCTCCTTGCAATGTAAAGTTATGATGACATGTAAAATGACAAATTGTTAAGTTTTCTATATATATATATATATATATTGTGAAGAAAATGAACTAATGAAGTGATTACATGATGACTCGTTAACGGAAATGCAAATCCTTCAATCTAAATTGGGAGTTTTTTTTCTGAAAAAGCAATCCGTACGAAACTGAATGTTTCTAAGTGTACATATGTAGATATTTGATGCTTTATTTAAATAAAATCAGTTATCGAATAGTAGTTGACGAATTGCATTAGAATTGACAATTCGCCAAAAGTAAATAAATTTTAATAGTTTTGCGGATGTAGTGTGTGTTTCCGCTTCTGTATCATTCAAAGATCATCAAATAGAAATCAATTTGGATCGTACAGATCTCTCTCCAACAAATTGTTTGATCAGTGTAGGGCAGCAGAAACTGAATTTTTGTATAATACGTTCTCTATTTTGGGTACCCAAATAAAAAAAGTCTTGACAGATTTACAATTGCTTGTAAGTTCATAAAATTATTTCAGTCATCAAAGTCAAGGTATAGACACATATTGGGTATATATTTTAATTCGTGCGGTTTTTTTTTTTTTCAAAATTTGAACGTTTATTTAAGAAAAACATGTACAATAGTATTATTCAAAGTATTGCCCATCTGAAGCTATGACTTTTTCCCATCTTTCTGGCAATTTGTGGATCCCATCCCAAAAGAACTGCGCCGGCTTTGCAGCCAAGAATGAATCAAGCCAATTTTTGATATTCTGCTCTGATGTGAACCGTATTTCAGTGAGGGCGTTCTGCATCGACCGGAACAAATGGCAGTCAGAAGGGCAAGGTCTGGGCTATAAGGCGGGTGGGGTAAGAGTTCCCATCCACTGTTTTCCAAATAGTTCTTAACCGGAATAGCAACGTGGGGCCGAGCGTTGTCCTGATGGAAAATTGTTGCCTCGTGTCTGGTCGCATATTCCGGGGGTTTTTCGGCTACTGCTCTCTTCAAACGGATTAATTGTGTTCGGTAGCGTTGTCCATTGATGGTTTCGCCCGGTTTTAGCAGCTCATAATACAGCACACCCATCTAATCCCACCAAATACAGAGCATTACCTTCGCGCCATGGATATTCGGTTTTGCCTTTGATTTGGCTGGTTGGCCGGGTTTCACATATGATTTTTTGCGCTTGGGGTTGTCGTAATGGATACATTTTTCATCACCAGTAACAATCCGATGCAAAAATGACTTCCTTTTTTGGCGTTCCAGCAGCATTTCGGACATGCAAAACCGCCTTTCGACGTCTCTCGGCTTGAGTTCATGTGGAACCCAATTTCCTTGCTTTTGAATATATCCAACTGCTTTTAAACGTTTTAAAATGGCTGCTTGAGTGACGCTCAACGATTCTGTGAGCTCTTCTTGTGTTCGGCAACAATCTTCATAGAGAAATGCTTCAAGTTCTTCATTTTCAAACTTTTTTGGCTGCCCAGGACGTTCATCGTCTTCCAAGCCAAAATCACCACTTTTAAATCGTGCAAACCACTTTTGGCACGTTCGCTCAGCTAGCGCATGTTCACCATAAACTTCCACAAAAATATGATGACTTTCGGCAGCAGTTTTCTTCATGAAGGAGAACTCCCCGCAAAAAACACTTTTTCAGGCACAAAGTTCGACATATTTAAGTGAAAAAAAATTATTTTTGTTTACGCTTCAAATGAATGACATATACTGAAATGAAGTACAATGACAGTAGCTTTCCAATGCATGTTCCAATGGAATTATAACAATGGAATAATACAAGTTACGCCATCTCTTAGCAAATCGCACATATTAAGTTATAGACTTAATATATATGTATATGTGGCCTTGCATTATCATGCAAGAGTACAAACCATTGTCTGTTAACCAACCGGCAACTCCTTATATAAGTACATGTTTTGTAGCTCCAAGTATTTATTGTTTCACCGGATTTAGGAAGGTTTTAGGGTATAGCGGCTGCTGCACGCGACAAAACCGTCACTATAACCTTTCGCATTCGTTTAGGTGTCATTGTTGTCCATATGGCCACAGAAACGAACGAAATTTATTAAACAACTGTCAAAATGGCCAACGATTTCAGCTTTGCATTGCTATTGTCTATAGCACACGTATAGTGTGCCAATATGACCGCCTTATTTTTCTTGGACACATATGAACAGAGTGCAACATCACCTTCGTGGAATCCAAATAACGTGCTAAGTAGCGGACGGGTCCTATTTTTACAAAATTCCTTTGGAATAAATTTTTTATTCGCACGTACTGTGCTTACATATGCGGTTCTCTGAGTAAAAAGCGTCTTCGCAAACTCCATCGTAGTAAAAAAATTATCTGCATAAATTGTGCGGCCCGTATGCATATATGCAGCACAACTTCCTGCCCTTGATTCACCTCACGTTGCTGATCCTGCTGCTTACCAGAGTAAATCATTCCTTTCAATGGAAAGTGTGATTTGGAGTCACACAACCACCATACTTTTATGCCATATTTAGCCGGTTTTGAAGGTATATATTGTGTAAACCTCTTACGAGCTCTGTACG
This sequence comes from Volucella inanis, assembly GCA_907269105.1. NCBI lineage: Eukaryota > Metazoa > Arthropoda > Insecta > Diptera > Syrphidae > Volucella > Volucella inanis. Next base: position 102,131,714 of record OU026157.1, on the reverse strand, counting down.
GAAACAGTTGTTCATCGACTGTCAAAGAATCGTGTGGTATGTAAATCGCTTCTAGGTTCGCTTGCATCATTGTCCAGACATCATCAATTGCCGTTGTCTTGCTGCTTTTTTGGCGTTCAAAGCGGATATATTTCTACATAAACAAAAACCGGTCCAAGGGCTTAGCAGCTTTATAAATAGGTGCGTGGGAAGCAACCCATAACTCCTTGGCTGTTTTATTATTTGATTAGCACAGTCCAGCATGCAAAATTATTGCCAAAAATGCATCCATCTCCATCACATACCACTGTTTTTGCTTCTGAGGGTGAGGATCGTTCCATTCCTTGTCACTTGTCCTTTTCGGTTTTTTTTCTCGTAAAATAAGCAATGCAATCGGCTCCGTGATAATGGACTTAAATATTTGTACTGGATCATTTGCTGTTATTAATAAGCCGTTTTTTTTTTTTTTTTTTTTTTTTTTTATATATAATTCACTACATTAGGAGCACGATTTCGTGAATTGGTGGCTAAGTTTGCATCCAAATCGTGCCATTTTTTGCTGTGTAGGAGTCATTACTATCAAGTACAGCATCATCAGCCTCATTTTCCGATTTATCGTCTTCTTCCTCTTCATAATCTACGCTTATCTCGTTTTCGTAATCTGAGTCTTCAATAGAAATTTGTATGTCCAATCTGCTTCTTCATCGTCATCATCATTTACAAATTGAAAACATTTTGCTCATCTGCCTCGTCAAATGTACGCGATAAACTTTCGAATTTAATTTTTTCACTCTCCATTATCTATAATATGAATAAATCTAACGTAATTTCTAACAAATAGTACAAAAACAAGTAAAAAGCAAACTTACTTCAAACGCTATGTATAGTAATTCAGTTTTTTCAAAGTGAAGTAATATTTTCGCTATATTTTGTTTTCCTGCACAAAACATAACTGGACTCTCTAAAGGATTCTGGAGATACTTAACAAATTAACCGCTTACACAGATTCTAGAATTTCACATAATTACGAGTGATAAAAAACAATCATGCAAAAATTGGTTAATCCCAATAAAGTACATAAAAAAAGTAAATGCCAATAAAATAATAAAATTATGCATCGATCACTTTGATTTTTTTTTTTAAACACAGAAAACAATATGCTTCTGGTCGAAGGTATTAAAACGTCACCAAAAAAATATCTGCATTTGTATTTATTAAAATTTTAAGGACGCTGTACGTATTAGGTCTTTCGGAATTCTGTCAAGCATTTTCTCAAGATCGATGAAAACGTTTGTAGAACATTCATTGCATAGCAATGTTTTCCCATTGTGGTATGCTAAACTGCTAGCAAAGTGAGATTAAATGTAATGGAATTTAATAATATTGCGTTGTTGACGTTGTAAACCTCCGTATTCGCGTATGTTACCTTCATAGTATGCGAAATAATTACAATTTCTCTTGTCGTTTTGCCTTTCTATAATAGAACTTTTTAGGCATTAGAGGCAAGCCGAATGATGATTTCGACTTAAGAGAGATTATTTTATTTACACCTCCCAAACCAAGCTGATTTCTTTTATAAATCTTAATATTGAATTATTTGGAGGAAGATCTAGTATATGCCCTTAGAGCTCCGACCATCTGTTTCGAGTTTTTTTTTTTTTTGACTTATTGACTGCATGCGTGTACTTTCTGTTTTTATAGTAAATCGAATTTATTATAATTTTGTAATTTTTTTAATAAGTAGGAAGGATTTTTGTCCAATTCGAGTAAGATTTATTGTAAATTTTATTTTAAGGCTTTTAAGTGTATGTCAGGAGTTGCAAGTTGTCATTGCCAATTTGATTTGTCAACAATTAATAAGGTTTAATGAAATTTAAAAATTTGTTGAGAATTTGCAGCCATCGCCACTTAAATCGAAGAGATTTTATATGTAAAATATAAATATATTATAAATATATTTTATATTATATTTGATTTTACAATGCTTAGAGGTTGCAGAGACCACAAATTGACGTGATTGCTCGGTGATTAATTTTAGAAATTAAAATGATCAGAAATGCTGATCAGAAATCTTGTTTCGGATTTCGTTGGTTAAATGCCAATTATCGATTAGGTTTATCATTCAGTATCTAACCGGCTCACAGAAGCTGTTGTGTTAATTATCGCATCTTCTATGTTAATAAAATCTTCATATATTTTTTCGTTTTATTTGTTCTTTGTTTATATTTTTATTCGACTATTTATATATTTGACGATTTCTAAAAAAAAAAAAAAAAAATAAAATAAAAAAAAATGTGTCTGAAGCAGCAGTGCAAATATTTTCTTACCATATAACACAATGGGTAAAAGTGTTTGCATTAAAATGTTAATGTTCAGTTATCGTTTAACTGAAAACAAGTCTAAATCACCATGTTTGACACAAATCTGCATACGTGTATGTTTCTCTGCATTCTTAAATCTGGTTTTCAGCTAATTCGATTTGCATTTAACTTGATTTAAATAAAGATCACTGCCATCAAGTTCTCAACCTTGAACATGTAAAGCACGATGCACACCTATTTTACATCCAAAGCCCCTGTCTGCGGCCATATACGGATTTGATTGTCTTTCTCACGTTGACGATAGCAGTTGGCACACACTTACTCTTCGTAGTCTTTTCGTTATTCATAATGCGCTTATTTCTGGAATTTTCTTTAAATATGATTACACACGAATACAAATTCTCCAGTGTCGTTGCTTTGCACTCTGCATTGTATATAAAGGAGTGTTCAACTTTCACCTTGAGTGTGATGATTTTCTTGGGAAATTTTCTTTATTTTAATTGCACGCGTATGCGCAGTATTTTTGGTTAGTAGATAGAGATACTCTCGTACTCGTCTTAGGCGTTTGCTGACATAATTTTATTTTAATCTTATTTACACTTTCACTATTTGCAGAGGGAATATTATACCATATATAGCTAAACGATGTGTCTGTGGCAATACCAAATGTGAAAGCATTTTGAGTATACTCGTATCATTGCGTTTATTTGTTTTGATTTTAGTTTATGACATTCAAAAGGTAGGTCTCTGACCTCAGATGGAATATTTGTGGAATAAGTAATGAGTTAAAGGCATCTGGTCTCTTAACTATGCTTAATGGGATGTACATACATATGTATGTATTATACACGTATATACTCGTATATCATACGTCAATTGTCTATTCATAGTCGAAAACTTGTTCTATATGCGTTGTGGATGTTTTTTCTACTGGATTTTTTAAAGAAATTTATTTACAAGGTCGTCTAAAGTATTAATTATTCAACAGCCTAACACCCTTTAGTCGATGGTGGCAATTAATCCATTGATTAAGATTCATGGCTGTAACAGAAAATAATTCAACTTACCCTGCTAGTTTTTGTTTAATGGTTGAAACTAGCAGCATTAGTTGTTTTACATTATATAAAGACAAAATTTTAATTTTGGGTCATTTGTGCGTTGTGTTGCCCACAAAAAAAAAAAAAAAGCGTGACACCTGCCAGTTCAGGGTTATTAAAAATGGAGCACTAAACGAAAGAACAATGTGTCTTCATTGTTGCAATCTGCAGCTATGAGACTCATTCCTGATGGCTGTTGTTAATCGTTAAAATTGTCGAGTTTAATATTCAGAAAATCCACTAATGATAATTCATAAATAAATACATTTATAACGTATCACTTTTTGCATATATGTTAGCAAAGCCGTGGAGGTATTTTACCCGATATGAATTAATAAAAAATCTACAATTTTTAATTAGAAATTTGGACATCTTTTAATCGAGGCAATCCCGATTAACAGAAGTAGTTTTGTTACATTCAAATGTTGTGTTTTTTAATTGGTTTATATGTAGTTACGTCGATATTTTAATTTTTTTTATCTTACTAAGGATTTTCTTTTAAATAGTGTAATTAGGATACCGATTAATTTCGAGTGTGTTTGGAGTAATACGATATCATCATTATGATACCACTTTGTTTAAGAAAATCTCTATTTGGAATACCCGTACTTGGGTATTATTAGGTACAACTTTTCGTACTTATTTAAGTAAATTTGGTATAAACAGAAGTAGTTTTGCTTCCAAATATTTTCTCATCATTTTATTATTTGTAAGATCCATTTTACAGTCAATTGCCCATTGGTCGTTGGATGTATGTAATCAATCCCACGATTAAGACTTATGACTGTTAGATAAATGAACACGACTTACCATGTTACTCGAGATTGGAATTTGATTAACAGAAGTAGAAGGGTTGAAGTGAAAATTTAGAGAAAACTTTGCTAACAGAACCTCAGTTTTGCTACGAAACATTTCCATTGTTATATTGTTTATAAGATCCACTTTACAGTCAATTACCCATTGGTCGTTGGATGTATGTAATCCATCCCATGATTAAGACTCATGACTGTTAGATAAATGAACACGACTTACCATGTTACTCGAGATTGGAATTTGATTAACAGAAGTAGAAGTGTTACATTGTAAAGTTTAGAGAAAATCCTTTCAAAACAGACCCTTGTAGTTTTGCTACGAAACATTTTCCGCCGTTCTATTGCTTGTAACATCCACTTTACAGTCAATTACCCATTGGTCGTTGGATGTATGTTATCTATTCCACGATTAAGATTCATGACTGTTAGATAAAAGAACACGACTTACCATGTTACTCGAGATTGGCATTTGATTAGCAGAAGTAGAAGTGTTACATTGTAAAATTTAGAGAAAATCTTTGCTAACAAAAGCTCATAGTTTTGCTACGAAACATTTCCATTTTTATATTGTTTGTAAGATCCAATTTTACAGTCAATTACCCATTGGTCGTTGGATGTATGTAATCAATCCCACGATTAAGACTCATGACTGTTAGATAAATGAACACGACTTACCATGTTACTCGAAATTGGAATTTGATTAACAGAAGTAGAAGTGTTACATTGTAAAGTTTAGAGAAAATCCTTTCAAAACAGACCCTCGTAGTTTTGCTACGAAACATTTTCCGCCGTTCTATTGTTTGTAACATCCACTTTACAGTCAATTACCCATTAGTCTTTGGATGTATGTAATCTATTCCACGATTAAGATTCATGACTGTTAGATAAATGAACACAACATACCATGTTACTCGAGATTGGGATTTGATTAACAGAAGTAGAAGTGTTACATTGTAAAGTTTAGAGAAAATCCTTTCAAAACATCCTCATAGTTTTGCTACGAAACATTTTCCATCGTTTTATTCTTCTAACGTCCAGTTTACAGTCAATTATCCATTGCTCGTTGGATATATGTAATCTATTCATGACTGTTAGATAAGAGGGTATTTTAGTCTAGAGATATTAAGTATTTTTACTAATAATTTTACTATCATATGATATTTTAAGATTACATAAAAAATTAACCGAAAAAAAACTCAAAATTAAAAAGTTATAAGCTAGCATAACGGCATGACAAACATGCTTTTTTGGCATGTTTAACAATTCTAAATTTTTTAACAGTAGTAAAACTAAAAATTTTGGTCTGAGCGTGCTTGAGGCAATAGAGGAATGTTCAAAGAACATTCACACCAAATTTTATAGTAGATAAACAGGTTCATTAAAACTTGAGATATAGTGAACATCAAATCGAAGAAAGTAGTTTCGAAAAAAACGAGTTTAAAGTTCTGTTACTCATAAGATAATTGAAAATTTTGAAAAATCCTTTAAGAGTTAATGTTTAATTTCGTTTTTTTTTTTTTTTTTTTTTTTTTTTTTTTTTTTTTTGTAGACTAGAGTACCCCCATGAATGAACACGATTTACCATGTTACTTGAGATTTGAATTTGATTAACATAAGTAAATGTCTTCGTTAACAGCTTGCATAACCATTGGTCGATTAATTAAACAATTTTACATCGACTTAGATTCATAGTTGCAATCAGCTCGACTTACGTGTTTCGGTGAGTTTGGTTTCCGAAACATAAGTAGTTAAGCGACATTGCAAGCTAATGAATATTTTAAAATTTGATTCAATCATATTTTCACTTTCACTGGATATTTGTAATAAAATAAAATTTAACTCTGGTCTTTGACTCATTTCAGCTGAACGTGCTTTGGACACAATGAACTTTGACTTGATTCGAAATCGTCCAATTCGCATCATGTGGTCACAGCGTGATCCATCACTTCGTCGGTCCGGTGTTGGCAATGTTTTTATTAAAAATTTGGATAAGAATATCGACAACAAGGCCATTTTTGACACATTTTCAGCTTTTGGAAACATACTAAGTTGCAAAGTCGCTGTCGACGAGAAGGGCAACTCTAAAGGATATGGCTTTGTGCACTTTGAAACAGAAGAGGCAGCTAACATGTCCATCGAAAAGGTAAACGGCATGTTACTGTCTGCTAAAAAGGTTTACGTAGGTAAATTCATTCCACACAAAGAGCGCGAAAAGGAGCTTGGTGAAAAGGCAAAATTATTTACAAATGTCTATGTGAAGAACTTTGGCGAGGACTTTGATGATGAAAAATTGAAGGAATTGTTTGAGCCTTTCGGAAAGATTACTAGCCATAAGGTTTGTTAAAATCACAAATTTATATTTTTTTATCATTAATTAAGGATTGAGAGCGCATTCAGTAAACTTTTAGACACGACACGACATGCTTCAAAATAGGAACCTAGTATGAGTATCGAGGCACGACACGACATGCGCAAAAATAGTAAAATCAGAGACAAAATTTTTTATTTGTAAATAAAATCAGAGACGAAAAAGATTACTAAATGTGCTCTTAATCATTAAATAATGATTGACGCTTTGAGCGTCAATTTTTTTTTATTGTACAAACATATTTAGTTTTAAGTTTTTGTTAATTCGATATTTTTTTTTTTAGGTGATGACGAAGGAAGATGGCAAAGGCAAGGGATTCGGTTTCGTTGCATTCGAGACTACAGAAGCAGCAGAAGCTGCTGTTAATGCTCTCAATGGAAAAGAAATGACAGATGGAAAAAATCTGTATGTTGCTCGTGCTCAAAAGAAGGCTGAACGTCAAATGGAATTACGTCGTAAATTCGAAGAGCTCAAGAAGAAACGCCATGATTCGGTGTTTGGCGTTAATTTGTACGTCAAGAATTTGGACGACACAATCGACGATGAACGTCTCCGTACAGAATTCTCATTGTACGGTACCATCACTTCAGCTAAGGTGATGACCGATGAAGATGGCCGTTCTAAAGGATTCGGATTCGTTTGCTTTATTGCACCAAACGAAGCAACTTGCGCCGTTACTGAACTAAATGGACGTGTTATTGGCACAAAACCATTATATGTTGCCCTAGCGCAACGTAAAGAAGATCGTAAAGCTCATTTGGCATCGCAATACATGCGACATATGTCTGGTGTGCGTATGCAACAAATTGGACAAATTTTCCAGCCCAATGCTCCTGGCGGGTTCTTTGTGCCAACTATTGCACCAAATCAAAGGTTCTTCGGGCCACAAGTTACAACACCAATGCGTAATACACCACGGTGGGCACCACAAGTTCGTCCAGCCGCCGTAGGACAGGGAGTCGCACAAGGAGCAGCTGCCGCTGCTGGTGGCTTCCAGAATGCTATGGCTGCAACAACAACTCAATTCAGACCAACAGCAGCACGTGGAGCGCCACAAGCTGTGCAAGGCGCTCATGCTGCTGCAACAGCTAGCGCTTTGAGAAATACTGGTGCACGCGCCATCACTGGTCAACAAGCTGTTACTGCTAATATTCAAATGGCAGCACCGATTGCTACTGGCCCACAACCACGTGCTCCTAACTACAAATACACATCAAATATGCGCAATCCGCCAGCACAGCAAGTCCAGGCACAACCAGCGGTTCAACAAATGCATCCCAAGGGTAAGTCAATTTTTGCACTATATTTTCTTATTCAACATTTTCTCTATATTTAGATAATTCTATTTCGAAGTTTTTGAATGATTTTTAATTAAAAAGAAATTGACGTCCAAGTGAATATAAATTATTTGCTTTCGGTTAGCATGCAAGTGCACTTTGTTCTCGCTGTAGTACCACTTGTGAAATCTTTTTTTTTTTTTTAAAGAAAATACCATAAACTCGTCAATGCAGTCATTTTTCCATTAGCTGAATGCACTGCTTAAAAATGTTATTATTTAACGTTCTGGTTCTTAAATAAGCATAGGGCGATTTAAGCTTAAAACTAGATATAAAAACTTAGTACTTTTTCCGGTTTATATAAATTTTACTTCCAAAAACGTAAGAGCACTGCCGCCCCTCGTCCATCGGAAACTAAGTTAATCGTGAATTCATTCTAACCAGAATCAATTAAAATCTATATGATTTAAATACCCAGACACGTCGGCCAACCATTTTAAACCTCCATACCTCATTCCAAATCAGTAGGATTTCTAATGTTAATCTTTCTGTCAAGTAATACAATTGCAGACCAGTAAAATCTTTTTATACGATGATCGGGTTTATCTTATGCTAAATCGACGAGGAGTTAACTTTGGATCTGTTATTATTTAAAGAGTTTGTTTAAAACGACGGACTTTGCCGTTTGCTTCTTTATAGTTTATAATAATTGAGATGCAGAATTTACTCTTTCAAAAGAATTAGAAGACACCGTCAACCAAGAAGATTGTTCATATATAGAGAAAATTATATCTATCTATCTATGGCTATCAACTTTTCTAAATGGTAAACTGAGTAAATGATTCTTATATATCGTCAGACTTGATCTGTTTGCTTCGTATTCTAGATAGTGTGGAACGTCAAAAGTCGATTAGTCCCGTCTCTTCTGCCAAATATTATAAATACTCTTAGGATTACCATTGCGTATGACTTCCCGCGGCTGGTTTAGGAAATAATGTTATGGTTTCTTTGTCTGCTGCTTCTATTCACTTTTTACAATTTGCATGAGCTCAAATTCCACATGTGCTATGTATTTGAATATTTTAGAAAATTTTCCTTAATTTTCAAAATGCATAGCCTATATAATGTTATACTCTGGCTAAAAAGTGAACTTATTCTGTCTAAATTGGTTAAGGTATTCGCTATAGCCAACGTGCCTCGGCATGAACTGTGTAAGAGGGTACTAACAGTAAAGAAAAATCGGAAATAATTTGTACTCATTATTATTTTTTATGCAGAAACGATTCATTGCCTTTCCATGTTGCCGTCATACCAAATGTAAGCGGGTAAAATAGTTTTTTATATATTTATATATATTTTCTTGTTTTTACTTACGCTGACTGTAGACATATTGAGTTAGCACTGCACATGTCTGGTAAATGTAATTAGTATTTAAGAATTTTCTTATTTTCTTATTAATATTCCACCAAACTTTCATTTGAGCTCCTTTCTTTGATCTGTTTATGGAAAGATTGTTTCCTCCGATATTGTTGTACTACTCATACCGAGTTTTTGTGAAACTTGCTTCGGGTAATGCTTTCGTTTGTTACGTTTTGTCTGTTTCGTCGTACCTCATCTTCCTTCTTCTATTTTATTGAATGTTGAATTATTTGACGCGAAAGCAGTTTCGCGCATTTACATTGCTGCTGCCCTTAATTCGATCCTAAGGGCGTATTTATTTGGATCACATGTTCATTGAGATCCATATTTTGTTAATGTTTTACCATTTGAGTCCTCCAATTATTTTTTTTTTTTCGGCTTTTTAGACTGGATTTTCCGACGAACTTCTTTGTAAACGACAACAATTCCAAATCGATGTGTAAGATAAGAACCTGTAATGTCTTTAGCCTCGTAGAGTGCCAAACAATATAAATATGTACGAGTGTATTATGCTGTTGATAACTTGTGTAAGTTTTCATTGGATTCAACGGTAGCTTTCCCTATGTTCACACCGGTATATGATATGTTACAGTTTATCGTTTCAGCTTTGCCTCTATACAGTAGAACAATAAAGCGCATTCGCTCCACTGGTTTGGTGTTCTAGATCTCCTTTGATAATATAATTCAATTAAATGCTAGCTTTTTAAATTCAAATTTCAAATTCAGAAGGTTTGTTTCTTGTTTCTGACTGGTTTGCATACTCCGGCTTTCTTTACTTCTTCAGTTTGCTCCTGTTAGCACGGGGGTATAATATTTTTTTCATCGCAATATATGTACATATTGCCGCTTGCTTTCGATAATTGAATCTAGTAAGTTTTTTCTTCGTTGAACACTAATTTTCACAATTCTAGCCCGTTTACTCTCTTTTTTTATTTCCTCTGAAGCTAACCACCTATTTGTCGATTACGAGAGAATATCTTAACATAAAGCCCTTACGGGTACCGCGGGTGCTTTCCTTAGTATACTTTACTTCTAATGGCAGCTTACCTCTGGTGGTCTCAACCGACGAACTTTTTCAATTGCAGCTAGCTGCCTCCAAATTAGGTAACTGTGCGTGATTCTGGAAAGAATCGCAGGAGGCAAGTAGCTGCGACTGCTAAATCTAAGCCTCTCCTTCCGTCTTCCAAATCAATGTAGCGTGTTTCAGGCGGAAATTTTGGCGATTAAAGAAGCTCTGTCCTGCCTGAAGAAAAACATGATATCTGCAATGGATATCCGATTCTTTTCGAATAGTCAGACCGCTATCAAGTGCTTGGATTTGGTCTTAATAAATTCTAAAACCGCCCTAGAATGCAGATCAGCTCTTTCGGAGATGGCAGAGCAGTTCAACCCTCCTCTTTGATCGGTTGCCGGCCACAAATACAATTCAGGGAATTTTAAGAATATATTAGAATATCTATTCAACCCGAAAAGGGTAGCATATGTATACCAATCACTACGTGCAAGTCAATATTAAAGCTGGGTGCTAATAAAAAAACAGAACTTAGGTGGCAAAAGCTGGATTTGAATCGCACTAAGAGTCTGATCCTTCTAAATAGGAAACGTCTCAGCGCCATCATAAGTGTCATCGCTGGACACTGCCTTATAGGCTAGCATGCAAGAGGGCTTGGCGACTTTACAAACGATTTCTGTAGAAGCTGCATGGATGAGGAGGAAGTGGAGATTTTGCTCCTTTCTTTAACTATGTACGCTATGATATGTTCTGAACGAAATTAATCCTTTTCTTCTTACCATTGAAATATGCAATGCGTATAATTACATCTAATTATAAGTAATTTTTTCTCCTCACCATTCTAAAAGTCTATCTATTTTGATATTATTTTTCTTTCCGGCCTTTGAACCTCGGCTGGAGCCTTTGTTGCGTTTTAGACCGGATTTTCCGGTCGGACAGAGCTTAAGTTTTTACATTTTTCGCACTTTGACACGATGACTCCTAAATAGATGTCAGGGACAAATGCAGATATTCGATCTTATATATTCTAGCGCCTTTCTCCATAGATAAAGAGTTTCTTGAAGGACTTTCACGGTGTTGTCTATAATAACGTTATTATCGCCAAAAAGTTGAAAAGTTGTTTTGAACTCGTTGACTTGCTTTAATGCAAGAATCGTCCAAGACATTAAAAAGCAATGGACTTGGTGCACTGCCTTGGTATACTCGGATTTAAACTCTGTAATTTAAGTTTCGTTTCAACATCGTCGCACATAACGCGTATCATTATTTTTACATATGTACATACATATGTACTATGTCTCGGGTACATTTCAAGATTTTAGCGTCGTCCAAATAAGATCTCTGGGAATTTTATCTACGTCGGTAAAGACGATATGCAGATCCTTCGAAAGTTTTGCGATGTTTTTCCATCACTTTGTATCGCGCCATATATCGATCATATTCGTTAACATTGTATCGCCCCATGTCATATATCGACCATATACTCCGCATTGCCTGACATGTAATTTAATAATATTCCATTGTCGACTGTTTAGAACTCGCTCATATATTCGTAGTATGAGACATTAGTTTTGGTAATTGTAATTTCTCGTGTTGCCTTTGAACAGAAAGCTCTTCGTGCACTGTTTAGAAATTCGATCTCATCTCATAATTGTTCGAAACAAAGTCGAGAAGCATTTAAACCTAAGATTTCTGATTGCCGCCCATACTTGGAAGAGTACGACTGCGTCCATCCTGTTCATTATTTTTACTGCTTCGTTGGCTTCGGTTTCCGTAATCTACAGTTGCGCGCCAGCCGTGAGAATGGTATTGTGCACAAATTCTTCCGTTAGTATCTCGTTAAAGTACTCTTTCAATCTATTGCAAATCTTGTTCTCCTCCGTTAATAGATTTCTCTGCTCTTCATCAATATATTTTTGCGAGTAAATATCTTGCGAGTTCTTTCCTTGTTCTGCTGCAATCTTAAAAATGTTAGGTGGTTTATCCGTGCTTGAACTTTGCACTTCTTCTACTGCTTGTCGCCAGCTTAAAGGTTGTGAAGGTACCTCTTCTAATTCCCGATACAACGCCTCTACCGCTATCGCTCGTGCCCTAGCCACCGCCTGTGTCACCTTTTTTTTTATATCGCTAATAGTCTTACTTAAGACACACTTCATTGGTTTTGCTATTTCCGCATAACCCCCTCCTAGCTTTAAAAGCTTGCCTTTTGTTCTTTTACCACCACTTACGTTTCATGGCCCCACCACCATATTTCTTATGAAATACCGAGTTTGTGCACTATTACATTTTTCTTCGAAGTTGTTCTCTCATACCTTATACGCTTAGTTCTTCTACTTGGTTTATGGCATTTTCGAGCCATTCTTGTAAATTTAGCACCCAGATCTGACCTTTTTCGTTGCGGCAGTTTATTTTTTTACTGATGCCTTTTTGCCATGATTCTTTCCGAAAAATTTTGTCAGCAAAAGTGGTGTACAGTAAGACCGTGTGATTTACTAGGTGGGAATGAAAAAAATTTTAAATGTTTTTTTTATTTTATTCAATATAGTCCCCTTTTAGTTTGATACACTTATTCTAGCGATTTTCCAACTTCTTGATCCCTTCCGAAAAGTAATTTTCCGGAAGGTCTGCAAAATACTCCTTGGCGTCGAAGATTTCCTCGCGTGAGCTGAATTTTTTATTGATGAACCATCTTTTGAGGTTTGGGCGACGCCGGTGCATTGTCTTGCAAAAACATGTGAGGCCGTTTTGCAGCGATTTCGCCCTTCAATCGCTCCAATAATGCACAGTAATACTCGCTGTTGATGGTTTTCGAGATAGTCCACGAAGAGTCTGCCATGACAATCCCAGAAAATCGACGCCATAACCCTTTCGCGACCCATCGATCCTCCCTCGGCCGCTTCGGAGAACTCGTGTCGGCTTCAGTCCATTACCGGGCACTCATTCTGTTCTCTGGTGTTCAACAATTACCAATCGACACCAAAAGTCGGCCCGATTCCGCATAAGCAAGTCCAAACACTCTTTCGAAGTGCTCTCGCGTTCGTGTTTTTGGTCAGGAGTGAGTATGCGCGGCACCCAGCGGCAGGATAACTTTTTCATATGCAGAATATTGCCCAAAATATGGAGTGTGCGCTCAGTATTAATCTTTGTGGTATTTGCTAGCTCGCGCACCTTCACTTTCCGGTCAGCTAACACCATTTCATGTATTGTTTTGACATTGTCCTCTGTAACCGCATCGGAGGGCCTGCCGCTGCGGACTTGATCGGTAGTGGAGCTGCGGCCATTTATTTTATCCAACTTTTCTTTTGTTTCCTTCGCCGTTTTGCCTCTCAAAAAATAATGTTTTATGAGAGAACGAAAATCGTTTTTGTCCATACTCAACATGATGCCAAACACGTCAACAATAATCAGCTGTCAAAACAAAACTTAAGACAGTATCGGACTGAAATTTGGCATGTCTGCTTAAATATGAACGGACTTTAAGGTACCATAACTTTATTTTGCAGTAGCAGCGCATGTTGGCGGTCAAGGAGTTTACTTTTCACCCCACTAGTACATAAGCTAAGTACATGCTAATGTACATCTTTTCTCGCTTCGGTTTCTCTTTCCGAAACCGTTCCCTCTTCGCATTCGTATTTCGATTTTTTGACGTAATCGTTTGATCCTACACCGATGAAAAACATTTTTTTCCTTTAATTTAATTTAAAAGCTCATCAAAATCGCGCAATATTCTATAAGCCACACAGCGAAATGTACGAGTGGAACCTCAAAAAAAAAAAAAAAAAAAAAAAAAAAAAAAAAAAAAAAAAAAAAAAAAAAAATCCAAAATCTCCCAAAAATCATGTTTAATTTGAAAATTATGTCAGATTGACACATTGACGCAAAAGACGGATACGTATTGAAACTATTTTTTTACTAATTTCCGTAATTTGCGGTAACATCGTCTCTTCTTATTTTTATCGGCTCCCCGCACTTATAATTCCAGTAAAACAATTTCCCATTTGCCGTGGTTTTCGATCTCAACTGGAGCAATCTATTGTATTATAAATTTCGTCACCACTTCACTTAATTTTTTTGAATTTAAAATCTTTCAATAAATTAAATTCAATTTACTTTCTTCTCATTTCAGGACAAGAAAAACTTATTGCTTCGCTCTTGGCTAACGCTGCTCCACAGGACCAAAAGCAATTGTTGGGTGAGCGCCTGTATCCACTGATCGACCGCATGTATCCACAAATGGCTGGTAAAATCACTGGCATGTTATTGGAAATTGAAAATTCCGAACTTCTACACATGTTGGAAGATAATGAAGCCCTCAAGGCTAAAGTTGAAGAAGCCGTTGCTGTTTTGCAGGTTCACCGTGTTAAGGACCAAAACTAAGCGAAAGAAGAAATTAAAAGAAATTTTTATTTTTTAATCCAACACACGCAAGGAAAAAAAAAGTAGCAATCAAAAAAAAAAAAAAAAACAAAAAAAAAACAAAAAAGTAAAAAAAAAAAACAAAAAATAACACCAGAGTCGTGTCACGGGCACGTACCATACACCACACACACATCATATAAATAATCCTCTCAATGTTTTTGTTTTTGTTTTTCTTAAGTCTAGCAAACAATTATCGAAACTTTCTTTAACTAAAAAAAAAAGAAGAAAATAACTGAACGAAAGCCAATCATCCAACCACAACCTTGAAATTGTTGAACAGAAATTGAAATTGAAGAGCTTTACTCTTTTGAATTTTAGTCTCGTATTATATTATTATTATTATTATTATTATTTTTCTATAATTTTAAAAGGCCGATTAACAAGAAAATGCTGTGGCAAAATTTTTGTTTCGTTTATTATCTAAGCATGAACTGCTTTTTGTTTTGTTTTTGAAAATCACGAAAAACCCAAATAAACTGAGTAAACAAGAAAACTAAAAAAAAAAAAACTTCGATGTGTGCAGTCCTTATTGTACGTTGTTAACAACAGGAAATCTATGCGATTTTCTTTTTATGATGATGAATGATTGATTTCATTGTTATTGCTTTGGTTCAATTGGAGCCAAAACACCAAAAATTCTTTTACGTGACTGTACGCACTGGGGAGAGTGATGGTTTTTTTTTTGCATTTCGATTTTAATTTTTTTCGCCGTATCTTTTTGTTTCTAATTTTATTTTCTGTCCATCTAACCAGAACCCAGCGTCCCCTTACCAAATTAAAACAAACTCTATACACACCAACTACATAAAATAAAATGCAAACAAACAAAAACAACAAGAAAAAACAATAAAAATGGAAAACAGAAAAAAAAGAAGCAAAAAATCGAAAATTAACAAAAGAATAAGGTAAAAAAAAACTCGTAAAAAAACCAAAACAAAAGAAAGAAAAAAAATCCTAAAAAAATTGTAAAACGAAACAAAAAATTTAAAAAATTTGCAAAACAAAAACGCTATATAAAAGAACAAATAGGAAAAAAAACGAAATAAAAAAAACTTGAGTTAGGAAAAACCAAAAAACTATTAAATGAAACTGTCAAAACGGGAAAGATATGATTTTGCTACTTTAAAACAAAATATATAAAAAATAAAAAAAATCTATTATACTTGAATGAGAAAAAGAAAAAAAAACTTGAAAAAAATTATTAAAAAAAATCGTAAAACCTACAAAAAATGATGAAAAAAACATTTTTCAACAAAAACAAAAAACCGAAACATTTTCAAAAAAATTAAAAAACTTAAAAAATGTAAAAATACAAAAGTAAAAAAAAAACGCGAACCAAAAGAAAAAATATTTAAAAAAAAATCAAACAAAACAAAAAATAAATAGATAAATTAGCGCGCGCGATAAAAGATTTCATACAAAAGCATATAAACAAAGTACATAAATACAAAAAAAAAAAAAAAAAAAAAATTGCAAAATAGATTCACAAAAATGTAAACTGAAAAAAAAAAATTTATACAAAACAAACAAAAAAAAAAAAAAAATGTGCAAAGAGAAAATATTTTAATTAGACTTAATTTTCTCAATTTGCCCATATACCGTCACACATATGCTTCACGCGGTGTGTATGGTTTTTCTTGCGAATCCACTTTTTCAGCGGGGCCTCATTTTCTAGTTGAACTCCCTCCTCGTGTGGATATCGTTTGTTTTGAGTCGGTTTCCAATTGTTTCCACTGCTAGGAATCGAATCCGACTAGTTTTTTTTTTTTTTTTTTTTTTTTTTTTTTTTTTTTTTTTTTTTTTTTGTTTTACCAAAAACGTCGATTTAATTTGGTTTACTTTTTATACTTTTTTTTTTTTTGTATTTTTTTAACAATCAAATTTTTCTTCTTAATCATCACATTTGAAATTGAATTCGTTATGGAGAAAGGCAAGGTTGTAGTATTGCCTTCGTTCATATTGGAAAAATCTTTTTTTTTTTCTTCAATGTGATGATTACATTTTGAAGAAGCCCACATATGGGCATGAATGATGGTGGTTTTTAATTTAGGGGCAACAACAAATGTTTAAATAAATCTCCTTCATCTAAACACAAAACACTAAACCAGATCAAAATCAAGAAAAAAGAAACTTGTCCTCGTCAGACAATATTATGTGATCCGATTTCCGTTATTGTTTGCGAGTTAAAAACAATCTCTTACCAGCCACACGAGAAGCCACCTTTTCGTCTAATTGATGATGATGAATAAATGGAGATTTAATAATTTTTTTCTACAATTTTTTTTTTTTTAAAGGGAAAAAAAAGCAAGTTATAAATATATATATTATATATATATTATATATTGTAATAACTATATAAAAAAAATATTAAACAATAAAAAAATTTTTTTTGCTCCGAAGGGAAATAATTTGGATTATACAAAAAGTAACAGCCAATCTTTTATTTTTCGAATGAAAACAATACCTGAATTAGGTTACTTGATATTTACGAGTAGATTGGGAAAATTATTATGAAATTGAATTTTGTTCATTTGCCATGGATTCTAATGCTTTAACTTTCATCAATAAATTAAAATATATTCTGTACACTGAAGAAAAAATTAAGTACATACCGTATAACATACATATACATATGTACATATATATAGAACATAATTGAAAATCCAGAAGTTAATGATTCCATATTGTACAAGATTCTGAAAATAAAACTACAAAATGCACTTCCACTTCGGTTAAATTGGTTTCGTGTTTTTATTTCTATTTTGCTTTTATGTCAGCAATTTATTTATCATGGTCTCATGTCTCATCTTCATCACCATCGTACAGTGAAACGGAACGAGCTATTTACTGGACAATCCTTTTTTTATCCGCTTACTGTGGCTCCTATTCTATTTATTTTTTCATGCTGAATCGGGTAGTGATAGGAGTGATGTGAAATACAAGGTGCTCTCTAATTTGTCAAGTATAATTTGGGAAATGAGTATGATTCTTAGGTATACTAGGTGAAAAGTAACCTCCTTGACCGCCAGAATGCGCTGCTACTGCAAAAAAGGTTGTGGTGTCTTGAAGTCCGTTCATATTTAGGCAGACATGACAAATTTCAGTCCGATACTGTCTTTAGTTTTGTTTTGACAGCTGATTGTTGTTGACGTGTTTGGCATCATGTTGAGTATGGACAAAAACGATTTTCGTTCTCTCATAAAACATTATTTTTTGAGAAGCAAAACGGTGAAGGAAATAAAAGAAAAGTTGGATAAATATTATGGGGGCAATGCTCCGAGAGTTTCGTGGTGACCTCAACTCCACTACCAATCAAGTCCACAGCAGCAGGCGGAGAGCCTGGGGGTTGCAGAGTACAATGTCAAAAAAATACATGAAATGGTGTTGGCTGACCGGAAAGTGGAGGTGCGCGAGCTAGCAGATACCACAAAAATTAGTACTGAGCGCACACGCCATATTTTGGGCAATATTCTGCATATGAGAAAGTTATCCTGCCGCTGGGTGCCGCGCATAACTCACTCCTGACCAAAAACACGAACGCGAGAGCACTTCAAAAGAGTGTTTGGACTTGCTTATGCGAAATCCGGTTGACTTTTGGCGTCGATTGGTAACTGTTGAACACCAGAGAACAGAATGAGTGCCCGACAATGGACTGAAGCCGGCACGAGTTCTCCGAAGCGGCCGAGGGAGGCTCGATGGGTCGGAAAAGTTATGGCGTCGGTTTTCTGGGATTATCATGGCATACTCTTCGTGGACTACATCGAAAAAGGAAAAACCATCAACAGCGAGTATTACTGTGCATTATTGGAGCGATTGAAGGCTGCAAAACGGCCTCACGAAAAGCGAAAAAAAATTGTTTTTGCAAGACAATGCACCGGCGCATAAGAGCATCGCAATTGCGGCTAAAATCAATGACTTACGGCTCCAATTGCTGTCGCATCCACCGTATTCGCCCGATTTGGCTTCCTCGGACTATTATCTCTTCCCTTCACGCGAGGAAATCATCGACGCCACGGAGGAGTATTTTGCAGACCTTCCGGAAAATTACTTTTCGGACGGGATCAAGTAGTTGAAAAATCGCTGAAATAAGTGTATCAAACTAAAAGGGGTCTATATTGAATAAAATAAAAAAAACGGTAAAGGTCTTTTTGAAATGTTGACATCATTTATCGAGGATTTAAGAAAAGGCTTACTTTGGCGTACCCCGGGCCATGTTAACGGAAATTGGTCTGATGGTACTAATGGTAGAAACTTCGTTTAAGAAGTTAAACATAAAATTTTACTATTTTTTTTTATGAATATAATAAAAAAAATCAACAAGCTTGCAGAAAAACTCAGATTTTATGATACTTGGGAAAATTAAAAAAAAATAGTTTTTTTTTGGCTTTAAACTCCAAAGGCTGTGAATATAAAAATGATTTTATGTAGTTTTAGATAATTTTTATTTTAATTTTGGTGGTTTGGTGCTCATGCTCGAGCGTTTTTGGATTTCACTTCGAATGTTTATTGATGTATATTGATGACGCTTCGAGAATATGCTCTCCTAATTCACTTAAAGTTGGTATTGCGGTTGAATAAAAAAGAGCACCGTCCTATTGGAAATCTGATGAAATTAGTTGAATCAGTGGAATGTTCTTCAATAGTTCTGGTAAATCATTTCGCAAAAACACCAGATAGTTTGTAGAATTCAACCTAGGTGGTAGTTTGAAGGGGCTGATTAACGTGTTTCCGACGCTGAATTTGTGTTGAAATGATTTATGTCTCCTTGTGGATTGCCCACAGCCCATGTATGAAAATTTGTGATTCTTTCTCTTGTAAATTGATATTCGTCCGTCCAATAAATTCTGCTAATAAACTCATCATCCAAGCCCCGCTTCAGCAACCAGTTACAAAACTCAAGTCTCTTCCAAATCATCGGGAAACAGTTCTAGCACAGGTGTATGGTGGTATGGATAAAGATATTCTCTATTCTCCATGCATTACATTAGAAATTTTGTGTTTGGAAATATTGAATTGCAAGCGTCAGATGTTTCCAGTATTCTTTCATCAGCTGACATTTTTCTGTTTCGAAACCTTCGCTACGTATTTAAGAATAAACTTTCACTAAGAAGTCGTCGGTTAGGATAAAGTTCATGATATCTTTGTCGCGCTGTAGTCAAATTTTCATTGGGCAGCCCATGAACGTAAATAATGTCTGCGTATTCTTGGTTTGTAAATGCAGACATTTCAAAAAGTGTTTTTAAGAAACTGTAACCTCGGCGTAAAAAATTAAACTGATAAATTAATTTTTTTTCTAATCTTTTACGAGTATACCATTTTTGTTTGGTAGATTTTCTAAATAGGCCTTCATATCCCAAAACTAACTCTTTCTGAGATCTTTCAAGGAACAGGGTAAGGAAAGGAGAATTTTGACAGTAGTCAAATAAACTATTTAAGTAATAGCTATGCAGTTCTTAAAATTATTGGAAAATTATTAATTCTTGGAAAACCACTCTTATTGTCAAATGTTGCTAGAAACGTAGGTAAAAACATAAATTCCTTCTTTTACCTAATGCAGGTTTTCCCAATTATAAAATCTATAAATTTTTTCTGCAACCCGGATGGTTTTTGTTTTTATTATTTTTGCGTTCATAAGAAAAACAGTAAAACTTTAGTGCCAAGTACTGGCACTATGTTCAACCTTGTCCAGTCTTTTGTCTAAAGGTACATTTACTTTGTACCTGTTTGGAGTAATATCAGTGCCTGCAATTCTTTTTTTTTTTTTGGTCTAGATCAGGTTCAGCTACTATGTATGAGGCATGTGACTTCCGGCAGTTTCAACTCATATCGATATTGGTGTCCCAGCTGAATGTAGTTTGTGAAGGATAAAAGCATTCACAACTGTCAAATCAAGAAAATGCCAAAAATACAATGCCACCAGTTTTTAGCTTTTCTGTCTATTTTGTAGCATGATTTTAGCATATCTAATTAGTCAACATAGCCCATATGTCGATTATAGTCTCCTGCTTCCATCTTATCCCTTTCTTTGAACCTCCGTTCGTCGTTAGGATCATGAAAGTTACTGAAAAATGGTTTCTTATCAAACTATTTCAATGTCAATACACCCTTCTTACCATCCTCCAATCGAAATCTCATGTTTTCGGTCTTGTCTCTTGCAAAATCCGTTCGACTGTCTTTTCTCCCCTTCCGAGCAGTTTCACATGCATACATGCCATCTTTTAGCAACTCTTGTTGCAAGTTTACCGAGTTTAAGTAGTTGCCAAAACAAGCCATGCCATTTTCCATCCAAATCTCTTGTCAAATCCTTTATAACTATTGCGCCTAAATTTCGCTCGACACAATTCGGAACCTTTTCCGTATATATTTTAAATTGGGAAACAAAGTCATTTTTATCGGCTCTAACCCACATTTTGGATCTTCTCTTTATGGGCTTTAGTTGCATATATTGGCGTAAACTGCTGAAGTCTCTATAACTGGGAAGCTCCTTGATACCTGTGGTAAGCATTTCGAAGAGTAAAAGTAAGAATATAAACGTATGTATGTGTTTACCCATAAGCAAGTTGATTGCCAAAAAGAACTTAATTTCTTCATTCGTAATTAATTCATTGTTCCTGCCTTGTCTTTGTATAATAAAGAAATTTGTCTGGAAAACAAATTTGGAAAATGTGTTCCAAAAGTTTCGGCGAAAACAAAAGAAGAAACATGTCCACTGGAAATTCGACCCCATCTGGAATCTGTGGGCCAACGGCTTCCACAAACGGTTGAACACATGTAGTTTTGGTCCATATAACCTGTAAGTCTGTACTCAAAAGTGATTCCAATGGGTATTTATCTTCACGTTTCTAATTGTTGTCACTTGCTTGTATTACAGAAAGACCTGCAGCTTCTTCTTCCTCAAAAACATCATCAGGAACATCTGCTTCAATCCCGTCCTCACTTTCAGGAACTTCTGACCCATCGGAAGGAATTTCATCCAATAAATCAAACCATTCCTCACTAGTCAATTTGTTAAAATTAATTTTCTTATTCATTTTTAAAGTCTAAGAACATAAAGAAAAATAGTCTTAAAGACGGGTGATACCATTGCGGAACCACATCAAAAAAGTTCGAAAGGTTTCAACTAAATTTTATTATTTACACAAAACTGTGACAGAAGAATGTCGTCTTACCAATTTTAATTGCTCGGAATCAGTAAATAAATAAAAATCTTATTAGCACCCTCGCTTAAAGGAATCGATCACTGTAACAAACACCCGGCCAACGGTTACTATACAGTATCACGTGGAAATCACGGTTCATGTTTTATCTTGTCCATTGCATGAACTGTCATCGACGGTGGTTCTAACTTTCACTCAACAGGCTGCTAGGAAAAATTATTTGTATTCGTGGTTGCAGAGAAGAACCACTGAGCCGCAAAGGTTTAATTAGACATTTTCTGGATAACAGTGGCTTTAATGTTAAAAATTAGGGTGGGCAAGAAAAATGGAACAGGCTTATAAATTGGATATCTGAAGACTCAAACAAGATATCAACTTTATTTAAAGGCAATTAGTATTTTTAGCTAGTATTTCTTCTAGTAAAGTCCTAAACGAAGTTTCTACCATTAGTACTAACAAATCAATTTCCGTTAACATAGGTCAGTGTACAACAAAATAAGCCTTTTCTTAAATCCTCGATAAATGATGTCAATATTGGAGAGAGATCCTTACTGTAGGACGATTTTTTTCTTAGAATATACCCAATAATCATTTCCTAAATTATCCTTGGCGAATTAGGGAACACCTTGTAAAATAGTTTCACATACCTAATAAAATTAGTTTTTGTTGCTGAGTATTTTTTTTTTATTATTATCAAATCACACGTCAGATGTTCGGCCTTATATACCGCGGTAGAAACCGTAAGTTGGGCTCGGTTGAGGTAAAGTAGTTCAAGTTTTGGGCCCTTCCCAATGGGCAAATACAAAGTATTGTATTGGAACTCTAATATCAACTCTAAATCAGGACCAATCTATAAAAGATCGAGTAATTATTTTCCTTTCTTATATTTCAGATTGCGTTGGGGTAATTTTAAAGTTTTCAGTAATATACTTATCCATAGCTTTTAGAACATTAGTTCACGGGGTCTTCATCTCCGGATACGTCATAAAATAAATGCGTAAATGCATTTAATTAGTAAAAGCATTAATGAATATCTGTATTTTCTATGAAATCGAGATCAATGCAACAAGGAATCTTTTGGTTCTACCTCTTCATATTTTTATTCTTTGGCGATATCAACAAGAAGAAGACCAACAGTAATTGGTCTCAGTGTTGAAATCTTCGGATTAGAGCTGGCGTGAAAGTTATTCAGGATATCCTGATTTATCGATTTTGCAACCTTTTTCAACATGTTTTGCTCTTTGTGCAAATCGCTGTTTGCTGGCCGCTTTTGGAAGTAGAAATTATAGAAAAGTCGCAAGCACTCAAAAATCCTAATTTTGGCGTGGAGAGGGGTAATGCTAAACTTTAAATGATCTGCATTAGGATTTCTGGTGTCAATTCGGTTTAGGTTGTTCATCATTGATGCAAGTAAGCGCACCGATGAACTTGTGACAATTACAACATTGTGATATGTTTAAATGTGAACAGCGTCATCTATCTTTAAAATTCAGAAGATTTCCGTATTTAAATTGTAGAAGACTCAACCATGTAGACTGGAGACTTATGGAGTTTTGGAGAATAAATATCAGCATCCTCCAAGATATCTAAGTCAGTTCTAAAGTGGAATTTGAAATGTGATGTACGAGTAGTGATAATGTGGTTTAAATAGAAAATAAGGAAAAGTAAAATGGGTTGAGAAAAACGGTTGAATTGTAAACTGTAACTGTACATATTGAATAAAGTGATTGCATTGAAAGGAATAAGTTAATTTGTATCTGCACACACATTTTACTTTGGTGTCAGAAGTGGGATAGGACTTATTGTGTAAAAAAAAATGTTTTATGATTGTTTGAAAAAGTTAATGGGTCGAAAACTATTGCAGTTGCCTCGTCTAACTCAAATTAGTGTTGAACAAGAGAGACCTCACCGCCAGTGGAGACAAAAATGACTTGGTGCTCCGACTTGACGACGCTTTGAACAATGAGATACATACTCCTTTGACGTTGAGGAGGAAGGACATATAAATATTGGCGCTGATATGGCTGCAATGATGCAACTCATCTTATCAAAAATAGACGAACAGAAGAACAGTCTCTAACAAAAGCTGGGTGAACAAAAAAAAAAATCTAGGAGGACAAAAGAAAAGCCTGCACGGTCTTCAACAGAAAATGGATGAACAAAAGTATAATCTGGAAGAAAAAAAGGACATTCTCCTCTCAAGTTTGAAGAAATCGATGACAAAGTTGATAGAATAGAGAAAAATGTTGATGACAAATTTGATAGAATAGAGAGAGTATTGATGGAAAATTCGAACAAATCGATAGCAAAGTTGAACAACTGGCAAAAGAGCTCGACGCAGTGCGAAAACCGAAACTCCGGGAATGTTCTTTAAAAGGTGCAAGGACGAAAGAGTCGACGCCTTCATAAGCATAAAGACAATATATGTGCCTTTAGTGCTGGCTATCGAGAAACGGTTTGGGGATAGCTACATGCGGGAGGTTTACAAGGTTCAATTGCAAAGCCGAATGCAACAACGAAGAGAAACACCGGAACAGCTCGAAGCAGATGTTAGTAGACTGACATATTTGTCATACCCTACCGCAGGCCAAGAAATAATTGACGAAATGGTAAAGGACGTATTCATCTGCGGAATCGCAGATTCGAAGCTACAGTCAGCAATAAGGATGACCGGGAAGTAGCATCTGGTGAATGCTCTTTCTTAAGACTAAATAACGAAAGTACGAAACGAGTAACGAAATACTCTGTGGAAGAGACAAAGAATGCGCTGCTGGAACTGCGATAACGTAGGAATCTTCAAGGGCATTCTAAACAAACTGTATGCTTTCACTGGGGTTACAAGCAAAGAAAAAAACCGACAGAAACGGCTACCAAGAAGCCGGTCAAACTTTCCGAAGCCATCAGTCGGGTAATGCTGGGGCAGGAGTCGACGGCCCCAGGGTAATTATCCAAGTCTTGCAGGCAAAATAGTGCAATGAAATCCCCCTAGCAGAAATAGTCAGTGGTTAGGTAGTGAAAGAACAGGTCGCGATCCAAACGATCAGGTCTGAACCAGTAGAGGGTAGGAGTACAGACGAAATTTGTTCTTCCCAATAGGTAGATAATGACGTCTCAGATGCAAACAAGTTGTTGAAAATTGGTGCAAAAAATGCATAAGGTATCCGGCTGCCAATGGCCCAAAGGTAAAGCCACGCAATGGCAACCGATGTACCCTAGGGGTCATGGGATACTTTTGTAAGTGGCCGGAAGTGTTTGCCATCCCAAATCAAGACTGTAGCAGAAGAGATAAACAACAACTGCGTGAGCAGATGAGGAGTCCCAATAGGGCTACATACTGATCAAGGGCGAAGCGCTCAAGGAATTTAAGTACCCTTTAAATGCTTGTACACAGCCCTTGTACACAGCCCTTAGCCCACGGAAAATCAGGGTGGATTTAAATAATGGTTGGTTTTAAATAATGGCTAGGAAACGCATTCCATAAGCGAGTTATGCGGCTTAGGAATGACGAATCACGATAATAGAGTACGTCCGAAAGTGGGCTTGACGGTAAACTGGTGACGGGTGTTATGGTTAAAAGTTTGAAGGGCGATTTCTATGGAGCACTGGTGCTGGAAATAGCGGTAAAACGGAGTGAGACACTAGGCATTACATCGGTGTTCAAGGGTGTCCATTTTCTGCGGATAAATGCCCTATACATAGAGGCCAGATCAGAGGGGGTAAAGTATTTCTGACAACGCTTTAGGAATCCTAGACATATCGCAGCATTTTTGATGAAACACCGAATATGTGGTCATTCCAACGTAAGTTGTCATTGACAAACATGAGAATGGAAAGTTTTTCGGTTTCGGCGATGGAAGTGCGATTCATGGACAATTGCTGGACAGCGACTAACGACAGCAGAAGGAATTGTGTTTTGCAAGCATTAAATTAGTTATGCTATTAATATCAGAATTTAATGAGCTTAACTTACGCTGTCGTTCCCGTTCTACAGGGATAGAGCAGGGACGTGAGTCAGGGAGCGAATATGAAAAGCAGAGAGTACTGTGGTCAGCAAAGGAATATATGTATTAGATTAGAAATAGCAGACAAGAGATCATTGATGAAAATTAAAAAGAGTATCGGAGACAGAACGGAGCCCTGGGGCATATTAGCATCAGACTTGAAATCATCCATTGAAGAAGATAGTCATCAATCCCAAAACCACGTATTTTTAACTCTGTCAAATGCCTTAGAAATACCAGGTGCCATCAAATCACCAGTGGAACTGTTGCTACAAAAATCGTACTGCCGGTCATTCAGAAGTTTTTGTGTTTCAGGCTATTTCATGAGCTTACGGTTTATCAACGTTTCCATGACATTGGAAGGACGGGTGCAATGGGCTTGTAGGAGGAGAGAAAAAAAGATTCTCCTTTTTTAGGGATGGGCTGGACAAATACTGTTTTCCATCTACTGGGAAATAGTCTTGGAGAGTAGGATTGATGAAATAGCTTGAGTTGTTTTGCCAGCGAGGAAGAATACTTCTTTAGAACAAGGGGAGATATACCTTCTGGACCATCTGATTTGTGAACGCTTAGATCTTTAAGAACTCTTCCTACTACACGAGTGCGAAAGTGGATTTGTCCCATTGACGATTCGACGCTTTCAAGTGTAGGCGAAGACAAAGCGCAATCTAGAAGTGTTGAACTGTCCGCAGATTGTCTTTGTCCAAAGAGCTGACAGCTGGAACGTAATTGTAAATGAGCGTTGGGTTGAAGGATGAGACAGAATTTCTAATATTTTTGACGAACGACCAAACATTTTTCCTATTGTACCTTTGGGAGTACGAGAAATTTGCTGATATGACACAATGATCCGACGAGCCTAGAGGGGAGAGAAAATAAATGGTATCCAGGGTGTTTGCGGTACGACTATCAACGTTCGGTATTCGAGTGGGCTCATTTACAAGCAGGGTCAAGTTATTTTCCGCAGCAAAGATCTTAACACACCGTCCTCAAGATTTTGTTTGTCTAGAATGTCGAAGCCACCCAGAATTGTGTACATATGATACATATATTTAAATCGCCCGTAATAAGGATTTCAGTATGAAGATACAGGGATGCAATTCTTTGTATGAAATCAGATAGCGCCTTGAATTTGGTAAAGGTCGAATTGCTGTCCAGTTTGTAAGCAATCCAATAGTGGATAGTTTGTTGACAGAGATGGAATTTGAATCACATAAAGTTGAATTTTAAATTGGGACATGAATCAGATTGTGGTAGAGTTTGATAAGCTATATCACTATATCACTACGCACGTCGTGTTTCACTAAGTGCGAAAAAAGCTATTTTGTATTTACAGACGTCGACGTATGCAAAAAAGTAGTTACTTTAGCCCGCCAATGTTGGCTAGATCCACTCTAAATTCAGGAGACATTATAAAAAAAGACAAACACAAGCACCGACGATACTAAGCTCAGCTGTGAGGTAAAAATTCGGAGTTGGTTTACCGAATCAAGCTGTAGGTGTTATGCCCTTACAACAATAGGGAACAGCATACCAACAAAATTCATAACTACAACCCGCTATCCATCGGTTGTTACATACAATATAATACGGCCACGGCAGTGACTGAGTGCAAGCAACAGTAAGACCAGGGGCAGGTGGGTTGCGATGCCCAAACTGTAGATATAATTACACGCGCGCGTTTTTTTTTTCCCCCGAACAAGTGATTTTGTTCAATTGCGCGCGGTAGTTTTTTTTTTTTGGTTGCACTTACGCGTGTGCATTCGTCGATGGTTAGTTCGTCACAAATGGAATGGTCCACCGATTCAATAGGATCTTGAATGAATATCTGTCTAAGGTCATCAGAAACCGCGAGCGGGATCGAGGTCGACATATACACTCATCTTAATGGCCTACCTAAATGTTTTCTACAGTTTAATAGGACATACACAATCCGAAATCCGAAAATTTGGATTCCCACCTACGGAACCAATTGCACGACAACACCGGTGAAAGATGAAGCTAGGGAGCAACTGAATAAAGACAAGGTACGACATCAAACTGAAATCTACCGGATTCAACTAAGGAGATCTGATGTGGCCCTGTATAGACCTCAGCGTAAGAAAGGCAGATCACCAAAATTGCAACAGGATTGGGAAAGTCCACATAAGGTGATGACCCGCATCGAAGATGGTCATCTATATTTCAATAGCAGAATATTTCCTTATTGGAATAGCAAAAGACTCAACAATTTGAGAATGGAGAATGGAATCGAATTTTTATATGGAACGCTGGATAGTACAGAATATTCTCGAATGAGGTCAGGGCAGTATAAATATCAGCATGCTCTAAAATAGGTCAGTCCTAAAGTGGAATTTGAAATGTGATTTACGAGTTGTGATAAAGTAGTTTAAGTAAAAGATAAAGAAAAGTAAGTGATCGAGAAAAACGATTGGATTGTAAATTGTAACTGTATTAAATAAAGTGATTGTATTGAACTTACATTGTATTGATAGATAAACTATCATTTATACCCAAGACTTATACTTACGGATCGTAAGTCGAATAAAGTGAACCCTAATATTACAAATTTCAGAAGTGGGATAACCCAACACAAAAAAATATAAATAACTAAATAAAATAACAAACAATAAGAAAAACAAAAAGTAAAGCAAAAAGTGCGTGTGCGCGATCGAATACACGAGTGTGCGCGTAATTTATAGCGAGATATCTACATAAATATTTACACGACGGCTAATCAGTTAATAAGGGGACGAGTGTACGGTTATCTATGACGACTAATAAACCTAAAATGGACGAGGAGTATCATCGCTGAAGAGGGACGAGCTGAGGACGTGGCTGCGAACGCTAGGGGAGAGGACGTCAGGCAATAGATTTGAGCTGCTAAAACGGCTACTTGATGTACCAGCTGCTGAACGGGGTGCATACCCAAGTTGGCTAGCACATGTGCCGGACGAAGATGATGGCAGTGGCGATGTGTTCAAGGACAGCCAAACACACACTACCGTAGCGGAACCGGCACAGGAAGGCAAAGGAGAGGTCGTGAAATCGATTGAGCGGACAAATGACCCGATGATAGTTGCTAATGAAAATAAATCAAAGAAGTGCCAAAAGAGTGCCGATAAAAGAGAAAGTGCCGAGAAGGAAGAGGGCCAGGAAGATGCGGGAGTTAACCTGAGGATCATGATGAGAGAGTGGAGATTGCTTAAGGGACGTCAACAAGGGGAAATAGGGAAACTGAAGAGCGAAAGCTGTGGTTTGCGGTTGAAAGAGCCTCTGGTGGCTTGTTACAGGGCTAATCCAGAGTTCGGACAATACTATGCGTTGACTAAAGAGCTGGTGGATGAACTCTCCGAAGATGGAGGAGACTACCAGATATGGGAGGCCCAACTTCGTAACACAAAACGCATGGGCTGGAGGACCATGTCTTAAAAATGTTAATGACTAGCAAGTTGAAGGGCAAGGCACTCCGTTGGTACCATGCCAAACCGGATCATCCTGGGTCTGTGGGCTGAGGACATGTTAGCCCACATGAGATCGCCTTTTAATGGTCCGACAAGTGTCGGTGTCTCCGAGGGAAATGTTTCGAAACTATTTCCACGACAAAGTGATTTTGGCCAGTGAAGTCAACGTAGCGCCTGAAGAGATGATCGAGTGCATCATTTAAGGGATCCCGGACACTATCTCCGGGCGCAAGCAAGTATTCAGAGATTTACCGACAATCTCCACCTGTTGGAGGCATTTTCGACCATAAGATTGCCGACGAGGAGAAGCGCTGATTTGAGGAGGAATGTTGATGTAACTGTAACGCGAGGGACACCTAGCTGCCGAATGCGGAAAGGCCACATTTGCGCCGAGATGGGGCATTTTGCTGCAGCCTGCCCAAAGAGAAATCAGTAATTCATCTCCTGGAGTCGGACGATGATGAAAGATTTGTAAGAAATTTAAAAATTGATTGTTTTTGTTGTAAAAGTAATTAGGTATCTTATTTTGAATGCCTAATTGACACAGGGTGCCCCATCAGTTTCGTGTGGCGCCAACAGTATCAAGTAATCTGCAGAATTGATATAAAGAAACAATACTGTGGCCGTGTAAATAATTTTCGTGGAATAAACAAATTTAAATTGAAAATAATTGGATTAACTAGTTGTTTAGTTAATTTTGAAAGCGAAGAAATTAAATTGGACATGTACGTGGTTCCAGATGAAACGATGGCGGTCCCAGTGATCTTAGGCAGGCCAAATTATGAATGAAAGAAGTCGTGAGTACGAAAAGATAAAAAGACCGAATTGGAAGTTTGTAATATAAATCAAATTTATTTAAATGACCTAGATATAGAGGAGAGTAAAGAACGTAATATTGTAAACGAAGAGTGAAAAATCGATGTACAGAAGATAGTATTTGACATATTTAATGACTGTTACCTTGATTGCAATCGCCCCTACCTACACTTGGTAAGTGTGGAGATGAAGTTAAGTGAAATGAAAGAAACCCTTTCAATTGTTCTTCTTCAACTTCAAAATAAGGAACAATAAATTGAATGTGATACTTGACGACCTTGTAAAACAGGGTGTGATTTGGCTTAGTGACTCGGAGTATATTTCTCCCATATTGCTGGTACGGAAGAAAAGTTGGGAAATAGGGTTATGTGTAGATTATAGGACATTAAACAAAATCACTCAGAAGGATAATTTTCCTATACCTCTGATAGATGACTTATTTGATCGGTTGGTAAAAAAGAAAGTGTTCACGATTTTAGACCTAAAGAGTGCCTTTTATCATGTTAAGATGTCTGAGGAGAGTATAAGATACACGTCGTTTGTAACCCCAATGGTCGTTTGGGAATGCGCCGTCGACGTTTCAGCGGTTTATCAACAAGGTATTCGAAGATATGGTAAGAGATTCGGGGATAGCTGTCTATCTGGACGATATTATTATCGCGACTGAGAACGTGGCCCAACATCTAGAGATTTTAAAGAGGGTTTTAGGCAGATAAGTGGAGAATAGGTTGGTCTTAAGCATAGACAAATGTAAGTTTTTATATTCGAGTATTAAGTATTTGTGGTATAACATTACGGAAGCGGGTATCAGCCCCGTTGAGAGGGGGATGAGCGCGGTCGCAAATTTGCCAGTACCACAGAACTCGAAGTCGGTTCATAGATTCTTGGGGTTGTGCTCGTATTTTAAGAGGTTTATTAAGGATTTAATAAAGAAGTCGGCTGATTCTAAGTTTGAGAAAGAGGAACTAGAGTGTTTTGAATTGCGCAAGAACAAGCTTCTGGAAGCTCCGGTTTTGTTAATCTATGACCCGGAAGATGAGACAGAACTACACTGTGATGCTAATTAAATTAGGTTCGGCTCTATACTAATAGATCAGACGGAAAGCTACACCCAGCGTTTTTCTTTTCAAGAAGAACTACAGAATGCGAGGCTAGATACCACAGGTTCGAGTTAGAAACTCTGGCAATTATCTGTGCTTTGGGGCGTTTTCGTATATATTTGCAAGGTATCCCTTTCAAGATAGTGATGGACTGCAACTCGCTGACCCTTACGTTAAACAAAAAGAACATTAACGCGCGATTGCTCGGTGGGCCATGGAATTGCAAAACTACGATTTCTCTGTTGAGCATCGCTGCGGCGAAAGAATGCGGCACGTAGATGCACTCAGTAGTAGTACGAATATTTTAGTGCTGGAAGGTAACATATTCCATCAGAGTCTATCAAATTGTCAGGGGCGGAACGAACGTATCAGGGGGTTGAGGAAAATGTTAGAAGAGAGAAAAGATGCTTTTAATGAGATGCATAATGGGTTGGTGTATCAGAAAGTGAAGGGCGGCATTCTTTTCTATGTACCCGATGATTGAAGAGATTTAAGAAGAACTATGTATTCCTAGTGGTGGATGCGTGGTGCTAGGGCTCTTGAGGAAGTATTTCGTTGCATACAGTCGTCCCAAGAACATAGTTTCGAATAGGGAAAGTGCTTTTACGGGGTATGAGTTAAAAGATTTTATGGAGGAGAATTATATAAGACAGTTACATTACATTATATAAGATAGTTACAGGGTCGCCGCAAGCCAATGGACAGGTAGAGCGAATAAATAGGAGCCTGGGACCCATAAAAACGAAACCGGTGAGTCACGATCTAAACAGGAGTTTAGAGAGCATGTTGTTGGATATAGAGTTTACCACGAATAATACGGGACATAGAAGCGTAGGGGTGGCCCCAAGTGAATTAATATTCGGTGTGAGATAGAGAGGCAGGATAATCGATCGTTTAAAAAAAATTTGGAAGAAATAGTCGGGTTAAGGGAGGAACCAGATTTCAATGTAAAAAGAGCAGGAGCTATTCGGAAGTAGGCACAGGTGCAGGAATACAATACAATATGATGAATGACGTAAGGCGTCACGTGTGTGCAAAGAAGATGACTATGTCTTGGTAAGGTATTTTGTCAGTACGCCGGGTGCTCCAAGAAAATTGATACCGAAGTTTAAGGGGCCATATAGGATTAACAGAGCTAACGGGAAATACGAACTGACGGACGTAGAGGACTTTTAAACTAGTCAGACGCCATATAAGGGCACTTGGGAGGCAGCGATGAGAGACCGATATGAGACCGTATGCAAGAAAAAAATAATTTGTCGAAACCGAGCCAAAATTAAGGAGTGCAATCGGGGCAAACATGCAGGATGGTCGAATTGTTGTAAGTTAAAAGAAATGCATGTGTATATATAATTTGGTAGCACTGAACAATAAATAAAAAATTGTAAAGTGGTAACACTATATGAGAGCCTGTTCGTAGACAGGGGGCAGTTATAATTTAGCTTTAGAATGAAACGGATCGTAAATCGAATAAAGTGAACCCTCATATTACATCTATAATGTTCTGCCTTTTGCTTTACATCAGAACTTAAATGCCTCGTCATACCTCACCCTCCACTAAGCGTTCGTCCAGATGCCTAATTCTCAAAACTTGTCATCTTCTAATGAAAAATCCACAGGCAGACTGCCTGTAGTCTAACAAGAATCCGAACATTCTACGGCGTTTTCCATTTTTTGTTCAAAGGGAGGTTATTACCAATAAGATCAGCAATTTCTGAGGCCGATTGTCACTTCGAAATATTTTGTATTCTACCTAATCTGACAAGTGATCATACGAATTTTTTTTGTTAAAATCTTCAATCCACGAGGGTACAAATTAAAGCGCCCGTCCCATAGAAATCGTTGCATCCGTTGCGTCGCCGTATTCAATCGACAGCTGAATAAAATGTCCCTTCCTTATGAAAAAGAACTATAAGCTACAGATATGACATATATGTCGGACACATTTTTACCCATTGAGACCGTTTGTAGTTCATATATTGACGCATTGAAGTTCACACATTTACATATTGTATGTAGTTCGTGCATTCATAAATCGAGAGTAATCATTTTCGTTGGTGGAAGCATTAAGAGAATGTAGATTGTCAATGTAGGTATGCGACGGATATAATGGGAATCTTCTTTACGGCAATACATCGCCACCGTCAACGGAATTACGGAGAAACGCATTAATGGATTTCATGGATTGGGGCCTTTCTGATGCTCACGCTAGTACAAATATTTTAGAAGACCAAAATATACTTATAATATCTCAAAAAATTTATTTAACGATTTGTGAAGCTATTGCGAGCTATCCGAAAATTGCATTTGTTTGCAGATAAGTACTCAAGAATGGTAAAAATAAGATGTATCAACCTGCTTTAATTTTGAAGGGTTGTTTGAAAGGTAAAAGTATCTGTTTTAGTTTTTGTCGGATGTGGACTCAAACAAATCAGATAATCATGCTTTAGGGTTCGGTTTGGAAACATATGGGAGATATGAATGGAACCGAATGCGATATGTGAGTGATATGTGAAGTCTTACATATAACAGTGACAGCTATTAGATTGAGAAGAAAAATATAGGCGTAGAAACTAATGACTTTGATTGTTATTTGGATGATACTGATAGCTGATCCACATATAAAAGATTCCATATTCCAAATTGATTAGTTTCAAGTTTCAAGTTTATTTCAAATTAGCGAGTTGTACAATTAAGAACTAGGGTCTTTCATAAGTACATATTTCATGGTTAATTGAGGGTATAAAATTATAAAGTTAAAAACAAAAAATAAAAATAAATATAAATATATAATACAAATAAAATTATAATATAAAATATTCAAAGAAAAACAAAAATAATATGTTCAAAAATATACAAATTTATTACATTTTAAAATAGTCATAAGATTTATAGTATAATATATAAATTTACCTGATCAACATTTTGGTCATTGTTTTCGCCCTTATTTGCTACATTAATTTTTAAAATATTTGAAGAGAGAATACCCAAAATGTCTTGTTTTACCATACGCCTGATTTGGTATATCAAGAAGTTTCAAACTCCAACAGCGTAAACAGACCGCTACTTTCTAAATATTTATGATAAGGATAGGTTAAATTTTTTTCCGTCTCATCTTTTCGAATTTTTTTTCCCTATGGTGTTGAAAGAAGCAGACATTGTAAAACTGCGGTGGTACATCTCATCCCAAAAGTGATAAATACACCTCTTTCTCTCTTCCAAACATCAGTAAGGTTTTCGAAAAGGTAATCAATAGAGTCCTTACTAAGTGGGTTGGGGACAGAAATATAATTCCGAGTAATCAATTTGGTTTTAAGGCATGGCATGATGTTTTTTAAGCCGTGTCTAAACTGGTTTCTGATATCCAATGGAACAAAGCCAAGAAACGTGCACGGGTGCCTGCATGATTGACTTGGAGAAGGTCTTCGATACTGTACATATGGTTAGAGGGACCCTTCTACAAGCGGAACAGAAGGGGCATTAGTAAACCACTGCTGTATATTCTTTCAATATGCCCACAGATAGACAGTTCATCGTGTAAAATGGCGAAGTGACTTCTACTGGTACATTTTACATTAAAAACGGTCTGCAACAAGGTGTGCTCAATTCGCGTATCCTTTTCAACATTTACACAAATGATATGATAGTTTCACTTTACCATAACACAGCGTACGCAGACGACTTAATCGCGTACACATCAGGTCCAAAGATTGAGGTATATTCTTTCAATATGCCCACAGATAGACAGTTCATCGTGTAAAATGGCGAAGTGACTTCTACTGGTACATTTTACATTAAAAACGGTCTGCAACAAGGTGTGCTCAATTCGCGTATCCTTTTCAACATTTACACAAATGATATGATAGGTTCACTTTACCATAACACAGCGTACGCAGACGACTTAATCGCGTACAGATCAGGTCCAAAGATTGAGGTTATAAAATTTTTTTTGCAACATGACTTCGATAAAATTAAACGATATTGCGACGAGTGGAAGTTGAAGATCAACTTTCACAAGCCGGAAACAATTTTTTTACGACGTCTTTATCTGGGGCCTCTGTGAATACCAGAAGGAATTGGTGAAAGTTTTAGATCGTGGGAAACATGGGCAGCCACTTGCTTGTCGAAATTCAGTCAGATTCTTTTTGTAACACTTTTTATTAAGTTTTGGATTCTTTTTTAAGTGGAATTGTAGGGCTTATTCTTGTACCTTTTTTCTTAAGATAAAAATAAATAGCGATACTTAAAAAAGAAAAAGGGGAAGATGTCAGACGAAAATGTGGACGAGTGGATCGAATCAGTGTTAAATTCAGATGACGAGGACTTTGATGACAGTTCAGGAGAAGAATGGATGGAGTCATTTTCGGATGATGGGGAGCAAGATGACATTGATATTAAAAATATACGGATAGCACTAGGGTAGTAACTGGAGAAAGTGGTGTGGTTGAACAAAATGAAACTTATTTTGATATTGAAAACATGAAAGTATTTGTAGTGGAAACTGTTACGCCCTTGATTCCGTATTCATGATCTTATTCTAATGATCTAACAAACGAACCCAATTGATTTAAAGATCGTCCAGACGTGCCTGAAATAATATTATCTAAGCAGAAAAAGTTACTAGTAGATGTTCCTGATACAGAATTAGGGTTTTTCAACCTAATACTGACTTCAGAATGTTTGGATTTTATGGTGGAAAGAATGAAAGCCTGTGCTGCTGAAATAATGAAACAACCCAGGACAGCGGTATTCCGCAGAGAGTGGAAGGATGTCACCCAAAATGAACTCAAAATTTTTCTGGGAGTCTTGTACCATATGGGAAATATTCGAATAAATTATGTGAGAAGCTATTGGAGAACTGACTTCCTATTCAAGCAAAACATATTTGCAATGCACATCAGTCGAAACAGGTTTTTAGCTTTTATGAGAACTATGAATTTTAGCGGCCCTGACCCAAATGATAACTTAGTAAAAAAATACGACCAATAATTGACCATTTCAATATATATTTTATAGTATATTAAGAATAAGCGACATAAGTATGGAGTAAATTTCTATATCTTGACCAACCCAACTGGTCTCGCTCAAAAACTAATGGTTTCTGAAGGAAGCAAAGGAATGCGGGGGAATTGGCACAGTACTAAAATAGTAAACAGTTTGTTAAAAAACTACTTAGGGTTAGGCCATTCTGTTTACATGGATAACTTCTACAATTCCGTATCTTTGTGCAGAGAACTCTACTTCTCCAACACTTATTGCCCTGGTACTTTGAGATCAAATAGAATTGGAAACCCAATAGCAGTGATTAAAAAATTTAATAAAGGCGAAGTTGTAAGTAGATTTACAAAAGAAGGGATCTGCGTATCTAAATGGTTAGACAAAAGAGAAGTTATCACAATCTTAATTGCCGAAAAAAAAGGAATTGGAAAAAAACCAAAAGTTATTGCTGAATACAATAAGTTTATGAAAGGGGAAGATAGTACAGATCAAATGCTATCATTCTACCCGTCAATCAGGACACATTAAGATGGTACAAAAAGATTGGGATTCACATACTGCAATTGATGATGAGTAATGCATACTTTCTCTACAGTACATTTTTCCCAGTGCTAAGCGGGAAAAAATTATCTTTGCACGACTACAGCCTGGAAGTTATAAAAGAACTTCTACAATATAAAGAGGTTCTAGCTATTGTTCCTCCAATGAAAATAAAAGAAAAACTGCATCTTCCAGCATTAGTTGGGCGCGACAAAACTAAAAAAAAAAAGAGTCAACCAATTATTATTGCCCTGATTGCCAAGGCCACGCGTTTTGTTTGATTCCGTGCTTTAGAAATTACCACGAGGATCCAAAAAATTTTAAGACATCCAAGAGTTATGAGTCGCCCAAAAATTTGGAGAACTCTAAGGAGAATTTGTTGTAATGTAATCTAATTATGTTCTTTTCTTTTATATAATAAAAGAAAATTTTATAAAAAAAATATGTTTTTTTTTTGTATATAAAGAAAATAAATAAATATATATATATATTATAAATAAAGTTCTAATATAACATAACTATATGTCTAACTGTTTATACTAAATATACAATACATTTTTTCCAAATTTTTTCGTAGTTCTTTTCTCTTAAAATGATGACACACCCGTTGTGTCATTGGTTTTGCTGACAGAATCTCGTCGTATTTTTTAACAGTAGAACAAATGACACACCGCATGTGTCATTCCTTCTAGGGGCCTATATGGTATGAGGTTCTAATGAATAAGGAAATTTTGAAGATCGTCACCCCGTCGGAACTGAACGTGATATGGCTACTGCAAAGTTCTGCGCCCAGAGCTATGCAGTGTTACTTAAATTCAATAACAAAATTACTTATGTACAGTAATCAGTTTCGATTATCCATTAACCGTCATTTCTGTTAACCGTCATGTCTGTTAACCGTCACACTTTTTTGCCGCGAAATATCATTAGTTTGGGCATATTTTATGAAATTATTTTCTTCCAGATGTGCAGTGTTCCTAAGTCACACTGCACGAAGTGCCAGTCCTTCTAGTTTAAAATAATCGCAGTGCACAGACATCTCCGACGAGGTGAAGGTTTTTTTTTGTTATAATATGTTAGTTCGTTCAACGGTTTTTTTTTTTTTTTTTTTATTTGGGTTTTATTGCCAACTAATATTGCAAACATGAAATCAACTGACATCAAAATAGGTCTCTCCTTTAACATCCGCCCAAAAGAGCCGTGTTCTAAAGCCACCAGGTAGTAGTCATACGAGTCTTTTCGGTGAAGTTGATATGAAAGGTTAAAATGCAATCCGAAAATTTCTTTAAAATGAATACTACTCTGGAGAAGCCCGATGCTGGACCAGCTCCGGAGGCCAAAAAATCACCAACCAACTCAACTTCGTCCATTGACAGCAAACAACGAGGATGAATGCCACCAGTTGGTTTCTTATGCGGTAAATTTTGGTAGACAACATGATATGTAGGAACAACTTTCCTCATCCAAATTCCTGCTTCCAGATGCATTCAAGCGGTTATAAGTAAATTTTCTTGTTTTTATTTTTCTCAGTTTTTTCCTTGGTAAAGCATCTCTTTTTTAATCTTTGTAATATGCTTATTTCAATGTTGATAATCTTTAAGTTATTTTTAATGTATGTTACACGGCTTAAAATTCCAATTATGTGTGGTCACTAAGCCAGCTTCTTGGAAGACTGATTGGGTCACCAAGTGGTAAATATACATCCGGATACGAAATCAATCACCTGCGATAATATTGTTAATTAAGATATGGCGGTAGGGAATATGGCTTTCGAGAAAGCTTCTTCGGCTAACAGAAAATCTAAAAGGGCTCAACCGAAATGGTGGAATGGAGAGAATTGGGAAACTCTATAATAGTGCCCAGTTTTTCTGAAGTGATAGTAGATGGAATGAGTACTACGAATGTAAGAAACAATCCCAGTTCCTAGTTAGAAAGTCAAAAAGGGCTTCACGGCAGAAGTGCTGCGAATCTATCGCGGTAATAGACGAGGCTTAGAGCGATTATTGGAGATTCATATTAGGAACAGAAGAAGTAATATCTTTTTAATTTATTCACAGTGTGCATATATAAAAAGCAAATCTGTAGAAACCACTCTGCACGAGGTGGTGGGAAAAATAGAGAATTGTCTTCACTTCGTTGAATTTGCGATGGTGGCCTTCCTCGACATTAAAAAAGCCTTTAATAACGAGGAGTGCACCACCATTAAAAAAAACGAAACGTCCTAGTAGATGTTAAAATGCTGCTGAGCAGTTCATTACTAACCGGGCTAACAACATGCTTGCAAGAAGGAAAATAAAGTGTTTCACTGGACAAAGCTCGGTTAGAATGTTCGTAATCAGGGGACTCCTCAAGAGGAAGTCATATCGCCTGTGGGTGCTGGTTATAAATGACACTATCATAGTCATTATAGTAGCGATCCATACCACCCCTACGGCAGCATTCGACACCTTTCTGCACCTAACACCGCTTGATTTACAGATCAAAAAACTTGCTGCCAATGGGACGATACGACTCAGTAATCTGGGTTACTGCAACAGCAGTAGTTTTGGACATAGAACGGTCCAAGTAGATCTACTTCTAGGCTATCCAGTTCTAATAGATGAAATTCCTTCCTTGGCCGACTTCGATATTCCGTCGAGCGAGGACTGACAAAAAAATGCAATAATCAAGTCAAATGAAATTGCAATTTTCATAGATGGTTCTAAAACAGAGGAAGGACAGGTTCTGGCATTTTTAGATAATACTACCGGGCGCAAGCAGTGTCGGCTCAGCTAATGCAGATGAGATTAGTATCCAAAAGAAATATCGCTATCTACATCAATAGCCAAGCCGCACTCAAGGCAATGGGATCGACCAACATCAATTCCGATACAGTCAGGGGCTGTGACACAGTGCTCAATGCACTATGCAGTCAGAAACCGGTGAGACTATGCTGTGGGCTAGGACACTACAATATTAAAGGAAATGAACAAGCGGATGAGCTTGCAAGGAAATTAGGCCTACTCGACAATAGTGAGGTTGCCAACATCAAATTACCCCTCTGTATAGTAAGGGACGCTATCGAGGAAAAAATCACAAAGACTGCCAACCTTAAGTGGTCATGTCGTGAAGGACACAGGGTATCCAAGGCTCTCTGGCCTCTTTTTGATGGCAAAAGAATGTGAGGCAATATTGCGTAGCCGAAGAAAATTTTTAGGGAAAACCTAGAGGTTCAAAAACCTTCTTAGATTTTGCAAGTAAATTGGATATTTCACCAGGGAGATTGTTTAGGTTTTTGAAATTTAAAGATATATTCAATTGGTTCCACAGGGATCGCAATGAACCTGTTTTGGTGACTGTGTGGTGGCATATCCATCATACCCCTGTTTTAAGCTAACCCAAGACAGCTTCCTCGATCGGTATCGAACTCAATCATGGAAAATTTTGTTTTTTTGTATTAATATACAATAGAGATATTGTCAAAGCTTTTATGTGAATATTTTTTTTTTTAAAATACCAATGTTATCCATGAAAACAGTGAGCATCGCCTTCATCGCTGTTTGCTTCATCTCTGGTTTGCATGCCGAATTCATAAGCCCACGTCTCTTCCCCAGTAATGGTACATGTCTGGTCCGAATCAACCTCGGGAAGCATGTCTTTTGCAATATCCATACGCTGCTTTTGTTTGCAGTAATTTCAAGTCCTTTGGCACCAGGTTTGCAGAAACACGTTAC
Organism: Volucella inanis; assembly: GCA_907269105.1. NCBI lineage: Eukaryota > Metazoa > Arthropoda > Insecta > Diptera > Syrphidae > Volucella > Volucella inanis. The sequence continues at coordinate 102,091,221 of OU026157.1, read as the reverse complement.
AAACTCAATTAATTAGTTAAACGTCGTGAACGGACTCAATATCTGTGTTAGTCATCTGATGGTTAATCTGCTGTATAAGACTAGTAAATCTTTGATTTCATCAATGTTTTCCTCAGTTGTTGAAGTTGATGATTTTTTTGCCGGCGGCGTCATGAAGGCGTTCTGAAGCTTACATGTCAAACGTAAACGCTAAGGATATAATCGATATAAACATAGCGCTGTACCTGTCAAAAATGCCACTCTATCAAAAATAAGTGCTAATAAATCTCTGAACGACACCACCAGCTAGTCAGATATTCCAGTCTGATTGAAGCTTACAGCTAAATTAAACGAAACTATTTTTTTTATCACATGCCTCTTATATTTATTGAACTGATCTCGTAGTTGTCAGTTCTCCACAGATCCTTCGTGAAGTTAGTAGCAAAAAAAAAAAAAAAAAAAAAAAAAAAAAAAAAAAAAAAAAAAAAAAAATTCCAAAAACTGTAAAATTTAAACCCGCCTCATTTCAACATTTTCATAAAAATTAATGTGAAAATAAAAGCAAGTGTTTAAATTCGATAGTTTTTTTTTTATTATTTTTTTTTTTTAGATGGCTTCAGAAAGTTAGTGACACAATCGTTGTAAGAAATATTTCATCCCCTTTGATATTACTTCAATATCTACTTAACCGCCCAAAATTGGAGTACAATGCCCAATGCATCCAAATGTATATTTGATTTAAATCCTTACATTAGATGTCATAGGTGACCCTAATACTTCTCAGTCAATTAACGCCCTTGAACACTAACGCAATGTCTCCTGTTTTACTTTGGTCTTTCGCTTCTTTATTCCTCTGAGATTGACATGAACAAAAATTTAACTAATATATAATGTCTACATATAGTATACCAGCACTTTGTTTCCCAGTTACTATTCAAAACCAACGTACTCGCACATCGACAGCTCTTCTTTCTTGCCTGATTTTCCTTTGTTTGATTAACGGGTTGACAAAATACAACTTATCTCTAAGACTGACTTTATTCTATTGTCTCGAATACAATATTTAGCTTAACATCACATCACATGAACTTGAATTTAGGTCGGAAGACGTTTATTCAGCAAGTTCATGTTCTCGTCTGCCTTAGTTAAACATTATTTATCTTAAATTACAAGTTGTTGCAATAATGAATCCGGCGTATGTTGAACTGCTGTTGCTGTTATTATTTGGAATTGGCGTGTGTTGTACTGCTGCTGTTTTGGTTTTTGTACTTGGAAATGACCTGTTGGCCTTGGGTGAAGTTATTAGCCATGGGGTGGGAGATAGGTGGCTAACGTAATTCCCGCGGTGTATGCAAACATTTTAAGGGTACACTAAATCTTTTGAACGCCCATCCACACCGTTTTCATATTCCATTTATATTTTTCGTACTGTCGTCCTTGGTAGTGATGACAGCTTAAGTTTCTCGCACTTTGCGAAAAATGCTGGCTGGGAAAAATTATGGCTGATTATTAACCTATTGTATTATCCTCTAGCGTCCTTTTCTAACTATTAAGATAAAAATCTTTCTCCCCCACTGATTAGCCGTCTCATTATATCAGTGAATAAAATCGACTTCCGACCATAGTTTGGAAGTTACGTCATCCTGTCCGACGCCCCCGGTTCATATTTTTGCTCTTGTGAATTTTTTCTTCGTTACTCTGCAATCTAATAAATGCTAGGACGTTTACCAGTGCTTAGATGTTGTCCTTTTTCTGTCTACTGCTTATAGGTTGTGAAGGTACTTTTTCTTTCATTACAACACCTCCAGTCCTATCGAACGTGCTCTCGGACAGCAATTCTCATTGTTTTAAGTCTACGCTTCAAAGGCTTTTCTTTTGTTTATTCCCGCTATTTTCATTTTATGGTTGCAACATCACGTTTCTTTACTTATGTGGAGCCAGTCTTTTAAAACACTGACCACTCTGCGCATTACTCTTACATTTTTCTTCGAAAAGTTGTTCCGTATAACTAACCTTAGTTCTTTTACATACTTTATGGCAAACTGGAGCCATTCTCGCAAATTTGAGATAGGTTTGGTCTCTTTCCTTGTTTATTTTTAATCCACTGATGTCGGTTTTCGCTGGTTTTTTCCTGGTTTTTCACCAGTGGACCGCCCAAGATCGTTTTAGAAACTTTTGCGTTATTCCAATATAGATATTGATCTAAAGGGTCTTCCAAGTTAGATTTCATAACTTTGACAGTTGATAGCGGCCATATTATTGAAGTTACATTTATCAAATTGGCTGTCATTTATTCACTTTGTTTTGCCAAATTACCATGGATGGATAAAGCGTTAAACAACACGTGCAAATAATATTATTGTTTTATCAAAATGGGTGTTCTGTTCGGGCGCCATAATCGCTCTTTCCAGAGGACTATTCTTGTAGACAACTTTGAGTCCAATAAACGATCAACCAAATACCGTTCGTCGACAAAATGCAAGATCTGCCGAAAACATCGCCGCTGTCTGTGTGAGTGTACAGGAGAATTCAAAACAGTGGATTTCGCGTCGCTCACAAGAACTGGGCCTTTCGCAGACCACAACTTGGCGAATTTTTTCGTCGTGACTTGGGCCTGCCCCCGAACAAAATTCAACTAACCCAGGAGCAGAAGGTAAACGACCATGCTTTACTCTGGCAAGCCAGCTGGAAGTGGTCGGAGGTCTGGAGCAGGATTGATGCTAACCTCACAGTGACCGGATATTGACGGCTATATTCCAGAGTAAAGTAGGAAAAGTCACTATAATACAGTGTTATGCTCCAACTGAAGACGTGGGTGCGGATGAATAGAACGATTTTATCCTTGTGATGAGGTATTTCAATGCCAAGATAGGTAGCGACAACACGATGCCTAAACACGTGATAGGAGTTCCCGGCCTTAAAGAACAGAATGACAACGATGAGCAGTTGGTGGAATTTTGCAATACTAACCGCCTAGTAATTGGACGTACGCTGTTTATGCGCAACACCTGGCGGAAGATCAGCTGGGTCTCAACTCATAGGAAATTGTCTTCTAGACGTCTGTAATAGACGCGGAGCAGACATTGGACAAGAACGCGATCACCATCTTACGTAAGGTAATATGTTATACGCCTTCGTACTACATCCGTAAACAAGCAGGTTCAATACCGACAGGCTCAGGGACATGCCTTAAAAGTAGAAGCAATCAGCAGTACAACGTAGAACAGCATAGACGACCACTGGAATGCTATGAAAATGTGTTTACAACTGGGGCAAACACCTATGTCGGTAAAAGGCCGAAAAGCCACCGCACATGGCTTTTCTCTGAAACTTAGAGGCGGATCGATAAGCGTACAGCAATCAAAGCTCGGATTACAGCCGCTAAATAAATCGGCGGATCTGCCACAGCGGCTAATATGTAGAGCGTGAGAGAGTAAAGAATTTCTACGGGAGTGGAAAAGAGGGATGATCATCAATCTACCAAATTAGGCAAACGTGATGAAGTGTGGAAACTCTTGACGTTAAACAGGCAGGCTTTCGCGCTGGATCCTTCTGCATCGACCATTTATATAAAAAAAAATAATTCAACGAATATAAGAAAAATAACAACCAGTTATCAATGCAGTTGATCAAAATTGTATCAACAAAAACCGATATTAAGATTTCCGCCAGTGCACGAAGTTGAAAGAAATTATGTTGTGAAATTAGCTGGATGACCTTATCTTTCTATGCAAAAAGTGCAAACTTAAAAAAAAATTCGAACACTTATTGCTTCTAAGGGTTAATACAACAAAAAAACAATAATCGTATCTCTTGAAAAATCGCTAACCCTATTTTTCTAAAATAAAAAAAGCATTTCCGGCAAAAGTTTATCATTTACGCCCTCATATATATGTATATTAAGGATATATGCCTTAATTCAATTAATAGACCCGCTAAAATCTTGCTGGAACAGAAGATATTATGTAAAAATTAAAACAAAGTCTAAAAAAACACTCCCACTAATTAATTATAATTTTTTTTTTCATTTTTGAAATAAACAAATAAATTCTACACATTTCTAACTTTCCCGGACATATTTTATATTTTTAATCGCACAATAAATAACAAAGATATTGCAAAAATAGTAGGAACTACTTTGTTTCTTTTATAAACAAACAATAAACTTGTCAATTTTAATCGCTTGACTAGCTTAGTTCAAAACATAAACACAAAAAAAAAAATGCTATTTTATTATCAAAAATTACCATTTACTTTGTGAAAAGTAACATTTTTTTTTGTTTACCCAAAATTTCAAAGTGACCTTTTGCGAACTGATCTCTATAGAGCTGCCTCAGTGTGCGACACTCATCCAAAATATTCTACAATAATAAAACTTATTTTTCATTCACACTGTCAGCGATTACGCTGACTGCTAGAACGTTAATTTTGTGACGCCAGCGATTACGCAATCTGTGAGAACGGAAGCAAGAAAAAGTTCACATATTTATGTTTCCAAAAGAATAGCTGCAGTTGACTGCAATGTCTCGGCCTTATGACTGAGATATAACATGTAGCCAATGGGTTATTCGAAGTTGGAGGCTCCATTGTTTCCGATGACTTTCTTGCAAGAGAATAAGGCTACTATAGCTTTCTTGACTCTTTCTGAATATTAGTTTTGTTTCCTATCAAAAATCTAGTCAGCGAACGCAGAGCCGTTTCCACCGATTTTTCTTTACAGTAGGCATGTTGAGCTGTTGACAAAAGTCTTGGATCAATTTTAGCTCGAATATGGATATCGTTCTAAAGTTTTCATGAGGTAAGATGACAGACTTATAGGTCTCCTTTGGGAGAGACATGAGAGCATTTTCCGGCCTTGGGAATAAAAAAATACGTCAACAGTTGAATGTGGATCAATTCTACATGGTTTGAAGCTATGCAGCGCCTAAAGCAATTTGTCTCTTGTAATCAAACTATGAATTTTGTTCACGGTTGCAGTAATCTTATTTTTGGTTACTGTTGGCCCCGAAAATAAGGAACTACCTAGAAACTGAGAGATGATTTTTCTTAGCCGCGATGCTTCAGAGATTTCTGTGATTTTGTCACAGAATGATCTCCAAGATTGACGCTTTGCTTTCCTCAATTCTTTTTTATAATTCGTGCGGTTTGCTAAGAGATGGCGTAACTTGTATAATTCCATTGGAACCTGCGTTGGAAAGCTACTGTCATTGTACGTCATTTCAGTCTATGTCATTCATTTGAAGCGTAAACAACAATAATTTTTTTTCACTCAAATATGTCGAACTTTGTGCCTGAAAAAGTATTTTTGCGGGGAGTTCTTCTTCATTAAACTGCTGCCGAAAGTCATCGTATTTTGGTGGAAGTTTATGGTGAACATGCGCTAGCTGAGCGAACGTGCCAAAAGTGGTTTGCACGATTTAAAAGTGCTTATTTTGGCTTGTAAGACGATGAACGTCCTGGGCAGCCAAAAAGATGAAGAACTGGAAGCATTACTATATGAAGATTGTTGCCAAACACAAGAAGAGCTCGCAGAATTTTTGGGTGTCACTCAAGCAGCCATTTTAAAACGTTTAAAAGCAGCTGGATATATTCAAAAGCAAGGAAATTTGGTTCCACATGAACTCAAGCCGAGAAACGTCGAAAAGCGGTTTTGCATGTCCGAAATGCTGCTGGAACGCCACAAAAGGAAGTCATTTTTGCATCGGATTGTTACTGCTGATGAAAAATGGATCCATTACGACAACCCCAAGCGCAAAAAATTATATGTGAAACCCGGCCAATCAGCCAAATCAACGGCAAAGCCGAATATCCATGGAGCGAAGGTAATGCTTTGTATTTGGTGGGATCAGATGGGTGTGCTGTATTATGAGCTGCTAAAACCGAGTGAAACCATCAATGGACAACGCTACCAAATACAATTAGTCCGTTTGAAGAGAGCGGTAGCCGAAAAACGCCCGGAATATGCGACCAGACACGAGGCAATAATTTTCCATCATGACAACGCTCGGCCCCAAGTTGCTTTTCCGGTTAAGAACTATTTGGAAAACAGTGGATGGGAAGTCTTAGCCCACCCGCCTTATAGCCCAGACCTTGCACCTTCTGACTACCATTTGTTCCGGTCGATGTGGAACGCCCTCACTGAAATACGGTTAACATCAGAGCAGAATATCAAAAATTGGCTTGATTCATTCTTGGCTGCCAAGCCGGAGCAGTTCTTTTGGGATGGGATCCACAAATTGCCAGAAAGATGGGAAAAAGTCATAGCTTCAGATGGGCAATGCTTTGAATAATACTATTGTACATGTTTTTCTTAAATAAACGTTCAAATTTTTTAAAAAAAACCGCACGAATTAAATTACATTAAATTAGGTTGAATCAGAAAGCCGGAAAGAGCCATAGCCTGATTGAGAGACAGAATTCCCTAAATTTCATATCAAACTCATTGGTGTCTCGCGGGGGACTTGAGAGTTCAGAGGATAGCGTTTCTGACAATATTCCTCAGTATTTTAGCCAATCAGTCTTCTGATAGTTTTGGAATGCTGCTTGAATGAGGGGAGCATCACCCAGGCTGAATTGGATGTATCTGTGGTCTGAAAACGAGTATTCAGTCGATACCATCCAGTTGGTTAGCAGTAGAGTGATATCTAGCACTTCCTGTCGATTTCTAGTTATAAAAGTAGCCTCTTTGTCAATGTAGCAAACAATGAGGCTAGCACTTAAAATGTTATTAAAAAGTGTCCAACCTCTATCGTTGATGTTGGTACTGCCCCATACCGTGTGATGAGCGTTAGCGTCGCACATGATGATGAGGCCAGTTTTTTGCCTTCAAGCTTCCAATACTACCCTTTCTATGTAGGTTATCACCAGGGAGAGGGCTCACCTGATCGTGGCAAAGATACGCCAATGCCAGCCAATAGGGGCTTTTGGCAGTTTCCAGCCTGGAAACGGTAAAGTCGGGGTCGCTAAAGTTAATAATTAAAAATGCATTAAGGCTACGTTTCACTTGAATACAAGTTCTAATCTTAACTTTGTCTTTTGCATAGAGTGGAGCGTATAAAGGTGTCCCAAGTCCACGAACCACGCCTTCCACGATCCATGGTTCCTGGATTAGGATGATGTCTTCTGTGGAGATTAATCTGGAGAATCCGTATCATTGCTACAATTTAACAGACTTGCCTCCAGCACGGTTTTATTCGAGTCCTCCGATTCTGAAAATGAGCTCAAGAGCTCATCTTTTTCCTCTAATCGTGTAGGATCTATTTTTATATCGTCATGGGTTTCCATTTCCCACAGATTGTCTGAAGAGGAGACCGACGGCCTAATAGACGCCTCGGATGAATTGGAGTCGTCGCTGTCCATTTCTGAAAAAAATATCGACGATCCCATATCTAAGGCTGTATTTGTATTTTCGTTTAAAGGAGGAGGAGGTTGCTTATTAGCATTCAGCTCATCCTTTTTATAGATCTTAAGGTGTATTGCTTCGAATCCAAACCGGATCATGCCTTTAGTCTGCGCTAAAGGGTTAAGGGATTCCTTATTGATCACAATCAACGCGCATCTATGTATATTGATCTCCTGATGATCTCCATAATGCTTTCTGGAGGCAAGACCTCGAGCCTTGCACCTGGCCAAATATTTCCTAAACCACCTAATGGTTTCGTGAAAAGATTAAGAGAACAATGGTCGGCACATGCGATGAATTTGAGGTGGCCTTGGTACCTACCGTCGCTCCTGATGGGAGGTGGTCCAGGGTTTTCCCGCATAATGGCCAAGAATTTGCGCGAATGCTTCAATTTGACCAACTGCCACCGTTCAAGTGTAATCGATCCATCGGTGTCGCTTTTATCGATTACAGCCATCGTCATAGCGTCTTTTAATACTTCGCTTAAGGACCTCAGAGATGTGGTGTTGGATGGCCCAGGGATTTTGGTATTTACGGTTTCGGCCCTTTTGGGAACCGGCACAGTTTCCTCCAACGATCTCTGGCGCTTTGAATAGTCCTTTAGCGTTTTGAGAGCAGAGGGAGTAGTGGACAATCCGTCATTTAGGATTTTGTTGGCTCACTTAGTCTTGCTCATGATGTCCGCCCTTCTTTCCATCTCCGGAATAAATTTGAAGGTTTTATTTATGCGTAATGCATTCTGGCGTCTTGAATAGAGCGTCTTAGATCGGGCTTGCCAAAGCGGCTGAACCCCTGATTAATCTTTAGGGAGAGGAGTTTTTTGTAGCAGCGGTAAGTCCGTGGCCTGCATAAACTTGCTGCTGCTAGAGGTGGAGGAAAAGATAGCATCATGGCTTGCTACAGTCTAATTTTTCCTTGAAGATTTGGTTTTAGTTTCGTTGCGTTTGCCTTTTGATGAAATTAATAATGTAAGAAGTAAAATCAAAACTATATTACCCAGTAGGTCTAAAAGAGGATTTATTAATTTTGGTGGTAGAGTAATGAAGTGGATATACGAGACGATAGACAAAGAAGACAGACAGAACATAGAGAACCATTTCGGATAAACTGACGCAAATATTCACAATACCATTGAGACAATAAATCAACAAGTAAAAATAAACCTTAATTTTAACGAAACATATCACCATAGAATCAGATCGCGTAAAAATCGTAGGTACGAATAGATTAAGTGAAATTAGCAAAATAGAAGAATCATTTTATTTTGAATCACTACGAGTATATCTGGAATTATTATTTAGTTCAACGTAATTATAAATCGAGTCGAAAATATTCATTACAATATAGATTCAGCTATAAATTTAAGGGCACACATATTTTAAAACAATTAAATTACCCATAATTACGATTTTAATCATACCAAAATTTTTATACATGCATAAATTTGAAAGATGTTATTTCCAATAGGAGTTATAAGGACAGTGCAAGCCTTTGCTTTCGGAGGGCATGCATTTCCGATGCGTTTGGGCTTCAGATGTACGAAGACATTTTAAGCGGCCCACGATCAATATTATTGTGCAATAAATTGCACAATATTATTTACTTCCTATTCGCTTCCTATATTGCACAATAATTCATTTGGCGAGTTGTGTTAACAAGATGTTCAGTGACTTGGACGGTAATTGTATAGCTATTGTCCTGATTACGAGTATAGAAAAGGGGAAAAAAAGAAGGGCAAATGGATGAAGGAATGGCTGAAAAAAGGAATGAGTACACTCATGAAAATTTACTTTTTACAATTTTTATTACTTCAAATACTTTTTATTCATACATTTGTACACGTTTATTTATTACTGTTTATATACACCCTGATTGACTCGAACTGCAACCAATTTTAGACCGCTATAATTTCCAAACTGTTCATTACTGTGAGCTCAAATTTTGATACATGACAGATAATTTTATTATTTACAAGCCATTTTAGCGATTTGCGTCTCAGTTGTGTTGAAAAATTTAATTTTGATTTAATTTTGATAGTGTGATTACTTTATATTTGGCTGGAAAACCACAAGTAGCTATCGTTAGAGCCCTCCAGCACTTCAACGTGAATAAATCATTTCTGTCTCGAACCACAGCTCGTTACCGTGATATTGGCAGAGTTGCAAAACGCCATGGAGGTGGTCATAAAAAAAACAGCAGCATCGGCAGAAATGGTTCGGATAGTGAAGGCTCGAATTGAGAGAAATCCGCGTCAAAGTGGAAGTAAAGTGGCTCGTGAGCTCAACATATCGTTGGAACAGATGCAACACATACTGAAAAATGAGCTTGGGCTCAAGCCATTGAAGTTCCAAAAAACACACGATCTTACACTGCAACAGAAAAAAGTTAGAGTCGAAAGAGCGAAGGGATTGCTACGCTTGCACGAAAGTGGTGAGTTGCCGAATTTGTTTTCTTCAGATGAGTCGCCATTTATTATAGATCAATATGTCAACAAACAAAATGACCGAGTTTCCTTGCCAGAGAGGTCCTTCGAAAATTTACACCTTCGGATGGCCACCAGAAAGCAGGCAGCACCGACGGTGATGGTTTGGACCGCCATAACCGCCGATGGTCACTCTCCACTCGTATTTTTGGACCTTGGCGTCAAAATTAATGCGATCGTATACCGTGAAAATATCTTCGATGCAGTATTGAAGCCTTGGGCAAACACACATTCGGTCGGAAACCGTGGACATTTCAACAAGACTCGGCACCGTCTCACAAAGCGCGCGTCAACCAAGATTTGTTAAAAAACAATGTTCCACACTTCATTTCTTCGACACAATGGATTGCAAATTCTCCGGATGCAAATCCGTTGGATTTCTCTGTCTGGGATATTTTGAAGGTGAGATTGGCACTAAAAAATACCAAAGTTTGGACCACCTCAAACAAGCATTTCGTCGTCTCAAGGCCATTATTCGCGCTAAAGGTGGACATATTGAAAACTACTGATACAATTTGAAAATTGATGTATTTTCCAAGATTTTTTGCTTTGGCACAATAAAATTTATCAATAAATAAAAAAATTATAGCATTTTAAAAAGTTGCAGTTCGAGTCAGTCACCGTGTATTTTACTTAAAGTTTGAAAAAATTGTAAAAGTGTCTTCTGTGTTGAGTTATCTCACAATGCTATGCTATACAAAAGAGCTTAGAACCACATAGCTGTATTCCGTAGATGTGCAACTGGAATTCCTGTGCAATATACCCATTTGATTTTCAAATTGACTATCATTAATTGCTTTTTTTGCAAACAATTTTTGTAATTTTTTTTTAGTTCAACCCAAGAGGCAGAAATTTTGTCGTATTCATCTGTCGGTTGTTGAAGGCGTTTGCATGCTAATGATATTAAATCTTGTGCCTAATTATTTTCTTTTTATCTATTTCTTAGAGGTTCGTCATCAAACTAAAATAAAATAAACGTAAACGAATGTATTTAAAAGTATATTATTAACTTTTCGTAAAAATTGTAATAAATTTACTTCCAGAGATTCCAGAGACGGAAGATGAATGGAAGGTGGTAGCAAATGGGTTTAATAACCAATGGAATTTTCCAAATATAATAGTTTTGGGGCAGTAGATGGCACACATGTATCGAGTAAAAAGCCTCCGCATTTGGGATCATTGTACTACAATCACAAGAGATATTTTAGTGTTGTGCTCTTGGCTGTAGTTAATTCAAATTATGAATTTTAATGGTAGATTGCTGAATAAACGGGTGAGTATCAGGTGGAGGAGTCCTGAGCCATACTTCATTCAGAAAGTCTTTGTCACAAAAGTTGCTTAAAATTCCAGAACTTGGAACTTTGCCAAATAGTGCAACAAAACTACCATATGTGTTTATCGAAGATGATGCTTTTGCCCTGACTGATAATTTTATCAGCTAAACAGGACTAACTATTGAAAAATGTATTTTTAATTATCGACGTGTACGACGTGTTGTTGAAAATGCATTTGGTTTCATGGTTTCAAGATTCGGTGTATTTCAGCGTTGTCTCCAGGGAAAACTTAAAAAAATGTCTTAACATGTTGCCATTTGCACAATTATTTAAGAGGAAACCAAGCACAAAAGTTTATTTTAGGAAGCGCAGTGGATATTGAAGACATAGAGGAAGGAAATATTATCGATGCAGCATCTAGAAACAGTGGTCGATGAACACTATTGCAAACGTCTCAGTGCTGAAATTCAGTACAAAGTGCAAAAGCTGTCAGAGATCACTTCTGTTATTTCTTTAATAATGAAGGGCAGGTTTCATAGCAACTTAAATTTACATAAAAAAGAAATTAATGTATAACATAACTACTTACCTTTATAACATTAGTTGTATTGTTTACTCCTTCAGTTCCTCTCCTCTTTCTTCATCTATACTGCGTTTAGATGTACATGATTCTTCTTTTCTTATCAGAAATTTCATTTCTTTAAAATACCATAACGTAAGCTCCAATATATCGTCTGCTCCTGCTCCACTTTTTTCCGACTCATTAATTCGTCTTAGCTCTTTCCTAAATTTTTGCGCATTGAATTAAATTTTTGAATTATTTGCTGCTTATCGGCTTCTGCATATTTTACCCGATATTTTGCTAGCCATTGCTCGTATTTTTTGAAATCTTGTTGCTATAATATTTCGTATGTTCCATAATGCTGGCAAAGATTAATATTATTCTATGCACTTCAAAATAAATTTTATTCCCGTTCAAAATATCAAAACTAACATATTTTGATTTTCACAATATTTGCACAATCCTGAAATATAAGGTCAATAAAACCGTGCAATACCAAATATTGTACAATATTATTGATCGTGTGGAGCGCTTTAAGCTTAAATAGAAAGATGAGGAAACAGAGGAACTACTCTTTACGAGGCCTGATCAAGTGGGAATTCAGTGAACCTCTTGGAATATTCATTCCGGGCTGTAGCGTTACGTTATACATGTGCGGAAGTCGCTAGCTTCAGTAGCTTCACAATATTCAGGGCTTAATATGCTGCACAGTCAAAGGAAAAACCACAAAGTCGGATGTATTCTAACAATTTATCTATACATATGTATATGAACAGATAAATGAACATATAAATATGTACATTCCAACAAAAGTCAATCGTGCAAAGAAATGGGAAAAACTATATTTAACAAAAAAATTGAGTCATATACATACATATGTACTCGTATATACTAAGTCAAAGGGTTAGTATTTCGATATACATAAACAATGCGTACTTGCATGCTTTTCACTGTAACTCATCGTAAACTCGTAACTCAATGTAAACTCATCTTCAGGTTATAAACCGGTTTACCCTTAAGTCATTAGCTTGCCTTCTGATATATGTTATTGAATTATCTAGTATTTATAATATGAAATGTAATATTGTTGTTAACGACTTACTAAGAATGTACAACACAAATAAAAAGGTAAATCTACACACAGCGTCAGATAATTAGGTCGCCTTTTAAAAAATGTTAAATATTAGATGTTCACGTGTAGAGATGAGAATCCTACGTACTACATAATATTTTACTGGTCCTATTAAATATATGAGTACAAAGACCTGAGTAAGAAAACATTAAAGCTGCTGTTCTGAATAAGTAAACATTTAATAGGGAAAATAATTATTCTTATGAATTAGTAAGATTATGTATCCACTAAAGAAAAATCAGAAAGCTAAATGTATTTATTGTTATGTCGATCATCCTGCAGATTAAAGAGGTTGTCAGATTGCGATAGAATATCTAGCGACGAAAGTAAATTTGCAGCAAATAAATGCTGTAAGTAAACCACTGGAAAAAACAGCACCTACTGCTAAAACAAACACCAGTTGTAGAGAGTAAATTGTATCCCAAATTTGTTAAGAATATACGTAAAGAAGAGGCTTATGTTAAAGAAATGCTTGCTACCATTATTCAGCAACAATAAATATAGGGAACAAAGGATGCCCAAATTATCGGCCAACTGACCTAAATAAAATACCTGATGTAATTGACTTCTTCATAACGAAAGGAATTACCAGGAAAGAGGTCAAAGTGAAAAGCAGCGAAGTCCTGTCATCGGATCATACTCCTGTGATCCTATCAGTCAATGGCATACCAGTAGAACAGACAAATAATGTAAGATTTACAAATTAAAAAACGGATGAACCAACGAACGAACGAACGGATTGGCTTTAGATCCTCACTGGCCACAACAAAACATATTGGTATTGAGGTGAACAATTTTTAGCTAACATACAACAGGCAGCCGAAGATTGAACATCGACCTGTTAACAGAAAAGACAAGCCTCAGTAGTGTATCCCACGGAAATGAAAGAATTAATCGTTGAAAACATAAAAGCTCGTACAAAATGGCAAATGAATCCGGGCGATAAGACTGTTTTTAATAGGTTAAATATAAGGGTCAAAGCAGTTTAGCCGATATTGTCAAAAATTTTGGAGAAACTTCTTCTCAAAAGACTAGACAAAATTATCCAAGTAAGAAAACTTATCCCGAACCATCAGTTGAAGTTTAAAAATAAACACTCGACAATAGACCAAGTGCATCATATAACTGATATAATAGTAAGGCCACTAGACATTTTTAGACGTTGCTCATTAAGCTCTGGCATAAGGGTTTAAAGATCTACCTAGACAATATTTTTAAGTTTTTAATATCAAATAGGTTCTTTAGAGTATGTTATGGAAAAACGTACTTTGAACTTAGAGAAATATAAGCAGGTGTACCAAGAGGTTCTAGGGCCAACACTATATTTATTATATACTAGTGAAATTCCATATAGCAATGACAAAATTATAGCATTCGCATACGACACTGCATTCTTAGCACAAGGTGGCTTTGTGGTTAAAGTATCAGAAAAAATACAAAATTACGTTTGAGCGCAATTATGGCGAAATCAACTCATATCAATTTTACAAATAAAAGAACAATAAATCTCCTTTTCGTGATTAATAACTTAACTGTACCTTATTTTAACTCAACTGAATACCTGGATATGAATTTGAAATCCAAATTACAATGGAAGTAATATGTTAAAAAGGTGAGGAAATAAACATTAGAAATATTAAACTAATCCAGAAATATCAGCCTATTTAGACTTATGGTATCTAGCTATGAGGTTGTACATTCCATTCTAAAAGAAAGTTCCTCGTGGAATAATTAATGCACCTTGGTTTATAAGAAACAAGGATTTGCATTGTGATTTGCAGATTGACCTGATCACAGAAATCATAAAATAAAATTCAAATTGTAATACTTTCCCAAAAGCTTTCAAGCTGAAATCAATATCGTTTTTAGATCTTTCATTGATCGGTCATGATATGATTCAGGAGGTGTTTTCAGTGCGGTTAGAATCTCACACTATTCTGGGTTGCAAATCCCTTAATGTCTTTCGAGAATTTTCACCTTCATTACTAAAAAATAAAAGAGAACAAACTTTTTGGTTTAATACATTATTAAATATATGTACAATTTGGGTCTTGTTAGAATTTTTATGTAGGTATAATAGTTCCTGGAGTAATTTCCTTAATTTCTTTTTTGAGAAATCGCCTCATCGGTTATCGTAACCAAATTACTTTTCAAATTATTTTCAACTGGAAATTTGTAAATAATGTTTCTTTGTCTATTAGTGTTTTCGTCGTCGATAAGAACAGGTAGATTTCCTATTAAATTATTTGTATATGAGATTTAAGAAAGTCTTGGTATCAGAAGTATCAATATGACATTGCTAACTTAACATCTTTGAAAGCTTCAATCATTTTCATTTCTTCTGGCGTAAAATGGTCTTAGTAAGGATGCCTAATTTGCTTAAGAAAAGTAATTGTTCAACACCCTCATTCTGATTTCTTAATAAAAGAATGCCATTATTGACTTGATATACATATATGGTGCATTAGAAGAGCTTCATTTTTTAAGGCCTTGATTATTTTCTCTAAGTCATTATTATAAGTGTTAAGGTATGTTTGTTTTGCCGCTTGGAATTTTGCGGAGCAATACTGCTGGCAAAGCATCTACATTACACCACATGCAACGAAGCTGGACAGCGTAAAAATGTGGTCATGGACCGACTCAGCAATTACACTGTGCTGGTTAGCAGCGCCATCGTCGAAATTGAAAACGTTCATTGCGAACCGAGTGGTACGAATTCAAAAGCTCAACAAAGAAGTTGTATGGAAACAGATCGATGGGGCAACAAATGGCCAAGCGGCCGGTAGAAGCCCAGTCAGTGACCTTAAAAGCCAAGATCGCATTGTGCCAGCGAATGCTGAGGTAACGGATTAAATTTCAAAATACGCAACTCTGTGTGCAGTGCCACTGCTGATCAACACTAACCCACTTATGTTAAAAAATGTCCGTCCTGCTTTTACTTTTACTCTGTTACAAAAGATGCCTCAGAATCTAGATTTATTAAAGTTTTCTCCCGAAGTCTTACCATTGATCAACGCTGTAGCCAATTAAACCTGAGAGTCGGCGTTGAGATGGAAACTGTTCGTCTGTGTACGACGTGGCTGAAACTCGGAAGCATTTGGGTTGTATGACAATAGAGGTTATGTCTCATACCAACCACTGAAGACAGGCTCTTGCTACCATGTTCGTTGTTTTCGTTGTTGACAGTTGCATCGGACGTACGGCTGCTATCAAACTTTTTTCGACCTTCCCCGCGCCAACAATCTCCTTATTATACCTCTCCCCAATCTGCATATGCTTTTCTAATCAAACCAACCGCGTTTGCAGATAATTTGCCCGTTGGAAATTTTCACAATCTTTTTTCATACCGATGAGTAAAGCTAATTGTAAGTTTCCAAACGACATTTTATTTATGTATGTCATATATTGAAATTTATTTTAATTTTAGATTCAATCCCCAATATGAACAAAAAATAAAAAAATTGGAACATTAATTGGTAGCTTCTTGCTACTGTGATGCTGATATGACACTGCAACTGTAAATTAATAATAATTAATAATAATTTCTTCTGTAATGTCCTGGCTTGTAGAGCCAGGTTGGTTGATGATTTGGGTATGATGTTTAAATTATGTGTTGTACAAAATTATTTTACATGTTATTGAGATGGGTTGGGTGACCCGTTATATGGTGTGGCTGTACTTCTTTTGTCTTATCCAACAGATAGTTTGTTGTTTATGTTTTGAATCTGCTCAGAAATTTACTCATTAATGTGTACTTGGGAAATAGTGTGTTTGATTAGTTAAGAGACCCCGTTATGCTCTTGGCTTTATGACAAGGAGCTTTTCTTGCGTAAGTATGGGTTCCTCGTCCAAATGAAAACATTCTTGAAGCTGCGATAGCAACTTATTTTCCAATACTTTTTTGTAGCGATCCTGCCACATAGTCTTTTCGACAAGATAAAGTCGTCCTGTGACTTTCCCGGAGATCACACACCAAATCTTTATTGATGGTGGATGTTTGATTGTGTGCACAATACAATCCGGTCTATTTCGTCTTTTATGATGTAAAAGAAAGACAGAACTA
The DNA here is from genome assembly GCA_907269105.1 of Volucella inanis. NCBI lineage: Eukaryota > Metazoa > Arthropoda > Insecta > Diptera > Syrphidae > Volucella > Volucella inanis. The sequence goes on along the minus strand of OU026157.1, from coordinate 102,074,327 downwards.
TCAGAGAAGCAAACCTACGAAAACATATGTTGTGATTTTTAGGTTTAAAACGGGCTTATGTTTTCGTAACCTAATTGACTTCACGTTAGTCTTATTATTATATTATTATATTGTATATTATTATATATTATTATAATATATCTTATTATAGATGAAGTAACTTGTATTATTCTATTGTTATTATTCCATTGGAACATGCGTTGGAAAGCTACTGTCATTGTACGTCATTTCAGTATATGTCATTCATTTGAAGCGTAAACAACAATATTTTTTTTTTTTCACTTAAATATGTCGAACTTTTTGCCTGAAAAAGTGTTTTTGCGGGGAGTTTTTCTTCATTACTTTAATATGAAGAAAACTGCTGCCAAAAGTCGTCGTATTTTGGTGGAAGTTTATGGTGAACATGCGCTAGCTGAGCAACGTGCCAAAAGTGGTTTTTACGATTAAAAAGTGGTGATTTTGGCTTGGAAGACGATGATGGTCCTGGGCAGCCAAAAAAGTTTGAAGATGAAGAACTCAAAGCTTACTCTATGAAGATTGTTGCCGAACACAAGAAGAGCTCGCAGAATTTTTGGGTGTCACTCAAGCAGCCATTTCAAAACGTTTAAAAGTAGCTGGATACATTCAAAAGCAAGGAAATTGGGTTCCACATGAACTTAAGCCGAGACACGTCGAAATTCAATTTTGCATGTCCGAAATGCTGCTGGAACGCGACAAAAGGAAGTCATTTTTGTATCGGATATATGTAATGGATTTATTACGATAACCTCAAGCGCAAAAAATTATATGTGAAACCCGGCCAACCAGACAAATCAACGGCAAAGCCGAATATCCATGGCGCGAAGGTAATGCTCTGTATTTGGTGGGAAGTATGGGTGTACTGTATTATGAGCTGCTAAAACCATGTGAAACCATCAACGGACAACGCTACCGAACACAATTAATCCGTTTGGAGAAAGCAATAGCCGAAAAACGCCTGAATATGCTACCAGACACGAAGCAATAATTTTCCATCATGACAAAGCTCGGCCCCACGTTGCTATTCCAGTTAAGAACTATTTGGAAAACAGTGGATGGGAAGTCTTAGCCCACCCGCCTTATGGCCCAGACCTTGCCCCTTCTGACTACCATTTGTTCCGGTCGATGCAGAACGCCCTCACTGAAATACGGTTCATATCAGAGCAAAATATCAAAAATTGGCTTGATTCATTCTTGGCTGTCAAGTCGGCGCAGTTCTTTTGGGATGGGATCCACAAATTGCCAGAAAGATGGGAAAAAGTCATAGCTTCAGATGGGCAATACTTTGAATAATACTATTGTACATGTTTTTCTTAAATAAACGTTCAAATTTTGGAAAAAAAAACCGCACGAATTAAAATATATACCTAATATATTACCTTTTCCAATCCTCTGCAGTGAAATGCTTGCGTTTATGAGCCCAGTCGTGGCACTTTTTGATTATGTTAGTAGTCAGTTTTGGATTTCGAGCTGGTTTCATGAAAAAAAAGACCAATATAAGACAATCTGTACCGCAGTGTTCGATGGGAAACTTTTATCCCCAATTGGATACTTTCTTTGCTAACAAACGACCTGGTAATTTTCCATTTGCCGTGCAATTATCACGAATTTTGCGGTACGTTCTGGGGGTTGTATTACGGTGCCTTCCGCAATTATTGTACCTTTTTCTTCGGATCTAAAGACGATCCGTCGATCTTCACAGAACTCCTAACTTCACCCTCAATTTTATACCGGGGGGGGGTTGGATGCCTTCAAGAGACCAAAAATTTGGCAAACTTAATTCGGTGAGAGATCTGATCCCTTTCCCATCTTTCTAACGGTTCAATACCTATGAAAATGCTATTATACAGCTTACCGAATAATTCAAGCTTTATCTGATCTGAATCACTTTAATGGCAAACAATTAAAAAAAATCTTTTCAAATTCTGTTGGTGTACAAACAATTCCTACCTTATGTAAACAGCAATATAGTTGCCCGGGTGATAAGTAAATATATTGAAAAACAATATAATCCTACTTCATACATTTTAAATATTTAAAAAAAAAATAGATTTTTTTTTTTGCTTGAGTTTAATAATATGAAAAGATACTGTAGTCTGCGAGTGTATGCTATTATCAACTAGAAATTGCTTTTCATTTCTGGCGGTGACTGTATTGTGGTTTATTATATTCATTTGCTGTCTTCCCAGTATTTGTGCTTTTTATAAGACTTCATATCAGCATTTTAATTAAAAACAAGATTTCCCACATCAATGTTTAGTCAGATTTGTTTTGTCTCGCGGTTCGCATCGCGTTTGGAAATGTCGCAGTCGAATTATTTTTTTCATTGTATAATTTTCACATTAGTGGCATTGAGTGTACACATTTTCGGTGGAACTACTAGTAATTTGGCAGATAATTCACATTCAGACGCTTTGCTGAACTTGGTGAAAGAATTTGAAAAGTTTAAAAAACTCCTCGATTCTATCGATGCTCGGCTAAAGACCCTGCAAACAACAGTAGAACAACGGATCATTCCGGACGATAGCAAGTGTACGGTTAGGGATATTACGGAAGCCATCATAAATCAGAGATTCAATGTAGCTGAGGAGAAGATCTACTCGTTATCTGATCAGAATAAAATTGCCACTATTGTCCACGATGTCTTTGCAGATTCTCCAGCTAATATTGAGAGCCTTTTAAAATTTGCTAATTCTCTGACGAAAAGTAACGTCCAGTTGCTGATTTTGAGCGCTCTACGTGAAGAAATACGATCCAGTGGCAATGCAGATCCATATAAATTGATCGCGTTGGTTGAAGAGTTGGAAAAGGAATTGGTAAGGGAAAAGGACCACAAATTGAAGGAAAAATTTCAGGCTGTGATGGACAGTGCTATTGATGATGTTAAGACTACTGCGACTAGTATTCTCAAGACGGCGATGATCTCAGACAAGTATAAAAGTGTGGAGGTTACAAGTTTGGCCAGTGCTATCTTTAAATTGCGCTCCGACGTATCAAATGAAGTGATGGATCGTGTGGTTGATGGTGTGTTTGGTGTTGTATCGGCTGGGAGGATTCTGGATAGTATCAGTAGTCACAAAGATATCCCACAAGTCATCACTGGGTTGAATGCGATTTTCAATAGATTTAACTTTGCGGGTAATCTTAACAATGATGCCACTCTCAAGCTGGCTCATGAGTATCATAAGTTGCAAGAAAAGCTAGAGTATTCGAGTCTGGGTAAGGAATTGAGAGACGAAGTTGAAAAGGTGATCCAACAGCTCCCGACTTGTGCAAAAAATTTGTTCTTCTCGCCTGAAGTCTGTTTATGGAATAAGGGTATGGCGCAGTACATGTATGCGGCTAGTTCTGCCATAAGTCATGATGCGGAACGAAGAAGTGTTTACCTTTGGTATCCGGGCGATGTTAAAAGCGGATCCTTTTGGAAAGCTACTAAAATTGGCGATGATTTCTACTTTAAGAACATTGAACATGCTGATGAGTATCTGTATGCAGCTATTTACGAATATAACAAAGATATGCGCTATATTTTTACCTGGATACCTGGCAACAATACAGATCCTCAGAGTGCATGGTCTGTAGAGTTGGATGGGGACTATTGCTACATCAGAACCAGCAATTTTAATGAGTATCTTTTTGCACCGGGCTTGAAATACGATAAGTTGAATAGTCGTGTGTTTACATGGAAGCCAGGCACATCAGTTAGAAGTGCAGAATTCCAGTGGCAAATTACAAATTGTGGTCAAGCAGATGTTGGACGAACATATACTGGATAAAATTGATGGTTAGAGCGGAGAAATACAGCAGTTTGATTCGGGCATATAGCTTGCCTTTGTATAACATATGCAGATATATTTATTATTTAAGAACACTACTATTAAAGACTGATTAAAATTATTGTAGTGGAACTGGTTTAATTACTTTGGAAGATGGAATTAGTCATTATTTATGGTTGCTATATGATAAATCGTGACTGACGCTGAACGTTTTGTGATTATTATTAAATAGAACGTCAATGGATTCGAGTATTTAAGGCGAAGGAAACTATCAACTGAGAACGGGCAGTCAGACTATCTTAATTAGGTTGAAATAAGGTAATAAGTTGACGTGAAAATTGAGTCTTTCAACCATCACTCCTAGATTAATGTCTGATAGATCCATTGGGGCGCCTACTACAATATATTTTCAGTGTATTGGACATTGACAAAGAAATGTTGAGATTATTTCAGATGAATTTTATTTTCTTTTCATGATGTCCTAGCATATTATCTCCGGTGATAATATCCACAAGAAAGGACAATGATTCTTTGATCATTTGTAATATGGAATCGTTTTTTTTTTTTGGTGTTGTGGCCACATTCTCCTGGCCACAAAATAGGAGTTCAGCCCACACTTGAGAGATGATTCCTTTATTTTAAGTTCATCAGCACTTTCAGTTCTCGCCAGACTTCGGTGCACGAAACCCAGTGAAACTCGCCCGACTTGGTTTCCAGCTCCTAGTTTGGCTTAACTGAAAAGCGGCACATTCTGGTACAGATCTGATACGTGATCCTTGTAGAATTAGCTACTATCTGCTCTAAAGCGCTAGCAGTTCTAGACGTGATAGACGGTAGGTATACTACAAATATGATTTCGGTCAATAGTGTCGAAATTGACGTTGTTCTTCTTACGAGAAAATGGAAGCTGACTGGTTCGAAGCTTCCTTAAAAGCATCACCATATGTTTTTCAAACAAAGTTAAATGTTTGGGTGCTATCATAGATGTCAAATATCTTTGTTCTATCGGTTTTCTGGGCTTTCTTATGATAAGATCAGATACATATATTCTATGAGTCGATTGACAAAATACGTGGGACAAAATAAGTCATTGCTGTTAATTTCATCAGAACCCAAAGCGTTTAAAAAATTAAAAAGAAGTGGTTTTGGTACAACATGCATCGACACTGGCTACGTTTCGGTTGTGCTGCTATAGATATAATGATTATGATGCAGTGATACCGAAAGTATAAACTCGAACTTCATTGTGCCGAGGAAAGGTTTTGGTGACCATTTCGATTAGGAAGGGAGAGTAGTCTGGTCTGCACAGATACATGAGAAGTACTGAGCGAAGTATCTGCGTCTGCAGCACTACTCTCTCACCACTTCCAAGCTAGTTCAAAAATGCAATGCTTTTCTGAGTGCAGTTAGAAGACTGAATTCAGTGAATCTTCTTAAGGTTAAAAATCACAAAATCACATTTGGATTTCGGTAAATGAGAATGCCTATGAACTTACCGGACAAGGTTCAGAGGAAATTTTTTCAGGGACCGAACCTGTAGTTGGCTTGCTTGCGTCCTCGACTTTCATTGGCAGTTGGGTTTCGTTTTAACATAATTTGAGATGGAATGATCACCCAGTATTTCGATAGATGAAAACGAATGCTTCCTTCTGTTTGTAAGGAATTAGCGAATCCCTCAATAAAAAAAATTGCTTACTGTTTATTGGCGTCGTTAATGGGTCACCACGCTTTTGCGTGATCTGTGATATGCCGCATAAATGACACAACATCCCGCGAGGTCTACGCTCGGGTCCGGTAGCATGTAGTCGGCGCTGATGTGGTGGGTTCTGCTACTGTTGGAGGGTTATTAAGATATGTTTTATTTTTTTCGTGTTTTTAGGGGTAGAGTGCTTTTATATGAATTTTATATAATGTATAATGGTTTGCCTTGGCTTTACTCTCAGATTCATGAAAAGCCATCATTTGGAGTGTCGTAACCTTAGTCTGCGTCTGTATTCGGTACTACATATAACGTTTTTTCGAACCTGGGTGAATCTTAGTTAATGGGGAAAGGGGTCAATAATCATGCCGATAGCTCTTTCTTACCCAATAATCAACCTCATTTTGTTATCAATTTTAGGGTGAAGTCATTATTAAGAAAAACAGTCTCTTCAGTTTAAAAAAGCGTTTTGATAAAGGACTGGCTTTGAACGTCCTGCTGTGGGTTACATTTAACCATTTAGCGTTGAATTTGATTCCTTGGCGGGCAGGGTAAGATGCTTAAGATATTGCGAAAGAACAATATTCATGTAAGTGTTGTATCTGCAAAAGGAATCTTTTTTCATACTTTTAACTGTATAATACAGTTAATTGGGATAACCCTATAATTAGAAACCCAGCAGATCGTGAGGTTTTATTGTCCAGTTATCTCGTTTAATCTCGTTTAAAAAAAAGTATTTTTCACTGCCTTTTTACAGTAGATATGTAGATACTATTTACTTGAACGAGGTCTGACTGATAATGTTATTGAAATAACAGTCAGCGGTTACTTATTCTTTAAGCCAGGTTGTGGTCTAATGAAAAAACAGGCTAACAAAGGCGACAACGAAAGACGTCAAGGAGAAAAGCCATCAAAATAGGATGGAAGTCAAAAAAATTCATCGAAGAGTCTTCCAGGCTTAGTTTATATGGTTCCCGGTTCTACGAAGATGGGCTCGAATAGCAAGAACTTGGTTTACCTGGTCCACGACATCACAAGAGCTTGCGATGCTCATATGGTAAGAACACCGGCTTGTCAAAAATATCCTCTTGGAATAAAGATATTGTTCTTCTACGCGCTGAATATCGCCAATGTAGCATTAAAAAGACAATTTCACCACACCAGGAAACGCCGGAGTTTCGTTGGTTTATCAAATCTATAAAAACCTTTACTAAGTAAAAATATTAAACAATTTCAAGCCGCCACCTAAAAAATATAGTTGAGAGCCTATTTTCAAGGCAACCGGAAGGGCCCGGTGAACAACGAATCACCGACATTACGCTCAGCATAACCAACAGCCTGGAAATAAAAAATGATGATTGAGGTATGCAACTGATTTAAAGATACAAATTATCTTGGTACGATTGGCTTTGCAAATGAAAAATCCGTTTCTCGGTGAGCGATTGAAGCACATTAAATACCTTACTACTTTCACTGGTTCATTATTATATTTGAAGAAAGATGTTTACCTAGCGAGAAGTGAAGTGAAGGCTTGCCAAATGAAGGTAACGTCATCGAATCGTATAAAAGAAAAGAGTTAAATAACATGGATGTGGTTTCCTGTAAGTTAAGGAAGTGCAACCGGTTTGCGAGTTCCCTAATTAATGCAATTTTTTTAAGTGAAAGGTTGACGCCCAACTCCAATGCGGCACTCCAGGTTTTTTTTTTTTTTAGATGCGCTTCGTCGGTGTTAGAATTAAAGATCTTCGATCCAGTGCTATTGTGTTTTATTGCTCAACATGACCGAACTATCTCAGACGTTGGAATCGTTAACGTAAGACAATAAAAATGTCGCTGTATAGCCTGTATAGTTTGTGGTTAGATCTCAATCTCTCAATCGAAAATCACAAGTATTATCTTTCTCACGAAACACCCAAGTGCTTTTTTATCCGCTTTCGATAAGATCCAAGCCCCTGCGCCATAGAGTAGGACTGGGATGGTAAGATTCAATAAAGCCAGTTTGGTCAAAGTTTGAGAGAAAGCTGTGTTACTGAATTGCCCTAATCAACGTTGGGTAAGAGTGATTCTGTTTCCGATATCTGTGCGGATGTCGTTATTGCTTGTACCTGCGAAACAAAAGTAGTTCTGGCCAAGCGATTGGTTATGTGGGTCCTTTTCTGATGACAGCATGTATTCGTACTTTGTTCTTCCCTCGATTACCGTCAGCAACATCCTGGGCGCTTTCTCTTTCACTGACGGCTCGCTGTATTCGTGCAATTGTGCGGAATTAAAAAAAGACTGTGCCCATTTTGTTCGTCAGTTAGTTTTGTACGATTATTTCTAGGGCGGTGATAAAAATTCACATGACAAAGCACTTCGTTTGTCTAAATCCTTTCTTGACGTTAAATATCTCGATAAATTCAGCGAGAATTTTCGAAAGAAATCCTGTACAAGCTGAAGAGATGGAAAGAAAAGATTTTATAGGCGATGTTAGCAGACCAATTCTGCTATAGTAGTGCAGCCTCTCATTTTTTGTGGAATTGACAAATGGTGCTGAGATTCCGGTATTCTTTCCTGTGACCATATCTTGCAAGTGATCTGGTACAGTTTTAAAACCAGGTCATCCCTACCTGCTGCTAATAGCTCAAAGCTCTCTTCATTTCCTTGATGCTTGTTTTATAATTCTTTCTGAATAAATTTTGCTCTTCCATTTTTTTCTGCTTGTAGTGCTCACGAAGAGCAGCGAAGATTAATATGTTTCTTATTTGGTGGGATGTACCAGGCTACATTTATTGTCAAACCTGTGGATTCTTTTTGGCGGCACTTTAAAACCAATCACATCATGAGCATCTCTAATGGCTTGTGGACATCATTGGTATTCTATGGTTTGTGTATGGGAGATAGTATTTTGATAGAGCTTGAGTGAAAAGCGATCATGAAAGATTGGGCGGTTTAACTTGATATTCTATTGTACCATGGTTGTACCTGTGATATTCGTATTTGCACCGTTGCTGCAACAAGGTAATGATCCAAGTCGATGTTAACTCATCGGAAAGCTCAGACATCCAGAGTTTTAAAGGAGTGTCTGGCGTCGGTCGCCATATATGGATGTGATAATGTGTGAACCGCGTGCTAGTTACCCAAGGATAGCGGTAATGTTTGCTTTATAGCAGCACTACTCTACAGCACGTAGTCTGTTAAGAGTCCTGACATTCCATATGCAAGCCTAAATTTGTTGTCTATAAAATGTTTGCTGGGGTCATTTACATTAAATCCGTCCGTATTTGAGGCTGTTGGTTGCCTCTGAACTGTTTTCTTTTTTGCAGTACGAAATGAGATATCTCATCTTAAAACAGATAAAGATAAAGATTCTCTGCCGCAATATACAGAATATCCTAGTGACAACGTCTTTACCATCGGACCGAAGAAACAGGAAATAGAAAAATAAACGATCGACAAAAGGACAATGTCAGTTAAATTCGTAACAAGAAATACATAGAGATGATGGCTGGACATCAAATCAAACAGAAGAGCAGCCATTTAAGCCTCCTGCCCCATAATAAACAATAATATATTCACCGACGAAGACATACGGAAACAACAGTATGGAAAAGCATATCAGCCAATTTCTCGTATACCGACCACAGAGTTAGAGAAAAGATTCCTAAGAGAATACGAGAATACGAGAAAGTCAATTGGAGTGGACCTAATAGCTTCTTTAGAAGTTTCACTGGTCGTTAACGACGTTTTACGACGTGGATGCCGCTGCTGATATGACCACAGACACTTTTTTTTTTGGAATGAGATCATTTATTTCTCATCGGATTAAGAGCACCATACCAGAGTCATGGTACGTCTTGAGTTGTAAAGAGGCTGTCGGGGTTAGATAAATGCTTCTTTAAGACCAACTTGACAGAGAAAAGCCAAAAAAGTTCAAACTAGCCAGGAATGACCGCAACGTCTACTTTAAACGTCCAATGTGACCAAAATCTGAGGCAAAAAAACTACAATATCCCAAAGGTAATACAATTTAAAAAAAAAAAATATTTCTACTGAAGTGGTGTTCTTCCACACTGGCAAAACTTATGCGTTAGCTTTTCCATTGATCCTACTCTTTAGGACTCTTTTCGAGAAGATAAAAAACAGCATTTGTCTAGCCTGTTCGCAAAAGAAGCGAATCTTTTTCTCTCTACTTGCACTTACATTTCTTCATAAAAACGCTGATAAATCGTCAGCTCATGAAAGATCTCGAAACACGAAAACTTCTCAATAACCAGCAATACGGTTTTCGTAATAACATTTCCAAATTTGGTGCCATGTCTCACCGAGAAGTGGAGCCAAAGCGTACACCAATCTGAGGAAAACACAATACTTGCACTTGATACTTCTAAGGCATTGGACAGAGTTTGGCACCAGGCTCCTCTCTCTAAAATGTGTGCATTTTGGATCGATGAATTTCCACTTTATTGGATTAGAAACTACCTTTCGAAACGTTTAATTCAAGTTGTCTTTGATGGTTTTAAGTTTGATATTCACAAAATAAATGCTGGTATTCTCCAGGGCTCCGTTCTGTTTCCGACATTCTTTTTAATTTTCATTGATGATGTCTTGTCTGCTTCTTCTAATCCAATATATGGTATGTATATGCGTTTGCTGATGATAATATTCTCTTCCCGGAGTCATGTCCATGTTCTTCAGCTGTAGAACGGGAACGACAGCGTAAAATTGCCAAATATTGAAGTATAAAAACCATATCTGGTCAGGTGCACCTAAAACCTCTCTGAACCTGCTACATAGGATTCAAAACCTTGCGATAAGACTCACAGGTGATGGTAAAATCACCCAGTCAATTGACAACCTCGAACACCGACGAAACGTTTCTTGTCTCACCTTACTCTATTGCTATTTTCACCATCAGTGTTCCATTCCCCATTGAAACCTTTAATCGCAACACCCGCCCCGCTATGAATGCTCATCAGTTTGCCCTGGAGTATGTATGTTATCATGTCAGAATGATTAGACGTGCATATTGACTCTTCCGGTAAAACATTTAGTTCCAAGTCGATTTGAAAATTCGCAAAGTTATTACTCTGGTTTTTTCTTACGCGGTTCGTTTAACGGTTTAAAAAAAAAACAGTTTTCCACCATCTATGCAACACTATTGACTGAAAGGCAAATGTCCTGGAAGCTCTTTTGCACTCTCGTCGACGGGATAGAACAAATGATGCCCCAATCATTTTAAAATTCAATCACACATAAAGTCTATAGTTGAATATGGAAAGCGAGAGAGACGTCGTCTATATCTGGATGATATTAGCCTCGAATTAACTGAAAATGTAAACTTTTACTTACCGGAAGAAATCGTTTTCTGTAACGCCAGGCAATTAGGCTTAAGCATCGAAAACAGCTATTCTCTATCTTAACAAAACATAGTTCTTTTTTCGTGCGAGAATGCAAAAATGGTAGGAACATAAAAATAAAATATATGACGAAGGAACGCGATTGTCGCAAGATGGAAAGCTGATTCCATCAATCAACAACATTGATAGAAATAACACAACAAGAAACTTATATATTTCCCTGTAAAATCGCTATTCTCTTTTAATTCTTATGATTTTTGTTTTTATCAATATGGATTTTGCTTTCTCTTTTTTAGTTTTCCTTTCTTTAAAACTCTTTTTTCTACCCTCTTTTCACAATTCCTTTTGACTTTTACTTATCTCAGACTTTAACTCTTTCTCTTTCTAAGCCCGAGTTTTTCATTATAGCGTTTTAGCTCATTTGATTTGTACTCATTTTATTGTACTCTTATTCGCTTATCGTTATGTTATTGTTTTTAAATGGGTGAAAACTTACATGTACAGGTTGAATCTATTGCTGAATCAAATAATTTAATAAACATTCTTTCGAAACAAAGGAGAAGACTTAACGTTTGCCAGTTAAATGTTCAAAGTTTAGGAAATAAAATTGATAATCTTAGGAATGTGTTTGAGGAAAGCATGGTTGATATTATATATGTCTCAGAAACCTGGTTGGAGGCGGAAATGTGGTGATCTTAGAAAATCTGAATATTTTAGCGAACAACAACAAAGCTTTAAAAAAAATTGTTGCGTCATTGAACTTAAACCTTCAGCCAGCCGCCACATTATTTCCCAAATCACACGCCCACACTGCTTGACCATTATAACCTTCAAACATTCAAAACGGACTGACATTGGCACCTCCCTTTCTTTCGTCCCCAGCTTTTCTTCGCTCGCGCTGTGCGTAAACATTTTAAGGATAATTTAACCTCTTAAGCGCGCGGTATTTAAAAAAAAAAACAAATAAAAATTTACGTGAAAAACTTCACCTAAACCTAAATTGAGTCCAGAAGATAAGTCGGTGCAACCATTTCTGAATCTAGTATTTGGTCCACAATGCAAGAAACCTTGGCAAAATGCAAAGATATCGACGAGGTGACATCTAAGATGAGATGTCAAACCGTGATGAATTAGAACATGAGAAAAATTCATACTGACATGTAACGAAAAATGTCGACATGTTGTTGAAAATAGTAAAAGTGCCCATCGACTGGGCCTATGATTGACTACAGGAAACAATGATGATTTAGATGCTTCGAGTTTGAATATTTTGGCAAAGCATGGGAAAACGGTTTTGTGTGTTGAAAACGGTCACAAATTAAAAGGCTGTAAGGTCTGCCCTGTCATAATGTAATGAAGCAATGTCTAGCTTAGGTAATTGAAAACACCTACCTACTGTATACTGGTGAACCCCCAACTTCGCAAAACTAAGATCACTATGCCCCCGAACAGAAACAAGTTACCAGTGTGCTCGGACTTGGGATACTGATGACTAGCAATTGCTACACACATGCAATACATATCTAAAAACGATAACCTAGTTGCAAAGAACGATTAAATCAAACGCGTTTTCTCCGGGAAATTTTGCAAACTAGGGTAAAATTTATGAAATCAACAAGGAAATATGGTCTCGGTTGGTTAAATTTATTGTAAGGGTGCGTCACTACCTTTGATTTAAGCGAAAAGCAATGAAAAAACGGATGCGACAATAACGCACCCGGAACAGGACGGAGTTACGAATAAAGGGTGAAATACCTAAATTTCTGGTCGGAAATTTAAAACAAATTATTATCCTATAGCCCTCACTGTTTGTTATTATTAACGACACGATCGTAAAAATGCTTAAGCTGATCATTTATTAAAGAATCTAGACAGTAGTTAAATTAGCATAGGTCCCATCGGTTTTAATAACCTAAGGACTGTGGTAGACGTAAAAAAACGCATTAACTAGAATCAGCCTCGCTATAAATATGTTAGTAGGCGTTGTAAATGCATAATCAAATTCTGCCTTACTATAACCCCAGATGTCAAGAAAGCATGTAACTCTTACTTTATCAGATGCAAATACTGGATTATCTTCGTAAAATGATACCGAGTTGCTAGGCGATTAGAACACTCTATGACTATGACGAGGAAATTGAATCGTACAAAGTAACTGGCGATGTGCCATAAGTCATTGATAATGCAACTGAAATGATCGTATATCATACAATGGAATATTCGAAAAGTGGTTTCATGCTATATGAATATGACTGAGTTGGAATGCTAAAAAGTACCTGCAGGAGTACAACAGCATATTCTGGTACTTCTGTTATGAATGCCAAAGCATATCATTCCCCCATATAGTCCTGGCGATAAAGTGCAATAATCACAGCAGAAGTCAGTTTTAATTACTCTACTGCAACATTGCATAGAGTTCATAGTGAATTAAAATCATTTATTATTTATTTCAATTTGAGCACTGTACAAAATACAAAAAACATTATCTTTGGTGAACAGGTTATAGAGTGTAATACAATATTATTCGGTTGATAAAACTAAAATAGAATAGACCTTTTGGTTAGGATTAGTTTGATCTTTGTCTTAGGTGACCAACTAAGTTCTCTGTCAACAGATGGTTACAGCAGCAAATGCTAGTCGATTTTGACATATCCAAAACGCCATGAACAAAGCCTAGACATATGGTCAACAAATCGTTTTGACACATTAGTGATTTTGTTTTGGCGTTATCATTTTGATTTTGTGAAAATGTATGATTTTGTGCCAAATAATCGTCATTTGTGGGAAATGTTAATTTCCTTCTTTCATTCTAAGAAAATGCTGGCTGAAGTGCATCGCGAGCTTCAAAATGTTTACGAAGATGTGTTCTAAGTGAAACAACGTGCCGTGATTGCTTCCGTAGCTTCAAAAACGATGATTTCGATGTTGACGAACGTCTGCGTGAACGAAGGACGAAATCTTTCGAAAACATTGCTCGATAAGGATCCATGCCAAACGCAAGAATATGCTTCAGCATTAGAAGTTACCCACTAGGCCATTTCAAAAACAAGGAGCTTGAGTTTCTTATGATTTGCGGCCAAGGGAGGTTGAGCGTCGTTTTTTCGCCTGTGAAATACTACTCCAGCGGCAAAAAAGGAAGGTTTTTCTTCATCTCATCATTACGGGTGATGGAAAATGAATTCATTACAGCAACTCCAAGAGAAAAAAGTCATGGGGACTGCCCGGTCATGCTTCTACGTTGTCAGCTCGTCCGAATATTCATGCTGCGAAGATTATGCTGTGTGTTTGGTGGGACCAGGTCGGTGTTATTTAGTATAAACTATTGAAACACAACGAAACTATCACTGGGGAATGGTATCGACTTCAATTGATGTGAGTGAGCCGAGCCCGGCCCGGAAAGCGATCACAATTCGAGCAAAGACACGAAAAAGTGATTCTACCGCATGACAAGGCTCGGCCTCACGTTGTAAAACCTGTAAAAACCTACCTGTAAACGCTCAAATGGGAAGTCCTACCCCATTAGCCACATTCCCCAGATATTGCTTCGTCTGTTTATTACTTCTTCCATCCGTTGGCGCATGGTCTGGCTTATTAGCACTTCCGCTCATATGAAGACATCAAAAAATGGCTTGATTCGTGGATAGATAAATACTTTTACTTTAATTGTAAAATGGGCAATACTTTTAACAATTCATTTGTCACCATTTCACAATAAAGTTGCATTTCCATAAAAAAAAACAGCGATAACTTAGTTGCGCACCTAATAATAATTAAATGTAACAGGAAATCATAAACAAGTTTTAAAAAACAAAGAAATAAATTAATAAGTACTAAGACATTTCAATTCTATTGTTTTAAGTGGAGAAGGACAGCTACCTATAAACTCTTTTATTCAGAAATTCGCCTTACATATACTGGGAGACTATTCCAAAGTGTGATGACGAAGAATTGCTTACGTGAGGTGAGGCAAGTAAAACGATTGTTTGTTAATGTCAAAGTGCGACTGAACTAAGAAAAAACTATCTTGTCATATGTCAGGCATTCGGTTATTGATAATACGCGCGAGTTGGGAAGGCGTTTCCATATCTTATTCGATAAGAGTTTTTAGACTGTATTCGATGATCTTTTAAGTGATATGGCCAAATTTTCTTAAGTTAAGAATGTATTGCGCTACAGAATTGAACGCAACATTTAGTTTTCTGTATAAGCTAGAATCGGGGATAGCAAAGAGCTCGCAGCCATAAGTTATTATGGGAATGATAAGTGCAATGACTAGCTTCAGTTCTACATGTAAGCGTAGGTAATCTCTAGCCGACAATTTCGACGTGCGAGTTGCTTAAAACGATCTTCGATTTGGACGGGCTTATAAATAATTGGTTTAGATATAACCATGAACCTATGGCAGATAGGTCTTCATTTAGATATGCTACTTCATCTTCTATCAGCTCTATTAGAAAGCTTAAATAGAGTTGAACATCGTCAGAATATACCATATATGGAATTTACAATGAGATAAACCCATTGGTAAATCATTTATAAGCGTTGAAAATAATAAGGGTCCCAGTAATGAACCATGACAGAAAACTTTGTGGACATAACATAAAGAAGACAGTATACAACTTAACGACACAAATCTTCTCACCGCCAAAGAAATTAACATAATACCCCGATTCCCAAATTTTCTCCTAAATTCCTGGAACAATTAACCATTACCTTAACGAATATTGAAACTATAAATCCATCAATTTTACCCACCATTTCCAAATCAGCCACTATCTCGGCTAAGCCCAAGCGTAAACGAGTTTCATTTAACCTTAAACCCGTCTTAACCCTTTAATTTCAGACGCCTTTCTATCCTCTGATCACACAAACAACACTTCCCACACTCCCACCCAAACATCTTCTCCTTAATACTCAAATTTTATACGGTAAAAATAAAACGCGTGCGATTACTGTTGCTGCAGATTAAAATACCCATGGCTTGTTATGGAAATAATTCTGATGGACTTTGAATGAGGGAATCCAACGATGAGCTACACGAATTGAACGAGTAAAGCGAAACGTTAAATAACACATATCAGACTTCTTAAATTGCTAAAATGTTGACCTTCACTAATGGGGCTTAAGTCTCTTCGATTCGAAATTAGAACTAAGAAAACGATTTCGCATTAGGTGGGGCGCATTATTAATAACTTTAGATATCTAACAACGTCTAAAAAAGATTTACCTTAATCAATAATTAGACAATTGATATTCTAGAATTTTGTTATTCGAATGTAACCATTTCAGAAACGATGACGAATCTTTAGTTGGTGTTGAATAAACATTTTGACATTGGGAAAATTTATATCTGACAGGCTTAAAACCCAACCCGACAGAAATCTGGTAAATTGACTTTCAGTTAGAAGAAACTAGTTTCATCTACGTGTAATAAACCTCACAATAATAAGCCCTGTGTCATTCCAAAAACATTCATAAAAGGGAAGTTTGTCAACAATATTAATCGCAATTTAGTCGTAAACACCTAGGTAACTCTGACGCGTGATGAATTATTATATCAACAGGTTTGCTTGATGTCCATTGAAGCGTTAGCCATAAATGTTCATAATAGTTTAAAAGTCGGCATCAACACTTCAAATAATTATTTCATGAAACCAGATTTTTGAATTCTGTATAAAAAAGAAGATTCCCATTAGGTTTAAGTTTATTTCGCGGTTAGCGGTTAGCGTTTAATTTCAATTAACGGAGATTTTCGCGCGCAGTTATGGTTACACGATTGCTTTATCTCTTTCAAGCTGTGTTTATATCTTTAGTGTTGGTGAGTTTAGGTGCCCCCGAATGCTCAGGGAATGTTTCAACTCCAGATGCATTGCTGAATTTGGTGCAGGAGTTTGAGAAGTTTAAGAAGCTTCTCGGCACAATTGATGCACGTCTTAAGACCCTTCAATCTACAGTCGAAAGTCGCATTAATCCAGATGACGGTAAATGCACGCTGCGAGATGTTGCGGAGGCAATTCAAGCTCAAAAATTCAATGTAGCCGAGAAAAAGATCTATAGTTTGTCTGATCAGAGTAAAATATCAAGTATTGTCCACGATGTGTTTGTAGATTCTCCGGCAAATGTTGAGAACCTATTAAATTTTGCTCATTCTTTGACAAAGAGCAGTGTTCAGTTATCGATTTTGAGCGCTCTACGTGACGACTTACGCTCAAGTGGCAACCCAGATCCATACAAATTGATCGCGTTGGTGGAAGAGTTGGAAAGGGAATTGCTAAGGGAAAAGGACGATAAACTGAAGGAAAAATTCCAGGATGTGATGGACACTGCTATTGATGATGTTAAGACCGCTGCCACAAGCATACTTAAGACAGCAATGATTTCAGACAAGTATCTAAGTGTAGAGGTTACAAATTTAGCAAGCGCTATCTCAAAATTGCGCTTGGACGTGTCGAATGAAGTAATGGACCGTGTCATTGATAGTGTTTTTGGAGTCATATCAGCTGGAAGGATTCTGGACAATATCAGTAGTCACAAAGATATTCCACAGGTCATCGCGGGTTTGAATGCGGTCTTCAACAGATTTAACTTTGCAGGTAATCTCAACAACGAGGCTACTCTTAAGCTTGCTCATCATTATCAACAGTTACAAGCAAGACCAGAATATTTGAATATGGATAAGGATCTGCGAAATGAAGTCGAGAAGGTGATTCAACAGTTCCCGGTTTGTGCGAGGAATTTGTTTTTTGCGCCTGAAATCTGTTTGTGGAACAAAGGTATGACGCAGTATATGTATGCAGCTAGTGCTGCCATCAGTCATGATGTAGAGCGAAGAGGTGTTTACCTTTGGTATTCGGGTGATGTTAAGGGCGGATCCATTTGGAAAGTTACCAAAATAGGGGAGGATTTTTACTTTAAAAACAGTGAACATTCAGATGAGTATCTGTTTGCAGCTATGTTCGAGTATAACAAGGATATGCGCTATATTTTCACCTGGATACCTGGCAACAATACAGATCTACAGAGTGCATGGTCTATAGAGCTGGATGGTGACTATTGCTACATCAAGACTAGTTATTTCAATGAGTATCTTTTTGCCCCGGGCTTAAAGTATGATAAAATGAATAGTCGTGTGTTTACATGGAAGCCAGGCACAGCGGTTAAAAGTGCGGAATTCCAGTGGCAGATAACAAATTGTGGACAAGCAGACGTTGGACGGATGTATAGTAGCTGAAGTTGCTCATGTTTACTTGTAAATGTACTTCATGAATACTTTTATTAAATTATTGATTGAAGTAACTGTAGTTGAAGTGGTCTTACTGATTTGGCAGATAAACTTAGTCACAATTTACAATTACTTACCAACAAGCTTGACCGTGACTATGGATAGAAATAAAGGTGGTCATATTAAGTTATTTTAGATTAATCCATGCAGGACTTCAAACAGAGAAGCAGATATTTTCCATTTTCAAACAGCAGCAATTGTTATTCGGTAAAAGTTTACATATATGGTAGCTATGTTAGTAAGTTTGGTTGTGTCTGTTGATTCGAAGCACTAAGGTAGGTGACTGGTTCATTATGATTTTCGCGCGTTAAAGAAAGAATAAGATAACCACAAACGTACGTACCGAGGGAAAATAACTTTAAACATCTAAAGCCTACTCGCCGCTCCTATGCTGCCAACTTGTCCGAAGGTCGACGGCTATCGGAATATCAGTTAATCAGTTACGTAGCCACTGGCTATACAAGTGTTTTTCCTCCTTATTTAGGCTAACCGCTTGTGCCTGGTCGAATTTTACACGTGGATAATTTTATTGCTCAATTAGATAACTTAAACTTTCTCCCTTAAACGAAACTTTACACTGTCCTCGGCATCCTCTAGAAATTACTACTTCCATAAATGGGGAATAAAGTCCGACAGTCAGAAAATTGCAGCTTAGCTGTGACTCCCCTCTACAGATTCTTTATAATATTTTATATGTCTTCTGCTTGGAAGACAGACCCAAGTTTTCCTAACGAAGAGTGAAATCTAACGTTTTCGTCCTCTCGAAAAACAAGAGCACCACATTCTAGATCAGTTTTGCAATTATCGGTTAAGACCCGACCACAATATTTTTCTGGTTCAGTTTCGGGAAAAAACGCAGTCTTTAATACTGGGAAAATCGACTTCGTATTTTATCCGTAGCGGGTGTCAGGCCGCAAGCTAATCAAAGTTCTAATGGATGATGTATGAAAGATCACTTCTTTTTAAATGGAAAATGGTTTTGAGAGCTTTTGAGAGATTCATCAGTGGATTCAGAACGGATTTAGAAGCCATGCGAGCTAGGAAATGTTTCCGTAAAGCCGAGACAGGCCGTTTTTTTGTAGTCTTATAAAAGTAGGTATAACGCATTTTAGTGAGAACTTGATCCACCACACATTCGATGCATATGATATAATTTGTTTTATCCTAGCTGTATCTCGGCAACAGGCCCCATATCTTATCGACAGCTACTCTGCACTGCAAGGAGGACGACAGTGCTTCCTAATGGGGATGCAGCAGCTGACTTGGAATTTTGAAGGTTGATCTGAGTACATAAAATAGAAAAGGACTGAGGTTATCTTCTCTTATCTGCACCAAATTAAAACAAAATAGAAATTAACAATTCCACGGTGCAGATAGGAGCGTGAGTTATAGCTGCGTGTAATGATTTCGAACGAAGTTTTGTGTAAGCCCTCAATAAGAGAAAAACTGTGTTTTCCTAATTCCTTCTTTCCTTATGAGAATTGATTTTTCACTTTTCAGTGTCGAGTCCAGTGACAACCGAAGAGATAATAGTGATAAGAGTGCGAATCTACACTCTTCTTATCTCTTGTGCGTACTTACTATTTGGTGTGTCAGTCATTGACCGCTTATGATGCCAATGATTTGTGTATCAAGATGCTACATCCCTTCTTTGTTTTATTTATTTATTTTTTTTTTCTCAATATTTTACAGCTTTCTATTGTAAATTCAATAGAAATAATTTATAAGCTGATTTCAAAATTAAAATTTTAGTTCAACTTTCTCTAAAGGGTAATTATAAAACATATACATAATATATGTGTACCTTCATATTCAATATATATGTATATTTTTTTTCCACTCTTCCGATTCTTGCACAGGGTTTGGACTTAGGACCAACAATTTCCAATTTCTCAGTTAACCAAAATTGGGTTAATTTCACGTTTTTACCAAATGTTTTCAGTGGCTCTGTTATTGTTGGGTATCCATTTGGCAATGAAATTGACCAGCCCTAAAAAGGTTTGGAGTTCTTCAATTGTTGCCGGGGCCCTAAACTTTTTGTTTTTTGTTTTTCCACATATTTCTTTAAGGGTTTAGTCCCTTGTGAGCTTTAATTCGTGTTCCAAAAAATCAATTTGTTGAACTTTTTAGATGCATTTATGATCGTTGAGTAAGACATTATTTTCGTTCAAAATTATACGAACTAATTTGAGTCGCTCGTCATGTTCTTTTTCTGTACTTACAAATATCAAAATGTCATCGATGAAGTTGATAACACCTTCACAACCAATTAGCATTTTTTCTAATATTTTTTTTTTTTTTAAATTTCGGGAGCACATGTTATTTCAAACATCAGTCTTTTATATTGATAAAGTCCTCTTGGGCACATAAAAGTCGTGATATGTCTTGATTCGAGGGGGAATTTCTACTTGGTGAAAAGCACTTTTTATATAGAGTTTTGAAAAATACATAATTGGTCTTCCGAAGTTTTGGCAGTAATTTATCTATGGTAGGCAGTGGATGGTTTTCGCGCATTATCGCAGCGTTTGCTTTTAGAATGGGAACTATAGGCGATATTACCTTTTGGCTCTTCAATTATGTCAGAGTCAAGAAGTTCTTTGATTTTTTGTTCCACCTTAACTTCTAAAGGGATAGGTATTCTTCTGCAAGGCTGAAAAACAGGTTTCACTGATTTTTCGATAGAAATTCCAATTAAGATTCCTTTAAACTTAGGAATTTCTCTTTTTTCCACTTGGTCCACCTGAACACCGATTTTCAACAATTGCAAGAGAATAGCGGTTTTTTCTCCCAATAAATTGTTTGTACCTCTTGATATAACATAAAATATGGCTCTTGTTTTAAGACCATTAATTTCTATGTCGCTTTCAAATGAACCTCTGGCATCTAATGGTACTTGACTACTTTGGTTTTCTTGTTTGATTGTAAACTTTAATTTTTTTATTTTTCATTTATTCTCATTTCTTATCAATTATCAAATTATATTCACGTCCCGAATCTATATATTATAACCTTAATAGTTATTCCTCCTATTTTGTACCCAATTTTGGAGTCTCCGTCTAAATGAAAAACATATTCTTTTTCTTTTCAACGTCATCGATTTCCCCTTTTCTATGCCTTTTACTACTTGACGTGGTTTTTAAAAGTAGATTTTCGTTTTTGAATAGTTCGTGTTTTGCAATATTGTCTAAAATGGCCCAGCCGGCCACATGTGTGACATTTTTTTATCCCTTGCCCAACATATAATGTCTTGAGAAGTGTGGTTCTTACTACCGCATGTTAACTACTACATGTTTTACTTTCGTAAATTTACATTTCCTTGATAGTTATATTTACTCTTGCATACTCCTCGTATTTTCATTACTTCTTGTGGCTTCTGTTTGCTTTCTTATTCTAACTGATAGCTGACAAGTTCAAGTATATTTGCTTCTGTTACAATTCTTTCTAAGCTTATACCTATTGTCACCTATCGTTAAAATTCTTTTTCTCAACATCTCTGAAACATAATTTTCGGTAATTTGGTTTATAATGTTTTCCTCTAAATTTTTAAAGCCACATTTACTGGCTTGATTTCTTAACCGGACTAAACATTTATCAAATTTTTCATTATTTTTTTTGATTTATCAGCCATGTATTTAGTCTTTCAAACACTGTACTAGTTTTTGGCAAAAAATAGTTGTGCAACTTCGTAACCGCTATTGAAAAAATGTATTCTTCCTTCGATGGGTCAGCATTTGTCTCTGGCAAACTGTAGAAAATATCCTGTAAGTCAAAAATGGAGAAAAGTTGCTTTCTTTTTGGCCGGCGTGTCTATATTTGCGGGTTCCATATAAATTGCAAGGGCCCTTTTCCACTTTTCCCGTCTTATGCCAAATGGAGTGTTATCACCCGCACTCGTTTTTTCTTACTATATCAATTTCACTTTATTTTTCACTTTATTAAAACTTTGTTTTCCTTGTCGCCAAAATGTAGTGCAGTTGGCTCGCCAATGCAGCGCGAAGATCAAAGCACAACTCCCTGGTTCTTGATCACGCATGCACAAGAGACAACCGAAGAGATAATAGAGATAAGAGTGCGAATCTACACTCTTCTTATCTCTTGTGCGTACTTACCATTTGGTGTGTCAGTCATTGATCGCTCATGATGCCAATGATTTGTGTATCAAGATGCTACATTAGGCCTTTCTAATTGGAAGTGCCAGAGAGGTGAAAGCCACATCCTTATATGTGCGCCAGTCTCATACCCTTTGTCGTTTCAGGATATTCTTAGAGGTGGGTTTTTCGGCGACATCCAAGTTCGTCTGAACTGCAATTTTTGTTGGTTGCCGCCTCGGTTAAAACCGGATCTTGTAGGCTGAAAAGGCCGCCAGCGTTGCTATTTCTTTGCGGAGACTTTCCCGCATTCCCCGACCGGGACTACGATATTTGTTGGTTGTAGCCTCGGCCTTATACAGACATTAAGTGCGGGTAAAACCACCGATAGTTATGTTTTTGTGGGTGGATTTAACTGCTTCATGGGACATCATGCGCAGAAAGAACCACTGACAGGGGGAGGGCCAAAAACATTCTTTCTCTTAGTTTTGGGACTTCTAGCACTGGAGCCTTCGACTGCATTTGCCGTCCCTTTGCGCCCTGCGTTTGTCATACGCCTTCGTTTTCTTTTCATCTGCCCCATAGACAGTAATTCATCATAGTGTGTTCCTTTTGGAGCTCATTTCCCCTTCTTGGTTTCACGAGACAAGTCGTCAAAAACAGCACTCTAACTAACCACTGGTCGGTTCTAATGAAATTTAATCGTAAAAGCCTAGTCCTCTCCGGTACACCCTCCATCGTTTCAACTCAATCTACCTAAGGTGTAGTAGCAATAGCCGCAGGAGTCATCGAAATGAAGTGACTTAGCAGCTCCTGGGTCAGAGCCTAAATCCGCGTTTTTTATTTTACATATGTATATAACTTAAACCTGAGCCCCGGCCGCAATCGAAAAGATCAAGGGTGGATTGTCGCTTTTGCGTGTAAAACGTGTTCGACGTCTCATCTGGGTTTTATTCAGAACCTTAGGATTCCCCGACAGTTAAATAAAAGTAAGTGAGGGACAAAGTAGTGCCTCGTGGGTTTAAAGAGAATGTTTTTGTGTGTTTGGATGATTTTTATGAGTTTTTATGAACGAAACTTGAACAGCGCTAGGAGAAATTAGGGCGTATCGAGAATTTATAATATTCACCGGTGGTGAATTGGAAAGATTTAGATGGTACGTTGAACTGATGGAGTTACATCTTCGATATTGAACATCGGCAAGTAAATCTAAATGTCATACTCGTAGCTCTGTCTGGACTATATTCGGTCGATGTCATTGATCCTTCTGATAAAAATAATCAATCTTCGATGTGCTTCACTTAGATCTCGCCGATCCTGGATTTAAATCTAAGGACTACTGTTGTTGTTGTTTGTTTCGAATATGTAATTTTGTCTACAAGAAGGTTAAACGCAGTACAGGAATGCATTGTATGTTGTTTTAACTTGGAAGCTTTGGGTTCCATTGGAACTGACCGACCAACTTATATTCTTGGCACTTCGACCTCTCAGCTTCTCCCATGGAAGCATATCTAAAACCTTATATAGACTTCTTAGACTTACTTTTATATAGACTTCGCGAACAGTTGTGTACGAAATCTTTCTCTTCCACTATTTGGAGGGCTCTCCAGATTCTGTTGTTAAGAATAGAATTCTGTGCATTCAATAATGCATGTCGTTAGCTAGCCCGATACTTTGCAGAAAGAACGCCCTTATAATGAGTGGTTTCGGGAATGAATTTTTCTCCACTTACATTACGTTCAGACCACATTTCTCTTTAATTTTTGAGAAATTCCTCTTCAACCAATTCACAATGGCTTCATTGGAGCAAATATATTTATGTATATTAAACAATATATGTAAATTCAAGTGAAAACAATTAAAGATTACAATATTATTTCAAGATTACTTTATTAGAAAAATGTTAACACAATGCTCCTTTTACATAAATAGCTATCTTACAAAAAAAAAAAAAAAAAAAAAAAAAAATGTCGAAAAGAAAACTGACAGATCGAACTGTGACTAGGCCTTCCTGAATTTAAGAGTCGTCCTCGATCTCGGTATCATCAATAATATCAGTAAAGTTATCATCATCCAAGTTCTGACACCAAGCTTTCATGTTGTCTAATGCATAGACCTATTTAAATTTTCTTTGTGTCCTCTGAGCACCTAGAATATCCTCTATGACATATCGTTACAATACTGCCATCATCATGTAGGGACCTTTATATTTTGGGTCTAATATATGTGATTTTCCGATAGATATCGATGATCGCTCAATCAAAACTAATTCACCTTCCTTGTATACGCATGAAGACTTATGATGCATGTTATATCGTTGTTTCTGCTTCTTTTGATATTTGGTAATAGCCGCCTCCGCCTCCTGTCGTACCACCAAATCCAATCGCTGTTCTTTTTAAATATCTTCATGTTACGCAAGCAAAACCTTGTTTCTGAGCGGATCTCGAGGCTGAAATACAAACAATAAGTTATGCGTTGTTTGTTTTGTAGATTCGTTCATGCATGAATTCATTTCCCATCATTTCGCACCGTTCGATAAGGCCATTTTCTCTCGGAGTTCGCACTGCTGTCATGATATATTTGATGTCGTTTTCAGAACAATACTTCTCGAACTCTTTTGAGCTTAAAGCCGTTCCCCTGTCAGTAACAATTCTGACTTGACTCCCGAAACTTGATGAAATCTCCTCTTAAATACGGATAACAGGTTTAGTAGACACGTTTTTGACAGGCCTTAGCATGACGTATTTCGTAAACCCATCAATAATTCCTAAAATATGAGTGTTCCCCTCATGGCTATTAGGAAAAGGACCTAAATGGTCGAGGTGAAGAGTGTGAAAAAGCAGTTTTCTGTATGCAAACTAATTCACCTTCCTACTGACCAGACGGCTGTTTGTAGTATGCGCATTCGATGCATGCTGATAGGTAACTTGTAACCTTGATCCTCATGCAGGGAAACCAGTAACCACGCTGCAAGAGATTTAACGTTTGTTCTAACCCATAATGAACTACTTCGTCATGACAGTATTCATATCCCCTTTGTGCGCGCGCGGGATTATAAAAAAAAAAATACAGCAGGCCCCGGAACTACCCACTTCAAAACGTTGTCAATTTTCCGATATAAGCGCCCATCTTCGATCTGAAAATGTTTAGGTAGTTTTTTATACGCGCCCGTTGTTCCATTTTGTTCGAGCTTGGTTACGACTTCATACAATTTGGGATCCTGGATCTGAACGATCATCAGCCAATCTTCATTTTTAATTTCAACGGTAAACACGCGCATGCTGACAACATCACTTTGTTTTGGTTCATCATGCGGAGATCGACTTAGTGAATCTACATGCTGAATAGTTTTCCCACGCCAGTACTCGATCTCGAAATCGTATTCCAACAGCCGCAACCACCAACGTGCAATCCTCGGAATTATGTTTATTTTGCTAATTGTTGCTCCCTAAAGTGCTTGCAGAGGACATAGCTTCGGAACCTTGTTATAGACTCAACAACAGCAAGGGCTACGAGTTCGTATCTGTGATAATGCTTCTCGTATTTATTTGTTTGTCTGCCAAAATATCCCACCGGTCGAATTTGGAGATCTTAATCTTTCTGTAGTAAAATACCAGCAATTGCAGCTCATGTTCCAGTTCATGATCGGACAAAGTTAGCAACGGACTAGAATTTAATACTTCTTTCAATTGCTCGAAGGATTTTTGGTGGGCATCCATTTTTCTTTAATAATGCCTTATACCAGCAGAGGATACATCATATCCAAAAAAATCAATTCTTTTCTTGAAAATGAATGACTTCTTTAATTTAACGGTTAGGCCTTTATTTCTAAAAGAGACAGGAATGTTTGAATACTATGCATACCTTCTGAAAAATACTTGCATGGGATCAGAATATCACCCATGTACACAACATATATTATCAATCGACCGGTTTTTATTTTTCCCTGATGCTGTTCATCACCCTTTGGAAGCACGAGGGCGCATTTGAAGGTCCAAATGGCATCCTTTGGAACTCGTACTCGCCATCAAGGATTTGGTAGTACTCGGACCCTAAATCGAAACCAATTAAAATGCACTACCTTTTAGTTGTTGCAAGAGATCCTTAATAATGTACAGTGGATAACGATCTTTGACAGTATTCTCGTTCAGAAGGCGATAATCAATTACCATTCGATCCGCACCATCCTTTTTCTTCAAGATAGAGCCGGAGAGACGAAAGATGAATCTGATGCCTGTATTATGTCATTATCCAACAGTTCTTGAACAATTCCTTGTATAGTTGCTCGTTGCGACTATGCCACTCTATACGGACGACACGCTATTGGTTTACTTGTTGTCAATTCGATTTCCATTTCGACCGATGAAGCACGATCCAGTTCTGAGATGTTCGTAGTGAAACAATGTCGATATTTATTAAGCAATTTAATAAGCTCTCCCATCTCATCGGTCGAGAGATGTCTACATTCAATATCGTTCCATGAAATCAGTTCCGGTACAATATCTGTGTTATTGTATTGTGGCAAATTATTTAACTCTACGTTCGTAACAGCATTTTCGTCATTTAGATTGAAATGCATTTTATTTTACTACTCATTTAACTCTTGCATACTAACAAAAAATGCTTAAAATTACTTAACAATCTTATACTAACTTACTGGCCCCACTCAGGCACTCTAAGCTACTCTAAATTTTTATATCTATGTCTTTCGACTTTATTCACATTTTATTTAAATATTTAATTTCTATACTTAGGGCTAAGAAAAAAAAATTGTTAACAAAAAACTTAGCATATGGACATATTTTCTTATTTTTTATAAAAAAACTTAATATCTAACTTAAAATAAACCTTGGTCTACCTAACCTACATACACAAATCACATATACACATACCTAGACATTATACACAATTATTTATATACATATACTGTTATATACCTTTGCATATATATATCAATATATATTGGGTATGTAATTTAATTCGTGCGGTTTTTTGTTTTCAAAATTTGTACGTTTATTTAAGAAAAACATGTACAATAGTATTATTCAAGTATAACCCATCTGAAGCTATGACATTTTCCTATCTTTCTGGCAATTTTTGGATCCCATCCCAAAAGAACTGCGCCGGCTTGGCAGCCAAGAATGAATCAAACCAATTTTTGATATTCTGCTCTGATGTGAACCGTATTTCAGTGAGGGCGTTCTGCATCGACCGGAACAAATGGTAGTCAGAAGGGCAAGGTCTGGGATATAAAGCGGGTGTGGTAAGACTTCCCATCCACTGTTTTCCAAATAGTTCTTAACAACGTGGGGCCGAGCGTTGTCATGATGGAAAATTATTGCCTCGTGTCTGGTCGCATATTCCGGGCGTTTTTCTTCTACTGCTCTCTTCAAACGGATTAATTGTGCTCGGTAGCGTTGTCTATTGATGGTTTTACCCGGTTTTAGCAGCTCATAATACAGCACACCCATCTGATCCCACCAAATACAGAGCATTACCTTCACTCCATGGATATTCGGCTTTGCCGTTGATTTGGCTGGTTGGCCGGGTTTCAAAATGGATCCATTTTTCATCACCAGTTACAATCCGATGCAAAAATGACTTCCTTTTGTGGCGTTCCAGCAGCATTTCGGACAAGCAAAACCGCCTTTCGACGTCTCTCGGGTTGATTTCATGTGGAACCCAATTTTCTTGCTTTTGAATATATCCAGCTGCTCTTAAACGTTTTGAAATGGATGCTTGAGTGACATCCAAAGATTCTGCGAGCTCTTCTTGTGTTTGCCAACAATCTTCATAGAGTAATGCTTCCAGTACTTCATTTTCAAACTTTTTTGGCTGCCCAGGACGTTTATCGTCTTCCAAGTGAAAATCACCACTTTTAAATCGTGCAAACTACTTTTGGCACATGTTCACCATAAACTTCCACCAAAATACGATGACTCCCCGCAAAAACACTTTTTCAGGCACAAAGTTCGACATATTTGAGTGAAAAAAAAAAATATTGTTGTCTATGCTTCCAATGAATGACATATACTGAAATGACGTACAATGACAGTAGCTTTCGAACGCATTTTCCAATGGAATAATAGCAATGGAATAATACAAGTTACGCCAACTCTTAGCAAACCGCTCGAATTAAGTTACATACCCAATATATATATCGCTATTTACAAAGGAAATAGATTGGTCAGCTCTGCCTCATTATTGAGACTGGTCCGTAATTGACGGAAACGATGAGTTGTAGTTGAGTCACCTGTCCCCAGTTGTCCGAGCAACGTGGAACATTAACGGGACCGCTGATCTATCCTGGTCCTATCCTACCTATCTGATCGAGGTAGAGGAGTGCTTCCGGTGGAAAGAAGCCGTCAGAATGCACACTCTCGTGGCAAAGGTAATTGGGTTAGTAAGCCCCAGATATCAGATTATTCGTTGAGGTCATTGCTCTTGCAATGTGCCTTCGAGTCAACTTAATTACGAAGTTGTCCACTTGTATTAGGTTGTAAAGGACCTTATTAGGATACATTTTTTTGTACTCCGACTCTGGTGTTCTGTACAAGCGAAGGCAAGTCCTCTCAAACACCCGAATCTTTTCCATTAAGCTTGCTCGTACATTGAACCACACGGGACACCCAAATACCAGCATGGGCCTGATAAGGGCCATGTAGCAGATTACCTTTATAAGACAGTAGGGGCAAAGGCGCCTTCAGTTCTGGTCAGAGCAGCATCTACGTTTTCATCAAAATACAGAAACTGATCGAGCCAGATCCCAAGGTATCTGACTACCTTTCGACAGGCAAGGGAATGTCCGTTTTGTCCAATGATCGAGAACTTTCGCAAATTTTTTCTGGTATCCCTAGAGGCTCCAAACAACGGCGTCCTAAAGAGAACGGTTTCCGATTTCTGAAAGTCGGTTTTCAACTTCCAGTCATTGCAAAATCTTCTTATCTTATTGTGGTCACGCTGCAAGAGAGTATTAATGACCTCGATTCTTGTACCTGTTCTGTACGTTGCGTACGCAATAGTATGGGAAAGTGAACCTATCAAGTATAAATGTTGAATAGGATCGTCCAATTGACCGCGCCCTGCTGAAGACCATTTTTAATTTGAAATATTTCAGCAGAAGTCACATCACCATTTTTCACGATGAACTTTCTGTTGGTAACCATATTATAAAGAATGAACAAGAGTGGTTTACTGATCCCCAGCCTAGTCAGCTTTTAGAAAAGACCCTTTAACTATGCGGTGTAGAAGTCCTTCTCCAAGTCAACAAGGCAGGCACCAGTACATTGGTTTTTTCTTTATTCTATTGTATATCGGACACCAGTTTAGACGCGTCATGTGAGATATCATGTCCCGCCTTGAAACCGAATTGATTATCCGGAACTATATGTTTGTCCTCAACCTACCTAGTCAGAGCTCTATTGATTAACTTCTCAAACACCTTACTGATATTTGGAAGGAGACTTATCGACCGGAGAATCGCCGGATTGGCGATTGATTGAACTACCGCCGTTTTCCAATGCGATGGATAATGCGCATTATTCATTGCATTATTAAATACGGTGGTGTAAATGTCCACCGCTTCTAAAGGAAGATGTCGAAGCACGATGTTCGGAATACCGTCGGTCCTCACTGATTTATTGCTCCTGATTGTGTCGAAGATCTCATGGAGTTCTTCCTTCGAAATGAACGGGGGTAGATCACCGTCTTTGGCAATACCATTATTTGTATTATTTTCTTCGCACAACCCGGTGAAACCAGAGGACTCGGATCGCCAGTTTTCCACTTCATTTCCAATGTAGAAGTTGTGCACCAAGACGCGATTTTCCAGGTCACAATTAGGCTAATGGTATCAGTGGCCTTGTAAACTTCCTGGAAAGTCACCCCTATGGCCTGTGGGTCCACGATTACAAAGAAGTCGTCACCATCTGCGGCCTCACATGGATCAATACCAGCTATTGTCAGTAACCGTTCGTTGTCTGTTGTCCGGGCTATTTTCAGACGCTGAAGGTCATTTTGATTTTTTCTCCGAAACAGTTTATTTGTTTTCGGGAACATATTCAGGTTTGCTGATGTTTACAGCCTGAACCTTGTAGTTGCAATACAAACTTACAGAAATTCTGTAATTCTCTTTTATTAATGTTTGAAGATTTTTAATCGACGACTTCAGTGTCCTAATCTCCGGGTCTTGTCAGTCAGTAAGCTGTATGTACAAGTTTTTGAGTTTTAACAAAAGTCTACTTTTCTGTCGGTGCAGTGCGTCAATAGTAGGATTGCGGAACAGGTCTTCGTTAGTCGTACGTTGATACGGCAGTATTGTAGTATCCATTGTTTATTTAATTGTTTTGTCGATTTCCTCGTTTGACAAATTCCTATTGAACGGTGGGTGGAGCGTGCTCGAGGAGAGTGCTCTTGTCCAGATTGCGGTAAAGCGTGTCCATCGACTCCTATTGTTGTTGTAAGAATATTTTTGGACAAACTCCTCTAATTCCGCAATTTCGTTGGGAACTGTAATTTCGGTGCTAAAATCGCAATGGTCACTGACATACACGAATATGCGCATACAGTTTAGCGTTTGTAAATTCGTACCTGTCAGTCGTATACGTTCGCCGTATAGTAGTAAAAATTAAGACCCGCCTCTGGGAAACGACGGGTTATCCGTCGCTTTAAGACTGAGTCTGTACATGACATCGTGCTGACCCCACCAATCGAGTAGTAGGTTCCCTCTAGTATTTGGCAAATTATTTCCCCAATCTCTGTGTTTAGCGTTGAAATCCCCGAAAAAAAGCGTGTCGAGCTCTGTAATAAATAAAGTGGATTGTGAAGCTTCAGCTGCATAAATAGAGGCCAAGTACAGCCGCTTTCTACTGCGGAGCGGGATGTAAATGACAACTGCCTCCAACACCTGAAATTTTATACCTTGTTTAATGAAGATCGCCAACTGCCTCCACGTTTGGATCTGGACGGGTTTCTTCTTATAACAGTAATATTCACCGCAAGGACCTTCAAAGTTTGCTCCACCATGTGCGTACCCATTACGACATTTGTTACGTTAGACCCGGCAGCAGCGCTTAGATCTGGTCCACTCACTTGGCTTGTTCTTGTACCGGCTGTTGCAGCTGAGCCATCTGCCCTTGGATGGCCAACAAGATAGCATGTTTGGTGCAGCTTCCGTTGTTGACGGAATTGGCGCCGGAGAAGCAACAGTCGTTTGCTGTACCGTAGCCCCCCTACTTGACGCCATTTGGACGTAGGACGTCGCTACCCAGAGCACATTCCTCAGAACTGTGGTTCTCTCGCAGCGAATGCATTGTATAACGCCAACGCTGCTTTTTAATTTTTCTCAATGAACCATCTGGTAGTCCAGGTTATTGATACTCCTTAGACTATTCAGACGGCTTTTGGGACTGAGCTGCACCAGGAAGAACGGCAGACTCCTTTTCCCCCGCCTGGCTCTCTCTGTGGCTTTACCCCCATACACTTGAGTGCTTCGAACTTCTCTTTGCGCAGTGCCAAGATCTCCTCAGGATCAGAATATGATTCTAACCCCTTCAGCAGCAGCGATTGTCGCTTTTCACACGTCGGTGTAAATAAATAGCGCTCCGTCTTTGTTTCTTTTGGTAGCTCTTTTACTTTCGCGTAGCCCTCCACTGTATTGCAGTGGATGGTATAGCGATCGTGGTCCAATCTCTTAATATTAAATTTATTACGAATGACCAACTTACACAGGTCCTTGGTTGCATTTATCTATAATTTATAAGTGTTGATAGGAGGCACCTTCTCCTTCTTCTTCTGCTCCTGCTTCTGTTGTTGTCGCTGCTGCTGCTCTTGTTGTTGTTGTTTCTGCTGCTGTGGTTTCAGCTGTTGTTTTTGCAGCTGTTGCCGTTGTTGTGGCTGCTCTTGTTGTTACTGCCAGTGGTTCTTAAGTTTTTGTTGGTGATGTTGTAGAACTTACGTTATTGTGTTGTTGTTGTTGTTGTTGGGTCCGCTTTTAAGCTAGCTGCGTTTTTCAGTGGAATTTTGAAGCGAGGGATATTGTACCAATTTAGCTTCCTCCTTCTCTTCTTCTTTTTTCTGCCACTACTGCTGTTTGGATTGAGCCACTTGATGCCTCGCTTCATTTTTTAGTAGATCCCGCTATTAGCCTAGGGGACCGCTTTCCACAATCCATCGGGTGATGTTGTAGTATTTTATTTATTTATTTTAAAGAAAAATGAAAAAAAAAAAACATCTTATTCCACTCGGAATAACCCACGACCTTTATTTTCTCAAGTGCACACAGTCAGTTTAAATGCATTTTTTTATTTCAGTTACTTCATAAACTTTTATATGCTAGACAAAAAATGCTTTAAAATTAGCTTATATAACATAAAATTATCTTATTCTAACTTACTGGCCCCACGCGACCACTCTTAGTTAAACCCTTAAACACCTAAACTATATCTTTCGACTTATCTTAAAAGTCTATTTTTATTTTTATTTTTACATTTATTAAAATTGAAACTAAGAAAATAAATTTGAAGTAAGAATCTTAGTATATGGACTTTATTTTGTTATAATATAAAACTTAAAATTAAACCTATAAACTATCTAAAAATAAATCTAATCCACTTAACCTATCTAAATATACATACAACTAAATTTTTTTTATGAATTATTTCTTATTTTAGAGGAAGTCACCTATTCCTTTGTTCTTTTCTTATTTTTTTTTGGTTTTTATTTATTTATTTTTTTTTCTTAAACCCACCCTATCTTATCTAAAACTTTATAAGCCGGCCACGACTAATTAACCCGAACGACGACTGAACTTTCTTCCTATGAAGCTACCTACCTACCACTCTAGTGAACCGGAGACGCTCCGCACTGCCATGTGCGACGTCTTTGCCGGAGTTGAGTCGCCTGTCTGCAGCTGTTCGACCGACATGGAAGATTAGCGCCAGCCGCGACAGCGGCCATGATCATCGAGGTAGAGGAACGCTTCTGGAAGGACAAAGCCGTCAAAGCGTACTCTCTCATGATAGATATGATTGGAATAGTAAGCCCCGAAGATCAGGTTGTTCATTGAGGTCATTGCTCTTGCGATGTGCCTTCGGGTCACATAGTTACATAGTCCACTCTTATTAGGTTCGCCCTATTGTACAAGACCTCATTAGAATAGAATTTTATGTACTTAGACTCTGGTATACAAGGTATCTGACTTCATTTCGACAAGCATCTATCCCTAGAGGCCCCAGACAAGGCATCCTAAACAGAATGATTTCCGACTTCTGAAAATTGATTTTCAACTTCCAGTCGTTGCAAAAGTATATTAATGACCTCAATCTTTGAACCTGATTTGTACGCGATTAAGTCTTCTGCGTACGCTATGACATGGTGAAGTGATCTTATCAGATCACTTGTGTAAATGTTGAATACGATCGGCGAAGTTTACGCACCTTGTTGCAGACCGTTATTAATGTGAAACGTCCTAGTAGAAGTCACATCACCATTTTTCACGATGAACTGTCTATCAGTTAACATATTGTAAATAATATACAGAAGCTGTTAAATAATTCCCAGCCTGTTCAACTTGAAGAAGTGTCCCTTTAACCATACGGTGTCGAAAGCTTTCTCCAAGTCAATCAAGCAGGCACCAGTGCACTGGTTCTTGCCTTTGTTCCATTAGATATTAGAAACCAGCTTAGACGCGACATGAATGACATCGTGGCCCGCCTTGAAACCGAATTGATTATCCGGAACTATAAGTTTGTACTCAATCCACATAGACAGAACTATATTGATCACCTTTCGAAAACCTTACTGATGTTTGGAAGAAGACTGATCGAGTGGAGATTCGCCGGATTGGAAGTATCTTTATAATGGGCATTATTCATTGCATTGTTAAACAAGGTGGTATAAATGTTCACCGCTTCTAGTGGGAGATGTCGAAGCACAATGTTCGGAATTTCATCGGTTCCCACTGATTTCTTACTTCTAAGTGATTCAAAGATCGTTTGGAGTTCCGCTTTAAAATGAAGGGGGGTAATAACCTGTCGTAGGCGATGATATTATTTGCCATATTCTCGTCACTGCACTTGGAGAAACCCGAGCTCCTGGATCGCCAGTTCATAATTTCACTTCGAAGGTAGAAATTGTGCACAAGGATCCGATTTTCCAGATCGTGGTTCGGGCCAATGATGTTATTCGCCTTGTACACTTCCTGGAAAGTCGCTCCTATAGTCTGAATCTTCTCTGCAGATCCTCGATCACAAAGAAGTTGTTATCATTAACGGCTTCATTTGGATCGATGTCAGCTGCTAGAAGTATGTATTCGTTGCCCGTCGTTCGGGCGATTTTAAGACACAAGACAAGGTCGTTTTGATCTCTCCTCTGAAATATTTTATTTATTTTCCGGAACATATTTGGGTTGCTGGTGTTTACAGCCCGAATTTTGTTGTTCCAATACAAACTTACAGAAGCTCTGTAATTTTCTTTTATTAATGTTTGGAGGTTTTTAGTCGACGACTTTAATATCGTGATCTCCGGGTTATGTCTGAACTATCTGTACAAGGTAGTAGACAGCAGTCTACTTTAAGTCGGTGCAGTGCTTTAATAGTTTCGTTGCGGAATAAGTCTTCGTTGTCAGTGTGTTTATACCGAAGCATCGTTTTGTCCATTGTTCGTTTAATTATCTCGTCCATTAGTTTTAGTATCGTCCAGTTTGTGGTATGTTGGTTAGTGCTTGTCAGTTCTATTCGTGTCTCGAACAGCAGATCAAAATAGGGCCCGTGTCTTGGAAACTTCGGACTATCCGTCGCCTTAAGTATTTGGTGTATTATTTGCCCAATCAGTATGTCTGGCGTTAACAAAATAATTGTCTTGCAATTCTAACCTCAGGAATCTATAAAGTGTTTCGAGCTCTGAAGTGCATGTACTTCACCATGTATTACCGCTTTCCACTACGGAGAGGGAAATACATGATGCATGCTTTCAGCACCTGGAACCTACTGTACACTTTTTTAAATACAGTCTTTTTCTTACAAAAATCGCAACGCCTCCTCCTTATATCTTCTGTGCCTCATTTTGTGTTTTTTGGTAAGCTTAGTTTCGCTTACCAAAAGCACATCAGGGGCTTGGTAAACGGTAGTTTCCGCTTTTCCCTTTTGGCTCTAGCCGTGAGGAATGGCTTAACTTCTACGAATTTGAGCTCTTCGCACTCCTTCTCGATCAGTCAACGGTTCTAATTGTTGACAGCTTCTTCCTTTCAGGGTGTAGGAGAAGAATTCCATCGTCGTATTCTTCAGTAAACTTTTTATTTGTTGGTTGCGCTTCACTGTATTACAGTGGATCGCGTGCCTGTCTTAACTAAGTCTTTTAAAAATTATTGCCTATGGTCGACTTACACAATTCTATTGTTTCCTTCAACTTCATCTTAAATGTGTTGATTGGTAGTACCCGTAGCATATTTGATTTCTGATATTGTTGCTGCTGCTGTTGTTGCTGATATTGTTGTTGATGTTGTTGCTGCACTGCTGATGTTGCTGCTTATGCTGCTGCGATTTGTGTTGCTGTTGTTGTTTTCGCTGTAATTGCGCATTTTTTTTTTGTTAATTCTTGTACGGATTTCTTTACTTTTTGTTGTTTGAACTATGATGGCGTTGATTTCGCCTCCACCAGGCAGCTTCTAAGTGAAAGTAGAAAGGGCGGGACGTTTTACTAAGGTAGGAGTTGGCCATAGCTTCCCCCTTCTCTTCATTATTGGTTCGGCTATTTATGATGTACTTGCCAATGCATCGCCTGATTTTTCAGCTAGTCCCGCTATAGGAGCAGCGGACCGCTATCCAGAATCCATCGCGTGATGTTGATTCGGCAATTTTAATTGTTTATTTATTTTCTTTAATTTTTAAATGAAAAAAAAGAAAGAAAACAAAAACTGTCTATCCGGCTCGAAGCCGAACCCACGACCTTTGGATTGTCAACCGGACACACTAACACTGGGCTTATTGGGGCCCTATGAGAAACTATTCAGGTATTGTTTTAATTGGTATCACTACTCAAAACAAAAGCCGAAGCAAGTCTAAACTTCAGGAAGGTCTGTGAACGACTGTCTCAAGCGCACACACTACCACTATGCTAACTGGAGTATATGTGGATATAGTCAAATGTCTTACTAAAGAGAATCACTGCTCAATTACAAGCCAAAACACATCTTATCTCCGCGGAGGTCTATGAACGACTGACATTTTCGTCATTGTCAAATGATACGTTATCGTTTCGTGACATGTTTTTTTTTTTTTTTTTTTTGTCGTTTCATCGTTGTTGACGTGGTCGTCGCTTGATTGTTGAATATCGGTAGGGTGTGTATCAGAAAGTTTTAACTCACGATAGATTTTAATGGAACAACGTGCTCTTGATCTAAGAAGTCTCTTCCGACTAACAGTGGTTCGTTCAATTAACTTTCTTTTAATTAACTCGTACGCCTCCTAGAGTTCTGTTAAGTCCGTTTCCGTTTGGAACCGACAATAAACAGTAGGCCCTGCTCAGGGGTGTAAAAATTCACATAGTGAGAAACACAAAAGAGTGCGAGAGGCTAGGCCTTTGGCCATTTTTTGTAAGGGTTTATTTATTAACTGAAATAAAAATGCATTCAAACTGAACTGAAACTGCATCGGTCCCCATAGATCACCGAAAGTAAGCAGTGTTGAGCGCGGTAAGAACCTAGATGGTGAACCGCAAGGGACCTCAGTATCAATCCCGCGTGCTGTTGGTATTCGGAATATATGGAGTGCAATAGACCAGTTTTGTGTCTGAGTGCTACCGTTCCGAAAAAGATGTTGCGAATTATATCCGAGTGAAAATTTTCATCCGCATATAATTTGCAACATCTTTTAAAAGTGAAAAAAAAAACGTCTTTGAAGTGGTCTCACGACTGCGCTTGTTCTCGGGTGTGGGCAAACATGGCACCCATCGTGTGGTCAGCTTTCTTATGCCCAAAATCTCATGCAGAATATGGCTTATTCGTTCAGTTGAGTTGCCTGCATCTCAGACAACTCGAAAATTTTCACTCAGCGATCCGCCAATACGACATCATGGATTTTTTTCACGGTTTCCTCTTTGTAACCGTTTGTGGGCCACATGGGCGCGGTTCGTCAAAAACCGACGTGCAGCCACGGCGAAACTGCTAATTAGCCTCATTGCATGTCACCAAAGCCAAAAAGATTTTTCAGCTTCCAGCATAGGATTTTATGGTTTAATTTATCAAAAGACTGAAAAATCGAGCATGCAATGCAGCGTAACATAACCTTTATCGTAGGTTAGTAACTCTTCCGATAGCATGCTAATTGTGTCTTCACACAAAGTTTCTGAGTCTGAGTCTCGCAGAAGTTACACATTCCCTTCATCGCTTCGCATTTCAGCGTCACAGGTGTCAGCAGATATCCCATCGACAGTTTCTGCCGCAGGGAGCACAAGTGCGTTCCTAAAAGTTGATGCCTTTAAAGAGACATCAGTCTCTTATGTTAACCAATTTCTTAAACAAATTTTGATTGCTAGTCATCTATTAGCAGAGGCCGTTTTGCTGAAAGGAAGGCTGGATACTTAAATCGGATTTAACCCGGTATCCGATGTTTGCAAACTAGAGATTAAGTACTCTCCTAGCCATGCATCTCGCGGCACTTGCTCAAAAAAAGAAAAAAACAAAAAATAGTTCTTATTGTTATTTAAACACAAAAAAACATTACAATGCGAGCATTTTGTATGAGATTTTGACTGTATGTTTTACATGATGCAGACTTCACACCTTCCTCCGCTTTTGTCAAAGCGAGGCCAATTAAACCCTCTGTTTTCCATCCTTTCATCTTTGAGGGTAAGAAACTCTGCTTTATATCGTCTTGACGTATTTGGGTATAGAACATTGGCTTTTGACGATCTTTTTTTTGGAAAATGGTAGGTCTTGACTTCGACTGACCATCTAAACTTTTTCAGTGGCATTTTCTCCATCATTAGTCTGTGCACAGTATAGGCATTTACAAATGCTATATCTAGCATGCTTCAAAATATTCTGTGCCGCCACTTTGGAGAATTTTTATTAGCGGTATCCACACCATGTAATTGCTGTAATGGTTGTAATCTTTCACAACCATTAGAGAGGAAATTGAAGATCTCGTGCCATCTTTTCTTTTCGTAAAACAGTGGTTTCCTCATTTCCATGCACAATCTTGTTGTCTTTTCACTTTCAAAACTCAATTTCTAGATTCGAAAACCTGTAGTCATAATCTCCTTTGTTCAATTTGTTATCAGCATGTATGTTGTTAGGCAGTCCTTTTCGGTTATTTCTGGTTGTTTCACGGCCAAAGGTCCGTTCAGTTATTAATTTCTATAGTAACGGAGCAGATGAGCGAAAATTGTCAAAATATATGATTTTGTTTTTGCGCCATCCATTTTCAGCCAGTTCCAATCTTTTTCCAAGTGAATAATGTGTAAATTTCGCTGTTCATTATTTATCTTTGCTTTAATAATTCATAAACTTCTTGATAAAACCTATTTGAACTGCCAGGCATCATTCATATGAAGACATTGTTTCAGAGCCGATCTGCTCTTAAATTTTATCATCGGCTAATCAACACCCATTTCTCAGGTTTCACGATAACATCCCCTCAAATTGCAGTTTATCTCTTCCAGCATTGACCTTATCTTAAACAACTTCCGTTCCATGACAGTATTGTCGTAAATCTGTTCGTGGACACCGAGGATTCGTCAGTCCAAGCTGGTATTGAATTGTAGCCCATATAAAAACTAAACCTCTGAAGGCAATCAACTCTTCTTTCTTTAAATTTTGTATTTTATTTTGGATTGTAGCGTAAAGGTTGTTTTGATATACGAAGCTCTCTAATAATAAATCAATGAAAACCCAAAAAGTATCTGTTGGCATACCACAATCCGTAAAAACTGCTTCAACCGCTCCAGTATCACCAGAATATTTTGACAAGTTAGTTTGCTTATCGCATCTTTCCCACTTTCGGTCTACTTCAAGTCTTTTCCATGAAGTTGGTTTGGTAGCTACCGAAGTGTGTAGTACATATTAAAGCAGCAA
The DNA here is from genome assembly GCA_907269105.1 of Volucella inanis. NCBI lineage: Eukaryota > Metazoa > Arthropoda > Insecta > Diptera > Syrphidae > Volucella > Volucella inanis. The sequence goes on along the minus strand of OU026157.1, from coordinate 102,035,054 downwards.
CATTCAAATCAGTGCCTTATGAAAAAATAGTGGCTGTGGCTGTTACCTGCTGAGGGTTCAATGATTGCTTTCTTTCTTTTTCCAAGGTCGACAGCTGGTGGTTGTGGTTGAAGGTCTTCTTGATGTGTTACATTCTGGAAGGTCTTCTAGAAAATATGCTTCGATCAGCGTGATACTATTCGAGACATCAATTTCAAATCACCTGAAACAACTTTATAATTCTAAGCAAATTCGAGTATGTATCACTTCTTATTTTAAATAAGTTCCTGATAGTATTGTACTTTGCACTCCCCATCAGATTTTCATAATCTTAGAATAGAAATAACTTGAAATATGTGTAAAACTCTTAAAAATACATTGAAAATTTCTATTTTTAATATATTTTTGAAATTACACACTTTACTTGTTCCGCCGTTTTTTTAAGTGTTAACATACAAGGTTTACAGATTGTTTATGCAGTCAAACGTTACATTTAAAGATCGACAAATATATTAGGTGCGCCACTGAGTTATCGCTGTTTTTTTTTTTTTTTTTTTTATAAAAATGCAACTCTGGCTGATCAGCCAGCCCATGTGTGATCGAATGAAAGAAGTAATAATCGGAGAGCGCAATATCTGGGAAATATGGCTAATAGGGTAGGACGTCCTATTTGTGCGTTTCCAGGAAGATTTAAACGGGTTTGGATCGAATTGTGGCCGTCTTTCGTGCCGGGCCCGGCTCAATCGCATCAATTGAAGTCGTTATTGTTCCCCAGTGATGGTTTCGTTGTGTTTCAACAATACATAATAAAGAACTAGTCCCAGCTCTAGTCCCACCAAATACACAGCATAACCTTCGCAGCGTAAATGCTCGGCTAAGCCGACAACGTAAAAGCATGACCAGGCAGTCCCCATGGCTTTTTTCTCTTTGACTTGTGTTATGAATCCATTTTTCTTCACCCGTCATGATGCGATAAGGAAAACCCATCCTTTTTTGACTCTGGGGCAGTATATCACAGGCGAAAAAACACCCAAGTTCCTTGTTTTTGAATCATTCCCGACACATGCAATCGCTTGGAAATGGCTTGGCGGGTAACTTCTAATACTAAAGCAAGCTCTGCTTGCATTTGGCATGGACCCTTATCAAGCAATGCCTCCAATTCAGGGTCATCGAAGGATTTGAGCCTTCCTTCAGGCGGACCGAAATCACCGTCTTTGAAGCAACGGAACCAATTACGGCACGTTGTTTTACTTAGAGCAGCATCTCCGTAAAATTTTTGGAGCTTTCGATGCGCTTCAGCTGCCGTTTTCTTCGAATGAAGGAAGGAAATCAACATTTTCAATAAATAAATATTATCACAAAATTAGACATTTTCACACAACCAAAAGTATATGACGCCAAAAATCACTAATGTGTCAGAACGGTTTGCTTACCATGCATATGTCTAAACTTGATTCATGACGTTTTGGATATGTCAAAATCGACCAGCATTTACTGCTGGAGCCACCTATTGACAAACAGCGAGAGTTATTTTGCTCCTAATAATTGTCAACGCCCTCGCCACACTGAAAGCATCGGTTCCCACTAGATCACCGAAATCAAGCAGTGTTGGGTGCGGTAAGTAGTGCGGTATAGGTGGGTTACCACATGGGAACTCAGTACTCCGCGTGCTGTTGACAAAACGCGCCACATGGGCAAAGTACCCCGGCGTTAATTTTGTATCGTTCCCTTGATAATAATAATAATAATAATAATAATTGTCCCTTACGCGGTGAGGTATTTGAAATATTTGACGGAAAAGTAGGCGGTACAAATTAGTATCTACGGTCAGATAGGAATAGGTTAAACTGGAAGTTTCGTGCGGTTAATCGATTGGCGGTTTTACGATTGCAGCCATGTAACGTCAAATTTTCTCACAGTATTTCTTAGGCATTATGGGGTCTGAAATATTCGTAGACATATCTTAGTTGGAATTACAGTCAGTCAAAAAAGAACTCAGACAGATGGTGTTTTTCTACCTTTAATTCTAAAAATGTATTTATACAAGTATTATTATTGTTATTTATTTTTAATACATTTTGGAGACTTTTTGTTTATAATTTGAGGTCATAACATAATATTCAGATTATTATATTTAAGCATACAAAGAAAAGATGTTGAATCTTCACTTTTAAAAGAAAGAATTAAATGAAATGGGTTTTTTTGTGTTTCAATACTTGATAGGTAATCCTTTACTTTGTTTAATTGCTTTTAATCTTTTTGACATCGATTCTACCAATTTTTCACAAAGCGAAAACCGAGTCTTGTTGAAATATCCACGGTCTCCGACCGAAATGATTGTTTTCCCAAGGCTTCAATACTACCTCGAAGATAGTTTCACGGTATACGATCACATTGATTTTGACGCCACGGTCCAAAAATACGAGCGGAGAGCGACCATCGGCGGTTATGGCGGCCCAAACCATCACCATCGGTGCTGCCTTTTTTCTGGTGGCTTCCGAAGGTGTAAATTTTCGAAGAACCTCTCTGGCAAGTAAACTCGGTCAATTTGTTTGTTGACATATTGCTCAATAACAAATGGCGACTCATCGTAAAAAACCAAATTCGGTAACTCACCACTTTCGTGCAAGCGTAGCAACTGCTTCGCTCTTTCGACTCTAACTTTTTTCTGTTGCGGTGTAAAATTATCTGTCATGTGTCAAAATTTGAGCTCACTGTCATGAACGGTTTGGAAATTATAGCGGTCTGAAGTTGGATACAGTTCGAGTAAGGCACCCTATTCTATAACATTTACACCAGGGGACTGAGGTGGTGTTTCCAGTACATGTTTTAATTTAAAGTTGTGAAGAAGTCACGATCAGGTGTTAAGGAATTTGTGTTTGGGATCGTTGTCCAAATAAAAATAATAGACATTTATTATTTTATAGACATTTATTCCTAAGTGTTCCGCACTTGGAGCCAAATTATTTCTAAGTATGTCAATGTGTTTGTATAGATCCGTGACTTCATCAATGATGACGAAATTTCCGGGTCTGGCAGCAGACAAACCACCCCATACAAACACCGACCAACCTCTATGTTTAATTGTCAGAACGAAATAAATTCAATTTACACTCGTCCGAGAGCAAAACACGTTTCTAGAACTAGAAGTCCTTATTCTATTATATAAACATGAATACATGAATTGCTTCAGGTTTTACCACTATGTGATGGTTGTTTTTAACTTCTGCTGTTAGCTTGGAAGCACTTAGAGGGGGACTTTTCTGAACTTGCCTGAAAATTCATCGCTCATCATCTTCAGTGGTCTTCCTTGGCCTTCCAGATTTTGGTCAATTGTTCAGTAAATTTTGGGTTCTATATATTTTTTTTATGCATAATATCTCCGATAGTTGGGTAGCTTCTTTTTATTAAATTAAATAAACACACGATCACAATTTTTCGGATATCTAATGATGTTTTACCACTTTGTCTTTATTGTGCAAGTAATAATGACATATGAACGCAGAAAAAGTATACTGTAAAGTAAACTCCAAAAACATTGCGACTATCCCCTTAGAGAATTGAAAATAATTCAGTATGGCCATGTGTCCGATTCTTTTTTGAGATGGAATTTCCTTGATTTAAAAAAAAAATTTCTTTACTTCCTGTTTTATAAAACAACTTGAATATTATGTCATTAATCAAAAGCACAAACCAAAAATTTTAAAATGTATAAAATAAAACGAATTATTGCTAATGTTTTTCTTTTTGAACAAATGTTCGCTCGGAATGTTGGAACTCCTTTAGGGTTATGGGAAATTCTTTCGGAATAAATTCTGGCGATCTCTTGCGTCAGTAGCCGTTCGACATTGAAGTTCCTCACAATAGTTCATTGGTTTTGGAGTGCTACGGATATCCGTATCAGTATCTTGGCTACAACAAGTTAATGGCACGAAGCAATGTTAGCTGTTCAAAACGTTCGAACATACGAAATACTGAAGCGGGGGTTGTTTTGATAGCTATAGTTGTATGACTGATTTGTTTGACGGTTTACTGATTACCAGTCAGCCAGGTCCCTTTATGGATATCAAGATGTGGAGACCGTTTACTGGCAGTACTTTTATAACACCCGGGTGCAAATTCAGTAAGACTGTGTCTCTGCCTTGCTTTTCATTAAAATCCAGTTTTTTCTAGAATAAATTTGAGTCTAAAAGTAGTAATACCAGTGCTAGAAGGAGAATTATTTTCATTCGACTTAGCTTAATGAAGATCTGATAATTTACCCACCATCGGAAGAAACGACTTATTTCTGCAGATATGAATTTACCACATAGGCAAGCCCTATGTCAATCCGAAACCATTCACAGTGAAAATTTTGATCAGAAAAGCATTATCCGAAATTAGATGTAAGTAGATGATTCCGACGCTGACTGTGTGATAAATAAAGAAGTGTCTTGGATTTCTACTGAATCATTAGCATCAAAATCTACAAAAAAAAAACTTGATTTTCGTATTTTGTATAAAAAACAAGATTTGTATTATTCCGACTTAGTTTAGTTGAATTTGTTTCGTGGCTAACATTTAAGCTTTGTACGAGCGCAGTTATGGCTGCACGATCGTTTTATCTGTTTCAAGCTGGATTTATATCTCTAGTGTTATGTAATTTATGTGTCACCGAATGCTCCGAAGACGTCTCAACACCAGACGCTTTGCTGAATTTAGTGCAGGAATTCGAAAATTTTAAGAAGCTCCTCGGCACAATTGATGCTCGCCTTAAGACACTCCAATCGACAGTCGAACGACGAATGAAACCAGATGACAGTAAGTGTACTCTGCGAGATATTGGGGAGGCAATCCGAACTCAAAAATTCAACGTGGCCGAAGAGAAAATTAGCCAACTGTCTGACCAAAATAAAATTGCGGGAGCTATTCATGATGTCTTTGCAGATTCTCCAGCGAATGTCGATGTAATTTTAAAGTTCGCCCAGTCACTTGCTGACAAAAAAGTTCAGTTTCTGATTTTAAGTGCCCTTCGTGATGAAATGCGCTCTAGTGGAAATACAGATCCATACAAACTCATTGCTTTGATTGAGGTATTGGACCGAGAATCGGTGAGGCAAAAGGATGAGGAACTTAAGGCTAAGACTCAAAGTGTAATTGATCAAGCCATCGATGACGTTAAGACTCTTGCAACGAGCACTCTTAAGACTGCAATGATATCTGATAAATACAGAAATAGTGTGCAAGTTCAGACGTTAGCAAATGCTATTTTTAAATTGCGTACCGATGTATCGAATGAGGTGATTGACCGTGTCATTGATAGTGTGTTCGGGGTTATATCAGCTGGGAGGATTCTTGATAATATTAGCAGCCACAAGGATATACCGCAGGTTATCACAGGTTTAAATGCATTATTCAACAGATTCAACTTTGCTGGTAATCTTAATAATGAAGCGACTCTCAAGTTAGCCTCTCATTACCGTCAGTTGCAGCTTAGACCGAATTATGATAATTTAGGTCAAGAATTGAAGGATGATGTCGACAAGGTGATTCAGCAGCTTCCTACTTGCGCAAGAAATTTATTCTTTAACTCTGAAGTCTGCTTATGGAATAAGGATAAAGCACAGTACTTGTATGCAGCTAGTTCAGCAATCAGTTATGATACCGAACGGAGGGGAATCTATCTATGGTATCCGGGTGATGTCAAGAGCGGATCGTTCTGGAAAGTTAACAACACGGGCGACGACTTTTTCTTCAAGAGCATCGAACATTCTGATGAGTATCTTTATGCAGCTGGCATTGATTACAATAAAGATATGCGATATATTTTCACCTGGATACCAGGCAACAATACAGATGCCCAGAGTAAATGGTCTGTGGAGTTAGATGGGGATTTTTGCTATATTCGAAGTAGCTACTTCAATGAATATCTATTTTCACCTGGTGTTAAATTTGACAAGCTAAATAGTCATGTATTTACGTGGAAGCCCGGTACTTCAGTCAGAAGTGCGGAATTCCAATGGCAAATTAGAAATTGTGGCCGCGCCGATGGCAAGGCGGTAGCTACTAGTTAAACGTGCTGGTTAATCAAAACAGGTTTTGAAGATGTGAGAATTCTAATTTTGTATTTGGGTGTATATTGTGAATCGTGCAAATAAAATATTAAAAAAGCTAATTATAATTATTTTGTTTTATTTTTGTTTACAACGTGGGTAAAGTTAGAGAGTGAGAGTTCAGAGATTTTGTTTAATTTTGTGGTTGACCAGTTGTGATTGACCATTGTTTAATAGATGTGTTCGTCTTTTGATGAAACGGGTTTACTAAAATATCATAGTTTGTCCAGAATTGAAGCGGGTAATGATTTAGAAGATAATTTTTCAAGAATTTTTGCCAAGTGAAAACATTATTATTTAAAGCTATGCTTTTACTAAAAGGTCACACTCATAAGTGAGTTTTGAAAATTTTGAACCCGTATTAAATATGAATAAAACAAATCATTAAAATTTTAGAAAAGTATAAAAAATTACGATTTACAATCGACCGAGTCTGATGGTTGTACAAAAATTTCTAATGAGAGGAAAATGCGAGATACAAATTAAATTAAATATATACTTCAAATTTCAGTAGATTATTCATTACATAATATTTTAAGCATCCCCTTCCGCAAGAAGATTTAGGATTAGTCTATTATTTCTAAAGGATAAAGCAGTTGAATTGGTCTTCTTAAGGGTTTGTACGTAGATGCAAGGACGAAAAAAACCTTTTTATAAATTTTTTTTGAAAAGTTATTTTGTTTAAAAAATAAAACAAAAAGTATAGGTACAACTAGTGGCAACATCTAAGTTTATATTGGCACTATTGATTTGTAAAAATATCGATTTGTAGTGCTCCTGCAGACAATCTAATGAAGGTTCTCCAAAAAATGGTGTTCGGCGGTGATCACCCGAAAGATTTTTTTTAGTGGACAGATAAAACTAAGTTTTGATTGAAGGAATAATTAAAATTCGAAGTTTCGGCCAAAATCGCCACGTAAAATTGTTTAAAAAAATATAAATAATTATCCGAAACCTTATTACTCTGATCAATACCTGAGGAATATGTCTGAGAAGGTTGTGTTAAAATTTCAGACCGATAGATTCAACTTTTTTTTTAGAAATCTTTATCACCGACTTCAAAAACATAGTGTAAACAGTTTCCTTCTTTCATATTGCTGTAATTTGAAGGTTTTTCAGCATCATGAAGTGAACAAAACTGGCGAAGATATTCCTTTTTAAATGAAGCTGTTAAATCAAAAGAATAAATGCCTCTCTACTTGTATTGGTGAAAATTCTGGAACAACTTCTATTCGATATTGCCCAAAAAACTTACTTTCTAAGCTTACAACGTGGCGGTAGGGCTTTTTAGTATCTATGAATTTAGGTAACAAAACGTGGCTGACGCCCACATATTGAAAATGCAATGTCAACTTCCTTAATGAACGGATCTCCTTCCCATAGCACCCAAGATTGACACTAGTTTTAAGTGCAGTTCAAAATTTTTCTAAGATCTAAGTGCTGGAATTTGCTTTGTTGACCTGAACATGTGGTCTTTTCAATCATAATTGTGCTTTCTAGGTCGAAAAATTTTCACGACTTGGATATAGATTAATACGATCAGACTTATATTTTCATCTATTCCTACGTGAAAACCACGTCACAAAAACTATTCACGACATTAACAAGTATAATTGGGCAATACCGGAAGGAGGATGAGAAATTGTCAGAAATGTATGAGTTCCTTAGCTTTAGAGGTATATGTGTACATATGGAAGCGCTATATAAGTGGCCGCAAACTTTCAAGTATCTTGGTATCATCTTTAAATGAGATAACATGAAATTGCATTTAAAAATAAATATCTTATGACATGGCAGATAAGCAAGTCATAAAAGCAGCACTAACACGGAAGTATCATAAATGGTTGATTATTGACCTAAATCCTCATCGAGGTCCATAATACATGTGACATACCAGAATTCAGTGAGTTTTATCTGTGTTCGTTTTCATAATGCGGTTATTAGTAAGAAGTGCCTGGAAAGGTCCTGGCATAGTTTCTGTGAAAGGATCATAAAAAAATACAATAAATAAATAAATAAATATAACATAGTGCGGGTATCCCAACTTTAACACTTCTGGTCGGAGTACTGTCGCTTGCAGTCTTGCACTCAATCACCTTCTATTACTGTATGGTATTCATCATACGAAACGGGCAGTTAGTGATGGATAACGGGTTGTGATTGTTGATTTTGTTGGTGCACTGTTTCCTATGTTTGTAGGGGCATTATTAAAAAGTTACACACGTTAATTAATCTGCACAGTGTTTTTTATTATTTGACAATTCATGACAGATCTACTTAGTACGAATGTGAATGTATTTTTGCTGGCAGTACGACCAACAGGGATAATTCTTACATGATAACAGCAATATATTCATTTTTATATTATTATAACACCCCCACTATATCAAAATACATATTATAATTCAAGAATACCTAATAAAATAATAAAAAATTAAAAAAAAAATTATGTTTTAAATTACAAAAACTTTTTGTTAAAAGATCAGCCAGTATATAAGCTCTCGGCACATTCTCTCACAAAATGATGTGGAACATCTATTGATCTATTATGAAATACAGGATTTGCCGATATTATACAGTAGATATATCTTGTGTTATTTCAAATTCTAAATTTCTCAAATATAATATATAAACAAGCTATGATATGGCTTCAGATATGGCCATATATACCGCCTCTTTATTTGATAAAGCTACAGTTTTTTGTTTTTTACTCTCTCACGAAAATGCAGAATAACACATTTTGAAACAGTAATCAGTATGTAACTTACTGGCAACTGTATTACTGGCCCAATCTGAGTCTACAAAACCTTCTAATTCTGAATATCCTTTTACATATTTCAGTCCAAAATTTTTAGTTTTTTGTAAATATCTAAAAATTTTATTATATAATTCTAATGTTCTGCTGTATAGTAATTATTAAATTGACTCAAAAATCTTACTAAAAAAGCAATATCAGGTCCAGTTAATACAGAAAGATACACTAGACTACCAATGAGTTGCTGATATGAAAGTTTAAATTCACATTTATCTCCCTTAGCAATATTTAACTTAGCTTTTATAAGAGTTAAAGCAATTTTACAATTTGACATGTTGAATTTTTTCAACAATTCAACAAACTGTTCCTAGTCTAATGTTATAAAACTTAGTTTTTTATTTATATTTACCCTTACTTCAAGACATTGTTTTACTTGACTTAAGTGTTTAATATCAAACTTCATATTCAAAATCTTTTTCAAATTATTAATTTCAGTTTCGTTATATGAAAAAATTAAAAAATCATCAACGTATAATGCCACAAGAGTTAAAACACATTTTTCAATTTTAGTAAATAAACATGGTTATAATTTCGACTTTTTATAACCCATTGCTTCAAGACTTTCATCTACATTTTAATACCTTGTTTTAGTCTATGTATTGTTTTTTTAATTTTAAAAAGCTCTTAAAATTTTAAGGCGTTCAGTTTTATACATATGATATAAACGTTTTCCTTAAGAACACCCTTTTGAAAGGCTATTTTTACATTTAAATGTATTGTATCTAAATCTAGTTTAGTTGATAATGCAAATAATATTCTTAATGTTGATTGTCTGAATATTGGCGAGAATGTTTCATCAAAATCAATACCTAGTTTTGTGTTCATTCTTTTGCCATCAATTGTGCTCTATAGCGTATTTTATTTTGGCTGTCGATTTTCTTTTTAAAGATCCATTTCCACTGCACGATGATTGCTTTTCCGGCCTTCACAAGCTCCCAAGCATCGTTTTATATCAAAATACGCCAGTTCCTTTTTTATCGCTTGCATCCAGTTTTGGCCATCTGGCCCATTCAAAGCCTAACTCAATATTAAAGAACGTCCTGTAGCTATAGAGTTCGCTTCAAATATGTTTGTTAAGACATATCGTTCTGGTTCACGCCTTGGTCTAACTGATCGCTTTACTTCCGGTGCTATTTTTCTCTTTCCAGATCTAACTTCAGGTATCTCCGAAAAATCATCACCTTCAGACAGATAAGATATAAGTTAAAGAAAATTATGTTCACAAACATAATTGACACCATCTGAAGTGCACATTCTGCTCCCACGTAAATGCAACACATCTCGCATTTCGTCTGCATCTCACCTATGACAACAAACAATACATTCCATTCTCATAGAACACGAGTGATCCAGTTACACCTACGAAATCGATGTACGTGACTTAATCCGCCGACGCAACACTTGACCAGAACCACAATTAGTATTTAAGCTTATTCAAATTCGTTGTTAGTTCAGTCTTAATTTAGATGTTAGGGCAACCTATGCCGGAACAAAAATAAATAAATTTATAAAATAAATAATAAATAATTTAAATAAATTATTTAATAAATAATTTTTTTATATAAAACATTTCATTTTTTATTAATTGGAGCACGAGCAGGGACCCAAATCAAAATAAACGAAGAACAGTCATAGTGCGGTATAGCGCGTTCTGTTCGCGTTGGTAAAAAAAAAATCCGGTTGAAGAAAAAGTAGTTTAGTTTCGGGTCCAGTGAGCCTATGTAAAGGTAACCCCGCTAAAAGACCCTAAGAACGCCTCAGTGGAACTCGGGAATGTGTGTAAACTAGATCCTGAGTTACCGTACAAGCACGGACAAAAAGGAGTTATCTGGAACACCGGCGAGGGATGTTGCCGTTACTTACCCTGTAAGTTAGAATTAAGTTAGAATTAAGAAAAAATAAAAGTGAAGTGAATTGGGAAAAAATAAATATATGAAATTAAATTTAATATTAATAGTAAACAAAAAGTGAAATAAAGTAGAAGTAAAAGAAAGTATTTATTGATAGCAAACAAAAGAATAAAATATAGTTTTTTTCTCTCCTTTAAATATATATATATACATATATATAAAATAAATAAATTAATAAATAAATATGTAAATAAATATATAAAAAAAAGAAATATATACAAATTTAATTTTAACTGTTGTTATTGTTTCTAAGGTTAAGATTTTCAAAGTAATTTTTTTTTAACTTTAATATTTTTGCTAATATCAACATTCTACATAAATCTCTCTCCGTCTCCATTTTTGAAAAGCACTCAGGCTACAGCTACGTTTCTCTTTTTCTTATCTAGTCTTTTGCTATAAATAAATTTCGCGTTTTTATAAAAGGTGCTAGGTTCGTGTCCTTATACAATAACTTGTGTGTCTCTCCTTGAAACTAAAGTCTATCGTCACATAAAAAGCCTACAATACGGTCAAAAACTAATGACGACATGGCTGTCCACAATTCTCCATTAACTGAAGATCCGAATACATCCCAACAATCCACTTCTATAGTAAACCGAATTCTTGAGCAGCAAGGCAGAAGATTTGCCGAAAATGTACTAAGCCCAACCTCTCACCGTTTCAGCGGTGTGGATCAAACCATCTCTCCAGAGTATAGGAACCGTCTGGAAGACCTTGAAAAGGTACCTGATGTTGTTCGCTGCTTAAGAACCTTTTCCGGAGATGCCGGCGAATTTTCTTCATGGAAGAAAAGCGTCGAGCGAGTGGTAGGAATATATGCACACACAAGAGGAACCTCAAAATATTATGGGATTCTAAATCTAATACGAAATAAGATTATCGGACCAGCAGACGCTGCTCTCGAGTCTTATAATACTCCACTCAACTGGGAAGCTATCGCCAGTTGTCTCACGATGCACTATGCTGACAAACGCGATGTCAGTACATTAGAGTACCAGATGTCACACATGACCCAAGGTATTACCATTACCATTCAAGAGTTCTATGAAAGGGTCTGCTCCCAACTAACTTTAATTATTAACAAGATCTCATGCTTGGATGTAAGTCCCGAGTCTATCCGACTCCTCACCCAGACCTACCGAGACAAAGCGTTGGACACATTTATCAGGGGCTTACGAGGAAATCTCTCTGAACTATTAGGTATGAAAGAACCGGCTGATTTACCGCAAGTTCTGCATCTCTGCTTAAAGCTAGAGAATCAAACATTCAGAAACCAGTTCATCAATGCTAAACAAGGACCAAAAAAGAAACCTTTCGCTCCACAACATCTTCGTCAACAACAGGTATTCCCTCAGTTTCCATTTCGTCCTCCACACAACCCAACTACGTCTCCACAAAGAAATTTAAACTTAATCTCTCGACCCCATTATCCAGTTTATCCTCCTTATTATTCGCCAGTACAGCCGTTTCCTCATTTTTCTCGCCATAACTATAACTTCGCTCCACAGAATCAACCACCTAATATTCGACATAATTTTTTTCGGGCTACCAACCCTAATTTAGCTTCCATTAAAACTGAAGCCTCGACACAAGGAAGAAGCAACCAGGTCAGAGCTGTAAATAACCAAAATAGGCAAACGCACTTCAACTCTTCAAACCCTAAACCATCCTTCCAACAGCATTCCAAAAACCCATATCGACTCAAAGGCAGGAAGCCCGAGAACCCAACAAACTGCACTCAAACTGCTAAGCATACAAGCATAGACGAGAATGCATATGCACAAGCTTACGCGAACTACATTCAGAATTTTGCCCCTATTTCAGCTGAACAACAATATCAATCGGAACAACATTATCAATTAGAACAACAGTATCAAATGGGACAACAATATCAATCAGAACAGCAGTATCCAGAAGAACAACAATGCCCAATAGAAAATCCATATCCGAATGAACAATTGCTAGAGTGTAGCGTAGCGACATACATTTTTTAGGTTAGCAAACTCTTCGCTGAGTTATTTCAAATGCAAAGCGAAGAATGGAGAAATCTTAAAATTTCTCATCGACACTGGGTCAAATCAAAATTACATCAAACCTGACTTAGTAGAAAACCCTATCCCGAATCAACAAAACTTTTTTGCTAAATCCATAGCTGGTGATGTAGAAGTTAATCACCATATATTTATTAATCTCTTTCGTCTTCAAAATGTCAATATAAAATTTTTCATACTCCCCACACTCAGAACTTTCCACGGTATTTTAGGCAACGACAGCCTATAAGAACTGTCTGCGGTTATCTACGCCAAAGATAGCTTTATACAAATCCTGAATACGGTTCGAATCAAAATTAAGCAACTAAAACCCAAATCGGTAAACTTAATAGCCGTCAAGACGGATCACCTGACTCCACAACAGAAAATTCTCCTGAATTCAATTATCAACAAACATTTAAATTTATTCTCCGAACTTGAAGAGAAACTGACATAAACTAGGAGAGTTATTGCAGAAGTCAGAACCCCTACAGATGACCCTGTTTTTTACTAGACTTTACCCCTTTCCCATGTCTCTGAAGGAAGAAGTCGACAAACAAGTCAATAAACTTCTAGACGATGGTATAATTAGACCTTCACGGTCTCCTTACAATTCACCTGTCTGGGTCGTGCCGAAAAAACCAGATTCCACTGGACTAAGGCAATATCGTATGGTCATAGATTACAAAAAACTTAACTCTATTACAATAGCCGATCGATACCCGATCCCTGACTATTCCGAGATAATTGCTCAACTGGGAAAGAATAAATTCTTTACAGTACTAGACTTAAAAAGTGGCTTTCATCAAATTCCCCTAAAGGAATCTGATATCGAGAAGACAGTCTTCTCTTTTAATCATGGCAAGTCCGAATTTACAAGGTTGCCATTTGGACTAAAGAACGCTCCATCGATCTTCCAGCGAGCGCTCGACGACATTCTACTTGAACACATCGGAAAGTCCTGCTACGTTTACATCAATGATATAATTATCTTTAGTGAAAATGAAGTCTAGCACGCCAAACATATCGAGCAAATATTTAACACACTGAGCAAGGCAAATATGAAAGTCCAATTGGACAAATGCAATTTTTTCAAACCTCAGGTAGAATTCCTTGGTTTTCTGATCACTTCTGAAGGTATTAAAAGTAATCCAGAAAATCGAATCCATTTTGAATTTTGCAATCCCAAAAACCCTGAAGGAACTCCGATCTTTTCTTGGCCTATCCAGCTATTATTCCTAACAGCTCTTCTAAGGGGGGAGGAAATACGAGTGTCCAAAACTCAATCTGCTAAAAAAACAATAGAACTATTGGGTATATATTTTATTCGTGCGGTTTTTTTTTTTCAAAATTTGAACGTTTATTTTAGAAAAACATGTACAATAGTATTATTCAAAGTATTGCTCATCTGAAGCTATTAATAACATCTTTCTGGAAATTTGTGGATTCTATCCCAAAAGAACTGCGCCGGCTTGGCAGCCAAGAATGAATCAAGCCAATTTTTGATATTCTGCTCTGATGTGAACCGTATTTCAGTGAGGGCGTTCTGCATCGACCGGAACAAATGATAGTCAGAACGGGCAAGGTCTGGGCTATAAAGCACTGTTTTCCAAATAGTTCTTAACGGGAATAGCAACGTGGGGCCGAGCGTTGTCATGATGGAAAATTATTGCCTCGTGTCTGGTCGTATATTCCGGGTGTTTTTCGGCTACTGCTCTCTTCAAACGGATTAATTGTGTTCGGTAGCGTTGTCCATTGATGGTTTCACTCGGTTTTAGCAGCTCATAATACAGCACACCCATCTGATCACACAAAATACAGAGCATTACCTTTGCGCCATGGATATTCGGCTTTGCCGTTGATTTGGCTGGTTGGCCTTAGCAAACCGCAATTAAGGTATAGAAAATTCCCTTGTTTCGAAAGATATAATTTTGGCGTATCCTGATTACAATAAACCATTCGACTTCACAATAGATGCATCGAACTATGCAATCGGTGCTGTTCTCGCGCAAGAAAATAAGCTGATTACTTTCATTTCTCGAACGCTAAGCAAAACAGAGGAAAACTATGCAGTAAACGAAAAGGAAATGTTAGCCATTGTAAGGGCACTAGGCTCGTTACGAAATTTCCTTTACGGTCCCGCCAAGGTTAGAATTTTCATTGACCATCAACCCCTAACCTTTGCACTGAGAAACAGAAACAGCAATAGTAAGATGAAAAGATGGAAAGCAATGCTCGAAGAATACAACCACGAGCTGAAATACAAGCCCGGAAGAACAAACGTGGTCGCAGATGCACTTTCCAGATACTCGCAATCATCAAATGTAAATGCACTTTCAACAACTCAGCAAGTATCGAAAAACCAATTAACGTTTTTAAAAATCAAATCTTTCTCCAAAGGAATAAGAATTTTTCCCAATCCTTCCAAATCATTTTCCCTACGTACCACAGACACACGATAACAGAACTAGAATTCAATGAGGAAAACCTAACACGAATTTTGAAGCAGTTTCTCAACCCTTCAGTAATTAACGGTATTAAAACAGAAAAGCAGGTAATGGGAATAATTCAACATCTCTACCCTTTACACTTCGTAAATTATAGAATTCGATTCACTCAAATTCAGGTGCATGATGTTATAAGCGATGCAGAGCAAGACGAAATAGTCATCAAAACTCATAAGCGTGCTTATCGCAACAAACGAGAAAATAGAACTCAAACCCTAGAAAAATTTTACTTTCCTTCGATGGCTAAGAAGATAAAACGAATTATAAAACATTGCACAGTATGTCAAGAAAACAAATATGACAGACACCCTAATAAACCTATAATTCAAGCAACACCTATTCCGCAATATCCAGGCCAAATTGTTCACTTGGACATCTTCTTAACGGAAGGTAAATTTGTGCTTAACTCTCTGGATAAGTTCTCTAAATACGCACATTTTAAAGCCCAAAGCAATAGAAGATATACGCCAACCCATAAGGGATATACTCTTCTCTCTTGGTCTTTCCGACATGGTTGTTATAGACAACGAAAAATCCTTCAATTCAATGTCAATTAACTTTATGATGGGGGAAGAGTTAAAAATAAAAATGTTCACTATACCCCCATACTCGAGTACGGTTAACGGCCAAATCGAACGCTTCCACTCAACTCTCACGAAAATAATGAGATGATTGAAGACAGAAGGTCTTCACAATTCCTTCACGGAACTATTAGAGCGAGCCGTATACGAATATAACTTCTCGATTCATTCAACCACTGGAAAAAAGCCTGTGAGAATATTTTTCGGACGCAGAGTTACCTCTGATCCAAAACTTCTTGAAAAAGCACGAAAAGAAAACATTGAGAAAATTCAAACCAAACAAAACATCGACCTCCAAATTCATAACAAAAAACGTGGCCCAATCAAAGAGTATGCCCCCGGTCAGACTATATACGTAAAACAAAATAAGAGGGTAGGTTCGAAACTATCTTCCCGGTACAGGAAAGAAATAGTAGCTTTAAACCAGTCCTCAACAGTTATAACCCAATCTGGCGAAACAATTCATAAATCCAATATAAGAAACTAAAAAAAAATTCTTTTTCAGATCCCTTGTCACAGCGTGTGCTGCTGACTTTCAAATCTTGGACTTGTACAGTTAGACTGCAAGACGGACAATTCAAAATTATACACGTTATAGACTTTTATTAACAATTTGTAAACGATATGTACTCCTACTTGACAACTAACAGTAGCTCCCGAGAACCATTACTTTCCTTTCTTATCCATGACCTAGATCAATAATCGTAATCGTAATATAAATCGCCTGATACCTCAAAAATGGAAACGTTCCCTAAATCGCTGGTTCACCTGACCACGACGACTTCAAAATCATTTCAAATAGAATATATAACGTGCTTAGGAACAATAATAACCAATTGATTATAAACAGAGATATAATTAGTAAAATAGACGAAATAACAAAATCAACAAATGCGATAAGTAAAATATTAAATACACGAAATGAAAAATTGTTAATAATTAATTTATTATAGTAAAAGAAGAAATAACAAATATAAACTATGCTATACAGTGGGCAAAGGCAAACATTGTTAATTCATTTATATTATCACAATCTGAAATATATATTGTAAAGAATACCATAGAACAAGATAATATGATAAATATAAGCATAGAAGAAATTTTAGAATTTAGTGAAGTAGGAATAGCATTAAATAAAACAAGCATTATATATATTATAAACATATACTTAACAAAACCAATAAAAAAAGGAATGTTAACAAATAAAATTGTTTATGAAACTATAATACGATTTAAGAATAAAATTTATGGAATAAGAAACAAATGTAAAACTTATAACGAATTCTCAATATGTACGAACAAATATTTCGTAGATATAAGTAATGATTTATGTATACCTAAGCTATTATTAAGTCAACCATCGTCGTGCAAAATCATCAACAACCATCATTTAGCGTCAGTAGAACAAATCGGTAGCAGAATACTTTTCCTCAACCAGAACAACGGCACAATCAATATAAACAACAGAGAGATGAACCTGACTGGAACGTATGTCATCCAATTTCACAATACAACTGTAACATTCGATGGGAGAAAATACATGTCCATGGAGAAATTAGGTATTAAACTATTATCAGCATTGTTGCAACCCTTTTCCAACAAATTCGAATTCGAAAAATTTCTGTCGTTAAAATGATCAAGGACCTTCACATCAACACCACCAAATTTATCCAGTTGCTAAAATCAGAAGGTGATACTAAACATATCGGAGGTTATGGGATGTCATCACTAATTATCATCACCCTCATCATATTCATCATTAACTTCTGGAGGAAAAATAAAACCCAAGTACCAGAAGTTCACTTCAATAAAACCATTAACAAGTTACAAAAGTACCAGAAAGCAGAGAAACCCCTACAATAAGCCCCCGAATTTCCACCTTCAGTCAAATTCCAATATTCTGAAAATAGTACAAACAAAACGAGGACGTTTTGACTTAAGAGGGGAGGAGATAAGGAAAATAATGTTCACAAACATAATTGACACCATCTGAAGTGCACATTCTGCTCCCACGTAAATGCAATACATCTCGCATTTCGTCTGCATCTCACCTATGGCAACAAAAAACACATTCCATTCCCATAGAACACGAGTGCTGCAGTTACACCTGCGACATCGATGTATGTGACTTAACTCGCCGACGCAGCACTTGACCAGAACCACAATTAGTATTTAAGCTTATTCAAATTCGTTGTTAGTTCAGTCTTAATTTAGATGTAAGGGCAACCTATGCCGGAACAAAAATAAATAAAAATTTTTGTTAAATAAAACATTTTATGTTTTATTAATTTATATCATCAGGAGTTTCAAGGTATTTAGCTTCACATTGTAGGTCCTTTTTTTCTTTTATTTCGGAAGTGAATATACCATATTTCTGTTTCTCCCAATGAAACTAAATTTTCTTTTTCTTGTGTTGTATAGTACTTTCAATGATTACATTTTCTTCTTTGACTTTTTCCATTATAATAACATCTCTGCTTTTCGTCACTGTGTTGTTTACTAGATTATATATTCTTTAGCCCTTTATGTTTTCTAAGTAACCAACAAGTATGTGTTTTTTAGATTTTCTGTCTCACTTTAACCTTTTTTCTTTCGGGACGTGGAACATCACTATGCTAGGGAATATTCTAATGTTACTTAGATCTGGCTTATAACCTGTCCACAATTCAAACGGTGTTTTGTCTTCTAAGCTCGATAAAATACATCTGTTTCTTAAATATACCGATGTATGTATCTACGGCCTATGCTCAAAAACGCTTTTCTAAGCCGGCATCAAATAATAAACACCTTGCCTTTCCGACCACAGTTCGGTTAAGTCTTTCTGGCGTCTACGTGTTGATTTTCTGATGAATAATCCCTGCACTTTTTAATAAATTCTAAAATTCTTTATTACAGAATTCACCACCATTATCCGTTCTACATATATTGTAGAAATGGATCAATTGTTAAAATAAGTTTGGACTTAGCTTTGATGTCTTTAGTAGCCTCAACTTCTTTTGTAGATGTAATGCAATCAAGCATTCCTTCCAAAACTAGAAAATCCTGTGCAGCGAATGTCAAATCATTATAATCGTCTCTTCAATTTAGGAATGTTTAACAGCAAAACTAATTGGGGAACTATCAACAGAGTGGAAAGTAATGCTGTCATAATTCAATGATTTTTGTTGTCGTTAAAGCGAAATTTATTGTAAGATAGCAGTCCGCTGTGACGGGTTTTTCAAGAAAAACATCTTAAAAATATACCCTAAAATTTTCAGACCAAAATTATTTTCAAGGGAATCAACATACTGCAGAACTGAATGATAACAGTGACTTTGAAGTAAGCCATGACATTAGTTTCAAGTACGTTCTAATCAATTTCGTTTTGGTGTTTGGTGCGTTAGAATCGGCGTTTAAATGTAAACTTTGCACCAGTGATATCAAATTTTTGAAACATTCACTTGGAGGATAAGGATTTAAATTGTGTGTAAAATGTTCGTGCCGAGAATATCTGATTGATTCAATGATAAAAAATGCGTTTAAAATTAACCGACGATTTACTTATATAATGAGGTTACTTGGTCGATGGTCACGCTGGAATTAATCTTTTTTGCTCGTTAATGGATTTAAATATTTTTCATAAGTCTCTCTCTATTATCAAGTGGTAGAACAAATAAGTGTCGCTGTAAGAGAGGTTATTCCTCTCTCTTAGGTAATGTGTCATTGATAGGAAAATTTTCCAATAAAATTGTTGATGTCATAGTTAAGTCAAGCATATGTAAAGGATGCCAGTATTTAGCAACTAAAGACTAAGACTAAGACTAAGACTAAAGATCGAAGCCGAGAGTTTATATGATGATCACAAGGACGAATGCACAGCAAACCACGAGGGCAGTAGTGGTAAAATGGAAGTCAATGGGATTTCGGAAAAGTTCAAGCTTTCTGTGCAGCGTTATGGTTTTAAATATGTGAGGTACATCAGAGATGGGGACAGTAAAACCCACAAAAATTGATTGATGATAACCTTACAAGGGCGACCCAGAAGTAGAAAAGCAAGAATGCGTATTGCACGTAAAGACACGAATGTCCCGAGCACTTCAAGTAAAAAAAACTCTTAGGGAGTACACAAAAGCTAAAAAACAACAAGAGGCAGATGAGAAAAAAAGAAGGGCGCAGAAGCACCATGGAAAGTGCTCTGAAAAAGCATAGAGAGACATGTCGACCAGCGCTGAACCACCGAAACCTAAACCGTTGAAATTAACTAATAAGCTTATGTTGAAAATGTTGAAATAAAGAGAGCCATGTGGGCTACGTTCTACCACATGACATCGACAGACGAAAACCCTCAGCACTTTTACTGCCCTGATTCTTGGTGCAAATATCAACAATTGAAAGCAGAAAATCAAGAGAGCACTTACCAACATCCAGTAACGTTTGATGAACAAGTTATAAATCTTATAAAACCATTTTACGAGACTTAAGCATCTGACGACTTGTTGAAAAGTTGTTTGGGGGGAAACACTAAAAATAATTTTTATTTTTTATTTATTTATTTATTTTTTTTTTAGTGAAGGTGGAAATCTCAAAAGACATATTGGGGTTTTTCAACCCAGAGTAGTGTAGGACTTTAACCGCACTTAAACCACCTCCATATCATGACCAATCAAAGAGAGATCGACAAATGACTTTTTTTTTAACTTTAAGTTGTGTTTGAAAGCATCGGTTCCCATTAGATCACCGAAATCAAGCAGTGTTGGGCGCGGTAAGTACGTAGGTGAGTGACCACATGGGTACTCAGTACTCCGCGTGCTGTTGACAAAACACGCCACATGGGCATAGTACGCCGGCGTTAAATCCCGGACCCTACAAATTAATTTGTATCGTTCCCTTGATAATAATAATAATAATAATAATAATATTTAAGACGTCTTCCACCTCAAGATTGATATGCATCTGCAAACGCTCGTTATGGCGAGTTGCGTACCTTTTGATAACATCGGCTACAGAATCAATCTGCAAGTCTCGATGTACGTCATTTTTTGTAATATATAGGGTTTTCCAATAGGGACTTGACAACTTTGAATTTAGTTTGTGAACGCACTCTTTCACTAATCATCAAACTGTCACTGTCAATTTATTCAGTAAACTCGGTAAACTACACTACACATTACTTTACACTGGTAAAGTACACTAACGAGAAACGTCTGCAAACTATAAAAGTTTTCTACAGATATTCGGAGTTGCAAAATCATCTTCAGTGACGAAGCTCATTTTTGGCTTAATGGGTTCGTCAATAAGCAAAATATGCGTTATTGATTGGGTGAAAACCCACATGAATCACCCCTTCATTCACAAAAAATAACTGTTCGGTGCGGTTTGCATGCCGGCGGCGTTATTGGGCCATATTTTTTCGTCGACGATAACGATCGTCACGTTACTGTGAATGGTCAACGTTATCGCGCCATGATCACCGATTATTTTTGGCCCGAATTGGAAGATATGGACTTGGACGACATGTGGTTTCAACAGGATGGTGCCACAAGCCACACAGCACACGCTACAATCGATTTATTGAAGAGTAAGTATGTTGAGCGTGTTTTCTCAAGACATGGGCCAGTCGATTGGCCGCCTCGTTCGTGCGATTTAACGCCGCTTGACTATTTTGTGTGGGGTTACGTTAATTTATTGGCTTATACCAACACGCCGACGACGTTGAAAGAGCTCAGAGCTAACATTGAACGCGAAATAGCGGCCGAGTCGTTGAAAATTGGGTCCAACGAATCGACCGCTGCAAACGTGCCCGCGGTGGCCATATGAACGAAGTCGAGTTTTATTTATAAATGTTTTAATTGTACTTCAAGCCAATAATAAAGTTTTTGAAATATCTCAAATGGTTTGCCTTTTATTTAAAAAAAAAGTTGTCGTGTCGTTATTAGAAAACCCTTTATTATGGGGCATTTACTATCTCCCGATGGACTTTGTTTGTTGTTATTATCTTATTTGTAAAATTGATATGGGTGGACTTTGACTCATTAAGTTTAATTCGCCATCGTCGCGTCCAATCACATATCTCGTAAACTGAATTTTGTAGTTTTTCTGTTGCTTTAGCCACACAACCATCAGTTGATAGAAAAGCAATGTCGTCGTTGAATGTGGCAATCATCATATCACTCGAATTTGGTATATCTCTAGTATATAATAAATATAGGGTGGGTCCCAGAACGCTTCGCTGTGGAACATCTGCTTGTAATTTTTTTTAGTTCAGCATGCGCTGGGCCATAGCAAACTCTATAAAATATATCTGCTATATAAGATTTTAATATCTCGTAGTACTGTCTAGGTAGATCCCTATGTAGTTTAAATTCTAAGCCCTTAAGCCGAACCTTGTCAAAAGCTTGTGCAACGTCTAAAAATATTGTAGAACAAATTTGTTTCTTTTCAAGTGCATTTTCTATAACATTAGTTATACGATGAACCTGGTCTATTGTCGAGTGCCTACTTCTAAAACCAAATAATAATAATAACAATAAAAGAAAAAGCTTTTTTTGCTTTATGATACCATCTAGTCTTTTAAGGAGCAGTTTTTCAAATATTTTTGATAACAACGGTAACAGTGAGTGAGAACAAACTTCCGTTAGAGGTTTACCTTGTTTAATCTATGCTTATTATAAGTTTAAGCTTTAACAGCGCTATATAGGGTAACTCTTTCAGGATTTTGGCAATTATCAGATCATAACCTGGTGATTTTCTGTTAGAAAATTTGTGAATACATGTTTTGATCTCTTTAAGCGAAACATAAGGGATTATGACTTTCTTGGGGTCGCTGATCCATTTCCCATCAGATGTTTTAAATGGTTGATCTTACGCTTGAGGTCTTTTTAAATATTAAGCATCCTTCCAAAAGGAGTAGTCTGTGGCTTTGTCAGCAGATAAATTACGTTACGGAGGTATTTGCTAGCACCGATACATTTCTTAAGTTGGTTATTTAGTCTATTGAATATAGCTTTATCGCCAGGATATCTTGTAATTTGCCATTGGCCGGTAATGAATTGTTCCAACTCGGTATCAATATTGCCAATGGTGACTAGTGGAGACTCAAATTTAATAAATTGATCGAGAAGTTCCTTAAATTTACACCAGTTCATTTTTTTGTGGGTTAGTCTAAAAACTTTCATTTGTTCTAATGACAAGCCGTTGACATATGATCCGACGACAGATCATCGCTGCTTTCAACCTTTATTTCCTTTCTATTGATTCCTTTCGTTATAAAAAAATCTATAAAGTCGGGTATTTTTCCCGCTTTGTAAAGTTTCCTGCCTTTTGTCGTTGTTAGTCTAGACCCCCAGTAGGTATGTTTTGCATTAAGGTCACCTCCAATGATAAAGCTGTTGCCTAGTATTTGAAAAAGGTTCTTGAGATCTTCCTCTGTAGGCGAATGCCTTTGTGGACAGTATATAGCATATTTTTTAAATTTCTTGTTTTTTGCAATATATCGGCACTTGTATGATTTTCTTAGCTATTTTCGCAATTCATACGTCTCTAAAATGCTTTTGACAATAACAACACTTCCTCCGCTTAAACTGTCAGCTGGATGAGGAGAGTGCTAACAGAGGTACCCGGGAGTTCTAATCCTTGTTCCCTGTTTAAAGTGGGTTTCAGAAATCAAAAAAACACCAATTTCCTTATTGAATAGGAAAACCTGAAATTCTAAGATGTGTTGGAGTAGACCGTTTTCATTCCAGGTTGCGACCTTTAGTTAGTTAATATTTATTGTTTTGCAGTTTTTTCCCTGTAAATACTTCTTTACTTGGTAGTTTTATTACTTTATCTTTTTTGTCCAGTCTTTGAATAACAGTTAGAAGCATTTCTTTTACGATAATTCCTCTTTATTACAATTTTTTTTAAAGAATAGATGAATACGATTTGTTATTTATAGTACAATGGGTGTATTTGTTTTAGCAGCAATTGGTATTTTGTTTACTTTTTTATTTTGAACATTTATTTGTTGCCTGTTTTTATTTTTATTTTTACTTATGGTATGTTTTGTTAATGTTCGATTGTAACTTTGTTTTCTTTTTGTACATAGTCTTTTGCAGCTGGACAACCTCTGTAACTAGCTGGGTCTTTTCCATGACAGCTAATAAATTTTGCTTTTTCATCGTTCTTTAGTGAATTATTTGTTGGATGTTTTCCTTCACATTTGAAGGAACAGTAGCTTTGCCAATGCCAAAAGACTTGACATCGATGGCATTGTGGTGTTGACATGGGATTTCTCCGAAGTGGTTCAATCTTAACAATAATACCCAATATCGATTTAATAGCGTATACCTTTTCGATATCTCCTTGATTGTGAAAGGAAAGTATAAAAAGAGTTAGTTTTATATTTGTTGTCGTTGGATTTTCATCATTACTATGTGTTCTTTCTTTTTTAATTAGATTTTTGACTTCTAAGATTTTAAATTTCAAGTCTTCAACAATATCATGTTCATCACACGAGGAGTGAAGACCTTTAGTGAGTACTATTAATAGTCTAGCAGCCTTATTTTCGTATGAGTGCCATTGCAACTTTGTTTTCGATTGCTCATCAATGATTTATCTAATAAGTATCAGTATCATCAACAGTTAATTTCCAATTATTATTGGTATAGGGTCTGAGCTTGCGCTTGTTTTTCCGTTGATTTCTTTCTTTATCTCATCAAATTTGTCTACTCCTAATGGTGATAATGACTGCCTTTTTCTTCCAGTAATATTCTTTCAAGCTTTTCATTATTTGTATTAGCCTGTGAGTTCTTGTATTTTGCCACACTTTCATGATTTCGTGCAGATGTTTCTGCGCTTTCTTCTGCCTTGGGATTTTTTTTGGCCTTTTGTTTTCTTTAGAGATGTTTCAACCTCTAGTGCAAGCTCTTCTTCATCTGCGTGGTATTCGCAGATAGTTGAGCGGGGTGGACTGCTTTCTTAGGTTTCGTTTAAATGCATTTTTTTGGAGTCCTTTTTTTCTTCTCGGAGTAAATCTACTTATTTTTTAAGTAGCTCCATTTGCTTGAGCTTCGTAATGCGAATAAGTGTGTTGTTTTCTCGGAGGCATAACCTTCAACTTTTAAAGAAGTGATCAAACAACTGCGGTAAATTCTTTGAATTTACTTCGTTATTTGTGTTTTTTTATTATTTGTTTTATTTTGGTTCATATTTAGATATCACGACTATGGGGGAAAAGAGGTCCACCGCATCAGAGAGGCTATGTAACAAACAGAGGACGCTATGTATCCGGAGGTCTCCGTTCACGGTGCTTTATTGATTTTTCATCCCGAGCACCATTGAGGTCTTAGCATGGGTCGCATAACACTTTGCCTTGTGGATGGAATACTTATTTGAATGGCGGCGTTTACTCGCCCCCTCACGGATCTGGCAGTCCGGCCCAGATGGATTTTAGTTTCATTTTTTTTTAGTTGGATTTAGATTTTAAGATTTTTTCACAAGTCCGCCATTTTTTCTAAAACGCATGTTATTGGTTAGTTCATTAGAATTAAGTCTATAAAACAATAACCTTCTAAAGCTTCTCTAAAACGACTCACTTTTTTACGAGGACTCAACTTTGATATACAAAATTATAAACAAATTAATGTGAAATTAAACTACAATAAAATAAAAAATTTTTTTTGTACACTTTAAAGTATTATTAAAACATATAAAAATGATCCCAAATATTGTGAGTGAATTATTAAGTGATTAGACGTTCCTGAATAAATTCTTTTTAGAAACAGTAAAATGTAACTAAAATTCTGTAGAATATTTATATTCATATTTTGACTTTTGGTAACCCATCTTTATTTTCCTAACATCTATTTAAAATTATTCTATACAAGGCAATAATATTCTTTAATATACAACAATGGCAGGTTGTTCTCTATGGTACAATCCGCTGCCTCCTGGAGTTCGTAACCTGCAGAAAATACAAGGGGTGTTGCCACCACGAATACTTTTCTGTCTCCTAGAATACATTGAGGAAATTGTCAGTAGCCTCAAAAATGGCATGGTGATGCACTGTTTGCAGGGGAAAAGAAACCTGGAAACCTCTCCCAGATAAACCTAACAAACCAGGAGGTGCTTATCAGTTCAATTCAATTAAATTGAAACATCTTTGACAAATTAATCAGCCTCAAAGAGTGCCTTAAAGTTGATGAAAAACGCGTGATATCTTTATCTGTCGTTCCTTTTACTGAAATTTCTCAGTCCAGCGAAGAAGAAAGAGTAAGCACCCCAGTGATAAAGTACCTACAGTACAGCATTCACCAGACCGTGGAGCACTTTTATCAGTTTTACAAGAAATGTCGCAGGATGTTGTGCCACTTAAGCCTTATAAAAGTCGGGAAGAATGCTTTTTTTTTTTTTTGCTAGCAACCTGGAGTTAAGCTTATATGAAATCGAACTTTTAACGGAAGCCATCACCGAGGACGCATGCAATACTAACGCAGGTTCATACCCTGAAAAACTGTTCTCTTACTCGGGTAGCAAGTTTACCGGCGAACTCATTTCCCATGATTTTATTGTGACCTGGGACCAAAACAAGTCAGCGGACAGTCACCGAGTAAGCCCATCGAAATGCCCGTGCCAAAGACAGCGTTATTTAAACAGAATACTCGTATGGCTTTCATAGATCAGGCCATGAGAGGATTTGCCAGGACAGAGCCAAGCGTGCTTAAGGAACTCCCAAGACAGACCGTGAAAACCTGTTTCACCAAATAATATGATATGATATAAATAGCCGTTAAGTTAAAAGACCTCTTCGACGGTAAGCTTCATGTTAGTCAGAAACCGACAGCGGCTTGTAGGCTTTCGACAAAACAAGCGTTATATGAGCCAATCGAGTCGGCTTCGACTTTCTCGTAAAAAAAACCTCGCTTTAGAGAGGTTAAATCTAACCCCATTTCAAACTGAAAAGATACTTTAGTATCAGTAGGGCTTAACAAGTTTCTAAAATGGGTATGAAATATATTCCGCTTTATGTCCCTTCTGATAGTTATTTTTATTCCGTTCAGTTTTCTTGCTAGCACCAGAAATGCTCTACGAGTAATTTCTCTTTTTTGAGTAATTTCTATAAAACTTGTATAATAAATAAAAACCCACACATCATTCCTCCATGCATGGGAAAATAATTTCATAAAAATTTCGCAAAAGTTTGTGAAGAACCCTTCAGCGTTGGAAAAGTTCCATTAAAAGAATTTACTTGCGCGCATATTTTACAATATGCTGCGTCATTTCGGGGTATGTTAATATGAGTAAGAACGATTAATTTCAGTTGGAGTGTGTGTATATTGGGATTTCCCTTCTGCTGTATATTTGTGAAGAAATTATGGAAAATGAGCAAATAATTAAGAACAGATATTTGCATGGAAATTCGATGTAGTAGTAAAAATTTCGATTTTCAGTCATGTCAAAGAATGTCGCCAACAACAAATAGTTGATGATGGCATCACCCAGTTAGCGTTTCCCAAACTGCATGAATTCAAATGGAAATTGGAAGAAGAAATGGTGATGCTATGGAAGGCATAACTTCCATGTTTAGAACAGAAGGAATGCTTAAGTCGAGCAAGAAAAGCAGATTTCGTTATTAATTGAAAAAAAAAGTGAGAACTGAGCGTTAATAAGCCTGAGACGTTCAAACGAGTGCAGAGCCTTTTTGTATAAAATATGCTGTTGTTCTGTTTAGTTTAGAGGAAGAGAATTGATACAATTAACGCGTGAATAAGAGGCATATTGGAACTATACAAATTATTAAGTTTAGTGGAAATATAATTTCATGTGTATTTTATTAATCCAGTTTGGTCCAACAAGTCATATGACGGAATCCAATGGCGTAATATAGGGCGAAAAGAAACTAAGAAACAGCCGAATAGGACTGAAATACACGATCAGAAATTTATAACCACTTACTTCGCTACTGATTGAAATAACGAATAACAAAAACTTGGAAACTACAGAATCCTATAGTAATCAAAGCGCTCGGAACGAAAGAAGTAGAAAGTTTTTAGGGCATTACAAAAAATCATTCATCTTTATGTAGAAACTCAAGATATTAAAACAGATGCTCTTTATTTGGGACACTTTGCAGTTAATATATGGAACACGAAACATAAAAAATCAAAAAATCCATAAAAGTTTCTTTATCCAAATGGAAAAGCTCATTAGGGATCTGCTGTCTTACAAAAAGAAAACATCGAGCATCACGAAGTGGTAATTTGTTTCAAAACACTAATGTAATCGTTGAAGAAAGGTTAAGATCCGTTATGATATCATCTGTATACGGTCCTCTAACACACAAACACAAATTACAATGCTTAGCTGAAGAGGATAAGAATGCTAAGCATATAAATGTCAGGATGTCAGTTAATAACCGCCATTCAATGTGTTCAGCTCAATTTCAATACAGGTGGTGAACAGACTTACTGATCAACGGATACTACAAAAATACTAGACTTGATCGAATTTTGTATATTGAGAAGCATGGCATATCTAAATTTTCGGTGCAGATCAAGCCTAGAGCTCTTCTTTGATCACTCCCCGGTAATAACTATTTGGACCCCAAAAATCTTGGCTCAAAAGCGATGTGGAAAAGCTGAAGTTTTTGTTAAACACCTTTGCAAAGTCTCTATTAACGAAATTAGTGCAGGAATTTGTAATTTAAAGCCATAGGCAGCACCGGGTTACGACGTCATTGTCGCCAAAAAATCAAAGAGGACTACTCGAAATTGGGTTCCGATTCTTAACGCCGTACAATAGGAAGTTGTTAAGTGATATCCAAACCTGGAAAAAACTCGTAGAAGTAGTGGAGAAGTAGAAGCCCAATTCGTTTCTTTCCGATCGTTTCAAAGTTGATCTAAACTCTATTTTTCAAAATAATGGCTGCCATAATAAAGAGAAGGCACATCATCCCTGACTGTCAAATCGAATTCAGGCGAAACTATAACACGATTGAACAAATACATCATTTATTTGTCTGCACAGCTGTTTTCTTGGATGTTTCGCAAGTATTTGACAAGGTTTGGCACGCAGGTGTTCTATATAAAGTAAAGAAGCTTGTTCCCACCATATGTTGGCCTTCTTGTCATGTTCCAAGTTAAAAGCCGTTTTTATTATGTAAAAGCAATGACTGATCTACATCCAATAAAAACTGGAGTACCACAGGGCAATGTGTATTGTCCAATTCTGTATTTAATGAACACCTCAGACATCCCCACAGGCTTTTTAGTTTGGACTTTAGCCGACGGCACAGCAGTTATGGTCAGCAGCAAGGGTTCCTGCATAGCCACTTCTAGACTGTTAAGAAGCTTAGATAACATAACGTTGGAAGAATAAAAGCAAATGAGGCAAAATCAATTATGTTCTTCTTTCATATTAAGAAAGAACAAGACTTTGAACAAATACCTACTCCAGGCAAATGAACAAACGAAAGAGATTGGGACTACAGTTAAGAGTACTGGCTACCTGGAAAAAATTCTTCATTAGAAATGGACAACAAACTGGTAATATACGAGTACAAAGTCATCATTTGGTTCAACGGCATTCAGCTGAAGGGTACTCAAGCAAATTATATCCTTGAAATATTGCAGGGTTTTCAAAGCAAAATATGTACTAGACTACAAACTTATCTAAACTCTCTCCACTCTACACTTACACTCCACACTTATGACAAATGTTAAAACATTCGAAAGGTTTGAAAAGAATATCTCAGCAGGCACAAAAGTTAAAACTGTGGTAGCCATCCTATTTTCTTTTTTCATTTTATTATAGTTTTTCTTTTCAAATATACATTTTGTTTCATTATTGATTTAATTCCATACATAAATATATATACCTACATACATATGTATTGTTCAAGTCATAGGTATATTAATATAAAACATTTGTAAGCAATCTTTATATTGTAAAGAAACACTTTTTGAAAAAAACTAAATTTAAAATGTACTCCACTTATGTAACGTAATGTCTCTTCACCCACACAAATAAATGCAAAGATTTTAAACTAAGAACCGTTACAATTATGTAACGACACGATCGGGAGCTAATCGCAGTCTTACTTAGTCAGCTTAAGAAAATAACTTGGGCAATACTGGCAGTAGAGTTTTCTCTTATTTTTGGTTGAGTTGATTGGTTGTCTCACTCTTGAACTTCTTATGTTAAAATAATATTTTAATTTAATAAAGAGCATATTTAACCCAAAAACGCTTAGAAGGGGAGAACGACCTCATTTCGAAGTAAGTGCTAATCAGTTTTAATTTTCAAAAGTTGAGCATTCAAACACATGCCCGTTCAATGCACAAGGCCTTAAAACGCACACAGTCAATGCACCAAAACGACTTAAATTGGAAAGATAAACAAATCAAACAATCATAAGCAGTCTCAAATTATTTTATTTATCGAGTTCCATTAGACACTCGTATCTTCAAAAACTTGTTTTATACAACAAACAAGTTTAACCAGTTGATCCACGCTCAGTCTCAACGTGTGCACAATTTCTTATCTGCCATTGGAACTCTGCGCTCTTAACTGAAGTACCAGGTTTCCATGTAAACACATGACTATTCATTTTGTCAAATTTAACACCAGGTGCAAATAGATACTCATTAAAATAGCTAGTTCGAATGTAACAATATTCACCATCCAATTCAACGGACCATGCACTCTGCGGGTCTGTGTTATTACCCGGTATCCAAGTGAAAAGATATCGCATATCTTTGTTGTAATCAATGGCGGCTGAGTAGAGATATTCATCGGCATGATTGCTGTTTTTGAAATAGAAGTCATCACCCATATTGATTACTTTCCAAAAAGCACCATCTTTGACATCACCAGGATACCAAAGGTAAATACCTCTTCGCTCGGCATCATAACTAATTGCGGAACTAGCGGCATATAGATATTGTCCTTTACCCTTATTCCATAGACAGACCTCAGGGTAGAAAAATAAATTTCTTGCGCAGGTTGGAAGTTGCTGAATCACCTTGTCAACGTCGTCCTTTAACTCCTGACCAAGATTTTGATATTGTGGTCTAAGCTGCAACTGGTGGTAATGGGAAGCTAACTTAAGGGTGGCATCATTGTTGAGATTACCGGCAAAATTGAATCTGTTGAACATTGCATTTAATCCGGTGATGACCTGCGGGATATTCTTATGACTACTGATGTTGTCAAGAATCCTTCCAGCTGATGCAACCCCAAAGACACTATCAACAACACGATCTATCACCTCATTTGACACATCGGTTCGCAAATTGAATAAAGCATTTGTCAAACTCTCCACTTCTACGTTATTTTTATATTTATCCGATATCATAGCAGTTTTAAGAGTGCTCGTTGCTACTGCCTTTACATCGTCGATGGCATTATCAATGGTATCTTGAAATTTAACCCTCAATTCATCGTCCTTTTGTCTCACCAATTCCCTTTCGAGTTCTTCAACTAAGGCAATCAATTTGTAGGGATTTGCATTCCCACTGGTTCGCATTTCGTCGCGAAGAGTACTTAAAATCAAGAATTGGATGTTGCTCTTGTCCACTGATTGGGCGAAACTTAAAAGTATGTCCACATTGGCTGGAGAGTCTGCAAAGACATCATGAACTATACTAGCAATCTTGCTTTCATCCGACAATGTATATATCTTCTCTTCAGCTATGTTGAATTTTTGGCTTCTAATCGCTTCCGAAATAGCTTGCAGCGTACATTTACCATCATCAGGGAGCACACGTTGCTCCAGCGTCGTTTGTATAGTTCTAAGTCTGGCATCTATAGTTCCGAGGATTTTTTTAAAACTCTCAAACTCCTGCACCAGATTTCGTAAAGCATCGGGAGTTGAGATACTTTCTGAATCTGCGACAACACTATACTCTAACAGTACGACTACCAGTGATGGTATCAAAACTCGGATCAGAAAAAACGATCGCGTCATTTTCTTAGAGCACAGCGCGCAGCGCACAGATACGAACTCCGAAGTGAACCGTAGTACAAAACAAAGCTGACTAAGTCTAAATAGTGAAAATCATGTTTTTATACCAGTCGGCCGGTGAGAGTTTCGCTTTGAGAATAATCTTACATACACGCAAATATTTCCGTAGACAACAAACCTGTTGATTTATCAGACAGACTACTGTGGAATTATTGTAAAGCTGTGAGTCAGACGACGCAAACAGTACTGTTCTTATGGCTTGCGGCGATTTGAATGTCATTCCGAATGAATCCAGAGAGAATAGCAGAGCCTAGTCGAATATTTATCCATGTCGTTATACAATATGTTTATAATTTCTGCCAAGTGATAGCCAGTTTTACCCCCCTGTGGTACACACCGAGTCAATCTGGTTATTTATTGAAATGCATTGTTCAGGCTGTTAAGAGCTTATGCTGCTCTTGATTTGCAGGATAGGGTTGGGCATGTGATTCATGAAGGAAATCGAAGGTTCCTTATCTTCACCAACTTTACCTTTTAGTTGCAAATAATTTTTTCAAATCATCAGTATAAATATCTTCCAGGGCTTATTAACAAATGTTGAAGAATTATAATTAATCAATACAGAAATGCGTTTTCAATATTGTACTATAGATTAAAAATGTACAATAATCTATCAACATATATATAAATGTTGCTGAATGCTTGTCGGGAAAATAAAGAGAGTATTTTTTTTTAGCGAAGAAATCAACGTTTGCGTTTTGACTCAAGAGGGGTTTTATTTTTCACATGAAAAATTAACTACGTTAATACTGACTACGCCTGACTCGAACTGCATTTATTTATTTTTTGATAAATTTTATTGTGCCAAAGCAAAAAATGTTGAAAAATACATCAATTTTCAAATTGTATCTGTAGTTTTCAATATGTCCACCTTTGGCGCGAATAATGGCCCTGAGACGGCCGAAGAAAACATCGCACGCTGCACACAAATGGCTCAGCGTCATTTTGGCACATTCCCGGCGAAGTGCTTGTTTGAGGAGGTCTAAGTTTTGATATTTTTTAGTGCCAACCTTCGCCTTCAAAATACCCCAGACAGAGGAATCCAACGGATTTGCATCCGGAGAATTTGCAATTCATTGTGTCGAAGAAATGAAGTGTGGAACATTGTTTCTAAGCCAATCTTGGTTGAAGCGCACTTTGTGAGATGGTGCCGAGTCTTGTTGAAATATCCACGGTCTCCGACCGAAAATAATTGTTTGCCCAAGGCTTCAATATTGCCTCAAAGACAGTTTCACTGTATACTATTGCATTAATTTTGACGCCACGGTCTAAAAATACGTGCGGAGAGCGACAATCGGCGGTTATAGCGGCCCAAACCATCACAATCGGTGATGCCTGCTGTTGTGTTAGCTGAGGTGTTAGATCGTGTGCTTTTTGGAACTTCAATGGCTTGAGCCCAAACTCATTTCTCAGTATGTGTTGCATCCGTTCCAACGATATGTTGAGCTCACGAGCTATTTTTCTTCCACTTCGACTCGGATTTCGCTCAATTCGAGCCTTCTTTTTCCGAACCAACGCTGCCAGTATCACGGTAACGAGCTGTGGTTCCAGACACAAATAATTTGTTCACGTTGAGGTGCTGGAGGGCTCTAACGATATCTACTTGTGGTTTCCCAGCCAAATATAAAGCAATCACACTATCACGTTTGAATTCCATCGCGAATAAAAAATTTTCAATGCAACTGAGACGCAAATTGTTTAAATGAGCTCACAGTAATGAACAGTTTGGAAATTATAGCAGTCTAAAGTTGGTTGCATTTCGAGTCAGGCAGGGTGTACATAGTAGCTCTTGATATTGACTCATTTTGGTCAGAATAAGTTCTGTCGCTAGGAGTATCTTGACAAAGAAGATGTCTTATTCTCCTTGGCGTATTTATTACTGTCATAGCGAGAAGAACACGGACATTTTATATGAAAGGTAAGTTAGTCTCTCATAAGCATAAAATCATGCGAACGCGTATGTCGCCGGGAACTGAAATCTTTAATTCCAAGTAGTAGACATCTTACATTGTAAATTGTTAAGGGTGATTCATCGTAAGGTTTGATTTATATTGTAAAATAAAATACATAATTTTAAAAGTGAATTTAAAACTTTTATTATTAGTTAAAAGAACAACTTATGGCATTTATTTCTTAAAAATAATATTATATAAATGTTGGCTACAACTACGTCTGAGGTGTTCCATTCGGAAGGTCTAATTTTGGGCGACACGTTTGAGCATAACGACTGGTATCTCGCGGACAACAGGAGTAATGTTGGCTTCGAAAGCGTTAATCGTAGCTGGCTTATTTCTGCAGATCTGAGACTTTATATATCCCGAGAGAAAATAGTCTACGTGTGATATCGCACTATCTAAGCGGCCAATTTACAGTAGCAAAACGTGAAATTAAGTGCTCACCAAAATGATTTCTCAACAAGTTCATTGTTTCACGCGCTGTATGGCTCCCGTCTTGTTGAAACCAGAGCTCACTGAGATCATGTGCTTGAATTTCAGGTACTCTTCGGGTTGCGCATCAGCCCAAATATGGCAATTTTGTTTATTAACGTACCCATTGAGCCAGAAATGGGTTTCATCACTGAACAAAATTTCACGATAAAACACCCGATTTTCTTTGAATTTTTCCAGAGCCCATTCACTGAAAATATGACGCAAATTCAAGTCACCTGGCTTCAATTTTTGCACAAGTTGGATTTTGTACGCTTTTAAGCCGAGATCCTCACGTAAAATACGCCAAGTTGTCGAATACGCCAAGTTGTCGAATACGCCAAGTCAAGCTGCTGAGAATGACGACAAATCGATTCGTTACGGTATTCGCGTACACTCTCAGCTACAGCTGCTAAAGTCTCTTCACTACGTAATGGATGTGGTCCAACCGGTCGAGTATCATCCATTAATGTAAACCAGGACTCAAATTTACGAATGGTATTGGCAATAGGTCGATTATGCACACCGTAAGTTCCTCGAATCGCTCGAAAAACATTTCTCACAGAACGCTGATTTTCGTAATACAGCTATAGAATTTGGAGACACTGTTGTAGTGTGAGACTTTCCATGATGACTTGTCAAACGATACTAAACAAAACTGACAACATGATTTGATAGAAGTCATGCGTAATCTGTCAAAAAAGCCTATTAAAAATCAAATCTCACGATGAATCACCACTTAGAACCGTACTAATATATTTTATTTTATAAAATGTATATTTTGTAAAACGCCTTTAAATCTTCTCAAGACGACCGGAGTAGGTAGAGCCCGCAGTATTCTAAAGTACAATAAATCTGCATATTCACAGAGTGTTTGAACTAATACATTATGAAGAGATAAGAGGCAAATAAATTCTAGAAATGCTTTAGCAACAATATACTCAATATGGCATTTAAACGAAAGTGTAAGATAAAATATTACACCCAACTTTCTGATTTCTTTTACGCAGCTCAATGAGTGAATATCATTGTGCTTTGACATTGCTTTGATGTTGCAGACAGATAAAGAATTAATTAACAACAAGCAATGTACCTGAAGAACTTAAAGATGTTTCCTTATAAAGTGTAAACCGTTCACAAATTAATTTACTCCCATGATCTTTTAAATCTGGTGCGAGAAGAGGATGATTTCGACGACGAGCGACGAGGGAAATTTCCACTTAGGTGGTTATATGAATAAACAAAATTTGCATTTCTAGGGGACGGAGAATCCACAAGAAATACGCGAAGAGCCATTTCTTCCCCTTAAAATGACTGTTTGGTACGGCATTTGTAATGAAAAAAGTGCAGCGCAATTGCGAAAGATGAATTGGCACTGGAGCATTTTTGGTTGCAGTAGGACAGAGTAACCGTTCACACAGTTCGCGCAACGATTTGCTACGTGCAAATTAACTTTAAAGGTAGATGCTTATAAAAGAACAGACCTTAGGTATTGAACTGTTGAACCAACATGTCCAGCGACCAAACAAATCTGGCCAAAGCTGGATCTCAATCGCTCTAAAAGTCTGATCCTTTTAAACAGGAAACATCTCAGCGCCATAATAAGTGTCATCACTGAACAAGCAAGCATGCAAGAAGGCTTGGCGCTTTTACAAATGATTCCTATAGTGGAGAAGACAATCTTTCACCTACTCGGTACATGTCCAGCTCTCCACCAAAGAAGAAAACTTCACTAAGGAGTTTTCTTCTATAATGACTTAAGCGATCTAAAGAATATGAACCAATAGGCATAAGTGGGTTGGTCCTTGCAACAGCCACTTTTAGCTATCCACCACCTACTTACTATTGCGTCGTGATTTCCACGCTCTCCCACACAAATTTCTTAGTTGAATAAGCATGTCAAACATGTCAAAACTAGACATAGCTCTTTAAATTCTATAGATCCTGCTATATATACGGAAAAGGTGAAACGATTTGGTTGTTTATTAGAAATTACTTCCACTTTTTTCTACTGAAAAAACTAACTTTTGATAAGTTAGGTATGTTGCTAAGATTGGTAAAGATCAGTTAGCATGCAGTTATCTCTGGTTCGTCGAAGATCAGACATCGCCCTAATCTCGATGCGAGATAGAGTCACTGCAAAATCAGGGCTGTGTTCTGATAATTACTGTTGTATATTGGATTCTCGAGGAAGAGGAAGACTTCGTACTTAGATGTGCTCCCACCGATGACATTCACATTTTTATGTGTTTATTTCAATTCGCTTAGAGCCGCATTGGCTGCCATTAAGTTAAGGTACAAATATATTGATTACAAACTTTTATTGTATATGAATTTAGCAACACAGTTTTGAAACTTGCTGTTAGAGTTTCTTGCGTCACTTCTGCCTATACATAGTGGAACAAAAACTCTGAGAAAATTTTTTGATCGCCTTTGTCTGTGCTACAAAGCAGAATGTAA
Source organism: Volucella inanis (assembly GCA_907269105.1). Classification (NCBI taxonomy): domain Eukaryota; kingdom Metazoa; phylum Arthropoda; class Insecta; order Diptera; family Syrphidae; genus Volucella; species Volucella inanis. Next base: position 101,998,272 of record OU026157.1, on the reverse strand, counting down.
ATAAAAAAGTAAACAAGGATACATTTCATCTAAGATATGAATTGCTGTGGTACCTATCGGCGAGTATTTATTCATAACAGTTGAAATATTGCGACTTAAGAATGCACATGTGTACATTCTTGAAACATAAATCATATCAAAGTAGCGTCCTCAATTTTGCTGTGACACTGCTTGTTGACCACAGCAACTAACATCGTGCTATCTGCACTCATGTGCTCGTACACTTTATTATCTTCACCCTCTTATCTCATCCTATTGCACTTTGAGAATATCTTAGCCCATTACAAAGTAAAATTATTGTCAGATAATCCACTGCTTCAGTGCTTTTACCTATATTCTGTGACGATGATGACGTCGACGCCTTTCTGAACGAGGAAACCAAATCCACCGATGTAGTGGATGTCAGCGACAGAATTTATAATGAAGTACTTTGCTTGCGGCCGAATGCCTTCCACCCATAAATGCTTATGCACTCTTATGTGCGATAGAGCCATTCACTGAAGCATTTCTTCCAAGGTACTGGAAGGTATCTAGATATTATTGTAGTATTCGTCGGGGTTTGATGTGCAACTTCTTATTGCAGTTTCTTTGTATAATCTCTCTAAGAATGGACATTACATTTATTGACCACGTAAATAGTACGTTTTATTACAGTTTTTATTGAGAAGTCCTGCGATTGTGAGTTCATCTCGACGATGACATCTTTCGTAGACCCATAAAAAGTGGATGATAGTATAAGGTGGTTTAATTTAAGATAAAAGGTGACAAATAAGGAAGACTTCTTACCATCTAACATCTATTGACCTCGATTCTTCTTCTATAATACATTGGAAATGCCATCAAGTCAATGTGATTTTTAAGTAAAAAGGAAACAACGGATATATTTGACTGTTCTGAAGGTAAAAAGACAAGGCGAAAAATACTGTTAAGTATTAGCGTGACACGAAATTATTCTCGCAAAAATTGAGAACGGCTGATTCAACGAATTGAAAAAAATTTATTCTTAGGATATAATACTAATACTTCAGGGGCACAGTAAACAAAGGACTATGAGGTAGTTGACTAAAGAGTGCCTGACAAGCTATCCCCATTTTATCGTTGGTTTTTCCTGAATTTTCCATTGAAAAACACTGGCAGAAGGGCATTCAAAGTAAACTGATCAAAATTTGCCAGTAAGGTGATTAAGCCGCTGAGTGCTATCCAAATGAGGTGCTCAGTTTAACTATAGTAGTTGTTAAGTTTGTCCGAACTTACTTGCACACCCCATTCTAAATTTCAATATAACCCATTTTTTTTCTTTCCCACCAGACTGTAAAATATAACCCCATGAATGAAATTAATACACATTTCAGTAGTATTCCCATATCTATCCCATTTTGCTACCGAATGTCACCGAATTTCAAGTGCACTCCTGGAATTTGATTTTTCCCAAGGTGTCAGTATCAGTCGTCCAACATGCGCTAGCAACTCGATCATTCCAAATTAATACCCACACCAATTCCCGGTACCATTCCCATGATTTTCTTTTGTAAAATAGTATATTAAATAAGTTAGAATATATTCAGAATAAACTTCACTTGTTAAAAGTTAATCACAAGAGACGATGTTTTTTTTTATTTTTTTATTTTACTCTTATTGTACTGGTTTATGCGCCTTTACACAATCATCGCTTTCGACAATGTGCGATGATGAATATGTGCTTGACGATTACCTTGGAATCAAAATAGATTCTTTCAAACAGTAGTCGACGATGCAGTTAATCATGCCATGCGATAAATAAAGGAATCATGAATAGCTATACGTAGTAGGACCAGCGGCAGAAATTATTTATGCTACAGTGGATTCTCTGTGAAATCCCAAGATTGCGAAGGTTAGGTTAGGTTAGGTTAGGATAGAGTAGCGGTTGGAAAACCAACCTACTTAGGCCCAATGGCCCGTTGTGCTGCCACGTGGATCTATGATATCATCACTCGATCTAACGATCGTTTAACTCGTTGTAGAAGAAGGCTCCAAGGTGTAATTTTCTTCTCTGGGAGAGAGCTAGACATGTATAGAGAAGGTGGAGGATTGTCTCCTCTTCCTCCTCGTCCATGCAGCTACTACAAAAATCGTTTATAAAAGCGTCAACCCACCTTTCATGCTTGCTTAAGTGTAGTGTACAGTGATGACACCTATAATGACGCTGATATATTTTCTATTTGGAAGAATCAGACTCTTAGAACGATTCATATCTAACTTTGGCCAGGTCTGTTTAGTCGCTAAACATGTTGGCCCACCGGTCCATCTAAGGTCTGTTCTTTTATTAGCATTCAGCTTAAATAATAATTTGAATGTAGGGATTGGTATACCTATGCTGCCCTTTTCTGGTAGAATAGGTAGAGTGGTTCCAATTTTCCCGAGTTCGTCGTCCTTGCATTTCCTGGAATGCCTCTGTGGCCCGGCACCCAACAAAGGTGAAGGTTGAAATGCTCTGCCATCTCCGTAAGAGATGATCGGCATTCAAGGGCAGTTTTAGAATTTATTGACACCGAGTCCAGGGACCTGATAGCAGTTTGACTATCTGAAAAGATGCGGATATCCTTTGTGCAGATATCACGTTTTTCTTCAGCCGGGACAGAGCTTCCTTAATCGCCGAAATTTCCGCCTGGAAAACTCTACAGTGATTTGTAAGACGGAAGGAGAGGCTTAGATTTAGCTTATCTGAGAAAACACCTCCATAAACCCTGTATACATCTCCATGAAAGCATTTTCCTCCCAGAAAGATCTAGAGGAAAACTCGCATGAAAGTCTTTGTCAAACCGAAGTTTAGGTATGGTGTAATCGATGTTCTTTAAGTGGATTCATAATATATTAAGAATATTAGCGTGGCCAAATAAATTATTTGTCCCCTGTATAGTCACTTTAAGGCGAATAGCTGCAGTCGCAGTTACTTGCCTTCTGAAGATGTCGATGGGTGTCAAGTGAAACAGAATATTTAGCGCCGCGGAGAGAGTGGAGCGTAAAGCTCCGCTTATGCATAGACATGTTGTTCTTTATATTCCGTCCACCGGACAACAAAACAGTAAGTGAGTATCTATCTTATGACCGAGATGTATAGCGAGTGGGCTATTCGAGGTTAAAAGTCCCATTTATTTCCAATGCCACTGTATCTTTCTTAACTTTTTCTTGAATGTTAGTTTAGGGTCTGTCGTTGGAATTTTATATTTCCTGGAAAAGAGGACAAGATCAGTTTTATTGGGGTTAACTCCGAATCCACACTGATCCGCTCAACGGGTTAACCTGTTAAGATTTAGCTGAAAGAGTTCTTTGATGTTATTAAGATGCTTACCTGAAACGGCTATAGCAATCACCTAGTAGTTCAATTACCACTGAGTTCCAAAGATGGGGAGAAAGAACATCGACTTGTGGCTAACCTCTACTAACACATCTTTTAGCAGAAGTTCACCCAGTTTGGAATTGATTAACATGCTATTTAGCATAAGACTGATCAACTCCCCAAGTGAGTCGTCTACCTGCAGATGTAAAAGCGCAGTCTTGATTGCGGATGTGTCGACGTTGTTAAAGGCGCCCTCTTTGTCTAGGGAAGCAACCATTGTGTACTCTCTGTATTGTAGGGATCGTTCTATGTGGCTAGTCAGCGAATGCAGAGCCGTTCTTACCGATTTTCCTTTACAATAGGCATGTAGAGCCGTTGACAAAAGTGTTGGATTAATTTCTGATCAAATATGGATATCAATCAGTCGTTGTAGAGATTTAGAAAGAAAGATGATAGACTTATAGGTCTGAGGTCCTTTGGGACATCTTGAGAGCATTTTCCGGCCTTTGGAATAAAAACTTCAATAACTTTTCTCTATGGCAGTGGAATGTGGATCAGTTTTACACAGCTCCTCATGATATTCTCTAGCGAAGGCAAGATAATATCTGAGGACCTTTGTATTTAGGCCGGTATTATATCGTCCGGACCCGCAGACTTGTATGGTTTGAAGCCCAACAATCATACCATGAATTTTGTTCACGGTTGCAATAGTCCTGTTTGGGTTACTATTTGCCGCGAATGAAAGTTGAATAGAAGAAGAAGAGGGAGGAGAAAGAAGAATAGAAAGTTGAGTGATTCATCGCTTTTTTTCAAACAACTAGGCATCACAGGATTTGTAGAGAGGATTGTTCTTAGCCGTGATGCCTCAGAGGTTTCTGTGATTTTGTCACAGGGTGATCTCCAAGATTGACGCTTTGCTTTCCCCAGTTCTTTTTTACATATTTTGAGGGATTCTTTGTATGATTCTAGGTCAGTCACTTTTCTTGTGCTTTTTGCGAGGTTGAAAAATTTTCTGCAGGTGTTTCTAAGCGGTCCTAGTGCTGAAGTCCACCGGTGCGGCTTTTTATTGCCTCATGGTGAACTCAATGACTTTCATGTCAAGTTCATTGTTGTTTCGCGGGGGACTTGAGAGTTTAGAGGATAGTGTTTTTGACAGTATTGCTCTGTATTTTAGCCATCAGTTTTCCAATAGTATCGGAATGCTGTTTGACTAGGGGAGCATTACCCAGGTTGAATTGGATGTACTATATCTGTGATCTGGAAACGAGTGTTCAGTCAATACCATCCAGCTTGTTAGCATTTGAGTGATGTTGTCTGAGACAAGAGTGATATCTAGCACTTCCTGTCGGTTTCTTGTTATAAAAATGGACGCATTGCCAATATTGTAAACAATGAGGTTAGTACTTAAAATGTAATCAAAAAGTGACCCACTTCTATCGTTGATGTTTTTATGTTATCACCAGGGAAAGGGCCCACCTAATCGTGGCCAAGATACGCCAAAGCCAGCCAGTAGGAGCCTTTGGCAGTCTCCAGCCTGGAAACGGTTTAGTCGGGGTCGCTGAAGTTAGGAATTAAAAATGTATTAAGGCTACGTTTCACTAGTAATAGTATACAAGTTCTAATCTTACCTTTGTCTTTTGTATAAAGTGGAGCGTATTAAGGTGTTTTAAGTCCACGAACCACAAATTACACGATCCATGGTTCCTGGATTAGGATGATATCTTATGCTTGCGGCCGAAGCCTTTTTTGAGTGATGCAGATTAATCTGGAGAAACCGTATCATTGCTACAATTTCCCAGAGTGGCCTCCACCACGGTTTTATTCGAGTCCTTGGATTCCGAAAATGAGCTCAAGAACTCATCTTTTCCTCCAATCGTGTAGGATCTCTTTTTGTTTCTTCAGAAGAGTGTCAGAAGAGGAGACCAACGTGTAGTTTGAAAGGAGAGCAAGTTAGCATGGAACACAGGGACGGAACACGGCTTAATAGTCACCTCGGACGAATTGGAGTCGTCGTTGTCCATTACAGGAAAAGATACTGACGCTCCTAGATCCAAGGCTGATTTTGAGTTTTCGTTTAAAGGAGGAGTAGGTACTTATCCAGCTAATCCTTTTTGTAAACCGTAAGGTGTATTGCAACCGTATCATGCCTTTAGTCCGTGGTAGGGGGTTAAAGGATTCCTTATTGATCACAATCAACGCGCATCTATAAGGGTCTCTTAGCTCCTCCATTTTCGCGACTTTCCAGTCATGAGTCGGAAGGGTCGGGTTACTGAGCCTATTGATCAGCATTATACTTTCTGGAGAGGAAGGTTCGGCTGGAATCCAGGCGCGGGTTATATTTCAGCTAAGGATATCCTCCCTAGGCACTACTTCGAGCCTTGCATCTGGCCAAAACTCTCCTATACCACCTATAGCGTTCTTAAAAACATCAAGAGAGCTCTGGTCGACACATGTGATGAGCTTGACATGGCCTTGGTGCCAGCCAGCGTCGCTTGTGATGGGAGGTGGTCAGGCGTTTTCCCGCATAATGGCCAAGAAGTCACCCGAAAGTTTCAGCTTGACCAATTGCCAACGCTCAAGTGTGATCGAACCATCGGTATTGCTTCTATCAATTACCGCTATCGTCATAGCGTCTTTTAGGACTTCGCTAAATGACCTCACAGATGTGGTGTTAAATGGCCCTGGGGTGTTTACAGTTTTGGACCTTTTGGGAACCTGCACGGTTTAATCAAATGATCTCTGGCGCTTATAACAGTCCTTAAGCGTCTTGAGAGCAGAGGGAGCAGTGAGCAATCCGTCATTTAAGATTTTCCTTTCAAACTTGATCTTGGTCGTTGTTTTCGCATTTCTTTCCGCCTCCGGGTTTTTTTCCTTAAGAATGTGTCCATATTGGATCCCACGTGTAGCGGAGAAATTGTGGTTCATCTGTACAGAGATCCGCTGTATACAGATAAGGCTAGCTAATCCGGAGGTCGCCAGGTATCGGGATACTCCGTTTGCGAGTGAGCAATTTTTAGATAGGCTGGGCCCTCAGCCAGGTTGATCATCGGCACAGGTCGAATGGATGGAAGGAAAAGGAGGGAGAGAGAATCCTTTAGTTTCAGGACTCTTCTGGAGAAACTTTTCGAGATTCATTGACTTTACCCAGCCCCAACAACTCGACAAGTTCGATGCTCAAGTAAGAGAAGAATTCGAAGCGCATGAAGAAACTTTTCAAATTTTTGGAATCAACCACTGAATCGTCACATGAAAGTAAGAATGTATCTAACGTGCTGTTGTATTGGGTATGTAATTTAATTCGTGCGGTTTTTTTTTCAAAATTTGAACGCTTATTTAAGAAAAAATGTACAAAAGTATTATTCAAAGTATTGCCTATCTGAAGCTATGACTTTTTCCCACCTTTTTGGCAATTTGTGGATCCCATCCCAAAAGAACTGCGCCGGCTTGGCAGCCAAGAATGAATCAAGCCAATTTTTGATATTCTGCTCTGATGTGAACCGTATTTCAGTGAGGGCGTTCAGCATTGACCGGAACAAATGGTAGCCAGAAGATGCAAGGTCTGGGCTATAAGGCGGGTGGGGTAAAACTTCCCATCCACTGTTTTCCAAATAGTTCTTAACCGGAATAGCAACGTGGGGCCGAGCGTTGTCATGATGGAAAATTATTGCCTCGTGTCTGATAGCATATTCCGAGCTTCGGCTACTGCTCTCTTCAAACGGATGAATTGTGTTCGGTAGCACTGTCCGTTGATGGTTTCACCCAGTTTTAGCAGCTCATAATACAACACACCCATATGATCCCACCAAATACAGTGCATTACCATCGCGCTATGGATATTCGGCTTTGCTGTTGATTTGGCTGGTTGGCCGGGTTTCACATGATGATTTTTTGCGCTTGGGGTTTTCGTAATGGATCCATTTTTCATCACCAGTAACAATCCGATGCAAAAATCACTTCCTTTTGTGGCGTTCCAGCAGCATTTCGGACATGCAAAACAGCCTTTCGACGTCTCTCGACTTGAGTTCATGTGGAACCCAATTTCCTTGCTTTTGAATATATCCAACTGCTTTTAAAAGTCTTGAAATGGCTGCTTGAGTGACACCCAAAGATTCTGCGGGCTCTTCTTCTGTTTGGCAACAATCTTCATAGAGTAATGCTTCCAGTTCTTCATTTTCAAACTTTTTTGGTTGCACAGGACGTTCATCGTCTTCCAAACCAAAATCACCACTTTTAAATCGTGCAAACCACTTTTGGCACGTTCGCTCAGCTAGCGCATGTTCACCATAAACTTCCACTAAAATACGATGACTTTCGGCAACAGTTTTCTTCATATTAAAGTAATGAAGGACAACTCCCCGCAAAAACACTTTTTCAGGCACAAAGTTTGACATATTTGAGTGAAAAAAAATTATTGTTGTTTACGCTTCAAATGAATGACATATACTGAAATGGCGTACAATGACAGTAGCTTTCCAATGCATGTTCCAACGGAATAATAATAATTGAATAATACAATTTACGCCATCTCTTAGCAAACCGCACGAATTAAGTTATAGAAATATTATTATAAGAAATGTTATCTGGTGTAACTCCCATATACCCTTAAAGACGTTTTTGACATTCTAACAAAATCGGGCAAACGATTTTGAGATTCCATTCCATTCATGTTCTGATCGGATCTGAGAAGTAAATTGGTGTATACTCTCCACAAAATCATTTCCAGCAGTTTTAAATACTTTGGTCGGTGTGCCGTCGGGTCCAGAAGCTTTGTTGGATTTAAATTGGATCTTGTTGTCTTTTCTTTTCGTTTTGGTCAGGTGGATGAAAGTTTTGGCTATCATCACCTAACTTGAATTTCTCCTTCCTTTCTTTGGCTGCCTTGACGTGGCAGAAGAGCTTAGGAGTCTAAGGTTCTAAAAAGAATTTAGGTGAGATGTCGAACTAAGCGCCACGAATGTCTAAGCTAGACGTAAAATAGCTAACAGTATGGAGGTGACCCAACAACATAAAACTCCGTTGGTACTCACATTTTTTCGACTACGGCCGGATCAAGAAATATGGAGGTCCCACCCGACATACCTCACAACCTCCCCGCCGTTGTCGGCGCTGACTAAGGAGCTGTTGGAACACTTGATTCCTATTACTCCTGCGGCTCTTTTTATGGCACGTTCGATAAATAAAATTGAAACGATGGAGAGAGTACCTACCAGAGAGAGAACCTACTGGAGATCCCTTGCCTGTTACGGCTGAGCTCATCAGAATAGACCAATGGTTGGTCAGGGTGGAACTGGTGGATTTTTTCGGAAAATCGAAAAGATGGAACTGGCTCCAGAAGAGACACACTCTAAGGGGCCGCTGAAGAGGCGACGGACACGCTCGGCAAACGCACTGCGCAAAGAGATGCGAAGGGTCGTCGAAAGCGCGAGTGCCAAAAGTCTCACTTTCCCATTTGTCTTCGGGTGAAACATGTCCTGCAGCCAGCAAAGGCTGCAGCTCTGGTGGACGGAAATTGCTTGAAGCTGTCAAACCCATTGCCAATATCAAAACCAGCAGTGATTTCACAAGCACGCGTCCTCCGGACGAGGTCAGTGCTACAATCAGGAAAGGTCGTAGCTCTGATCGACGGAAGTTGGCCAAAGCGGTGAAATCTCCGCTTTGAAATATCCCCAGTGCACAAGACAAGACACGATTGTAGCTCTGGCGCACAGAGCTTGGACGTCGTTGGAAATGTTACCTTAAAAAAACCCGAAACGCCAGAGTGAACGATACCACCGCACCTACAAGGAAGCTGCTGTCTCCTCTCTGGAGCTTTGAATTAGGAAGGCCGGAAATGACAACAGTCTAAACGATGCTGTGGAAAGTGGAAAATCTACTTTCACAGGAAGTGAAAGAATCGGGAAAACAAGGACGGCTCTTCTCTTGTTGTGGGCTTAGACAAAGCCTCTGTCGAGACCATTAAGTCTAGGTATGACCCACGGCCCTATCTGCACCTTCAAAAGGTTAATTTTCACTTTGTTTCCAAATGAATGCGGATATGAGACAATCACCCCAGTACACATCTATTCTATGTATTCAAATTAACCTTCAACATTCCAAATCTGCTACTGCATCCCTATGTAGGAGTCTTTGTGTGTTGATTATAAAATTCCATATAATATCCATACAGGAACCATGGGTGTGGAATAAACGCAATTGTGGTCTCGGACGTTCAATGGGTCTCACACTACTTTTTGACGAGCAATCGGTAAGACCAAGAGCTTGTCTTTATATGCCGAACTCACTGTCATCAACTAAACTTGTGCAATTTTGTAATCAAGATTTAGTTGCTGCAGACAAACTATAAGTTACGAAGCGAACAGAGAATGGCACAAATTCGTCTTTTCGTCTGATATTTTCCTTATGATTCTTTACTGCCGCCAAGACCGGAGACGATAGTAAAACTTATTTAATATTGTGATTCCAGAAAGATGGGACTTATCATATGATGCGATGTTGATGCTCAGACCACCTTCTGGGGCAGTGGCAAATGCAACCTGAGAGGTAATCATCTCCTGGATTTCATACTATCGTCTGACGTGGCTGTCAACAATGTTGGCTCTAAGTCAACCTTTTGTAGCGAGAGTAAGGCAGCAAGTAATCGACTTAACTGTATCCAACAGATATGCTAAGGCGATTACTGGCTGAAAAGTACTATCGAAGATCTCCATGTCAAATCACAGACACATCTAATTAAAAATCGGATGCAAGGTCCCGACCTTGCTGAAAAGGAGGAATTCGCATAAAACCAACTGGACAAAATTTAGGGAGGAGCTCGACAAAAACAGTAGTGCTCCCCCTAAGCTCAGGACAAAACAAAAGCTTGAGGAACTGTTCAGAACATGAACGGCAGCTTCATCAATTGTTAGTAGGCATCCTGCAGATCGCATGTCTATTGGTGGAACGCAGACCTGCAGCGTTTTCGTAAAAGTATCCGGAAAACTTCTAAACAGATCACTTAAGACTAATTTGGAGGAAGATTTGAATATGTTCAGCTCACTACCAGCTTCGTTGATAGGAGCTAGTTGTGAGCTGGTTTCGATTAAGTTACCTGGGAAATGCGACTCCAGCATAAGGCGGAGAGTCTCTGCTTTCGACTCGATATATGGTAGGTACCGTTAGATTTTCCGAGTGGTTCCAGACTGGTTGATCTTCCCCTTTTGAGAACTGTTACCAGCCTACTGGTTTTCGCAAAAAGCTTTGTAAGAGACACTTTTCAAAGTCCGAATAAGTTTCCTAATAGGAAGCTCTTGCCAAAAGATCGAAACTATTCATTGCATTTCAGGTAGGGGAAAGAATATACCCGAGATAAGGCATGCCTATTGTAAGAGGGGACTAAAATTAAACTGGGCTGGATTAAGGTGTTATGCGACCCGTATCAGAATCGACCAGATTGAGGGCCCAACATAAAAAATAGTCAAATTTCTAAGGGAGCATTCGATTACCGGGCGACCTCCAGATTAGATAGCCTTATTTGTCTAATGCGGATCTCTGGACAGACGCACTACGCTTTTAGGAAAAGTTCAAGTATCAAGTTCAGGTATCAAGTTCAGGTATCAAGATCACCAACATCAGGGCCGACAATGAAATCGTGCGAAAGCCAAAGCCAAGAAAATTCAATAGTTTTGGCCAATAAATATACTCCGCGCAAGCTACAATGCCTGGAGAAAGAAAATTTGGATCTTCGTGCTAGATTCCAAAAAAAGGAACCACTCTGCATGAAACTAAAAAATGAACTGCCTTTATGGCAAAATCCAAAACTGAGTCTGATCAGCCGGTCCTTCGGGAAAACTCAGGTTATAACATGAACGAAGAAGAACTAGCCCGCGAAACAGACTGGATACTCAAAAAACGTCCAGGAAAGAAAAGAAAAGCTTTTTCATCACGTGAAACAACAAAAATCATAGTAAATAAGGAAAAAGTGAAACCACGCCCTCCACCCGCAATAAATGTAGTTGGAATTGCGGACTAATATAGGCTCCGTAAACTCCCTCAAAATGCTCTAAAAGGAAATTATATAATAATCTCACTACCGAACAACGGATAGAAAATCAACGTCGATAGCTCCAACGCCTATCGGGCACTTTATCTTAAACTTAATACCGAAAAAGTCCAAAGGTATACTTTCCAAAATAGGTTTTAAAAACCACTGCGAGTCTGTGCAAAAGGTCTTCACCCATTGTGCAGTAAGGAAGACGTAATAAAAGACGTGCAAGCACAAAGCTTTAAGATTCTTGACGCAGTGAATTTAATTAAGAAGGAGAAACAGCAAACGAATAGCCACAAAGATACCATAGTCAAACGCGCACTCCATATCTTTATCCTTTCCTTCGATATAAACGAGAGCTGCGTGGAATAGTATACCCTTTTTTATACGGGGATGGATACGAAATAAATGGCAAATATATCCGCTCGACATCGAGTATCTTCTACGTGAGAAAAAAAGCACAATAAAAGTGGCAAAAATCACGTGCGCCCCTACAAAAATCATATTTAAACTACCTTGCAAATAAGCTAAGGCATATGCTGCAGGATTTCAGGAACCGTGAAACATCACGTTACCTTGAAAGCTTAACTGCCGACAAAACATCAAATTACTCGCTCTGGAAAGCCATGAAGCCTACCAAGGAAACGATAATGCACTCTCCGCCAATACGGAAAGCCAACGGCGACTGGGCAAAATCAGACGAAGAAAGCAAACTTATTTACCGAAGACTTGGAAAAAACTTTACTAACGTTCGAAGGATGACAACTTACTGAAGATTACGATGTCAGCACAGGGCCTGATAATTGTAGAATAAAATAGGTATCACTGAGTGAGCTTCGGCAAATAATAGCAAAGCTCCCGAAAAATTGGTATTCAAGCTACTTCATATAATAAATACTTCAATAAGACTTTTATACATTCCCAGCCAATGAAAAGTAGCCGAACTTATATTGATTCCGAAACCAGGGAATAATCTTAACGACAAAAAATCGTGTAGATCAATTTCGCTCCTGCCGATAGCTTCAAAAGTATTCGAAGTATTGTTTTGCTTAAACGGTTGAACCGTATAACTGAAGAGATGCGACTAATTCCGGATCACCAGTTCGGCTTTAGGGTCAAGCATTCGACATTAGATCAGGTATATCGGATCACAAATAAAATTGAAAACGCCTTAGAAAAAAAGCAAATATGCTCTAGCGTTTTTCTCGATGTGACACAGGCCTTCGACAAGGTATGGCACGAGGACCTGAGGTATAAGCTAAGGCAAATCTTACATTACATTATGCAAAATAGTAAATTCATACCTTAAAAACTAGCTGTTTCGGGTTAGACATGGGTCTGAATGCTCAAAATTCAAAGAAATTCACGCTGGTGTGCCACAAGAAAGTGTTCTTGGTCCGAATCTATTCCTACTGTACACAAAAGATATACCTCAGGTTGAAGAGACAGTAGTAGCCACATTCGCGGACGATAAAACTCCAACGAGCCCTAAACAAGTTGTTTGAATGGACGTAGACAAACCGTATGGATTAACGGAAATAGTAGGTGCCTTCGCTGGAAGGCAACCTAAAAAAAACGTGAACATTTTACAAAAGAAGAAAATTGTTTGTTAAGCAAACTAAGTCGTAGTCTGGAAGAAAATGTGTAAGGAACTAATTTAAAAGAAATTGTATTTTCGATATTTAAATAATAAAATAATCACCCTATCGCAACAAATCCATGCACCTACATGCTCGCTTAGGTACCTAGCGTATCTTGTCTTAAATAATGTAACATATAATAAGACTGATCGAACGATGTTACAGTTTATCCTTCATTATTTCCCAACTTTTAAGTATACATACCGAATTCTATTGTTTGTCTAAATATCGTTGTTTTTGTATTATATTCATTATTACGAGTACACATATCTTATGCTAAGCAAGGCTGATGATCGTCGAAAGCATGTTGGACAGTTGCAATAAAGATTTAAAAGAAGAATCTTTAAGCCACAAGATTATTGCAAGTTTTTAATTAATTTATGAAATTTTACGGACTTTTATGTTACGTGTTATTTTATGTTATGTACAATATTTGATTCGATTTGGTGAATTATTGACAAAGAAACACTGCAACTAATTTGTTATGGCAACACGAGCTGTGAGATTTTTACAAATCGCAACTGTACCACAGTTAAAAGACAAGTTAGCCGAATTGGGTTTATCTACAACTGAGATGAAGGCGGTACTTAAAATTCCATCAGAGCATGCCATTGAGGAGCTCACTGATGCCCAAATGGAGGAATATTTTCCAAAAGTTGTCCTTGATGAGATTAGTCAGGGTGAGAATTAATCAGAGCTGGAAGAGAAGAATAGACGGGTAAACCAACAGTTGGAGACTTTGCGGGAAGACGTGAAGAGGAAGGAAGAAATACATGCATTAGCCCTATTGAGACATTCACCTGAATGAATGCTGAAAGCGAAAGATTCCCATTCAACATTTTCAGGATTGGATTGAATTGAAAAGTGCACTACTCATCAGCATTCAACAGCTTCTAACTTCCACAATACCTTACGCAGTCGAAAAAAAATAAAGGATAAGAATTACCACAGTATGTCCTAAGCATGCAGGAAATCGCCAGTGCAGCGGACGTTGAAGAGCAGGACATCATGTTTTCGGTGCAGAAAAATGGATCATCTCATCAAGGACTGTCTACAGTCAGCTGCTGTAATGGTGCTTCTATACCACGAGTCAACCAACAACTATTCGAGCTCTTCGTTTTTACAAGACTTCGATGGTATTTTCGAGTACGAATTCATCAACAATGATCCTGACGCAATTTGTACCAAGATGAATGCGATGACTATGATTGACAACGGAAGCCCCATTAGCTCGTTCAGCTGAAATATGTCCAACCATATATGATGACAACTGTATAATCCGCAGCACAAGACTTCATCGGTATCAATAGCAGTAAGTTAATTATTTATGGTAAGGTATTTTGCAAAATTAAGAAAAATGATTTATATACCAACTTATATCTATATGTAGTAAAGAACGATACAATGAAAAACATTATAGTCTTAGGAAGAGATAACGATAAAATTCAAACTGGGGAAGTAGAAACTTATATTTTGGAAAACGAAACTAATGAAATTTTAAATATTGATACGTTCAGCGACTGCAATGAAATTTCTTTAGATATTAATGAAGACTTAAGCTACGAAAAGAAGAGGAAAATAACAAATTTAATTTCTAAGAGTATTTCAAACAATAGTATTTCGAATATTAAACACTATTCAAATGAGTGTTCCGATTTTGATATGAAGTTTGTTTTAACTGATATGAATAAGATTTTTAATTGTGCTCCAATAATGCTGCCGTATGCTCATAAATGTGAATTCAAAGAAGATAATAGATAACTTAATAGAAAATAAAGTTAATTAAGGAAGCAAGTCACCTTTTGCATCACCGATTATTTTGGTTAAGAAAAAGACTAGCGGATTGAGGTTGTGCATATATTTCCGTCAATTAAACAACATAACACTTAAGGATTATTTTCCAATACCCTTAATAGAGGATCAATCCAAAAACTACTTTTCTCTACTTGACTTAAAAAGTGGATTTTATCATATTAAGATTTCGCTTGAGTCAATTAAATATACCTCATTTATTGTATAACACCTATAGACCAATTTGAGTTCTTTCAGACTCAAAAATGCTTCGGCCGTTTTTCAAAGGTATATCAATTTAATATTTAAGAATCTCATTACATCGGGGAAACATTTAATTTATACTGACGAACTGTTTATTGCTACGGAAACAATGGCAGAACATTTTAAGGTATTAGAAGAGGTTATGGAAATAGTTAGAGAACATAATTCACAGCTCCGTTTCGATAAATGCTTATTAGTATTTGAAAGAATAAATTATTTGGGGTATGACGTTTCTGCAACGAAACGCGTTTGGGCTACGAGCAGTGAAAGAATTTCCTAGGCCTACACACACCAAAGACTAATAAATTTTTGCAAATTTATCAAGGACTTTTCAATTATTTCCAAACCATTGTACGATCTTTTAAAAAAAGATGCTGAGTTTGTTTTTACTGAAAAAGAATTGGTGGTTTTCGATATGCTTAAGAAAAGTTATTGGATGCGATATTACTAAGCATATATTGTACAATCCAAATGCTGAAACAGAATTGCACTGTGAAGCAAGCAGCTTTGGATTTGGTTCAGTACTCTTACAGCGTCATGAAGATAAACGTTTGCATCTAATATTTTTCTTTTTCAAGCGAGCCACAGCTCCAGAGTCAAAATATCACTCGTATGAGCTAGAAACTTTGGCTATAATTAATGCGCTCAGGCGCTTCAGGACTTATTTGACCGGAATTAAGTTTAAGATCATTACTGATTGTAAATCGCTGACCCATACCCTGAATAAAAATTTCACGTTAGGCTCTAGAGCTAAAAGAATATGATTACTCAATCGAACATAGGGATGACAAAAGAATGGGCCACGTTGACGCTCTTAGCAGATGTCACAACATACTTGTTATTGAATCGGAGTCTTTTGAGCATGTACTAGCTGCATCTTAACAAAAAGATACCGTTCTAAGATGATTGGCAGATATGCTAGAGAAAAGGGAAAGTACATGCTATGAACTGATAAACGGTCTCGTCTATCGTAAAATAATTAAGAAAGTGTACTTTTATATTTCAATACAGATGGAAAGAAATGTTATACAGACTCACCATGATGCTTTATGTCATGTTGGTGTCGAAAAATGCTACAATTTTTTAAAGAAAACTTACTGGTTTTCTAATATGAAAGCCAAAATAAAAAATCATATAAGCAATTGTTAAAATACATACATTTCTCCCAACCAACTTCGTCGTAGTATTCCAAAAGCTGATAAACCGTTTGAGACAATTCATATTGACCACTGTGGTCCTTTACCTTCATAAGTGCGGAACCTTAAGAAGCACATTTTCTTGATGGTTGATGGGTTCTATAAGTTCGCAAAACTATATCCTCTCAAAAGCACTACTACGAAAGAAGCTCTGAAGCAAGCCAACCCGAATAGTATCTGACAGGGGGAGCTGCTTTACTCTTGAGGAATTTGCCACTTTTTGTACCTATTATAATATTCAGCATATTAATATAGCCTCAAGTTCGATTCAATCTAACGGGCAAGTAGAGAGAATTAACAGAAGCCTAACTCCAATGCTCGCTAAAGAGAGTGAAATGGTAACCGGTGAGTGAGTTCTACTTTTTGGTGTTGCTCAAAAGAGTATAGTTAGTGAGCATTTGGAGGAAAATATTGTCAGAGAAAAGGTCAGGAATCTTGAGTCAGTTAGACAACAAGCACATGAAAAGACCATTCGTAGTCAGGAGTGTAATAAAGTTTATTTTGACAAGCGACATAAGACCCCATATTCATATTAGGTCGGTGATTATGTCATGATAAAAAATGTTTTAAATACTCCTGGAACAAAGAAATAGTTATTGGCTAAATATAAAGGACCACATCAAATTATTAAATTACTTGTAAATGATAGATACATAATAAAAGATTTAGATAATTTTCAAATATCAAGAGTTCCATACGAAGGAATGTATCAGTAATCCTGAGAATATGAAGCCGTATGTTAACTTATAGAAGTCCCACGTATCGATATTTCGTTTTTGATATTATCATAATGTATTGTTTAGTTATCCGTTCGTATTGAAATGAAAGCAAATGTGAATTTACTATTATGCATGGATAATTTTTTGAATTGTACCTTCTGTGCATTTCGCGTTTTTTTTATATTTATTTAATTAAAATATATATATATATGTATATGCTTGCTATGTTATGTTTAATGTTCAGAATGAAATTGTTTGTCAAACGTAAAAGTATCAATATATGTGCATGAGATATAGCGAGGACGATTCATTGTCAGGATAATCGAGTTGTAAGGAACTAATTTAAAAGATATATTTTCGATATTTAAATAATAAAATAATCACCCTATCGCAACAAATCCATGCACATGCTCGCTTATGTACCTAGCGTATCTTGCCTTAAATAATGTAGCATATAATTAGACTGATCGAACGATGTTACTGTTTAACCTTCTTAATTTCCCAACTTTTATGTATACATATCGAATTCTATTGTTGGCTGAAATATAAAAAATATTTTTACGAGTACACATTCCTTATGCAACTAAAATAATTATTCGCGAAGAGAATCAAAAAAAAAAAAAAAAAAAAAAAAAAAAAAAAAAAAAAAAAAACAAGATACAACTTATAAAATCAGAAGAGAACTTTTATTTTGGCTGAAACTTACTAACTAGCTGGTGACCATTCGTCACTACCTTATATACACTCTGACTTTTTAAAATGCTATAATTTTTTTATTTTTTGATAAATTTTATTGTGCTGAAGCAAAAAATGTTGATTTGATTTTTAAATTGTATCTGTAGTTTTCAATATGTCCACCTTTGGCGAGAATAATGGTCTTGAGACGGCCGAAGAAAGCATCGTACGCAGCACGCAAATGGCTCTGCGGTATTTTGGCCCATTCCCGGCGAAGTGCTTGTTTGAGGTGGTCCAAAATTTGGTATGTTTTAGTGCCAACCTTCGCCTTCAAAATACCCCAGACAGAGAAATCTAACGGATTTGCATCCGGAGAGTTTTCAATCCATTGCGTCGAAGAAATGAAGTGTGAAACATTGTTTTTTAACCAGTCTTGTCTGACGCGCGCGTTGTGAGACGGTGTCGAGTCTTGTTGAAATGTCCCCGGTCTTCGACCGAAATGATTATTTGCAAAAGGCTTCAGTAATGCCTCTAAGACAGTTTCACGGTATACGATCGCATTAATTTTGACGCCTCGATCCAATCGGTGCTACCTGCTTTCTGGTGGCCGTCCGAAGGCGTTAATTTTCGAAGGACCTCTCTGGCAAGTAAACTCGGTAATTTTGTTTGTTGACATATTGCTCGATAACAAATGGAGACTCATCGGAAAAAACCAAATTCGGCAGCTCACCACTTTCGTGCAAGCGTAGCAACTCCTTCGTTCTTTGGACTCTAACTTTTTTCTGTTGCGGTGTAAGATCGTGTGGTTTTTGGAACTTCAATGGTTTGAGCCCAAGCTCATTTTTCAGTATGTGTTGCATCCGTTCCAAAGATATGTTGAGCTCACGAGCCATTTTTCTTCCACTTCGACGCGGATTTCGCTCAATTCGAGCCTTAACTTTCCGAACCATTTCTGCCGATGTTGTTGTTTTTTTTATGACCACCTCCATGGCGTTTTGCAACGCTGCCAGTATCACAGTAATGAGCTATGGCTCCAGACACAAATTATTTATTCACGTTGAGGGGCTGGAGGGTTCTAACGATAGCTACTTGTGGTTTTCCAGCCAATTATATATAAATCAATCACACACTATCACGTTTTCAAAATTTTTAATGACAATGTCTTCAAAGTTTAATGATTTTGTAAAATTGTATTGTATATTACATCTTCATTGTAATAAAATCTTTCTATAAATTCAAGATTTTTGTTACTAAAATTCTCATTTAATATTTCGATTGAACAATTGTTGATTATATCCATTATCTGGATATTTCCAGATAACTTTATTTTTCTGTCATCACAATGATTTATAACTGAAATATTTCTTAAATTCTTACATATTAAAGTGCTGTCATCTAACTTCTTTATATCTAAAAGTTTATTCTTTCTTAGCTTACAACTATTTTCTGTAATACAATTATTTATATGTTCTAGGTCACTAACATATTGAATTTTATTGCTATTGTACTTATACTTTGTTTTATTGAATTCTATTACATATTGATCATCTATCATAACTTCCATCATATCTTTACTTGGAGTAAGTGTGATAAATATATAATTTACAAGTTTATATGAAAACTGTACCTTTAATGCCATGTAAATTTACATATGTATTATATATAATGAAATAGAAAAATACTACTACTACTACTAATATTATTCTGCCTGTGTCATATTTCAGTACTCCTACTTTAACATTTTGAAATTTATAAAAGTCAAGTTCTGTCTCGTTGATTTCTGTTATGGTCAACATGCTAGGGTGTACTATTCCGCGTTTTGCCGATACTATGTTATCTATTGTCTGTTCCATCTTTTCTTTTAACATTCTAAGTCTTAATAATTGGTCTAATTTAAGTTGGTTATATTACCCCTTTTTTCATTTGCTGTTAATTCTGCAAATGTTTTAGTTAATTCTTTCCTATCTAGTTATATTATCCGTTTTAATTAGAATATACTTTCATTAAAGTGCGAATTGATTTCTACCTGTTTGTCTTAATTACCTATTGTATTTTGGTTATTGTTTTCTATTTGCTTGATATGATCCGAAATTTCTTGTCTGTCGTTGTCGTGCATTGTCCCAGATAGCCATTTCTCTGCTGTAATAACATTAATAAGCCCCCGCTTTTTCCTCGCCTGTTTATTAGTTGGTTCAGTTGTTGTTAACTTGGCGTAAAGGGTTTTTAATTCAGTCCTTAAAAATTTTTAGCTTTTGTGTGTTTTGCTTGATCAGCTTAATCGTCAGTCTTATTTCTGTACATAGTAAAAATGATGTTAAAAATGGTCTTTGTATCTTGCACTATTTCAGTCTGTCTCATATTAATTTCTACGTATCCGTTGTCTGTTGTTATTCTATTATTGTTATTCGTCATTATTGTTAGTATGAGAAACGCTAAGGTCGTCATCTGCGAATTTACGAGGTGGTTTAATGTTTACTGGGTGTTCTTTATCCATTGTCTTTAAACTATATCTAGGTTCATTTTTGTAATAATTTCTCTTATCATTTTTAACTGGTACTATTTTCCTTATTTCTTTGTACTCTTGCCTATCCTTATTAAGTTTATTAATATATTTTTCTTTTTGAAGTTTTATTCTATTAGCAAATGTTGCGAAAACCGCAACATTGCTTCTTCCGGGGTCATCTCTATTGTTAAATGGTATCTATTGTTATAATTGTTTATTGCCCTATGCATTTTTTGAATTAGTGTTAAATCCTCGTTTCTTATTGTTACCAATTTTTCCTGAAGTGTGGAGTGAAACCTTTCAATATTACTATTCCCTGTGTGTGTGTTTGCTTTGGTTATATGTAAGTGTACCTGTTGTTCTATTAAGTACGTTTTAATATTTTCGGATTGAAATTCGTTGCCTGTAACTAATTTTCAAGGTTTTCCAAATTTTGAGAAGTGTTCTTCTAAGGTTTCAGTTTTTTTTTTTATCCAGTTTCTATTGGCTAAGTAATAAACGTTTTCTTGGTTAATTTACCTATCAAGGTTAGAAATGCTTGCTTCGTGAAATAATAAACGTCCGTAATTCACGTTCTCTCGTCATGTCTATGTTAATTATCCTTCTATTATTTACCAGTTCTATTTCTTTGTTAGTGTCGTTTGTAAGTATTAGTTGAGTATTATAAATGTTGACTGTTGCTTCTTTTATTGGGATATGGTCTAGCTGTTGTTCTTCTTGTGAATGGGTAATTGTTTTATCGCATAAATTATTTATTGATTGGTTATCGCTAACTTCTTCCTCCTTGTGATTCGCAGGGATTCTACTTAGAAAATCTGCTACTTTGTTTTATTTTCCTTTAAAATATTCTATACTAAACTGATATTCTTGTAGCTTGAGTAACCATCTTTGCGTCCATTGACTAAACTCTTTTCCTAAAAAACGTTTTATTTAAATATTTTATCGGTAAGTGATCTGTAATAATTTGGAATCTTTTTCCCCAAAAGTAAGGCCTGAAATATGTCACTGCCCACACGATGGCTAAAAACTCTTTTTCGGTAACAGAGTAGTTTTTCTCGTGATCGTTAAATGATCTACATAGAAGCGTTAAGCATAATTACTTGCATCCGTGAATAGTGTAAAGTTTTTAGTAAAATCGGGAAATTTTAAGATGAGATGTTTAATTATATTTAATTTAAGAGCTTCGAAGGCCTGAATGTACTCTTTATCATTCGTGTTTATCTTCTTGTCTTTTTTAAGATATTTCATAATAGGATTAGCAATTTTGGCATAATCTTTTACGAATTTCCTTTAATATGCCGTGGCTCCTAAAGAGCCTTTGAGTTGTTTTTCCGTTTTGGGTAGGGGATAATCTTGGATACATTTGACTTTTTTTAGGTTAGGTTTCATGCCCTCGGATGTCAAGACATGACCTAGGAATTCTGTATTTTTTTTTTTTTTTATAAAAGAACACTCATCAAATTGTACTTTGAGATTGTGTTCGTACAGCTTACTAAATATTGTTCTGAGAGAGTTAATATGTTCTTTTAAGCGTTCTGTAAGACGACACATATTTTATTAATGTAATCCCTTAGGATGTCATTCATCAAACGCTGAAATAACGCCGGTGCATTTTTTAGTCCGGCATACGGACGTATTCATATAGTCCACAGGGTTTAGCGAATGCAGTTTTTAGAATGTCGTTTGGATTCATCTTGATTTGATGATATCCTTTTACAAGTTCCAAGGATGAGAAATACTGTGCTCTACCGAGTTTATCTAAGAGATTCCTTCAATACATATTTGGTAGTGGGTATCTATCATCGATAGTAATTTCGTTCAGTTTGCGGTAGTCCACACAAAGTCGGAACTTTTGTTTTCCGGAATTATCCATTTTCTTTGATACAACTACAATCGGTGATGCGTATCTACTGTTGGATTTCTGTATAATGCCTTGTACCTCCATTTCTTTTACTTGCCGCCGTACTTCGTCTTCGTGTTTCGGTGAAAGTCTATAAGTTGTGTTATTTAGTAAATCACCATCCTTGTACATAAGATTGTTAAATTGTCGTAATATTTTTTTTATTTCCTTTCATTCTTCTTTGTTCAGGTGGTTTAGATCTGTTTCTTTTTCAGTTTAATTTAGTTCGAAACAATCAAAAGTTGTTTCGTTTTCAGCTGAATAAATGGGTATTATCGTCTTATTTTTTAGGATAAGACGCTTATTGTTAAAATCAAGCGTTTTAACAACCTTACTTAGTAAGTCCATACCTATATAGATAGATGATAAGGCTTGTCGCCTAGATCGCTCTTGTACCACCGTGTATTGTACCACCGTGTAGCACCTTTTTTATTGTAATGAAATTCTTCCGGTATACCTGTTATATCGCTATCTATTTTTTCTATTGTTGCACTATTAATAGTTTGGAGTCTCAGGTTAACTCTTTTGTAAATTTTGAATATCCTACAATCTACAATACCTTACTGGAATTAATAATACTCATCGTTGAACCTGTGGCAATAAGTCCTATGTATTTATGTCCGTCGATGGATAAATCTGCAAATATCTTATTCCCGAGGCCTTACTTATGAACCTATTAATTCTTCTATTAAGGCTGCCTCTTCAATGTGTTCTTCACTTCTGTTTTCTTTGTGAAAAATTTGTCCTATATCTATAGGTTGTACGTGTTGTTGTGCCTTTCTAAATCGCCTGATTAAATTTCTATGATTGTTTTGCTAGTACTGACCTGAGTTATTCTGCGGTGTGTTCCTTTGGTATTGCCTATTTTGTCCAACTTTTTCCTATCATTGTTATTGATCCTTTTCTGATAACCTGACTGAGAAAGTTGGCTCTTTTGGGATGGGCTACTGGAATTATCTTGTCTGTTAGGTTTCTGCATTTGCCGTTGGTCACCTACTAAAAACTCTTTGTCTAAATTACCATGGTCAAATCCTATGTAAGTGTACAGATTGTATTTAATTTCGTGTAAAACGAATTTATCTTTAATGTCTCGTGACAGATTTCCAGACACAATTTGTTTAATTCTATTAACAAGACTGTTGCAAGTGTGTTTATTAATTTTATTTTTGTATTTTTGTATTTAATATCGTCATATCGCCACAATTCATTTCGAACGTCGTTCTCCACTCCATCTAGGTGAATTTGTACTACATTAAATTTTAAAACAATTTAAATTAAATTCTTTTATATATGCTATTTCCTTCATAATTGTTACGGCTCGACTTTGCATCGGGATTCTAGCGGCTAATGCTTCTAGAACCAATATTAGTCTTTCTACCAAGGCTGCTTTTATTCCTTTCTTAATTTTGTTTCCAATATATTTTTTTTATTTTTTATCTCGGTTAAGACTTTTTTTATTTTGATTTTTTTTCTTGGGTTAGTAAGTTCGTCTTCTCCTGATTTTAAGCACTATTTTGCACTTATTTAGTTTTCTACTTTTGCTGATTCTTAGAACTTTTTAACATTTATAAGTCATAAATCGTTTTTCTTCTGCTGGTTTTTAGCACTGATTTACGTTTCGTTTTGGGTTTTTCAAGTTTTAACACTTTCAGAACCCGTGTACTGCTCGTTCTCGTATGGATTCTTCCCGTATAGAAGAATCCTACCGACTGCGCCACTAAAATAATTATTCGCGAAGAGAATCACTTTTATTTTGGCTAAAACTTACAAACTAACTGGTGACCATTTGTCACTCCCTTATATAAATTCTCATATTGCTATCTCAGCTATCTTTAATGCAGCGCGTGTGAACTTTTGCGATATTGGACACTTTCTTTGCAACATTGCTGCTGATATTATGTAGATTGCCGTGATCGCGGAACGTGTGAGAAAATACTTTATTTGAGGTTATGTGGGAAGGGACAAAATGAATGATATGATATGTACATAACCTGCAAAGCTAGGCTAGTGATCGTCGAAATCATGTTGGGCAGTTGTAATAAAGATGTAAAAGAAGAATTATCGTCTAGTGTATTCTTTTGCATGAACTAAATGTCTTATAAATGGGAGGTTTTTTAGTGAGTAGGAATCTTACACTTCCATGAGCCCGTGCTTATCATGGGTGCTGCTATGCTGCTGTGGTAGGCAGCAGGTGTTTGTACTTATGTGCCTGCTTTGATGATGTGACGGTGCTCTATGAAAGTTTTTACCTACCCAGGGGAAAAAAAAGAAAAAAATTAAGGATTTTTTTGGTTGAGGTAGGGTGAAATCCAGTACGTCAGTTGCAGTGTATCTGATGGCACGTTGGCAGCGTTGCCACTGGTTCTCGGCATTTTATGCTGGCGACATAGGAGTTGTTGAGAAATTTCGGGACACGCGTTTGGCGAAGATTCCAGCGGTCTCTTGGAATTGCAGTTTTTCTACATTATATCTTCTTACTGTATTTCTTTCTTGTTATGGAGCTTGGGAAACCCTATTCGTACCTTGACTGCAACAAAGTAGTGATCATCGCCATGTATCCTTGTGCATATTGAGATGTTGAGATGAGGAGTGTGCCTGTTAAAGTGATATTTCTTTCCGTCGTAGAGACAATAAACCCAATAAACCGAGGTTCGTTGACAGATATGGTGTCGTGAAAGTTATCCTTACCAACTTTCCTACCAACGATTTCGTCCTTTCCTACACTGGCTTGGACAATCTTTATATGTCCATCCGATTAGCTGGTAGACACATTATTTGGTGGCATTATCCCTTTCTTCCGTGAGGCATTAATGCATATTAGGCTTTTGCTGGCAAATTTGACTTTGATGCAGGTTGTGATAAGACACCCGCTCGCATGTCGGAGGATCAAGACTGTTGCTTAAAATTTGCAGCGTATGAAAAATCCGCACTCTTATAAACTCTGTTTTACAATTAATCAAAGTATGTATCGCAGTTATTTTATCTTCCTTTCTCTCGGCATATCCCATCCCACCCCATGGATGGCGATGATATCTGTGTGATAGCAGTCTAGAGCTTCTGTATATTTTTTGGTTGCCTTGACGTATTAAGGGTCTCAACATCTATATTTTAAAACTTAAATTAAAGCCTAGAGCCCTCAGTTTGAACAGAATGATTTTATGAGAAACTTTACCACAGACTTCGCTTAAATCGGTAGTGAACTCATCAATTTCTACCCTGCGTTATATTGTGCAATAGCTGTTTGACACGAATTCGATGAGGTTTCTAGTTGTAGATTTGATTTTGAGAAAAGGTGAACTTCCAGGAAAAAACGATGAGAAGAAATGATTTTTTGGACAAACCATCTGTTTGATTGCCAGGATGACAATGACAATGATGGGCTCAGGTATGTTATGGGAAAGCATGGTGTTGGTGACTGGAACGACAATGGCGAGCGTTTTGTCCATGAGCTCAAGACCTGCCACAAAATCAGTCAGGTGTCAACGGTCGTGATCAGTCGGCGATTTAGAAGCAGTCTACAGGACGTTCGTAACAGAAGGCGTGCAGACATGGAAATGGCCCAGGACCACCATCTGATGGTTGCTATCGTAAAATTATTAATGTTATCATATTCGGTGCTGAAAGTGTAGTCGGTCGGTCGCAGTGCTTGGGCTTCCAAAGAAACTTGAACTAGGATCGAAAGAAAGAAAAGATCTCAAAGCTCGCATCACAGCTACTACAGCAGCAGAGAGAAACGAGCTAGAGTCTGTGTATCCCATAAAGATGAGGGAAGTTCACCGTAGCGTGCGACGTGATAAGCGTAACTATATCAACGCATTGACTACAGAAGGAGAAGAGGCCGCTAGAAGATATGAAAGTAGTACCGTCTATAGAATTACCAAAGAGCTTACAGATGTACAAAGCTCTTACCAACACCGGATGAGGACCAGCTCAGAAGGTGGAAAAATCACATTTTACTGAAGAACAACAAAGCGGTTGGACTTCACACTATTCACTATTCACCTTACGCAGTGAGCAAACTAGAAAGTAATTTTCGTGCTGCCTGCAGTAGCCAAGGTTATAGCAAAAATCGTTCATAAAGAAAGGTTGTTACAGGAGTTTGAAATCCTAAGTGGAGTTAGGCAGAGCTGTATACTGTTACCAATACTGTTATTGTTGGTAATAAATGATGTACTGGCATGCAGCTTTGTCGACTGGAAATGGAGAAAATGAAATCACACCTTGAATACCTGGGACGTGTGCTTACTCTCTTATAGGATCATGCATCTCCTTCATATGACACCAAGGATGGAGAGGGAAGCTGAAATCGTTGGGCTAAAGATAAACATGGGAGAAACAGAAAGAATTAGTCTTGGAACTTCCTCAACCAAGTAGAGATTTCTGGACAATCAGTAGAGATGGTAAAGAATTTTTAATATCTTGGAAGAGATATTAAGAGGCAGACGAGTGGGACGACCTAGAAGTATTTGGTGAAAAATGGTTGAAGAGAAATCGGCACAATTGGGGAAGAGTTGGAGAGAGCTAAATATTTCTCCAGAAACCGTACACGAAGGCCACCTAGGAGTAATGGGGGCCCTATGCCCAGCACAAGGAACCTCGCGGACATAATAGGTCCGAAGATCTAAGGAAGTAAGTATCTGTTCAAATAGAGTTATCATCATTTGAATGTGAGATGGTTAGATTTGTGTGTATAATTGGCTTATGCCTGTATGTAGACAATGCGATGCGATGAATGTAGATGAAAAGATTTGCTATACCGGCAGAGCTTGTATCAGTAAACTTCAGGGAAGACGGATAGTTACCAGACTTTCCTGTGTTGTTGACGGATTCGGTTCAAATAGCTAGGGTTACTTTTTAAGACAATGTATCATATTTATCCGTATCAGCGGTAAAAGTTAGATTGAGTTACCTGCCAATGCTGTTGGTGACCCGACTTAATTGATAAAGACCAGAATCGGCAAAATAGTCGATAAAGAACACTTCTTTTTCACATTAGTGAACGCGGATAGATCAGTTAGAACTGATTGAATCTCTTGCAGGTTACAGTCTCCCAAAATAATAAAAATGTCGTTAATATCAGTAGCATTTACTATACAATTTACGGTTTCTATAGCTTACTTGTATCCATGGATTGACTAGAAAAGCCGGATTCAACTGCAAAAGAGGTTACGTTTTGAGATATGAATTTTGTTCTAGACAAAATCAAAGTATGATAGAGCCATGAATCAATTTTATAAAATTTTCTCTTTATCTTGACCATCGTCACGATGTAAATCGAAGTCTTCAGTAAATAATTTTTTTTTGTTAGCGTCAACTTTATTTTTGTTGATTCGTCCCCATATGGGCGAATATGTCGTAACACAAAATCTAGGGTACTACGGTATAGTGTATCTGAATCACTTCCGAAGTAAATAAATTCCATTCCAGCAGTTGGGCTACAGTCAAACTGCCGCATCGGCTAAAATCGATGACACCGTAAAAGTAATTTAAACTTAGGATAAGCAATCAATAAATTGTATAAATAGCCAGTACTCTAATAATGTACAATAAATAAAACCAGAACTAATTTCGGAGTTCAATTAATGTCCCAGTTATATTTATGAATAGTTTTATTCATGCTTTAATCATGAAATCGTAGAAATCTTTGGTCGGTATCACATTGCAACTCTCGAGTTTCTCAAGGCTTTGATTCTATTTCAAGAGTGGTCAAGGCGTTCTAAAACGCATAACTCTGGGGACAGTTTGTGGACTAAGAAGAGTAGTAGGCTGTGAAGCAAGTTGTAAAACAGGCTGTAGAGCAAGTTGTAGAGCAGGTTGTGGAAAAAATTGTGAGGTTTTTAAGACGGGACGATTCTTCCGTGACACAAGATGGAGTAGAGATAAAAGTACGCAGATTCTAGCATCTCGAGCAGAATTGATGTATTTTAGATGAAAGTGAGCTGTGACCTCAGCCACAATCAATTTTATTCGTTTCAATTTGGATTTATTTAGCAAAAAATAAATTGCAATACCGGATTAAAAGGATTGTAAATCACGGCGGAGGACTAAAAATAGCGAAATGACAAAAAAATTATATTAAAAACTCGACTTGTACGGTCTCTTTGAAGTAAATAATGTAAATAATGGAAGCGTTTAAGAACTTATTGTTCTTAGATTCAATGGACTATCTGTTGGATGTATTTTCCAAGGTCGAGCTGTGTGGGCGCCAATAGGTGTGCCACGTGCAAAATGCTTGCGTACTGCTCATTGGTATGTAATGTTATACAAGGTTTTCGAAAAGAAATGGTGGCAGATGAGAGTTAATAGATAATAACTGACATCTCGGGGGTATCTATAATGGAACAAGTTGGGACTTAGGCGGCGGGGTAACTGACCGGCCATGGAAAAGAAAGTTAAGTTAAGAAGTGACAACAGGTCTCGCATACGAAGGAATCTACTGTTGATAATTCTTGCAAACGAAAGAAGGACAACGCACTTCGCATCTGTACGTGGAGTGTTAGAAAACTTAATATGCCACATATAGCAGAACAACTAGCTCTAGACTCGTGCAAAGCATATGTTACCGCCATCCAAGAAATGCGATGGAATGGCCTGGACAAATAGAATGAAAAACTCCGACATCTACTATGTCGATTGTTATCGACGACAAAAGCAACGCGTATTTCGATGCGGATTTTTTGTTAGAGTCAGTCTTACCCAATTATATATTAGCCTTATATGCGCTTCCGTTCCCTCAGATGAGCAATATGAGGACACAAAAGATGGCTTCTATGAGAAGCGACCAACGAGTAGTGACCTAACTATGACATTAAAATTGTCGCTTGCGGCTATAATGGAAAAGCTTTGGTAGTACTGTCGGAAAGTATGAGGTGCGCAACAAAACCCGATTACGGATGCAAGCTAATCGACTTTGAGGCGGGTCGAAAAATTGTCCTAGCTAGGACGCAGATTCCACATCGCGATATTCATAAAGAGATTTGGAGAGCTCCTGATCAATTAATCGTCAACCAGGTTAACCACTTTGCGATCGACGTAAAGCACTTCTCCAGTATTACAGAAGTTCGATCAATATCGACTCGGTTCATTACCTTGTTGTAGCTAAAGTCGGTTACGGATATTCCGAACATAGCAAAGGCAAATTAATACTGCGAGGAAGTTTGGCGTCGAACGGCTTCAATCGCAAGAGATCGCAAAATCTATTTCTGATCGAGTCTCCCTTAATCTCTTAAGAGATTAATGTTGCCAAAAAGCCATCACCTTTGATCGGCTGGGTTTTACTCAGCCACCACAACGAAATCCCTGGTTTGACGACGAGTGCCGGCAAGCGCACGCAGGTAAGCAAAATGTATACAAAGCTGTGCAGCATAGAAAGACTAGAGCTACCCACGAGATCTACGAGCAGAAGAGAAGAGACGAGGAGGAGCAAGAGAAGCGCGTGGTCGAGAAAATTGAAAGATGACACTGCAGGAATGAGATTTAGAATTTTTACCGAAAGGTAAAAGAAACGTGCCACGGACACAAACTCCGAACCGAAGCCGGGGCAAAAAAGGGAACATATCAGTAGATTCGCAGTCGATGGTGAGGATTTTGAAAGAGCATTTATTTAGACTATATAACAGCGATGAGGAATCAAATACCACTGCTAGACAGAATGAACCTTTCAACTTAGACGATGTAGACCAACAATCAGTCAACCCAACCTGGATGAAGCGAAGATAGCCATGCCTAAGCTTGAGTCCAACAAAGCTTGTAAAGCCTGATTGCCAAGCTCTTCACAGCGGCAGTTGATGACTTGGCAAGGATCATACACCAACTCATCTGTAAAATATGGTCAGACGAAAATATGCCCGACAAATAAGAGAAAGGCCAAGACTCAGGTGAAAGAGAACCTTAACCTTCTTAGCGTGCGAGACTACAAGCAGCTAGTTAAAGATCGAGTTAGTTGGAGACGCTTGTTGGTTGAGGCTCAGGTCCATCCAGGACTGTTGCGCCACCTTAAGTAAGTACTCGTAAGTCACAATTTACCAAATTTTGTTACTACGGCAAATACTAAAGAAACCCAAGAAGTCCAGATCGATAGGCAAGGTTATTCATGAGATTTCATGAGAGTTCACGCATGTATCGTTTCCCATTGATATGGTATTTTTCTTCTGTATAGTTTGACTTTTCATCATGAAAAGACTTAGCCCCGCACTGCGTCTACAAATTATATTACCTGTATTACGAATATCAGCGTTCTACGAGGAATGTGTTTCGTGCACTTGGAGCAATTTATGGTCTACATAATCGTAGTATAGCGATTGGTATTTTCGATAAGTCTTTGTAAGAAGTGTAGTCAGACACGGAGGCATCCATGATGCAGGAATAGATGGCAGTGGCACGCTCGAGGTCGCCCGGCTCTGGCTCGTCGGATTGGAATGGTTCTTGCGACTACCGCGTGCACCTCTACTCACTTACCCTTTTATTTCGTGACAAAAATCCAAAGAAACAAGAATAGACTTGAGAAAATTATGTTACTTTACGGTGACTAAACGGACGGACTTTAAAGGAAGGAGGAGAGAAAGATGAAAGAAAGAAAGAGGGAAGGAAAATGAAGATGACATCTGTGTGTCATCACTGTTGTGCACGACCGGGATATTCGCGCTTAAAACTGACTAATTCTACACTAACCTAAGCTCTAATTACCGAAATTATGACATTTCCCGTCATGGCGTCATCGTTTGTGCGTCAAGTCATGTCACAGTCGGCCTCATCAAAGGACGGTCGGTCCTCTCATCCACACACCACTAGCGCTAAATTTAAGCATTCATGATTGAGAGAAAATAAAAAAAAAAAACGATTTGACATCACCATACTATATGTACAATCCTTTATTTTATTAAAAAAAAAATGCACATGAAAACTTATGAACAAACAGTGAACGTTGAATTTTATTTTATTTTATAACTATTTTATTTAAAACTTTGTAGCTACTCTTAATTTAGCCAAAAATAAAAAAAACTTATAACTAGGTATAGCTTACCGGTTATTACGGATTTTACTGTATGAAATATGTTCTCGCACAATAGAAATAAAGGTCCAACGCAAAATAACTAACACTTAACCCTAACATTAAATATTCAAAAAAAAAAAAAAAAAAAAAAAAAAAAAACGGAAATCTAAATCTTAATTTATTGAGTTGAATAGATATTACACTGTCTATTAAAATGCAATCTGCTTTTTTTTTTTTTTTTTTGGTTCTTATGTTCACTTCTTGTGTATGTAATGTATAATGTATATGCCATATGTTTGTATAATTTCCTTTTTGTTTTGTTGGGGATGTCTCTCGGAGCACCTCTCTTAGGCGATGTAGCACCGTACAAAAAAAAACAACACTTCTGACCCACCAGGTTTAATTGGGGTGTGTAAGAGGTTATTTTTCCCCTTAATAAAAAAAATAAAAAAACGACCCCCCTAAGAAAATCTTAGAGTAGCCAAATGGAAGTAGATCACGTCTAAATGATCTTTTCAGTAATTCTACAGTCTTTATATGCAAAATTGTAAGAGCTTTTTAGAAGTTTATTCAATACATTGTGAAAGCTTTTATTAACTGTATACAGTGTGTGAACAAAAATGTAGTCACTTAAAATAAAAATAAAAATATATAATTCATAGGCAATTAAAAATAAAAGTACAAATTCATGGCAAAATGAAAACGATAAACAAAATGTTTCAGGGTACTGAGGGTACTGATGTCGGAATCGTTTTTAAGGCATGGGCGTAATGGCGGATGCAGTTAGATAATTTTTTTTTCTTTCAAAAAAAAAAGAAAACTCGAGAACTCGACATACTCGTACCCCGTATGTCGTATCGAAAAAATATCCGAATATCTCGCGTTTATCCAAAGTAAATTCGAAAGAACCTTTTTTTTTTTTTTTTTTAAACAACAAAAAAATTAATATATGCTAATTATGTTACCTTTCGACTCAACCGACCTTGCGCGCCGATGTCTCTAACCAAAAAATAACTAGAATCAAGTTCTGTGGTTGGTTGCAAAGGGAAAGATTAGTAGGGCCAATTGAATTATTAGGAGGGGAAGATGTGTTTAAAATAAAGGGTCAATTCATTGGGTTTGGAACAGTGATACAAATATTTTTTGTTTAAAAGGATGACGCTACACCTTATTGCTTTATTTGCGCTAATCGTTTTCACGAATGTTCAATTCAAGCCATTTTGGAAGAGTTTTGTGTTTATTTTTAAAAAAACTAAATTGCGAGAATATTATTCTTCTACGCTATATCAACGTAAACCTTTTGTCTGATTCAAATAATGTAGATACTTACTTGACAATGTTATCCTCTTTTGGTTCGGACTCATTAATATCACAGCCCACGCGTATTTTTCGAGCATATTTTTGTAGGACTTCAAAGGAAAAATTTTGTCTGCTATCCAACTCAAGCCTATGTATTAAAATTAACTGAATACAAGTTTATTTCTTGTTGAGGTTTTGTAAGACTCTGGTTTTATTTTTATCAGTATCAGAAAACAGTATTGGTGTTAACAAAAAAGTAAACAGCCTTGGATGACTATCTCACTCTTAGAAAAAAAAGCTCTGTAAAAAAATTCTGATGCATGCTAATAACAATAGACTTAAAAAATACTATGACAAACTATGCTATGACAAACTATGCTAAGAACTGAAATATGAAATTCCTCCTTGCAGATATACCTACAATTGGTTTGATAATTTTCAACCGACGGGTTGCTTACGATATTTTAAATAAAAATAAATCGAAGATTGACATAGTTCTAAGTAATAATAATACACTTGTTTCTGAGTCCTTCGAAGTTGCTTCTTTCTTGTTTTTTTCAAATATCTGGTTTACTAAAACGGTAATGTAACTATTACCAAGGATGACCGACGAAACGAAAGTTTTTTCTTTACATCCTTGTAAGCCCAAAAAACTATAATTTCACTCAAGCAATCGAATTCCTCGTGCTTCGATATGGTTTCTAATATACTGCCGAAGAATATTTCTTTTAACGTATTAGATGTACTTAGTTTTATCTATAATTTAAGTATTCAATCGGGAGTATTTCCTGATATTGCAGTTTCTAAACCACATCAATTTCTTTAGTGACTCTCAATTTGATTTAAAAAAGCTTTCGTCATGGTCGATCATAAACTGTTGCTTGCAAAATTGTTCAATTCTGGTTTCAGGAGATTTGTGCATAAGTGCTTTGTCTCATATCCAAGCAATCGAAAACAAAGGGTCAAAATCAAAAACTGTATGAGCTTTAACGAACATATTACTCTTGGTGTTTTACAAGGCTCGGTATTGGGCCTTTTATTTATTCAACCATTTAAAGGGAAAACAACTGCAATTGCTGACGATACTGCTCTTTCCTACTCAAATAAAAGTTATTTTAATTTGTATGCAGACTTAAATCATGGCTTAGAGCTAATACGTAGCTGGTTCGTCGTACATAAACTTTTAATAAGAAACAAAACCAGGTTTATGTTATTTAACTTAATCGGTTGTGTTTGTGAAGATATGCCACTCCAATATCACTCACTGGGATTTCCCAGATTTCGTTTAGAGAATTTACATACTGCTGACTTTCGAACTTTTTACGATTAAACAAACTGCCCCGATAACTGTTTCAATATTGACCGAGTTGACAATTTTAAGTTTAAATTCTTCTCTTAAGGTACCTTTATATATATATTTTTTTTGAAAATTCGGGGAACACATTTGCCAAGATTTCATGAAAACATTTAAAAATCGATGTACAGAAGAGAGTATTTGACATATTTAACTGTTAAATATCAAACTGTCACCTTGATTGCAATCGCCCCGAAGTACCCTTGGTGAGTGTGGGGATGAAGTTTAATCTCACTGAAAGGAGGCCTTTTAATTGTCCTCCGCGTCGTCTGTCTTACTATGAGAAGGAACAATAAATTGAATGTGAAACTTGACGACCTTATAAAACAGGGTGTGATTTGGCCTAGTGACTCGGAGTGTAATTCTCCTATATTGCTGGTACGGAAGAAAACTGGGGAAATAAGGTTTTGTGTAGATTATAGGACATTAAGCAAAATTACCCAGAAGGATAATTTTCCTATACCTCTGATAGATGACTTATTAGATCGGTTGGTAAAAAAGAAAGTGTTCATGACATTAGACCTAAAGAGTGCCTTTTTCCATGTTAAGATGTCTGAGGAGAGTATAAGATACACGCCGTTTGTAACCCCAATGGCCGTTTGGCCTAAGGAATGCGCCGTCTACGTTTCAGCGGCTTACCAACAAGGTATTCGAAGACATGATAAGAAATTCGGGGATAGACTGAGAACGTTTGAGCGTTTTCGAATATATTTGCAAGGTATCCATTTCAAGATAGTGACGCACTGCAACTCGCTGTCCCTTACGTTAAACAAAAAGAGCATTAAAGCGCGTATTGCTCGGTGGGCCATGGAATTGCAAAACTACGATTTCTCTCTCTACGAGCATCGCTGCGGCGAGAGAATGCGGCACGTAGATGCACTCAGGAGAAGTACGAAGTCGAAGGTAAAAAAAAGAGCAGAGTCTATCAATTAGTCATGGTCGGGAGGAACAAATCAGGGGGTTGAGGAAAATGTTAGAAGAGAGAGAAGATGCTTTTTACGAGGTGCGTAATGGGTTGGTGTATCGGAAAGTGAAGGACGGCATGATTTTCTATGTGCCTGAGAAAATGGAGCATAGTGTTTTACACAAATACATACCATGACAAAATGGAACATGTGGGCATTGATAAGATGATTGACTCTATTCAGAAGACATACTGGTTCCCCGTATGAGACTCAAAGTGAAGGGTCATTTGGAGAGTTGCTTAACGTGCGTTGCATATTCTCCAAAGCATGGAAAAAACAATGTTCCATTCGACACGTTATATATCGATCATTTTGGCCCGATAGGATTGAAGAGACTTAAGAAGAACTATGTATTCCTAGTGGTGGATGCGTTCACCAAGTACGTTAAATTATACACCACTCAAAGCACGGGAGCGCGGGAGGTTCTAGGGCTCTTGAGGAAGTATTTCGTTTCATACAGTCGTCCAAAAAACATAGTATCGGATAGGAGAAGTGCTTTTACGGGGTATGAGTTTAAAGATTTTATGGAGGATAATTGTATAAGACATATAAAGATAGCTACAGGGTCGCCTCAAGCCAATGGACAGGTAGAGCGAATAAATAGGAGCCTGGGACCCATGATAGCGAAACCGGTGAGCCACGATCTAAACAGGAGTTTAGAGAACATGTTGTTGGATATAGAGTTTGCTATAAATAATAAGGTGCAAACAAGCGTGGGGTAGGCCCAAGTGAATTTATATTCAGTGTGAGACAGAGGGGTAGGATAATCGATCGTCTAAAAAAAAATTTGGAAGAAATAGTCAGGTTAAGGGAGGAACCGGATTTAAAGGTAATGAGAGCAGGAGCTGTTCGAAAGCCGGGTGCCTCAAGAAAATTGATACCGAAGTTTAAGGGGCCATAAAGGGTTAACGGAATGTTAGGAAGCGGGAGATACGAACTGACGGACGTAGAGGACTTTCAAATTAGTCAGACGCCGTATAAGGGCACTTGGGAGGCAGCGAATATGAGACCGTATGTAAGAAAAAGAATTTGTCGAACCCGAGCCAAAATTAAGGAGTGCAATCGGTGCGAATGCAAGTCAGGATGGTCGAATTGTAGTAAGTTAAAAGAAAAAATTGCATGTATATACATAAATTGGTAGCACTGACCAATGAATAAAAATTGTAAAGTGTTAACACTATATGAGAGCCTGTCAGTAGACAGGGAGCAGTTGTAATTTAGCTTTAGAGTGGAACGGATCGTAAATCGAATTAAATGAACCCTCAAATTACAACTTGTATATTTATATACTTATATGTGGAAAATAAAGTACTGATTGTTTCACAATTTATAGTAACTTAATGTAGTGAATTATTTTATTAAACTGAATATCTAAGTTAAGTATTTTTAAATTTGATAGGCTAAGTAAGCTTTTATTCAATAGGTACCTTTAAAGGTTATGTAAAGGTTTAGATTTTAAGATCATTTTTAATTTAAATGTTAGATAGCGTAAGTATTTGTAATTTCAGGAAATGTAAGCATATTGTAAGACTTATCAACATATAGTCAACAAAAAGGAAATCAACTGTCATGTACTCACTTTTATAATGAAGATCCATTCGTTGAAATTTGTACACAAAGTTTAGCATGCGGATGTAATTTTGATGGCAATATGTATTATGTGTATATGTATGTATGTAATAATCACTTTTCTCTGACTTTAACAACTACATGTCAATGTAATTTAAATTGATTTTTAAAAATTAAGAAAAAAATCTACTTGCATATAAAAAACAAATTTAATTGATACACAAATTTTATTTTAACACTATTCTGATCAAAAACACTAGCAAATATATATATATTAGAGTAGACGACTAAGTTTATTGAAGAACACTGGCTGAGTCTGCGGTCAACTGTGCTTAGACTGCACTGTGTAGTATTTTAAGGGTGAGTTTGTTTGCGTGGAACGTGTCACTTTAGAGAATCTGTGTGTGCTTGAAAGGAAGAGTTGTTCCTGGATAGCCGACGCGATCAGATGCTCCACAGAAAAAGTGAAATTTATTAACGATTTAAAATAATTTCCCTATCATATATATCTTTTTTTTGCATGGGCAGCCAGAACCTTTCAGGTGTATTATGAACGTCTTACAACTCGTAAAAAAAAAACATGTTCAACTTAGTACAAAGGGAGGTTTCCTCCAAAGGTTTATTTTATCTGTGAAATTGTTCAGATAATTTATACACATTTGTTTCTTGGTAATCAAAAATTCTTACCCATTGATGTTTCCTCTTTTCTTCAAAAGCCCGCCCAATGAGCGGAATAATTAAACCCTCACTGGTATTAAGTTAGTTAATGGTTATAGTTTCTGACTGCACCACAATAAAGAAGACGAGCAATGCAGAAGAAATCTAGAGAATAAGAAAAATAAATAAAAAACGCGCTAAACTAGATAATAACCACAATGTGAAATGTGGTTCTCAGATGGGTAAAACATGGAATGTTCGATGGAAATGTGAAACAAGATAACGAAATAAAAAGAGCGCATTGGATGTTGAATTCCCTTAAATACCTTCGGTAAACAGCAGAAGTTTAGCCAACTGTAATTGGTATAAAAAATGTTTAAGCCGACTGTTCATTTTTGGAAACACATTAGTAAATATTTTCGTAAGTTAGACATGTGGCCACACCATGTAAGCCACAGTTACGACCAACATTTGGAAGAAATAATTTTCAAAAAATAAATGTAAAGAATGGTTGTATGATAGTAAAGGTTACCCGATAAAATGAAATTTGTTGATAGTTTTTTATTTTTGAAAAAAAGTACCTCTAAAAGTATTATCCTTTAGTTCGTCGAGTGCAGCAAGCTATAACTGTGAGGTACTTAGGCTCCACTTTTTCCTCTGCTAATAACGCCTTGTCAAAAATCATACAAAGAATTACATTTGCCAAACGCTATATCTTTGACTTAAGAAGGCAATTTAGTAATAAGGCGTTGTTCAGAACTACTAAAGAAATTCTATATTAGATAATTATCATCCCAATACTGTTCTATTGCGTGGAAATATGAACGTTACCAAAGGTGGATGAAGACAAAGTTCTGATGTATCTTGGCGTTCTTATTTAGCCATAAACCGGGCTAACTGAATTTTATTGAATAAGATTATTTGCATCCCGGATTTAAGCTCCATCTTATTAAGTAAGAAAGTAGGTAACATAGTTGAGTAAGGCTTAGTATGGCTTGGCTGTCGTTATAAATGCAGATAATGTCAATTTAATTTATGATTAATTTCAATTACCATGTCTCTGCTTAAAACACATACGCAAGTTTACGCAAATCTGAGGTGGTCGTCCTTCGTAAAGATTCCAGCACTCCATCTTTGGTCGGTCTTGACGTTATTTGTATAGATTTTACATATTCCTCTCAGAATTCAGATTCTTGGCCAGATGAATACAAACAATTTTTTTTTCCATGTTTTCATAGTAGCCGAATCCCTATGGTGCGCACTCATTCTGCGCTTGAATTGTTTCTAGCGTGAGTTATTCCTCACAGTTTTTTTGCCCAAAAGTTTGATTGATTGATTCATTTATTAATTAAAGATCTAAAAATAAAACAAATTTAATTGCAATAGGGACATTGTCGAAAATTACAATCTATTGTAGTTGTGAAGGTTTCCTGAAAATATGAATGTTTTTCTCCTCTTTGTTGCTGTTTTAAAATTATATGATTGAGCTTCTTGAACGTTTACTAAATTATTTTGAAGATAACTAGGTAAATGATTATGTCTTATAATACATTAAATTAGGATTTTTATAATTAAACGCAGTTTAACATTTAGCCCTAATAATATTTCCAACATACAGGAAGTATGTACTTTAATATTTGTATTTTATTTTTTGATTGATTATTGCAAATGTTGAAAATTGTTCCACAGTAGTCAAAATGTGGTAAAACAATATAGCTGATAATCATTTACAAAGCTAAGTCTTTTTATTATTCGGAAATGAAATAATTTTAATAGTTAAAATACACATTTTCTTTAGAGTTAAAAATCAACAATTTAGTTTTAGAGGTATGTAGTTTTAATTTGTTCACACACAGCCATACTACTGCGTTCCTTATATATAACAAAGTATTGTCAGCATATAATATAATTTTACACCACCATGACTTCACGACGACTTCCTGTACTCTAGGAAAATTTTCCATCCATTTGTAATAGTTTAATAAATTATGTTAAAGGCTGTCTGGGCTTGTATTAATAAATAGAGAATGAATTTGCAGAAAGGTCTTGTGCACATTATGTTAAAAGCTTCAGCAGAAAGAAAGTAAGAACCATTAATCTGAGGTTGTTGTTGAGTGAAAGTCATCTCTTCCGATTTCTCTTCACCGGGAGTTTGATGTGTAGAACAGTGATAGGTTAGCAATGAAGATTCTCCTCAGAAATAACAGCAGCAGACCTTGTTTCGCTGTCTTTAGCCCTATCCAACTTGGAGCCACATAAGAGCGCAATAATATGTATACGCAATAGCCCAGTACGTCATTACAGTCTCTATCTACGATGGGTTATATTGCATATTTTATTCATATAGTGAATAAATAATATGGATGAAATTTTATAAGGTTTTCGACACCCTTCTGTATTGCCTTTTAAGATTAAGATTAAGATTAAGATTAAGATTCCTCCTCTACAGCAAAGTTGAGAGTTCACATTTGGTTTTAAATTCAAATGCCTACGTCTATAAACGTAATAGGTCTACATGAATACTTCTGATAGAGTTTTGAAGCTACCTAGCATTTCAATTAGACCATTACTTACTCTTTTTTTTGTAACAAAGGTTAGTTAGATGTAAATCTTATTTTGACCTCGTCAGTCGATACAATGAAGTCGTAGAGGTGGTTGTTTTTTACACTGAACTTCCTTTTAAGGTGACCAATGATAGATAGTTTTTTTTATTGTTATCTTTCATCAGCTGTCAAAGTTACTAATGTCATCCAGCTGTCAAAATATTCAGTATAGCTTGCCAAACGTGCAAAAATTATAAAATATGATTGAAATTCCGGTTTAGCTGTAAATACACAACGTGAATTTTTCCGAAAGGTCGGTTTTCAGTGAGGTCAGTGGGCAAAATTTTGAGTGTGAGCACACTCTTTTGGATTTTAAGCCAAACCAGACAGAGACTGATGCGAAATCAATTAAATTTGATTCTCGCCCACAACTCTTGTAAGTCCTCAAAATTCCCAAATGTGGTAGATCCCCGGAAAACGAGGACATACGTTTGTCCTCGGATATTATTGTATTAAAAAAATATAATGCTAACATGAATAAAAAAAGGTGTACCTAAGCGCTCCAGAACTAACTACTGGAGTGCCCTTTAATGTCAACCGGACAGTGACACAGATGATATGGATGAAGTGATCTCACTTGTACAAAAAGTGTTTATTCCGCCCAATTAAACTTGTGAAAAAATCTAGCGATTGTGTTCACACCACAATGAAAACATCAAATATTTCCGACTACCGCGTTAAAAAAATATCGATTGGTATTAGGATCGTATGTGAATCTATTGATTCTTTCAACACTGTAGTGTGCAGATTGAAGCAAGAAAACTCACAATTCTTGACACTTGACCTAAAGGGTACTAGTGCATTCAAAATCATACTTTATGACATGGATGATATGGACAGTGAATTACTTTAAAAATGAGCTTGTGAAACTTGGTTTGAAGTGCACTGATTTAAAAAAAATTAAAAAAAAACCTATTAACACTACAGTGATACTATTTACATTGTGTCTTTAGAATTTAGTTCCCTTAAATTGGCCGACTTAAAAATTCGTTGTCGTTCCATTTTCCATACGAAAATCAATTGGAGTTAACAAAGAAAATTAAAAGGTAAGCCCACCCAATGCCGCAACTACCAAATGTTCGGAGAGGAACTGTAACATAAAAACATATTGTGCTGTATGCGCCGGTCTACATAAGATTGCGGAGTGTGACAATGCAGCTTCACTGAGATGCGCTAATCGTAAAGGTGCTCACAAATCCACCGATCAAACGTGTCTTAGCAGAACCAAATACTTAGAGTTGAAAGAGAAATCTACAAAGCTTGAAAGCTCTTCTCGACCCAAAGCTTCTCATACACCACGTGTTTCTGCAATAATCGCTTGCACACAGGTTTCATTTACTTCAAATAATGATTTTCCTGCACTGCCGCAGCCACGTCAACAACTCTCCCCTGGTAGTGAAATACGGTCGAACTCCCAACCCCAATCAACAAATATATGGGAGACTTACACAAATGGAAATATATACAGCAACATCTCTGGCAACATACCTAGCAACAACTCCAGCAACACCTTTGACAACATGCCTGATAACAGTTCTAACACATTGTTCACAGCAGAAGAGAATAATACCTTAGGTATGAAAATGATTTTAAAGTTTGCTGGTTGCAAAACCAAAATAGGCCAATTTAAAGTTATCGCACATTTAGCTACTAAGTTTTTATACCATAATGTTAAATAATATGGTAGATAGAAACCTAGAAATAATAACTTGTAATGCGAGACTTATTCGCGGCAATATTATTGAGTTTAACTATTTCTTAAACAGTAGTAAAATTGATATTGCTTTGGTTGCTGAGACCATGTTTTACAATGATTTGAATTTTAATTTATCTACACCTAACTATAAATGCTATCGGAATGATAGAATG
Source organism: Volucella inanis (assembly GCA_907269105.1). Lineage (NCBI taxonomy): Eukaryota > Metazoa > Arthropoda > Insecta > Diptera > Syrphidae > Volucella > Volucella inanis. Next base: position 101,956,937 of record OU026157.1, on the reverse strand, counting down.
TACAGAGAAGGTGGATGGGTTGCAATATTAATTAATAGATTAATTCAACATTCGCCTTTACCTGTGTTAAGAACGCGTTATGTAGATAATATAGGCATTGAACTTAATTTAAACAATCAGGGAATTATAAAGGTGTTTTGTATATATTTTACCGGATGGAGCGCTTCTCAAGACAAAAAAATCGCCGTGAGAAACGACTTTCATAGATTATTTGCTATGAATGGTCAGGTTCTGGTTGGAGGTGACTTGACTGACAATTGCAAGCATAGGGATCGGGGTTGTGTAAAAGCTAACCCATGGGATAAAATATTGTCAAGTCTATGAGTAACCTTGCCAGTGACTGATGTGTTTCCCCCTAGTCCCACCTACTCCTCGTGTGGTTCACGTGGTGATCCGTCTGTGCTTGATTTGTTCGTTACTAATACTCCTAACCTAATAACCCAACCAATTGGTGCAAACGTACTTAGTTCCGATCGTAGGCCTGTTTTTTTTTTAAGCTTCGTAGGCCAGGGGTAAAATGAGCGCAATACATAGAGGATTTGAAAAATGCAAACTGGTCACGTTTTCGTTCAGAAATTAATGATAGGTTCCGAATTGATCGACAAACTTAGAAAGTGTTTGTACTAAAGGAACTATTGACACCGTTTTAAATCAGCTTTCGTTGATCATATTGAATGCTGTGAAAAACAGTGTGCCTAAAAAACTGATAGATGAAATTAACATAAAGCTTCCTCCTTACATTTTGGAGCTTAAAAAATTAAGGAACCGATACCGGAAAAATTTGCAGAGATATTGGGATCCCTTTTACAAATATGAGGTATTAAATCTCAACAAACTTATATCCTCAAATATACTGCACGTTCGCAATAAAGACTGGAATAATAACTTAAGTCACTAGAAAAAAATGCCAGACGTTTCTGAAACATAGTTAAGGTAATATAAAAATTAAAAAAAACAATTGCCATTTCTAAAAAACTCAAATAACATATATTTTTCGGATGTTTAAAAAGAAAATGCTCTTGCTTCGAGCTTTGTAAAAAACCATAACCTAGCAACAAATTTAGGTGATATATATTAGAAACCGAAAATATTGTAAATACCACAGTACAACGATTTTTTTCTGAAAGAGTCTCCCAAAGTACTTCAGTAGGTTTTGTTTCACACGAAGATGTTCAATGTATAGTTAAAGATCTAAAAATAAGAAAAACAGGCGGCAATGACTATTAAAAACATATATATCAAAAATTTTCCCAAGTCCGGAATAAAATATCTAGCATTCCTTAGTAATGCTTGTTCAAAAATGGAGTATTTTTCTGACGCTTGGACGTTAGCCAAAATTGTTCCGATGTTCAAAGCCGGCAAGCAAAATATTGGAAAAAGTTCTGAAATATCAAATTCTCAAGCATATATGTGATAATAAAATATTTATTAACGAACAATTTGGTTTTAGGCAACATCATAACACCTCGTATCAAATTCTTAGAATCTGTAAATATGTGAAAGCAAATCGCTCCGTAGGTAAATTCACTGGATTGGTGCTATAAGACGTTGAAAAGGCCTTCGAAACTGTGACACAACGGTCTGATATACGTGTGACTGAAAAGTCCGTGGCATTTTATATTAAAACACAAAATTTTTGCAAAATTCAACAAAATTCGCCTTCGATGGCGATACACTGATTGAAACGATTTTTCAATCTTTCGATACCAGTTTTGTAGTATGATTTCGGTTTAGCCTCAAAATAGGCCTCTGTTTCGGCGATTACTTCTTCATCGGTCTTAAATATCTTTCCGGCGAGCAATCTTTTGAGGTCTGCGAACAGGAAATAGTCGCTGGGGGCCATATCTGGAGAATACGGTGGGTGGGGAAGCAATTCGTAGCCGAATTCATTCAATTTTGCCACCGTTTGCCACTTGTGACGCGGTACATTGTCTTGATGAAACAGCACTTTCTTTTTCTTCAAATGCGGCCGTTTTTCTCTGATTTCGTCCTTCAACTCCAACAACGCAACCCTTTTGGAGATAGTCGATAAAAATTATTCCATGTGTATCCCAAAATACGAATGGCATAAACTTGCCAGCCGACTGTTGAGTTTTTGGTCGATTTGGACGAGGTTCGTCGCCTGCTCGCCACTCAACTGACTGCCGACTTGAGTCTGGTGTAAGGTGTTGGAGCCAAGTTTTATACATTGTCACATACCGATGCAAAAATTCGGCTTTATTGCGGTTGAACAGCTTTAAACTCTCCTCTGAATCATCAACACGTTGTTGTTTTTGGTCGACTGTGAGCAAACGCGGCACCCATTTTGAACAGAGCTTTCGCATGTCCAAATATTAGTGTATGATATATCTAACACGCTCTTTTGATATCTTCAGAGCCTCAGCTATCTCGATCAACTTCACTTTACGGTCATTCGTAATCATTTTGTGGACTATTTTGATGTTTTCATCTGAAACAGCCTCTTTTGGACGTCCACTGCGTGCATCATCTTCGGTCCTTGTATGACCACTTTTAAATTTTTCAATCCACTTGCGAATGGTTCGTTCGGCTAGTGCAGAGTCCCGGTAACACTTATCAAGCCATTTCTTTGCATCGGCTGCATTTTTTCAAATCAAAAAGCAATGATAAATCAACACACGAAATTGCTTTGAATCCATTTTTTTCACAATAACAAAAGTTCATTCACTCACAAAGCTATATCTCGAGAACTAATCGTCCGACAGCTGTCAAATTTATACACGTATCTTTTGAAGGTTGGTACTAACTAAAAATAGTATGGATTTAATTCATCTTAGAAACGGCACGGATGCCATGTATTATTTAAAATGATAAATTTTAACTTTCCGTCATATATTTGTGGAATAGTAAAAAGCTTTTTATCTGGTCGTTGTTTTAAAGTTCATGTTAACTGTGGTGTCTCAAATTTAATATTGTTCGATCCTGGTGTTCCCCAAGGTTAAGTCCTAGTACCTGTTCTATATAGCCTCTACTTTCCTTTACTTGGTCAATTGTGAAGCAGCAATTTTTGCTGATAATACAGCAATATATCCTTCGCATGAGCTCGCTTCCAATATTGAAAGAAGCCTCAAAAATTTTTTACCAGAAAAAGAAAGTGTTACCTTTTACCTTATACTCAATTACAAGTTAATGGAGTAAACATTCTTTGGGTGACCAGTGTTAGATATTTAGCGATTCATCTAGATACAAAACTTAAATTTAAGGAACACATAAACAGAAAAGTAACGAAAATAGGTATTGCCATCAAAATGTTATATCCATTCATAAATAGAAAATCACCTCTTAATAATCTATAAAGTAATTTTTCAAGCGATTCTGTTATATGGTAGCCAAGTCTGGGGCGATTGTGCAAAATGCCACATAAAAAACTACAAATATGTCAAAAAAAAGTTTTAAAAATGGTGCTTAAATTATCCTGGCATCATTCTATTCTAGATCTGCATATTTAAGCCAATGTTGAACTGATTTATGAAGGAATTAGTGAACTATAATCTAAATTTTAGAACGATGTAGTTTTGCTGATAACCCTCTCATAAATGAATTATGCGCTAATTAAATACTTATTCATTTAGTTTGTTTTTATTTGCTTATTAATTTGTTTAATTTGTTTAATTTATTGAATTTATATGTATATTTATTTATTTATTTGCCTAATTAAATTTATTTATTTATTAATTTGTTTAATTTGTTTAATTTATTTATTTATTTATTTGCTTAATTATTTATTTAATTTTTTACATATAATTTCATGTTAATGTGTTTTGTTTTTAATATTTTTTTTCTCTTTGTAGTCGTGTTTCCTTCTAAAATTTTTATTTTTGTTAAAAAATTTTTTTATTTTTGATAAAAATTACAATAATTCAGTGGAAAGGTAGTATATCAAATCCCTTTATTGTAAAATGTGCGGTAACAAGCCAAATTTAAACTATTATACGTAAAATAAATCTATCTATCTATCTAAAACCCAGAAAGGTCGATTTTGAGCCAATCAACTGAATTAAGCATCGCCAGAGAGTCGACTTGGTTTATTTTGGCTAACAAATCATTTTCACAGACATGGCACATTTTTACCTCAGCGGCTATGTCAAAAAGCAAAATTGCCCATATCGGAGGGAACACAATCCACAAATGTTCGGTCAAGCGTCAATGAATCCACAAAGATTGACTGTTTGGTGTAGTCTATGGCATAGCGGCATCATTAGACCGTCAATGGTCTTAGGTATACAGCGATAGAGCGCTACATACCATACAAGCGACGTAACACTCGAAGTTGTGAAGGAGAAATTCGGCGAGTGGGTCATCTCACGACGAGTGTTTTGAGCAATTTGACACCGATTATTTTCTCTGGGAGTATGTCAGGTCCTTAGCATACGCTAACAAGCCAACTAATTTAGATAAGCTCGAGGCCAACATTCGATACACTATTGCCGGATAAACGATGCTCATATTGGATCGAGTCATCAATAATTTGACCGACTGCTTGAAGCACTGCCAGCGAAACCGATTTGGCCATTTGATTGATGTGCTATTCCACACGAAATGGCATAAACGTAGCTCCAAAAGTTCTTATTTGGTCACCCAGTTTTCTCAACATTAGAAACGCCGCACATGCAAAGTCACATTTCTATGAAATCACAAAACACCCAGAGCTTGGCTTCTAGTTGCCATCCAATGAACTATAGGGGAAATAGAATCATGTACATTTGAGATTTTTCTCGCCTCAGCAAACAATTATAAATTACAAAAACACTAGCGCTAGCCAGCAAAATTTGAATTATAACTGTAAATCATTATTCATTATTCAATCATTTCGTACCTGGTACAGAAGGTATCAAGTACTGAACGTGATCCCAGAGGAAAAATTGCATCGCAATCCATTGCTGAACTGTGAGGTTTTCGATCCGCCATCTCTTTTATCTTGATTTGTTTGCACTCAGACAGTTATCGTTGCCAGCTTTTCAATTTCGGAGGATCAGAGAGGAGACAACAGCCTGATTTTAGTCAAACTGCTTCCCCTTCTCTCAGCGGGGTTCCGCAATTTTCTTTTGAAAAAAAAAATTTTTTCGTGACATCTTAATTTCTATCCGCCCAAACTGCAGCCTTGTTTAACTTGCTGCATCGGTTCCATTTGAATCTTGAGCATGATGAAAGCTGCCATACAGGCTTTTTTATACGATTTATTTCCTTCCATCTACCGGTATTACAACTTTATTTTCTATAATATTGCTCCAATTTTATCCGGAGATCGGTCGTTGATTTATCAATAACGAGCTATACTCCTCTTGGATCAGTTTACAAAAGTGAAAATGGTCCAACTTTGACTACGAACGATTAATTGGTTTTAGTTGCTACGATTTCCATCGAGCAACTCTTCATATTGCCGCTATTTAGGAATATTCCTTTCAGTTCTTACGCCTTCGATTGCATCTGAGCTATACGTCTAAATCACATATTTTCTCCGACTAATAGCATGTGCCTCTTCAGAGTGCGCATTATCTGGGGCTCACTTAACCTTTTCGGTTTCCTGAAGTCAAGCCATCAAAAGCAGCGCTCTGATCTGCGATTTGTCTATTTTGGTGGAGTTGAGAATACGCCACTCTTCGCAATGTTCAGTTCATCTAATACATGGTAGGAATATCTTAAAACTCCTAAGCATTACTTAATTTGGCTAGGTTTCCGTTAAGTTTGTTGGTTTGGACTGTATCTGTAAAAAAGTCCCAGGTATTTGGGACTTAGTTTGATGTCTCACAATGGATCTTTTCAGAATCTTAAGATCTATGATTCTCAATCCGTATCGTCGCAATTAGCTCAGAACAGAAGAGAACTTGAGAGCATACAACCTCCCCGGTTTACTTCTGTAAACCTAGGTTTGCTTGTTGCCGGTAACTAAGATGGACAGGTTAGTGATTATAATATGAATCCTTGTATCTTTTTTATGTTCATGTGCTCTAATGCACTAAGCATACATCTGATATGTATTATGAGACTCCGAAACGAATCCCATAAATAGTATTTTCCACTCTATAAGTTCCGAGTACATCTCGAAGGAGTGTGTAGAAACTCCGGTATATGATGCACTCTTGACCCCATTTCCCAAAGACAACATACAACTTCTGGTACGTATAAAAATGAGTATATGAAAATCCCATTAAACTTTTCTGCTACAAGCCTCATAAAATTAAAAATACCATTTGCATGGTAGCACACAAGATACCGATACCTAGTACCGTTTGCCTCTACGTACTCTCCTTTGGTAAACTTTAAACCTTTTCTCCGGCATGCCATGGCAATGACAGTTCTTGTCGGTGCTACAAATCTGTCCCATATTCATATTCAAATTTAATTTTCAACTTGAATTACTTTACTTTTTACTAACCATGAAATTGATCCCGACGAAGATTGCCATTACTATTGCCGTTGCCGATGCTATTACCATTACCATTACCAATCGGGGTATCAGGAAAATAAGTTTTGCATTTAAATTACATTTCGTCCTGGTTGAGCTGCAACGCAGCAGGACATAAATTCCGAAAGGTCTCGAACAAAAAGAACTTCCAACACACACTGAAACATTGTTTCTTGTCGAGAAAGGGATACAGATACACCACCACCGTACACCGTGTCGAATTGATTCTTAAGCCGTTTTTAACTTCTTTACCACTAACAAGGGCGAGTTTTGAAATGGAATATTTCCAATAGCAACCATAACCATTATCAAAAATATTTACCAATAATAATTTTTATTCTCGAACGAATCGTTCTGCCTTCGAAAAAAAGGAAAAGTATTTGGATTAAAAATGTCTAAGTACCATAACAACCATCTTTAAGAAAAAGTTTTTCAACTTACGAGTACCCCTCTTATATAGTTGGTCGGTCGGCTTATGTGCAAATACTTTGTTTACGGATGAAAACAGTTTTTCTCTGATTTTTCTTAAAGGGGGAAGGGAAATTCAAAATTGCATTGGTACGTATAGTGAAATTTTGAAGTAGGACAAATGGCAACGGGAACCGTATTTAATGATGTAACTTAAATTGAGCCGGAGCTGGATGCGGATGAGAGATTTTGCAAATGCAAAGGATTCTACAACATGAACATTTCTAGAACATCAAACAAATTCTTGGGATTTTTTGTTTTCTTTCGAAACAGAGTATTCTGATAAGCACGAGTAACGAAATTTCTCAGTTTTCTATAGAGAGGTGACTAATTGCGCTTACTTTTTGTAGGTGGCATCTCGATCCTTCAAACGGTATTTCAATATTAATTTTTAAGGGGCAATAGGGTTTGGTTGAGCGAAGCGTTATTGTCTATTCTATCTTTGTCAACTAAGTATAGCATTTACACAGGAGAGCGTACCGATCCGCTCCTATTCGATTAGTCACTTATGTTCCGAGATCTCACTTACCGTGGGATTAAAATAAAACAGCTCTAGAGCGATCACGACGTACACGTCGTTGGTGAGCTCCCTGTCTCTAGCACCGCGTATTACTGGGTTACTTTCTTTTGGGAATTTGCTCGGTGATTGATCGGGACGTTGATGACTGTCCTATAATTTGGATTGAGGCAGCAGCGCAACAATCAAGTTTTTTGAGTAATGCTTGCCTACCTCCCAGTGGTTCCTTCATCATGCAGTTAATTCTTATTTATGCAGCCATTTTAGCCAGTGCGTGCTTGACCAGTAGCATAGCACTGACCTACGCTGCCATAGGGCCCTATCTGAAATAGATGACGAGCCAGCTAATACGCTCGGATAGTAACGGATTGCCTGTTGACGATTCTGGCAAATGATTAAAGGACAACGATCTTCGGATCTGTACGTGTCGAAGTGTTCGACAGTGTAAAGACGAAAAAATAGAGGAAATCACTGACTGCTACAAGGCAGACACAATTAAAAAAATGTGGTAGGAATGATCGAACAAAAGAAGATGAAAAATGTTCAAAAAGTAACTTAAAAGTGACTTTTGAAATTTCACGGGCAAAGTACATTTGATTATTGAGTTTTTTTTTACTGTGGTACATATGTCTCGAACATTTGCTCACAGTTTCAAGTATATAGCATACTTAGTTTGTTTTTGACAAATTGAGAGGTTTCACGTGTTTTGGTGTGCTCGGCGATTTTCAATTATTGTAAGAAATGGAGCAAAGAAATTGCATCAAATTTTGTGTAAAAAATTGAATCTGCTCTAATTAAAAAAAAAAAATGTTTACAAATGATACAAGCTATTTTAAGATGGTCATGAAGATGCCAATGAAGAACCTCTCTCTGGACGCGCCAGCACATCAGCAGAGACGATAATGTCGAAGCTGTGAAGTAAATTGTTTTGGAAAGTCGTCGAATTACCATAAGAGAAGTTACTGAGGATGTTGTCATATCGGTCGGCTCGTGTCGTGCAATTTTTTCGGATGTTTTAGGCATGAGACGTTGTTAGCAATGTTTGTTCTGAAACTTCTTAATTTTGAATAGAAGAACCATCGCATGAGCATCGCTCAGGAGGTTTTGAATGACGTCAATGATGATCCTGATTTGCTAAAAGGGGTCATTACTGGTGACGAATCATGGGTATGTGGTTATGGTATTGAAATCAAAGCCCAATTTGAAACGATTGAGGAAATAAAGACGGCATCGTTGGAAAAGTTCAAAGCTATACCAAAAAGTGCGTATGAGAAGTGCTCCGAGAATGAGAAAAAGCGTTGGCACAAGTGTATTATATCTGAGGGGCACAGCTTTGATTAATATTGATGAATAAATAAATATTTTTTTTTATAGAAACATAAAGTCACCTTACACACCTTGTACGAGTAAACTATGGAGAGTGTTACAGACAAACAGCAGTCGCACAGTTTATTCGTATGCTGATTGGCCATAAGGGGGAGACTAAGGGAATAACTGGTGATGTTATTTTCAATATATTTTATGTTTTATTCAATTTTGTTAGTCCACTAGTCTTTAGGGTCGATGTTCATTTTGCCAGTAATTAACGTTAGAGATTTAGTTATGTCATTATAATGTTGGTTACTTGATTGCATTTATCATTAACATTTCTTTGCCTGTCAATTTGTTCAATAGTACTATGACTGTTAGTAGTTGATGTTTGCAATTTCTCCTCAAATTCTTGGCGATCGTTGTCGTCCATTGTTTCATAAATGTATTTAAGACATGTTCCTATGAAATTAATAAGTCCCCTATTTATTTAAGTATTGTGGGGAATGAGTGTGTTTAATCGTATTCTGATGTTTAATTAATGTTGGCTAAAAGACAGTTATGCTGTCTTGATAAATAAGCTGTTCAAGTGTATCTAGTTGTTCTGAATAAAGGGTTGTATTGATGTTTTTATATAGAAAATTTTTAGATTTTAACAAGAATGTCTAGTTTCTAGGTTTTCATTGCCTTCTAATGTGTTAATATTAAATTTTTGCCATGATAAAGGAACTGCCACATGATTTGTTGTACCTGGTGTATAGATTATTTTCGGAGCATATTCTTCTATTAAGGCATGCCATCTTTTCATTTTTGCAATATGATTTTACATATACTGAACTTAGAAAATATTACGCCCCGCGCATTATTTCGCATGATTTGGTCAGAACATATAAAATAGGTTTTATGCTTTTAAACTAATCTTGATTGATGTTTTTGTTGCTTTGAATTTGACTATGGGCATCAAAAAAACTGCCAAGCTACAGGGATTATTGGTGTTCAGCTCCGGACATTTCAAAGTTCATGCCGTTGACAAAATTTAGTTGGCTCTTACACTACCTGCGCATGAATGGCAGTAACCTCATGCCTGCAAGAAATAGCCCAGATTACGACTAAGTTTACAAAATTGCACCATTGCTAGAGTCGTAAACCATAAAGTTTATTTCGGCAACTACTTCAATAGTTATCAGCTTCAAGTGGATTTACAAAGAAAAAAATTCTTGCCTGTGGGACGGTAAGCTCAAAAAGGAAGCATTTACCAAGCCTAAAAGAATCAGCGACACAAATATAAGTATATAGAATATAGAAATTTCTTGCCCAGAAGCTGTGAAAGATTTTAATGCAAACATGAATTTTGTTGATAAGTTTGGTCAATTAAAAAGCTATTACGAAAAATACAGGAAATCACTCAAATGTTCCAGTTTTGTTCCATTTTTTTGATTGCTGTATTTTCAATGCCTTTTTGGTGTATAAGGAACTACAATCTAATTCACACCCAGACCTAAAAGCTCTGACATTGAAGGGTTTTCGCCGTTCTGTCTATCATTTCACTATTATTCCATCCTAAATATATCTAGAAACAAAAAAAAGAGACATACCTATATTGTAATTTATATGAAAGTGCCCCTGAAAAAGTGAAAAATGTTAAATTGTTTAAAGTGATCTTATCTCTTAAAAATGAACTCCGCAAACGTAGCTTAAAATGTGTTAAAGTCAAAAAGATCATTAAAAAATATGAACACTGACTGACGCACTGTATGTTATTATATTTGAGAATGAAACACTTAAATTAGCCGATCTGAAAAAAAAAATCATCGATCTTTATTTTACATCCAGGTGAATAGGAGTTTTCAAAGTAAACTGAAAGGTAATCTAACTCAGTGTCACAACTGCCAGATGTTTGATTATGGTAGGAGAAACTGTTATTTTAAGACATGCTGCGCTAATTTTGCAGGTTCTCACAATACAGTTGAATGATAATGCTTCCACTAAGAAATGTGCAAACTGCTATGGAGACCATAGATCTACCGATTCTCAGTGTTCTTTGAGAGTGAAATACATCGAGATTAGAAATAAGACTCTTAACAGCAGATCATCTCCATCGATGTCAAATAAAGCTTTAACCACAACGGCTTCACCAAAAAGCTTCAATAAGTTAAAAGCTTTTATGCATCCTCCGTGTACGGCCCAAACAAGCGTGGCAATAAACCCTTTGCAAGACTACCCTTAGACTACCTCAGCACACACGCATGGTAAGAGAAGAGAATCAGTCTACTTTTCTTTCATCTACTCTATATTTTATTCGGTGAAGAATACACCTTTAGTCTGACATGATATAAATTCCAACGGCAGCGGTACTAAAAATATCACACTTTTTTTTTTAAGGAACTCTTTAGTAATTACAAATTTATCAAATTATACTAGTAAGATTGAACAGTCTTAGGTCATTGCACATTTAGCTACTACGATTAAATACTTATATTCTAATGGGAATTAATATTCTTAATACAAACTTAAGCAGGATGAATTGAAATGCTAAAGGAATTAATAGCAAAACATTAATTGTTTTAAATTTCATTTCGTTACTGAAACGGGACTCAAAATGAATGAAGACAACCTTTCAAATTCAGATTATGTAAGTTATCGTGTACATAAAACTAGCAGAAATGTTGGATGCGTTGCTATTCTAGTTCACAGGTCTATTTGGCACCCGTCTTTGCCTGTCGTTCGCACCCGATTTATGAAAAATGGGAGGATAAAACTGAATTGCACAAACGAGCTTAAAGGTTTTTACGCAGTTGCAAGGACAAAAAAAAAAGACATTTTCTTTATGATTTCTTTCTAAATAGGTATTTTGTTTTACAAAAACAAAAAGTATTGGTACATAGGCAATATCTATTTATAATGGAACTAATGATTCGTAAAAATATTGATCTGGTGTGCTCCTGCAGAAGATCTGCTGAGGGTCCTCCAAAAAAAAAAAACGTGTTCGGCGGTGATCACGATATCTTCGGTTAAGTTCATCTGAAAAGATTCTTTAAGTGGATAGATAAAACTAAGTTTTGATCGAAGGAATAATTAAAATTTAGATTTTTGACAAAATGGCGGCTTCGTAAAAAAAATTCTGAAAAATTGTTTGCAACGACCTCGTTGTGATCTGGTTTTAACAATATGGGATGTTTTTGGTGACATGGTAAGTTTGAATTCCCTAGTCTTCCGCCAACACGGATGACTCCTTCCTCATCTTTGACCGGGTTGAGTGCCTTGTTTCCCTTTGTTCCGTTTTGCTATTTTTTGTGTACATCTTCGTCGTTTCCAAGCATTCCGCGTTGTACCAAATGCACGATTCGAAGAAATGCTGCTTCCAATTCGGTGACTACAAGAACATCCTTGAACTGCTGAGTTTTAGCTGCTTTTCCCTTTTGAAAAACTCGCATACAGAATGCCACTACTCGAATCGCCCGAGCCAGTATATCCTGCCAACAACTCATCGATAAAACTTTCCTCCATGACTTGATGATGTACCATGTTTGGACGAGCTTGTTGTTGTCTCTAAGCACGACGGTTGCTTCGGAAATGATATATCCCAACCGTTGCCTTAAACTCCGGTCCTTTCCACCATAAAGTGTTACCGATGATCATCGATGGAAGCATTCCTTGTAACGCCATATCAGCTGGATTCAATTCCGTAGGAACGTGTCTCCAACTGCCTCCTTGTGTAAGTCTCTGAATCTGGGAGACTCTGTTGCCAATGAAAGTCTTCCATTTTGACTCGTGCTATTTCTTCTAATAATTTCGCCAAAAGGACTGCTCCACAGAGTTCTAACGATAGTAGCGAGATGGACTACAGTGGTGCTACCATTGTTTTTGAGCAGAGGAGGTGCATATGGACTGAGTTTGTGTTGTCTAGAGCCCTTAAATAGACTGCCGCTTCATATGCCATTTCACACGCGTCGCAGAATCCATGCAGCTCTATCCTGATATCTTTGGTGGTGTGAATCCAACGTGGTATCTCGATTTTATTGAGAGAGGCAAAATCATTGCGAAACATCAAAAATTCTCGTCTTTACTGTTCCGGTATTGATGTATTCTGCATCATTAGTTTGGCCTTTACAATGCATGGCGCAATCCAGCCCATTGGATCGTAGAGCCTGGCAATTGACGACAGCATTGTTCTTTTTGTAGGCTCCTCGTCGTCGAATGGCGACACCTGAAACGAGAAAACATCATCCCTTGGAAGCCACCTCATCCCTAGAGTTTTGAGATTTGAACGTCGAAATCTATCCCACGTTGATCAGCTGGGGTCTGCTGTAGGACTTCCTCCGCGTTACTTACATGTTTACGTAGATTAAACCCTCCCGGTGCTAAAAGATCCTTAATTTTCCGTAGTTTGTGTTCAGCTTCGTGTATGGTGTCGGCTTCAGATAAAACATCATCAACATAGGTTTCTTATCTATTTATGGATGCAGCCAAAGGAAATCGTGTTGCTTTATCATCAGCTAGCTTAAGCAGTACCTTGATCGCCATATATGGTGCAGATGCTGTTCCGAGAGTCACTGTCTCCAACCAAAACATTTTGATATCCTGACTTGGATCGCCTATCCAAAGGATCAATTGGTAATCAGCGTTTGGGGTGTTTACACGGATTTGAAGATATATCTTCCCTACGTCGTCTGTAAATGTAAGGCGATGTTTTCGCCATTTAAAAACAATGTCTCAAACATTTGTCTGTTTTTTAGACCCGATCATCAAATGGTCATTTAAGGAAGAGCCAAAAGAAGGTGTGAAAGTTGCGTTAAACACAACACGCAATTTCCTTGTGATACTGGAATCCTTAAAGGCAGCATGATGTTGAATAAAAAAATGAAAAGGTGATTAAAGTACCTCGTAATTCTTACCTACACACTTCATATGTCCTAATTTTAGGTACTCGGACATATATCTGGACATATTTTTTTGAGCTTTTTCTCCAACTGCATAAATCGCTTCATAGCACCTTGGCGACTCGGGCCTATCAAAGGATACATCTCATCTTTAAAGGGTTAGCACACTTGATATTTACCGTTTTCTATGCGCTTAGTGAGTGAAGTGAGCTTTGCATATTTTGTCCTTCTCAGACTCATATGCCTCGAACGGTTCTTTTTCAACCTCCCAAAACTAACGCAGAATCGTGTCGAGATTAGGTTGACTTACGAAGCTTTGAATAATCTTCGAAGCATACTGCTTCACCTCACTTCCTCGTAGCAAATCGACTTGAGCGGGTGTGTTGAATGTGGGATCAGCCAGCTCTAGTCCTTCTAAATAGGACCATTTATTCAGGGATTTAAAAATGAATGCACGCATTCGTTCTTTGAAAGTTGAGGTCAGCGACTCAAACCCCATGTCGACGACTTTGTGGCTCACTTGCTGACCAACCCCAACCCGTTTACCTGAATAAACGTCTGCTTGGCTTTTAAGTTCAGTAGTTGCACCGCAGACTCACTGATAAAAGAAGCCTTTTGACCCGGGTCAATCAAGGCTCTCAACGTAATACTGTTTCCCAAAGATGTCTTCACCCTTATCCTCGCTGTTGCAAGAAATATTTGCGCATTTGTGTTGATAAAAGATAACTTTGGGATAACTTTGCTTGAAATGATTGCAATTTTCACATACCCTAGTATTACGAACTGGACGTTTTCGTTCTCCAATTTTCATCTGGAGAAACCGTCGGCACTCCCTCAGATCATGTTGTCCCTTCTTGCACAGACTACAATTTGCTTGCCGCTTCTCTCCCTGTTGTGCAAAAAAGACATTCTGCGTAACCGACATATTCCCAGACCTTGTCTAGCTACATTGCTGTTCAATAGCCTCCTAAACCTACACTCGATAAATTTAACAAAATCCTTTCATACAGGCAGTTCTTTATTTACCTTCAATTTTTCCTCCCACAATTGTTGCGATGTATGGCACAACTTTTGCAACACAACATATATTAAAATTGTGTCCCATTTGTCTACTGGCAACCCCAAATTTGCCAAGTAGTGGACGACCTTTTGGGAGGTGTCTAAAACGCGTTTGATACTTGTCGCAGATTCACTGGTTACTGTCTTTTGGTCGAACAGCAGTTTCAATTGCGTGTTGACCAACACTTTTTTATTGTCGTAGCGCTAAACCAGAATTTTCCAAGCCCGAACATAGTTGCCGTTGCCGATAGCCAATTGTCGGAAGTCGCAGGTTGTTTGACGCAGATTCCTTCTCGCTTCTTTCTGAACTCTCGCTGCTCGCCATGGATGTTGTGGTTGTTTGCAGAAGCTTGTCCAAGACGTCTTGGACAACTGCCTTGTATTCGGCAAATATTTCGCGTATTTTTCCAAACATGTCCACTTCTTCCACTCCTCGTTTTAACACCCCGCCTTTTGCATCTGCTTATCCAACATTTTTAGCCGGGTTTGCAGATAATTAACCCTCTGCAGTTGAGACTTGTTTGCCTTTAAAGAGTTTTCCCAGTCTTTGGAAATTCGTTCCAATAGGCCCAATTGAAGTTTGACAAACATTTTCGTATCGTGTGTATGTGTGTTTATGTAATACTCAAATATATGTAAATAGAAAATTGGAACGGACTTACTCAGCTTTATCAATTGGGTGTTGATGCTCCTTCTTCCAGTGTTCGTTGTGGTACACAGACACAGCAGAACTTTTTTTTAAAATTTTTAATTTTTAATTGTTTTGTAAAATTGTTGTATACAGGTACAATATTATTTTGGCGGTTCAAAGTTGCCCAATATGACATATGGTCATTCTAAACAATTTAGAACAAAGTTGGTATTTACATTTTTTTTATTTTGACAGCCCTTGTATCATAATTGTTGTACATCTCAAACAGGGGATATATTCGAGTAAATACTTGGGGTAATTTGAACTCGAACTATTTTCTTTATTATGTTTTCCCCCAAATCCTACATATGTTCCTGCATACATGAAGAGAAATCCCACTGTCCTAGACGTTTTCATAAAGAACCGTCCAAACCTTTTGTCACAACCTATGATCTATACTCTGGCCATTAACCTGTGTTTTGTAAACTATATTGTACTAAAAATAAATGCTAACTGGTCAAGATTTCGCACAAAAATTTAATCAAGATTAAAAAACACACCATCCAGTTTAACTACAATTGAAAATGAGTTCGATGTGGTGAATGAGGCTATTAATGAAAGCGTTCCAAAAAAGTTAAAACGCCCTACTTCGAAGGAGCTTCTCTCCTATCTTTTGGAACACTTTAAACTCAGAAATATGAATACACGTCATTGACTAATACATCGTTAACCGATTTATAAAGTTCAACTAAAGTTTCTTAATAAGCTGATAGGTAGACTCATCTCTGAGCTTAGAGACTTTAGGTGGAACACAAAATTAGCGCAGTTATATAAAAATTCCAAGCACTTCACTTTTTATTCAAGTAATTAAGAATAAAAACGGGCAGATATCTACATTGAAATTAATTTATTATCGAACTATTTTGGAGATAAAGAGAAAGCTGAAAGCTTGATTTTCCATATGGTAAATCACTTCGTTACTATAAACATGGTTCACGTTGAAACTAACTTCGCAGTTGGTAACGTAATTCAAACACTTGCTTCAAATACTTATAGCACACCAATGAACGCTTTCGAATGTGAAGATGCACTTGAGTAAATTATAGATTAAATACCTAACTGAGTTAAGCGGGATTAAAAGTTGGCTAAGAATAGGCGATTCGCTTTGGTGGAAAAAGCCGTTCGAGCTCTTTTAGTTAGATGAACTAAAGCAAGTAATGAAATAAATAAAAAACTAGTAACCGTTGGTTTAAAGATTAAATCTTAATAGCTGAAATATCGGCTTAAGAGTGATTCAACATATCAATTTCATCCCTTGAAACTGCTGAAAAGTCGGTTGACCTTGCAAATTAGTGAGAATTTTTGTTATGGTTGTTGGGTCATGTTAAAACATTAAATTTGTAATAATAAATCATTATAAGAAATGAGAAAAAATTTGCACATCTCTATTGTAAAATATATAGTAATTTTGAATTTGCCGCTACAATGCCAAGGTTCGCCATATTTATTGAATTTTTAACTGAAAACGAAGAAATGTAAAGGTAAAGAAAATAAACCGTGTTTACTTGATCTTGTATAACAGCAGTAAACATCGTCTTTTAATTTTTGACTACGAAGTGTAAATTTTACCCGAAGCTTACTTAGCTTTGGACAGAGAACATTAAATACATATGTATGCAGTGGATATTCGTGCGCGATATCCGGATTCGATTTTCGTGAAAGTCGGAGGCGGTGCATCAAGACAAAGCTGGAGGGTACGATGCTAACATTAAGGACACAAAAAAACTTCGAGAAGTAGATAAATATAAATCTGCCAGAAGGTAGGTAAGTACCCATAACTTTAATAAGAATGTGCGTTATAATAAAGTACAAAGTAAAGAAAAAACAAAGAACGTTAAGTAAACGCTTATATATCAATCTTGCCATCGATGTATTCAAAACGCACCTTCATCTTAAGCTCATTTTCTTCAAAATATGTTGATATACATAAATACATATGTACATATTACTCAAACAAATCTTTACATACTTGATAGCTTTGTTTGATCGTACATAAAAAATGTCACGTTACATGTAAAATCGTACTATCACCGTTCGTCAATCGTTATACCCCGCCAAAATTGCCAGCAATATTATAACAGATCTATAATCGCGTTAGATCGTAGAAAGCAGTCGCTTTTTAGGGCATAGCCTGAGCCGCAACCAATTCGAAGTTAAAGCTTTTTCGTTGATCGTTGCAATCTTTTATACTCTTTCGTCAAGCATTCGCTGTTCTATGCATCAGATATCTTTGGAAAAATAATTCCTTAGTGCCTGATATATGGTCAATTAAAATAACTTTAACATAGTAATGCAGAAATTTTCGCAAATCAATGCAGAACAATTAATTTGGAGGAACTGGCTGCCTCGTCTCGGCGTACATATATACTTGAATAGATACAATAAATTAACAAATGAAAAATACAGAGCTTCGTTTTGATTTAATTTGTCGCAATTTGGAAGCTTTAACCTGTGTGACATAAATAAATTTCCGTATTTGTGCTTAAGAACAAAGTCATTAAGCTTCTGTTATTGGATTAAATATTTAGGACTTGTTGGTATACGGTGGTTGAGCAGTGCTATTTAGACTGTTGTCAAAATTATTCTTGGATTTTCGTAAATATTTTTGTTCGATAGTTTGTCGTTGGGGGTCATATAGTTGAACTTACATTTTCAATTTCGTTTTGTGTTATCGAAGCATTCAACATGATTAATGATACACAGTTTGATGAAGGGTAGTATTTCTCGAATAAAAACTCTTGTTTTCGAATGGGCTTCCAATCTATCCGCTACAGATTTGGAATGCAAGTTAGGCATTGAGGCGTCTGCCTCATCTTCGGTTGCCTAAGTTTAGTGGGAATTACTCAGACTCAGAACTTTATCAATTCGTTTAACAGTTTCCGAGTAGTTCATTTCTAATACTGAGAGGTTCGACCACCTTTTATCTTGCCTCTCGGACCAAGCATTGGAAACTTTTCGGGCATTCCAGGTTACGGGGGAGAACTATACTATATAAAGGCATTGGAGATGAGCGATACAATAACGATACACTCATCCTTCTTGAAAACATTGCTTCAATTTTTGAAATTCCCAAATGTTTCAAACAATCTGCTTTTTAACTTCGAAATTTAGTTGATACCATTTCGGCCAAAGGCATTGTAGAGAGAACTAGCGATACAACAACGATAAACTCATCCTTCTTGAAAACATTGCTACAATTTTTGAAATTCCCAAATACTCCAAACCATCTGCTTCTTAACTTTGAAATTTAGTTGATACCATTTTGGCTAATTCAATTCTCTTAAATCTCTAGGTTCTGAAGTCGATATCTGTAATGCGATCATTATCTATATAGCCATGTCCAAGGTAGATACTGAAACGCAGACAAAATAGGATTAACAAATGGATTATTCTAAACTGCCTTCATGGGATGACTGCTCTAGGATGATCAGTAAAGGATACCAGTACCTTAAGGCCCGCGACAGCAAACAGTCTCGCACAGATCATTCGGATCGCACGGATCGCTTGGATTCTCATCATCGGTGGACAACCAAGCCAGGGACTCACGGATCCTTTTCACGTCCACAAACTTCGGTGGCCTTCAGTCAGAAGCCATGTACATTTTGTAAGTATACGAGCCATAATATAACCAATTGTACCAATTTTATAAATCTTTCAAGTAGTGAAAGATTTTCTAACAGGAAGAAGTTAGGCCTTTGTTTAAATTGCTTAGCCAAGGGTCATAATATATCAAAATGTCCTTCAACACATAGATGCAAAACCTTATTAAATCGACAGAAACAAGAAGTCGAACAATCTACTAGCAATGGCACTTATTCTGCAGCAGAACAGAAACTTGTGAAGCTTGCAAGTCAAGTCGTTTTGGCTACAGCTTTAGTATTGGTGCAAGACTCTACAGGAGGCTTTCAACTTGGAAGAACACTTCTATGGTAGATGCAGATGCAGAGTAAGAAGCGTGTAGAAGTTTTAGGAATAGGTTCATCACCCATGCAATTGAACTTAATATCAAACTCAAGAATATCACCGGTCATCAGCCTGATAAGGAACTGTCTCTGGTAGGTTGGAAGCTTCCTTGTAATATCGAGCTAGCAGATGAAAGTTTCAACCAATCGTCGGACATAGATCTTCTCTTAGAAGCAGAAGCATTTTCCGATATGCTATCGTTAGAATAGGAAAAGCTAAGATCAGGACAACTGATCTTACAGAAGACACTACTGGGATGGATTATGTTAGTAAAATACAACAGTCAAGTCGATACTTCCACATCATCTGCTGCATAAATACGTCGAAAAGTTCTGGGAGTTCGAAGAAACGACCAACGGTTCAACTTCCCTTCAAGAATGATCCAAGTTGCTTAAGAATGTAATATGATATCGTCTTTCATCGCTTCTTTTCTCTTGAACTTACGCTTCAGAAAAACATACATTTGAAGGAAGAATACTTTAAGTTTTTAAAAGAATACGAAAAGCTAGGCCACATGTCTTTGGTTGAAAACCCTAATTTACAGGAACTTCACTTCTTTATTCCGCATCAGTGTGTACTTCTGCCAAATATTACATCGACTAAATTACGAGTTGTTTTTGATGTGTCTTTTCGCATATCTTCGCAGAAGTCATTAAATGGAATACTCATGTTAGGACCGACAATCCAGGATGAGCTGTTTATGATATTGCTTAGTTCTCGTCTTCATAGATATGCCCTAACAGCAAACATAGTCAAGGTGTATCGGCAAGTTTTAATTACTCCATCACAACGTCAATTCCAATGCAAACGTTGTCAAGATTTTAACCACATGTGGGCGTATTGTCAAAAAGATCCACGATGCGTAAAATTCGCAGGCAAACACTTTCCAGAAGAGTGCAAAACAAATAAGCAAATCTCAGCAGTTTGTACCAATTGCACAGGAAATCACCCAGCTAATTACCGAGGTTGGAAAAGTCCCACGAAATTCATTCATCCGGATCTTAAGGTACAATATCCTAAAACCGATGAGCTCAAGAAACCGGTAACGTAAAAGTATAAATCTGCTCAAAAATACGTTGCCGAATCAAGTGCAATTAAAAAACCTGTACCGGTCCGCGCAAATTCATTTACGCTGAGGTCGCGTCAAAAGCCAACAAAAATGCCTCAAATTCTCGCAGTCATCTTAGAAAAACTAAATGAACAAATAAAAATAAATATGCTCTTGTTTGAAAAACTAAGCAAGCTCAAGTTCGTTGCTTGGAAAATATCTAACAAAAATGAAAATGAAACAGTTGCTACTTAGATTTTAACATGAAACTTAAATGGCCTTCTGAAAAAAATCGACGAATTAGAATCTTTTCTACGGAAAGACCGTATTGACATATGCCTGATTTTGGAAACACACTTAAAAAAGGGAGTTAAACCCAAGATAAGAGGTTTCTCTGGTTATCATGCGCATCATCCTCACTTTATATTAAAGACTGCATTAAGCATGCCGAGAACGTGATAATAGAACTTGAATCCATGCAAATAAGTTCAATTTCCGTAAACATAAATCATATAGACTATAATAAAGCATCTTGTTATTTCCCTCCGAGATATAAGATGGCAGACGACGACCTTATCTCGACCAACTTGGGTCAAACTTTATTCTCGGTGATTGCAAGGAAAATATATATACACATACAATACCGTTGCAAATAGAAGACGAAGTTGACAAATTCGTGGAAATCATCAAAAGAGCTGCGTGGAACAACACTTCCTTTCGAACAAGAGGAATAAAATACGGAAAGCAAATATACGCGCCCGATATAGAAGGCCTCCTACGAGAAAAAAGGAAAGCACGGAACAGATGGCAACAATCACGTGCGCCCCCGCATAAATCCTATTTGAATCGCCTATCAAATAAGCTAAAACAAATGCTACAAGAATATAAGAACCGTGAGACTTCTAATTACCTCGAAGGCTTGACTGCGGACAAGAGTTCCAATTATTCGCTCTGGAAAGCCGTGACAAAGAAACCTGTTACGCAATTGGCACCGATAAAAACAGCCGATGGCGAATGGGCAAAAGGAGACAAAAAGAAAGCTTGCCGACCACTTGGAAGAAACATTCAAACCGTTCGAAGGACGTCAATTGGCCCAAGAACTTAATCTCAGAACAGAATCCGACAACTACAATATAAAATTTGTATCACTGTCTGAGCTACAGCAATTAATAAAAAACCTAAAAAATAAAAAGGCTCCAGGATACGAATTGATTGCAAGTGAAATTCAAAAGGAGCTACCTCGAAAAGCGTTTGTCAAGCTCCTCCACATTATAAATGCTTCCATGAAACTTTTATACATTCCAAGCCAATAGAAAGTCTCAGAAGTCATAATGGTTCCAAAACCGGGGAAAAGTCCAAATGACAAAAAATCATACAGACCCATTTCGCTCCTGCCGATAATTTCAAAAGTCTTCGAAATTCTTCTGCTTAAACGTTTAAAACCGATAACTGAAGAAAGACGATTGATCCCGGATCACGAGTTCAGCTTTAGTGTTAAACATCTATCGGATAACAAGTGTGATTAAAAACGCGCTAGAGGTAGAAAGCTATGTTCAAGCGTTTTTCTCGATGTATCGCAAGCCTTCGGAAAGGTATGACACGAGGGCTTGAAATGTAAGCTACAACAAATTTTAAAGAGAGAAAGGAATAGAATACTCGAATCTTATCTTGAAAATAGACTGTTTCGGGTTAAATATGGGATTGAATACTCTGTATTTAAGGAAATACAAGCTGGCGTTCCACAAAGAAGCGTTTTTGGGCCATACCTATTCTTACTGTACACTAGAGACATACCTCTCGATGAAGAGACTGTGGTAACCACGTTCGCGGATGACACGGCGATCTTCGCCACAAGACAAACAGTTGAATCTTTTGAGTGGACTAAGAGCTGGCGAATCGTGCTAAACGCGACTAAGTCAAATATTTGCGAATGACCCTAGATGCAAAACTGAAGTGGAACACGTAAAAAAGAAACGTGAAGAGTTCGAAATCAGGCTAAGAGAAATTAATTCGCTTATCGGAAGATACTCTAAATTAAGCATATATAACAAGCTGCTTATATGTATATATTGTAAGCAAGTGCTAAAACCTTAGTGGACTTACGGTATACAATATGTCTGTCCTACAGACGTTCCAGGACAAAGCGCTTAGAGCAATCATAAAGGCTCCATGGTATATAAGGAATAGTGATATTCACCGCGATCTGGGAAGTGCAACCGTGAAAGATGAAGTAACAAGCCTTGCTGTAAACTTCGCACTCGTCTTGTGCATCATTGCCACCAGGAAATAATCCGAAGATTGGATGAGACAAATCATGAGCGACGACTTCAAAGAACAAGACCGTTCGACTTAGCGCCTTAAGGAGAAACCGTATGAAATAGCGGTAATAGTAGGTGCCTTCTCTGGAAAGCTACCTATCAAACGCGATAAACTACGGAAGCTTGAGCTACTTGTTAAGGAAACTTAGTCGTAGTCTTATAGAAAATGGGAGGTTTTTTAGTGAGTAAGAATTTCACACTACCATGAGCGCGTGCTTATGGTGGGCGCTGCTATGCCACTATAGTAGGCAGTAGGTGTTCGTGCTTATGGTGCCTGATGTGGTGGTGTGGTGGTGCTCTTATGAGCGCGTGCTTATGGTGCCTATGAAAGTTTTTACCTACCACGGTAAAAAAAAAAAATTCCAATTGATACTTTGGCGTGAAACCGCTTTTGCGCTAATTAAAACTTATGAGCTTAATACAATGACATACGGAACGTCTTCGGTCCCTTTTCTAGCTAATGTTGCTTACATTATCTTGCTGATAAGTTTTCTGAAAAGTTTAGCTTGGGATCAAAAGAAATAAATCCCGACTTTTACGTTGATGATATGCTTACTGGGGCAGATGATTTAGAACCGTTACAACGTATTAGAAAGGAAGTCAGCACAGTTTTAGGCCCTGTAGGGTTTGAACTGTCAAAATGGCACAGCAAACATAGGCGATTATGGAGGAAACATTCAGAGATTAAATAAAAGATTTAAAACAAGTGGAAGCAAATCTTACCAGTATGTTAGGAGTTACTTTGGACTCTCAGCAGGACTAGCTTCAGTTTTCTTATCGCCATGATCGGACTTACTCGATGTCGATGAAGCGGACAATTCTTTCGCTGTCGTCCTCAATGTTTGAACGAAAGGGTTTTTTAGGGCCTATTATCATCAAAGGTTGTGGATTGTAAAACTGGACTGATATGAATCGGTACCACAAAATTTGGACACAGAGTGGAAACAATTTCTCACAGACTTATACCCTCTTCAAAAACCCAAATTCCAACGTACGTGTTGTCAGAAAACAATATCGATATTCGAATTCATGGATTCTGTAATGCATCTATGCAGGTATACGGGTGTTGCATATACATAAGGGTGATCAATTAAGTTTAATATATCCTCAAAACTATTTGCTGCCAATTCGAGATTGCACCAGTCAAAAGAAAACAGCTTCCTCGGCTTGAATTTTCTGGAGCACACCTGCTCGCAAGACTCTGGCCAAAAATACCAGTGATATTTTAAATTTATTTAAAATTAAATTAATTAAATAAATTAAATTCGCAGATATATTTTTGGACTGAATCTGAGATCGTTCTTCAGTGGATTAATTCCCATTTATCAAAACTTAACATATTTGTGGGCAATAGGTATGTTCCTAGTGAAGAAAACCCTGCAGATACTATAAGCTATCAAGAGGATGCACGGTGGCGGATTTGAGAAATTCCATTTGGTTTTCAGCTCAAGTTTCCTACAGTTTAAAAAAAAAAAATACAAAAATTACAAAAAAAAAATTATCCGTTGACGACCTATAGCTCAAAGTTCGGAAAACAGCACTACTATACTTGCTCAGGAAAAACAATCAAAAAAATATGGTATATTAGAAAAAATCGAACAGTGCAGTTTGTACACAAAAAATCATTCGACTATTCGCGTATATTTTAAGTTATCGTTATCGGTCAAGAAAACAGGAAATGGTAATACTCGATCTTTTCTTTTCAAGTGAACTTAAAGTGTCGCTGATTCACATCCATGGGTCGCTCAAATGCAGTTTTTTGCAAATGAAATTGAGTACATTATTTCAGGTGAACATCTCAAAAGTTCAATGAAATGGTTTAGTACATTTTTAGACAATACCGTGGGACTGGAATTATTAAAAGTTGGCGGGTGACTTAAACACTCAGACTTACCACTGGAAGTAAAGCATCTAATATTGCTGCCAAAAAATTGTCACTTCGTCATTTGTATGGTTAGGCACGTGCATTTATCATACTATTACGCCGGCCCAAAAACAGTATGCTTAATTCGAAGACAATTTTGGGAAATAAATGCAAAAGAAGCAGCACGTCGTATTAGGTACACACCTAAGTTACTAGAACAGGTCATGGGAAACTTACCATCGTAAAGATTTGTCGCTGTTCGTCCATTTATACGCTGCGGAGTAGACTTCTGTGGACCGGTCATGATTTACTTCAACATTCGTGGAAAGAAGCCGTACAATTTATATATTGCCGTCATTGTATGCTTTTCGTCAAAAGCTGTCCGCTTGGAGGCAGTGCCTGACCTTTCATCGAAGGCACTTATAGCAGCTCTAAGGAGGCTTATAAGCCGTCGTGGCCTTCCAACTGATATTTATTCGGATAACGTTACAAACTTCGTAGGCGCGCAAACAAAGCTCTTAGAACTCAGATAGAATTTTTTTAAGCAATCTTCGAAAGAATTATTATTAAACTTTTGTTCTAATAAAGACATTAACTTTCAAACAGCAAGCGAAGCATCAAACATCAGCTATTTAAATAGGTGGAGACGAATTAATGCCGTCAAGTCTCATTTCTGGAGAATTTAGTCAACGGAGTACCTCGGTGAGTTTCAACAACGCAACAAGTGGTGAGCGGAACAGTCAACTCTACGTCAACGCAATAGTGCTTATTCATAAGGATGAACGATGACCGCATAGATATCTTATGGGAAGAGTTGTAAAAGTTTTCAGCGAAAGCGATGGAAAGGTCAGAGTCGTCGAAATCCAAACATCAAAGGGAATAATCAAGCGTCCTATCAGAAAGCTCGCTCTACTGCTGGCTTGAAAGGAGAGTCCTTTCAAAGGGGGCGGAATGTTGGGTCATGTTTAAACATTAAATTTGTAATAAATAAATAAATAAATAAATAAATAAATAATAAAATCATTATAAGAAACGAGATAAATTTGCACATCTCTGTTGTAAAATTTGCAATCTCTATTGTAAAATAAAAACTAATTTTGAATTTTCCGCCACAATGCCAAGGTTCGCCATATTTATTGAATTTGTAACTGAAAATGAAGTAATGTAAAGGTAAAGAAAATAAATAGTGTTCAGTTTTCTTGTACAACAGCAGTAAACATCTTCTTTTAGTTTTTGACTACGAAGTGTAAATCTGCCCGAAGCCGAAACAATGGTTGTAGGGCAAGCGTTATTAATTCACTTAAGGTCTGTTTTTTTTTTTTGATATGTTTATGTAATTGAATTAGTTTTTTGTTCGATTCATTCGATGGATTAGTAAGCAACGTGGGGGACGCAATTGGACATTTTATTACTCCTTTTTCTATCATTATGGTCACCAACCACGTCAAACCATATGCACCGGAAAGCAGTTCAATTACACGCGCAAGCATCCATGACAAAGGCGGAAGGTTATTTCCTTGACGAGGATCTGATGTTCAGCTATTGCTGAAGCCATTTTGGTCCTTGCTGTAGCAAATGCAGGTAAGTTGTCCCCAACTGCTTCCAGAAATCCTGTGTTAGTCTTTGAATATGGTATATCTTCACCTATCGAAGCTGTTTATGTTTTTCTGCATTAAATTTCTCGCAGGCAGAGTAATTATTGATCCTCTAATCAAAAAATGTCCTGGAGTGAGAACCGCCGGATTATTTGGGTCAGAAGTCATTGAGCATAACGGCCTTTAATTGAGGCATGCCTCGATTTGAGCGAGCAGTGTAGCATATTACTCAAATGTAATCCTGGCTGCTCCGACTGTTCTTTTAAAGCGGTGTTTGATTGAATTAATACCAGCCTCTCAAAGGCCTCCAAAGTACAGTGAAGCTGGTTGATTGAAATGCCATTTGGTTTTTTGTGCTGCCAGACTTGCCGAAACTTCAGCTGACCATTCACTAGATATGTGTTTGCTCTCCTTGTTTAGTTCAGTCATGGCTCCTTTGAAGTTTGTCCCCCAGTTACTGTGTATGTTGGAGCAGATTCCTCTTCGTGCCGCAAATCTCTTGAAAGCTGCTGCAGCGAGGTCACTGACTACTTCAATATGTATCGCGTTTGTTGATGGGCATGTGAAGACAGCTATGTATCCTTTCGTCATCCTATTGCATATGCTCTTCTGTAGGAAGATTTCTCATGAAAGTGATGTAAGTCTTTCAATATTATTGGGTGTTTCTGGCTAAATAGTATGGTGAAGTTTGTTTAGCATCAAGAAATGGATTCAAACGTAGAATATGACTGCCCTTTCAAATGCTCCTTTTCCTTTTCAGCGTTTTTATCTCCTTGTGAAATATTTCACCTTGAATAAGTCTGGTGAGCTGCCTTCTCGCTCCATCCAGTTCATCGTTCATCAGGTGTGAGATGATGACTCTCCAATAGTCTTCTATTTGCTTTGTGTTTTAGATATTCAAAGTATCTACGCCGTATAGCTGCATGGCGTACTAGCCGCTTTGGGTTTCAAAATTGTTGATAGTATTCAGTGTATGTACTGTTTTGACAAACGGGTGGTTTTAATGGAATCAAGAACATCTACCTAAAACATTTACCTAAATCTGGTATTAAATATGAATATATATATGAATGCCTAAAAATAATAAGTTGAAGGTGGTAAAGATTGTACCTATTTTAAAAGCTAGGTGACTCTAACAGCTACAGATCAATAATTCTGCCCAGTAATCTAAGCACGGAATAAAAACATAATTCTAGAATGTATAGCTGATAATAACATTTTTCCTGATATACAGTTTGGTTTTAGACAGCTTATAACCCCTCACAACAAATTTTTAGAATTTGTCAGTATGTTAAAAGTAATCGTTCTCACGGTAAATCAACTGGTATGTTACTATTTGATATAGAAAAGGCATTCGATTCCGTTGGCATAATGGATTCATTTATAATAATAAATTTTAATTTCCCTACGAGCCTGATTTAAACTATTTAAAGTTTTTTGTCGTTATGAATGTTTCAGTTACATGTCAATAGTTGAGTCTCTAATCTTATAAAATTCAATGTCTTTCAAGGCTCGGTTCTAGGATCAACCAACCGGAATGCAATGCAGCAATTTTTGCATGAACTGACTTCGCATGAGTAGGCTCTTTATATTGAGAGGAACCTCATTAATGCTAGTGAGATACTGCATAGTTATTGCAATAAATGGAAAATAAAGTTTAATGGTGAAAAAAACCCAAGCAATTTTTTCAGTAGGAAAAAAAAATCTTGTTATCTCCCAAACGATTTAATCTGTATTCTTGGTAATGAAATAGTACGGAAACGGTATGTGAAGTATCTCGGTATATACTTAGATACAAAGCTTACAATTAGTGAACATATATCCTAAAATTTAAAAAAAATTAAGGTCTCGATTGCACGCTCATACCCTTTTAGGAAACCCAAGCTATCAGTAGACAATAAAATAATAATACACAAGATTTGACGTACGGGTACCCTGTTTTGGACAATGCAGCTAAATGTCACTTAAATAAACTGCAAATTTCACGAAATAAAATTTTAAAAATGGTGCTAGATTTACCGTGCATTGGCGAGAGTTGAGTATATAGGTGAACTAATACATAAACTTAATGAAAATGTTTATCTTCGCTGTTCTTTCGTTGAAAAGTATCTACATATTTCCAAATATATGTCCTTAAATTATACCAATTGAATGTCTAGTTAAGTTATATTTAAATTAAGTGACAAATATATTTATATTTTGTTTTTTTTTTTATTACTCATCTAACTATAAGGTTTTCTAATAACGACTTGACAACTTTTTTTTTTTAAATAAAAGACAAACCATTTGAGATATTTCAAAAACATTATTATTGGCTTGAAGTACAATCAAAACATTTATGAATGGAACTCGACTTCGTTCATATAACCACCGCGGGCACGTTTGCAGCGGTCGATTCGTTGGACACAATTTTCAACGACTCGGTCACACATTTCGGCCGCAACGGCCGCTGTTTCGCGTTCAATGTTGGCTCTGAGCTCTTCCAACATCGTTAGCTAGCCCGTTAACGTAGAAAATAGTCAAGCGGCGTTAAATCGCACGAACGAGGCGGCCAATCGTCTGGCCCATGTCTTGCGATAACACGCTCACCATACTTACTCTTCAATAAATCGATTGTAGCGTGTGCTGTGTGGCTTGTGGCACCATCCTGTTGAAACCACATATCGTCCAAGTCCATATCTTCCAATTCGGTCCAAAAATAATTGGTGATCATGGCGCGATATCGCTGACCATTCACAGTAACGTGACGATCGTTATCGTCGACGAAAAAATATGTCCCAATAACGCCGCCGGCGTGCAAACCGCACCAAACAGTTATTTTTTGTGTATGAAGTGGTGATTCATGAAGCAAATGTGGGTTTTCCCCCTACCAATAACGCATATTTTGCTTATTGACGAATCCATTGAGCCAATAATGAACTTCGTCACTGAAGATGATTTTGCGACCCCGAATATCTGTAGAAAATTTTTATGATTTGCAGACGTTGCTCGTTAGTATACTTTATCGTGATGAAAATGCTGAGCTTACTGAATAAATTGACAGTGACAGTTTGATGATTAGTGAAAGAGTGCGTTCACAAATTAAATTCAAAGTTGTCAATTCCCTATTGGAAAACTTTATATTACTGTTCTTTAAATAAATTATATATTTATGTGTTAACTTATTCATGAGGCTCTGTTATTTACTTATTAAAAATTTTTTTGATAATTTTTTTTTGTTTTTCTTTCTTGTAAGTTAGGTTTTTGTCCAAAAATTTTTCTCTAATTATTATCATCGATTTATTTATTATTTCTTTTAACTGTATGGTATATTAAAACTTATTTATAGAAGCAAGGTAACATAGTACCGTATCTCTATTTTGTAAAATGTGCAATGACGAATATAAGTGTTTATTACGCATTAAAATAAAAATTCAAATTCAAAATTTTCTAAGATGGATTCTGAGAAACTCAGCCGATTTCTTCTGATATATATTTGGTAAGGAGTTTTGTAATATTTGTATAATCTTTTATAAATTTTAGGTTAAACCGAGGAAAAATCTTATTTGTTTAAGCGGTGTAGGTATTCGAAAGTCATTAATTGTTTCAATCTTTTTTTGGTCGGTTTTATATGTATTATATGCTACTTTATATCCTAAAACTTCTACTTGTTTTTAAGAATTCTGATTTTTCCAGTGAAATCTTCATACTAGCTTCTTGCAGTATAGTAATAATTGTCTCCAAATGGTCATAGTGCTCTTCAGTTTTTGTTAGTTGCTAGAGCAAACTATAATATTGTTTATATGGCATATAGATATATGACATATTTTCCTACGAATCTGCGTAATATGTTATCAATAGCTCTTTGGAGTATGGAAGGTGCGTTCCGTAAACCAAATGACATTCTAAGATATCCATATTTAACATTGTTGACTAAAGTCTTTTCACAGTTTGGTGGAAGATTGATTCTAGATTAATAGTTGAAAACTATTTTGACAAAACACGCCACATGGGCATGGTACCCCGGCGGTAAATCTCGGACCCTACAAATTAATTTGTATCGTTCCCTTGATAATAATAATAATAATTTTCCTAAATGAGCAAATACAGTTGCAATTGTTATTTCATTGAGTTTTTATAGTCGATGACCATTCTCATTTTTAGTGAACCCAAATTGGTGAACTGTACAAACCTTTACTTTCCCTAATAATGACGTCTTTAAGCATTTTACTAATTTCTTTATTAGCGAATTTATTCGCTGATAATGGATATGATTCATTTATGTATTTTCGTACATATTTCAGTAACTACGTCTGTTCTGAATGGTAAGTTAGTATCAATATTACAATGCTTCTTAATAGTCTGAATATGTTTGGAAGTACGTGCTTTCGTCTAATTTGAGGTTAATTTTTCTTAATTATTAATTCTTCAGGCCTTTCTAACTACGAATCATTAATAGTCAGCTTTAGTTAAATTTGACTTTTTCAAAAAATTTACTAAATAATATTGGTTGACGTTTTACATTTGCACTTGAATTTGAATTTACTTTGAAATCAAGTGAAATTATCGAAATTAGCTGTGATTGGTTAATTCGTTTGTACATATTAAACCGTGATGCCAATGTACTCAGGTTAATACTCTTTGTTGGCTCCATTTTACAGTGCTGAACGCTGATGAGTGCAGAACGTCAACAAGGTGCACTCGCAAGTTTTTACTGCTCGTTTGCAAGTTTACTGCTTTTGTGTGGTTAAAAAAAAAGTATACAGTGCCGGTATCCCAACTCTCCCAGCCCCGGGCGTAGTACTGTTGCTTGCACTTGTTCACTGTTATCACTGTATTATCATACGGCACTAGAAATGGTTGAATGCATGTAACAACCGATGGATAGCGGGTTGCAAGTGTGAATTTTGTTGGTGCCTTGTTTCATTTTGTTATAAGGGCGTCAAACTTACAACAATTTGATTCGGTAAGCCAACTTCAGAATTTTCACTTTGGAGGCTTGCTTAGTATCGTCAGTTTTTGTGTTTTCGGATTTTGTTTGTGATTATAAGTAGGAAATTCAGGGTCAACGTAGCACACATATGCGGGCTAAAAAGTAATCACTTTTCTGCGTACGTCCACGTCTGTAAATACAAACCAGCTGTTTTGGCACTTTGTGAAACACAGGTATATCCCCGTACACACATCAGAGTGATCTGAGGTTACCTGACTACGAACTAGTGCTATTATTCTTCTCTCTTCGACATTCTGGATAGGCAGCACCCGAATTACTTTGTGTTGAGATCTTCGCTGCGGAAGATAGTCATAACGCCAGCACCATGGACTTGTTTCTAACTTCTCACTCTGATAAGTACAACGCTGATGTGCTCTCCCGTCGAGGCTCTTCGGACCACTGTGTCATATCAGCTAATTCCTCGTACATCGACCACACACCTAAAGAAAGATTGCTTTAAAAAATCGTATTACAGTACGAGGAATCAAATTGGAGCGGACTTAACAGCGTCGTTATGGTTCTTCGATAAAGACGTAGATGCTGCTGCTGATATGATCACAGAAACCATTCTCTTTGGAGTGAGATCCTTTATCCCTTATCGGATGAAGATCATCAAACCAAAAGAAAAGACATGGTACGACTCGAGCTGTTCAAGTACCCTGTACTGTCAGGGTTGGAAAAATGTTTTTTCGGTCCTACAAGACCAACCCCACTGAAAAAAACCGAAAAAGTTCAAACGATCCAAAACGCCTTTCTCAAGCATCTGAAATTCGAATATGACCAAAAACTGAGGCAGAAAATAATACAATGTGCGAATGGTAGTAAAAGTTTTTAGTCGTTCGTCAAAAGCATTAGAAATTCTGCCTCATCCTCCATCCCAACGTTCATATACAATGATATTCCAGCTGTCAGATCATTGGATACGGCCAATCTGCTTGCTGCACTATTTGAGGCCAGTTCAACACTTACAGATTGTGT
Source organism: Volucella inanis (assembly GCA_907269105.1). Taxonomy (NCBI): domain Eukaryota; kingdom Metazoa; phylum Arthropoda; class Insecta; order Diptera; family Syrphidae; genus Volucella; species Volucella inanis. The sequence goes on along the minus strand of OU026157.1, from coordinate 101,924,852 downwards.
TTTGTCCCAGCCTTCACTTAAGTGCCTCGAATCTTCAATGGGACGAATTCAAGTAGTAGCAAGAGTATTTAAAGATCTCAATATACACAAATCTACTGGTCCAGATGGTGTCTCTCCCCTTCTTCTGAAGAGGTGTTCAGTGGTAAAACCACTGCGTAAGCTTTTTCATCGATCCTATTCTTTAGGTCTCTTTCCGAGCAAATTGAAAAAATCTGGCGAAAACAAGGTAGTTGCACTTGATATTTGTTATATTTCAATGGATTAGAAATTACCTTTTGGAACGTTCAATTCAAGTTATCTTGGATGGTTTCAAGTCTTATATTCACAAAATAAATGCTGGTGTGCTCAAGTGCTCAGTTCTGTCTCCGACACTCTTTTTAATTTTCATTAATGATCTCTAATCTGCTACTTCTAATCCAACATATTTCTTTGCTGATGATAGTACTTTCTGCTTTTTATATTCGTTCCCGGACTCACATTCCTGCCCTTTGGCTGTAGAACGGGAACGGCAGCGCATGTTAAGCTCATAAAGTTCGGATATTAACGGCATAACCAATTGAGGAACTATCAACAGAGTGGTATTTAATGCTTCCAAAACTCAATGCTGTCTGTTGTGATCAAATCGAAATCTAAACACTCAGTCATTATCCATGAATGGCACTAGCATTATTGAAACCGAAAAACCTACCATTCTCGGTATGTACAATACGTCAGTGAAAACCTACGTTGGAATGACCGTATATTCGATGCCGCCAAAATAGCTGCGAAATGTCGAAATGTCATCGAAACGATGTAAGAAATATTTCACTCCTTCTGACCTGACCTCAATATATGGATTATTCATCCGCCCAAAATTGAAGTAATATGCCCACATCTGGTCAGGTGCTCCTACAACATCTCTGCATGCGCTAGATAGGGTTCAAACGTGTACGATATAACTCTTAGGTGATACTAATATCAGTTAGTCAATTGACACCCTTGAACGTCAACGTAATGTCTACAGTCTCATTTTGTTTTATCGCTATTTCCACCAGCAGTGCTCCATAGAAATCAGTATCATTCCGTATCTTCAAACCTTCAACCGAAACACACGTCTCGCTGTTAATTCTCATCAGTATACCCTCAATCCCGCTTTCGGACGATCTCTCTATTTTCTATTCATTATAACTTGCAAATATTTAAGATCAACGTACATCGGTATTTCCCTTTTTTACCTCTATGATTTTCATTCTTCCGCGCTGTGTACAAACATTTTAAGGGTAATTCAATTTCTTGAGTGCGCGCTAATTACACAAAAAAAATTTTCTTCCTAAATATTAACTGAATTTGATAAAAGTTAACTTTTTTATTTTTTTTTTTATTATATTTTTTTTCTTTATTTCATGCAGAAAACTTTATAAATAGTCATTTCTACAAATAAGGATTAACAAAAGATTATCATCAAATAGTTAGGAACACTCTGCTATGAGTGGCGAGCGATACATCAGATACTAATTTAACATAATGTAGGTTGAGGGGTCATTAGTTGGAATAAAAATCAATTCATGCTACCATAGCTTTGTTAAATGCAGTTTAATAATAATAGAATAATTAACGTACAAAAATACAATGTCATTAGAAAAAAAAATTAGTAAAAGAAAACTTAAATAAAAAGAGATAGAAATACACCAAAAAAAAGGTTTAGACTATAACGTTTAATAATGAATCTATTTCCTCAAAGTTAAATGAAAAAAGAAGCTATTTTAATTTTTTCAAGAAGGGTGCTTCAAATCTCTCGCTTCTCAGATTAAAATGTAAATTATTAAATAAGCGGGGCGCAGTGACTATATAGAAATGTGAAAAGTGTTTTTTTTTTTTTTACCACAGGTGTGTTGACAAAATATATGTTATTGACGCGTAAGCTATCGTTCCATCTTAAGAAGAAATGGCCAGATTGATTAAAAAATACTATAAAAACTTTATTATAATATAGATGTTTCAGAGGTAGAGTACTAAGTCTCTTAAATAAACCAAAGCTATTAGTCTTACGATTTATTTTAAACTTTTTCTCAAACTCTCATACAATATTCTTTTTATCAATCAATAACTTTGTATAGGGTTTTCTAATAACGACTTGACAACTTTTTTTTTAAATAAAAGGCAACCCATTTGAGATATTTCAAAAACTTTATTACTGGCTTGAAATACAATCAAAACGTTTATGAATGGAACTAGACTTCGTTCATATGGCCACCGCGGGCACGTTTGCAGCGGTCGATTTGTTAGACCCAATTTTCAACATCTCAGCCACACATTTCGGCCGAAACGGCCGCTATTTCGCGTTCAATGTTGGCTCTGAGCACTTTCAACGTCGTCGGCGTGTTGGCATAAACCAATGACTTAGCGTAGCCTCACAGAAAATAGTCAAGCAGCGTTAAATCGCTCACCATACTTACTCTTCAATAAATCGATTGTAGCGTGTGCTGTGTGGCTTGTGGCACCATCCTGTTGAAACCACATATCGTCCAAGTCCATATCTTCCAATTCGGGCCAAAAATAATTGGTTATTATGGCGCGATAACACTGACCGTTCACAGTAACGTGACGATCGTTATCGTCGACGAAAAAATATGGCCCAATAACGCCGCCGGCGTGCAAACCGCACCAAACAGTTATTTTTTGTGGATGAAGTGGTGATTCATGAAGCACATGTGGGTTTTTACCCGACCAATAACGCATATTTTGCTTATTGACAAACCCATTGAGCCAAAAATGAGCTCGTCACTGAAGATGATTTTGCGGTGAAATTCGTCATTTTGGCGCATCTTCTCCAGGACCCAATTTACAGACGTTGCTCGTTAGTTGAGTTTATTGAATAAATTGACAGTTACAGTTTGATGATTAGTGAAAGAGTGCGTTCACAAATTAAATTCAAAGTTGTCAAGTCCCTATTGGAAAACCCTATACTTAATTGTTTCAATGAAACGTTCACGAAAAACACATTTTTACTAATGTGTAATGCAAAGTATTCAAATAAATTATAATGAAGGTAGGGGAATTTTCAAAATTCATTAAATTAAATAACGCTTATTCGATTTCTTGCGGTAAATCTTCCCGCAACAATGTTGATTCTCGTCCCTTGCAAAGTCCTTTCGGTCGCTTCCTTTCTTTTGAGTGGGTATACAAAGCTCTGGCGGAGGTGGAGGGCAGCCATGGTCCCATCAGGGAGTGATCCATCAACCCCAGATCTCAGAAAAAAACCCACATAGGTTTCACAGGCAGTTTTCGGAGCCCGTAGAATAAACGTGAGACTCGCGTGGGGTGCATCAGACAAGAAGTCTGAAGTTGCCGAAGAACGGGGACTCACGTTCCTTTCAATCCAGACAGTCCAACACGATGATGACGGGTAGAGGAAGACGATCTCTGGAGTTTACACCCTAACAAAAGCTATAACACAGTATGTCTGGAGGAACAGCAAATATCGCAACCGATGTGGAGATAAAAGAAGCATCACATCCCACAACTGAGGTGGATGCAGCTAGTTAGAGAGTTAGCCTCGATTGATGATTGAATAGACGACGATCTCTTTTGTAGTTACACCCCAACAAGGAAACAATAGAGGAGTAACGGTGGTGTTCGGACGGAGGCGCAAATTAACTGAACATACCCCAACGAGGTATTAACTTTAAAAGTCAGGTTTGATATGGGTGAAGCGACGACGAGCCCATTTTATGCTAACGCCCCATCGACGGAACGCCGAAAGAGCATAAGAAGCAGGTAGGCGGACGGCCGAGACATATGACAGGCTCCAATGAAGGAATATATAAACATGCCAACAACAAAAACAACGACAATAATAACAACAACAGCAACAACAACAACAACCTCATCGTCATCAGTTAACACAACACACATCGATCACACACGAAGAAGGTGATACGAATCACCATAGATTCGCTGAATCAACATTTCAAGTATGTTCACGTGTAGTCATGTTCCCAGAATACCTGTGCATAGGAATCGAGTTGCATCGCAGCAACTTCTATGGAGGCGTCGTGCAAATGGACTTTTAGATTGTAAGTTAGTCTTAGACGGATTAGACAAATTGCTTGAATTGTTTCATTGATTGTAAGTCGAACAGTTGGAGGGAGGCGCAAGTCTTCCAGTTCGCATTTTTTTTGGATCCCACCGATGGGAATCCTTTAACTGGCGCCCAAGCAGGGACCGGCATAAAAACTGTGACCTTTTTGCCTGTGGATCGGCAATATGGGAGGATCAGAGCGCTCTATCGAGTGTACGTACTTGTTCCCATAGGAAAACAAGCACCAATCCGAATCCTTCCTGCTAACCTTCCGCATACCCATGGGAACATGCGGATATCCTAGAAGGCTAAAGGACACGGTAGTGAAGATCGTCCGTGCCGTGAGTAGGTTGCTTACAATTATAAACGTTTGCGATTAAAAGGGACTAACACGACGCGGTTGACGGCTCCCAATTAACCGCCGAGAAAAACGTTCAAAGTCGTTGATCTAATTTTCCTTTTTTTTTTTTGAAATTATAGATTTCATCACAGATTCCTGGAGTTACAAAATTATTAATTTCACAAAAAATGAAAATTACATTAATCGTACTAAAGTGAGTGAACTAGCGACCGAAAAATTAAAAAGAATAAAAAATAGTAAAAGAAAAGGTCAAAAATGGGGAAAAAAATAAGCTTAAAGCGGTGAAAAAAAAAAAAATATAAAGGAAAAGAAGTTGTGCATTAAAAAGAAAGTTGTGAGATAAAAATTAAAACATAATTGCTCGTGTGAGTGTGTAGTGCTTACAAAAGAGAAAATCCAAAGAAAAAAAAGGAAAAAAACTTTAATTGTGTAGTGTGTCGTACTCAGTAGAATAAATTATCTGTTGATTATTAAAATTTGTGCTAGGTAGGGTAAGTCTCTTTTTTATTATTTTTCCCCTAACTAGAAGTATAAGCGAAAGAATGGAGTCAACGAAATCGTAAACTGAATTGACCGGTGCTGTGAATGCTATACTGGCGCAAATGAAGGAAACCGAGCTTCGTCTCAAAAGCAATTTCCTGAAGTTTCGATTCCTGGCGCTGTGGTGGCACTGTGCCCCCCACAAACCGCGACTGATTTAAGGGAAATCAGTATGCTGCCATATTTTGTGAAAGAGGGTACAATTTGTGGAAGGCATTCTAAAGCATTTCCAAATAGTGGGATCCAAACCTCTGTATAGAGCCATCCTTCAACACATTCGGCAGAAAATAAAAGGTCCTGCCTACGCTGCTCTAATTTCCTACAATATTTTTGACAACGACTGGCACGAGATTAAGCAATGCCTCTCTCTGCATTATGGGGACAAGAGACACATGCGCACGTTGGAACACCTACTCAGCCAATTGTCACAGAAGGGTTCGAGGTCAATGAATTCAATGCCTCTGTTAATCATCAACTTTCTCTTAAGATCAATAAAATTAAAACCGAATCTTTTACACAAGAAACGTTGACAGCGTTGGTAGAGAGCTATCCAAACCGAGCCTTGGACATATTTATTCGAGGGCTCAGCGGTGAACTTTCCAAAATGCTCATCATAAAAAACAAGAACTCTGCCGGAGGCATACTCTGCCTGTCTCGAGATTCAGAATATCAACTTTCGGAATCACTCGATTCGTAATCCTTCGGCATCTAACATGATAACAGCTTCGATTAACCAGTCGTTCAAGACTTTGAGCAGGCCCCACTACTGCCAAAGGAGTTAATTCAACAAGGCGTAGGAAGAGTTGGTCAATATTCTCGTGAAAATCCTCCACATGATGGAACAGCACCACCAAGACCTACGGCGCTAAAGCCTCTTAAAAAAATGGATGTCGATCGCTCCGTACAGTCACGCAATGTGAACTACATGAACCGTCCGCAAGGGGAAACCCGTTCAAAAGACGGGCACGATCCGACAACTATCCCACCAAGCATCACGTCGAACTCGTTTCCGAAAATTCACTAGGAGAATACGACGATGCTGCCCTGGGGGCTGCAGAAGACGAAGTAAATTTTATGACAGGGGCCTGTCCAGCGTACCATATATAGAGTACGTGACAGGAAATGGGCAGAAGTCCAAATTTCTCGTTGATACAGGGGCCAACAAGAATTTCATCAGCCCATCGGTCCAGGGAAATGCCACAATACTTTCTCAGCGTTTTTACGTGGGATCAGCAGCCAGGCCTAGATCCTTTGATGGAATCATCGAAGACAATACTCTAAAGGAATTGGAGGCCATAATAGACCGAAAGAAAAATGTTTTAAAATTAAAACCCAACATAGTAATACCATTTTGCGAAAAATTGTCGACCCAAATCAACATCACAATGAATGAGGATCTACCACGAAACGTTAGGAATTAGTTGTATAGTTTGGTGGAGAAGCATGTTACTATCCTTACCCAGCTTGCCTAAGAGACATAGTAGATCAGGAAATTCAAAAACTTCTAGAAGAATTCAATTCTCCTATCTGGGTCGTCCCCAAGAAACCAAAACCCGATGGTGAAAAGCAATACCGGATGGTAATCGACTACAAGTGACTAAACAGCGTGAGCATTTCTGATATTTACCCTATCCCCGATATAAATGCGACTCTTGGCAGTCTTGGTAAGGCAACCTACTTCACCACACTTGACCTTACTTCGGGATTTCATTAAATCCCAAAGAAACCGTCAGACATTCAGAAGACGGCTTTTTCTACTATAAACGCAAGTATGACTTTCTTAGGTTACCGTTTGGACTGAAAAATGCACCTTCGATCTTCCAGCGTATGTACGACGATGTCCTTAAACCCTATATAGCAAAAGTGTGTTATGTCTATATGGATGATATAATTGTTTTCGGCGATAGCCCAGAAGGCCATCTCAAGTTCTTACACGGTTACACGAAGCCAACTTCAAGGTTAACCTGGGCAAGACCCATTTTATGAATACCCAGGTTGAATTTCTTGGCTACGTAATTACTCCCGAAGGAATAAAACCCGATTCGAAAAAGGTAGCCGGTAGGAGCTAAAATCCTTTGTAGGTCTTATCTCGTATTACAGAAAATTCATACGCGACTACGCGAAGATTGCAAAATTAATTTAAAAACTCTACTGATTAATTTAAAAACTCATCCGCTGATGTCCTTGCCTTATACCTGATAACTACCAATAGATCTACAAACCAGGTAAATCCAATGTACGCACATTGAGCACGGCGCAATCAATTTAATCATAAAAAATAAAAAATAATATGTATTGAAAAAAAAAAGCACTTACACAACCTAGAACTTAGAAATTGTAAACGCACACTTCTTACTTACATCAAAAATGCATAGTCATATGTAAGCATACACTACACACCAAAGTGTATAAAGTGAATGAATGATTCCTTGTTCTGAACGCGTGGAAAATTCTCCACTATTCCTTACTAGATATTCAATTATCAAGCACCCATCGTCCCAATCAAGGAGGGTAAAGAATGGATGATTGATGGCCATTTAAAGTTCGTACACGTCACCAACCTGGAACATTTTGAACACTTGGTGGAAACAATGGACAAATCGAATATCGAGAACATCAAGAGACTTAAGCTGAGGACTATAATAAAATATCACCTAGAGCACACTTACGCTGATGACGTTCAAATTTATTAAAGCTGTCCCTTAGGCCTCATTGGGAATTGTGCTAGTGATTAAAATGAAGAGCTTCAACGAATTTTAAATTGGTCGTCAAAAAGTAGTTTAGTACTAAATCCAGGAAAATGTAAATTTCCCACATTTAATGCTAAACGGCTCAAAAATTGAATTCGTTGACTCTTCGAAAAAATCTAGGCGTTGTCTTCAATAGAACAGTAACGTGGAACAAATATATAAATTCTATAGTGGGGAAAACATATGGCGTTCTTCGAACACTACTGCTACTTGTCAAAGCCTTAGTTATTCCTCTGCTGGTTTATGGATGCGAAATTTGTCATGAATGTGACGCCGAGAGCAAAAGAAAACTACAAGTAGCATTTAACTACACCTAGCCAAAAACTTGGTAAAGATGTCATTTCAAAATTATATAAAATTTCGTGCGCTTTTATTTCTCCTCAGCAGTATTAAAAGTAGGCAGCCGACATATCTATACGAAAAAATCAAGTTTCCGATGTCTAACAGATCTGCCTGTTCACTACAATACTTCCGCGATTTTCATGTTTAACATCTCAGAGACAGTTTTATATTGCTACTATACGTCTTTGGAACACACTCCCACGTACTATACGAAAGCTAGACGACGCGCGACGATTTAAACACGAACTTCAACTTTCTCAGGCAATTCCAATCAAAATTTTACTTTTTAAATTAAAGGATAAAATGTTAAATTGACAAAGTTTCATTAATATTAAATTTAACTTACTTCTACTTTTCATAAATAGTTTCACTAGAGTTGTAAATTATTGCTTAAGTGCAATAATGATTATCTTTCACAGATTTATAAGTGAATTCTTACTGTGTTAGCAAGTTTAAATAAATAAAATAAAAAAAAAACAAGTGAAGGATATGATAAATCTTCTCAAGGGAAAGCGAGAGCGAAAGGTCAGGTCAATAGACCTAGAAATGGATAGCAGGTAGCCCCGATGTGACCGATTGGAACAGGATACTACAAAGAGAACAGCAAATAGTTGACAACAACAACCACCAATACAAAATTAACAGCAACGTCTTCCGCGCTATTGGAGACATAACGAAGATGATAATCGACCAATTCAAGAATAGAATCAAGAAGTATAAGGCCACTGAATACGAACAAGACACTTAAAATGGAGTTCTCATTCTGAAGGAAGAGGTAAATAAATTTGTTTGAGCATGCCAACTGGCAAAGAACAACCTTATAAACACCAATCTCCTGGAAAAGGAAGAAATCAACAGAATTATCAGCGAAATTGAGACTGCCGTACCTAAACGAAATATAGGCCGTAGAATACGGATCTCCTTCGATCTACACCAATGGTACATTGCTGCTCTACATCCTCTCTATGCCTAAGATAAGGAAGTACGAATTTAACCAGCTTTTGACAAGGGCAACTATCATCAACGGAGTTCAAATCGACTTAGAATTCAGCAGGATGTTGATAAACTCAAATGAGACATATAGCATTATCAGAGACTGCCTTCCTATTAATAATGTATGCAGTGAAAGATCATTGCAGAAACTCCTCGAAGAGATTGCATAGCTAGATTGTTGAAAGGAGGCCACACAGCATGCAGATTCCGCGCGGATAATGAAGTAATAATCGAATTAATGAAGGAGAATACGCTATTCCTAACGAACTTTGCGGGATCCCTAGTCTCCGGAAATACAACAGAACACCTGAAAGGAACTTACATTATCCGCTTGAACTATGAGGAGATATTTCTGGGAAACAAAAAATTTACGTGCTGACAAACATCCCTAGCCAAACACGAAGAATTGACTTGCAACATGTACACGGAATAAGCATAAGAATCATAAGGCGGCTAGAAGATCTCGCACAAAAGGTCACTTTTTCTTATCTGATAGAAGGTATCATTGTTGTAACAATCATAGCGATCGCTTAGTTTATATGGCGCAAGGTCAGCCTGGATCTCAGAATACTCAGAATAGTATTCACCTCGCCGACGTCAGAACGGAACCCGTAGTTCGAGTGGATGAATCTCGGGTCTCTTGATCCGGCATAAGACAAAATTGGTCCTCTAGTTCCGACGTCAACAACGATCTACGGGACGTAGACTTTTAAGGGGGAGGAGTTAACACAACATACATCGATCACGCACGAAGAAGGTTATACAATTCTCCATGGCTTTGCTGAATCAACATTTCAAGTATATTATTGTATGTTTAGGTGTAGTCTTGTTCCCACGATGCTTGTGTATAGGAATCGAATTGCATCCTGACTTTAGATTATAAGTTAGTCTTAGACGGATTTTATACGGAAAGGGTCGATAACAAATTGTCATAGAAATTGCTTGAATTGTTTTATTGATTGTAAGTGTTTTTTTGGATCCCACGGATGGGAATCCCATAACTTTATCATTAACAACAACAACAACAACAACAAACAGAAACAACAAAGAGCAATAGAAGAAACTATCTATAACTTTCGTGCGGTTTGCTAAGAGATGGCGTAACTTGTATTATTCCATTGTTATAATTCCATTGGAACATGCGTTGGAAAGCTGCTGTCATTGTACGTCATTTCAGTATAAGTCATTCATTTGAAGCGTAAATAACAATAATTTTTTTTCACTCAAATATGTCGAACTTTGTGCCTGAAAAAGTGTTTTTGCGGGGAGTTCTTCTTCTTAACTTTAATATGAAGAAAACTGCTGCCGAAAGTCATCGTATTTTGGTGGAAGTTTATGGTGAACATGCGCTAGTTGAGCAAACGTGCCAAAAGTGGTTTGCACGATTTATAAGTAGTGATTTTGGCTTGGAAGACGATGAACGTCCTGGGCAGCCAAAAAAGTTTGAAGATGAAGAACTGGAAGCATTACTCTATGAAGATTGTTGCCAAACACAAGAAGAGTTCGCAGAATCTTTGGGTGTCAAGCAACCATTTCAAAGCGTTTAAAAGCAGATGGATATATTCAAAAGCAAGGAAATTGGGTTTCACATGAATTCAAGCCGAGAGACGTCGAAAGGCGGTTTTGCATGTCCGAAATGCTGCTGGAACGCCACAAAAGGAAGTCATTTTTGCATCGGATTGTTATTGGTGGTGAAAATGGATCCATTACGACAACCCCAAGCGCAAAAAATCATATGTGAAACCCGGCCAACCAGCCAAATCAACGGCAAAGCCGAATATCAATGGCGCGAAGGTAATGCTCTGTATTTAGTGGAATCAGATGGGTGTGCTGTATTATGAGCTGCTTAAACCGGGTGAAACCATCAATGGACAACGCTACCGAACACAACTAATCCATTTGAAAAGAGCAGTAGCTGAAAGACGCCCGGAATATGTGACCAGACACGAGGCAATAATTTTCCATCATGACAACGCTCGGCCCCACGTTGCTATTCCGGTTAAGAACTATTTGGAAGACAGTGGATGGGAAATCTTACCCCACCCGCCTTATTGCCCAGACTTTGCCACAAAAATTTACATATAATGTAAATTAATAATAAATTTTTAAGCTAAAATAAAACTTATTGCCTTCTGACTACCATTTGTTCCGGTCGATGCAGAACGTCCTCACGGTTTACATCAGAGCAGAATATCAAAAATTGGCTTGATTCATTCTTGGATGCCAAGCCGGCGCAGTTCATTTGGGATGGGATTCACAAATTGCCAGAAAGATGGGAAAAAATCATAAATTCAGATGGGCAATACTTTGAATAATACTATTGTACATTTTTTCTTAAATAAACGTTCAAATTTTGAAAAAAAACCCGCACGAATTAAATTACATACCCAATAATTAATTTAATAATTAGTAATATGTGGATCCAACCGTCATTTTTGATTCGAAGCAACAGTTGACAGTTGCCGGGAGTAAAATAAAATAAATTTCTATTTAAATCAATTACCATAATACTCATAATTTTAGTATTTTGTGGTAGATATGAAATCTAATTCTATTCTATTTAGTCTATTAAGTATATTTCCTTCTACTGAATTAGCACATTGGCATTACTCCAAAATTGTGTCAAATTTAAAAAAAATGTGTATGACTTGCTGTACATTAAAATTTAGCTTCATACTTAACCTAAAGCAGACTATTAAACTCGTTGTTGGTTCAAACATTTCGGAAAATGTGAAGATTATATTTAAGCTGTATACTTAATTTATTTGTGAGGAAGGACCTTTATTTGAGGTCGGTGACTATTAGTAGTCAGTGCCTTGTGGTTGAGGTTGATTATACTGAACATTATGGTTTTGGGGTATTTGATGATTATTTTGATTAAATTGTCTGAATTAATTAGAATTATTTACATCCATAAGGTTTTGGTTATTGTGGTTGCCAACCGAAATTTCTGTTATTCTGATTGTGGTGATTGTGGTTTGTCAAACCTAAGATTGTTATGAAATTTCTGATCACTATCGTCATATCTTGATCGTTGTTTATGAACTTGTCTAAATTCCTGTCTAGTTGGTTTTGGTTGATAGGAATTCACCATTCTTAACATTACTAGATTTGACTGCATTTCTTGTGCTTTTGCTAAAGTATTACATAAATCAATTGGAATCAAAGAAATTACTAAATTATCTAATGGAGGATATATCGTATTTTATTTTATTCTTTTGTAATACCTCAAGTATTGCCACCAGTCATAATGGTTTTGATAATCATGAAAGTCAATTGACTATTTATTACATTGTTGTAATCTACTAGATTGAAACTATTTTGTGTGATGAAATTAAATTTTATTTCTGAGAATTGTTAATGAAGCAAAATATTGTATTTTCTACTACCTCTCGTGTATAATGACATTGCATTACTAACTGATTAGCCTGATTTACTATTGAATTCGGGTAAAATTTTAATTATATCTAACGTTTCTTTACAAGGTATGTTTTCGTTAATTGTTTCTGGTGCGAATTTAGTTACGTAACGTTACGTTAGTTCGTAATGTTTGTGTCGCAGCACTTATTAACAGTGTCACTGTTTCTATATTCATTCTATTACAATATTATTTACTTATAATTTCTGTATATAATATAATATCTATTAATCTATTTACTATATCTACTTATAATTATTTTCGCTGTTCTCCTTCGCCGAGGGTATTTGGTGATGAGGTCTTCTATAGAGATTCTTGATTTCGAATGTCTTCTTTATAGTTGATTCTGTTATTGGAATAGATTTCCATAGCCTTGATTTAACTTTGAATTTTATAAAGTTTGCCCCGTGTTGTACCACCTGAGTCGGAGTCTACCTCTAGTGCGCAGCAATGGTACCATCCGTCCTATATGACCCAGCAACTTCAGTCGTTAGACCTTCACTCTTCTGGCTAAAATGATTTCGCTTTATAGCCCGTACAGTTCGTCGTTTTATCTTCTCCTCTACTTACTGCCTCTGCATACGAGACCCAAAATTACCTGAAGAATTTTGCTCTCATAAGAGTCCGGGGCACCCTCATCCATTTTTAACAGAGTCCATTCATGAGGCACACTTTCGTCCGATCTTACTTTGTAGGTGTATGCTGCTTACCAAGTCATTGCCAGCGGCTTTAAAGAGCACTGAAGTTAGGCCGCATACTGCAGAAGCTTTGTTGGATTTATGCTTGGATGTGGCTATCTTCACTTCACCCAGGTCGGGTTGAAGGAATTATTAATGTAGACCAATGTCCTGGTTGAAATGTTCATTCTGCCTGGCAGAGGCATTTAGTTCGTCATCACTGTTATACAGTCTAACGAAATGCTCTTTCCGAATCCTCAGCATCGACTGCGATTCTACTGCTATGTTCCCTTTTTCGTTTTTATAGATATCGGTTCGAAGTTAGTGTCAGTAGCATGTTTTTTTCACCTATTGGTAAAACTTCCGCATTTCATTTCTGGAGTATCATCTTTCAATTTCCTCGAACGCGCGTTTCTCATGCTCCTTCGTTTTGTAATTTAAATTTCTTTACATGGGCAGAAATATACTCCCAACCTGGAAGGTCAGTTCCATTGTAGATACGCTTAGTACGAGGGGTCGATTACACCTTGTGCAGTAACCCGTTCGTGGATGTGAGAGCTGCCTCTGGTTCATTTAGTGCTCACCCACTATCTTATCTTTTACAAGACCCTTGCTTGGTCTCGTAACCGGCCTGAACTCTAATTATGCCGGAGTAGCCCGAATAAAGTTTCATTTGTTTTAAAAGTGGGTATGACTACACTTAAAGTGCTATAGCACGTGTTAGGTTTTTAGGAAAATAAGACAGAGAGAAAAAGAAATATTTTTGGGCTCAGTGGTTATTTAGCCCATGGGTGGCATATCCATCATTTAATGAGTAGACTAAATTATTACTGTAATTGGACTTTTTGTATTTTAGGCAACAACTCATCTTACGTGATTTGGGTTGCCTGAAAAAATTAATTAAAATTAATTAATAACTTTGGGCGCGGTCGGAATTGAACACCGAAACATTTGATTTGCAAGCCAATACACTAACATTTGTCCTATTGAACAGCGACCGGTGCCAAAAAGTTTCCAATTAAAGCTAAAATAAGCACAATTGATGTGTAGAAACAGTTACAGCACTGAATATCGCCAGGTTGACACCTCTCAGTACCAACTCTATTTCTACAGCACCCAACCAACCACAGAAATAGATCAGTTGGTACTTTTTCTGCAACAGGAGGTCTGGAGGCATTGCATGTCCATAAGACCAGAGTCAAAATACAGTCGGCGCTCAAAGTCATCAATACTCCAGTGCATTTTGTACCATCGACTTTATTAAATGGAAGAGTAGTGCGTTTAAGACAGAGACCGGTATGCTAGAGAAAGCCCCAATGGTGCATATAGTCATGTGCCCAGAAGAAAGCGATCTCAAGGAACAACGTGTGCAGCTGGAGGAAGTTATCTTTATAACTGAAAATTAAGTTCACTCTAAATTTTAGCGCCATTTTACTTATTTAATAAGTAGGTTTGACAACTTTTTTTTTATCAGAAATGACCTGTCTGCTTGCGCTGTCCTTTTTCTCGGCGGGCTCCCTTTCACTTTTTTTAAAGAGACATTTGCAATTAAAGGATCACATCATTGATTGCCACCTGATATAATTCAAAATAGACTCTCTGAATCTTAACTGAGCTCTTCTATTGCCTATAATAGTATTTTGATAGGAAGTGAGTATAACAACGTTTCTTCATAAAATCCTGCAAATTTAATTTTTGTTTAAAAGCTACCTTTTCAATTAAGTTTATATTACTATTAAAAACAAAAAAAAAAAAAAAAGAATCCAAGCAGAGTCAACAGTTTTATCTCTGACTACTCTCATTTCGAAGCCAACATAGAGAATAAAAATTAAACTAAGAATATCCATGGTTAGAAGAAGAATAAGAAGAAAAAAAAACAAGAAAGCAAAAAAAGGCAATTGCCGACATTATAAATGCAGATCCGGATGGAAATTAGCATATTTTCCGGTTTGTTAAGTTTTTCCGGGTAACGTAACCGTTTGTTGTAGTACCGCTAGCATCTGCAACAAGAATCCTTCGGCGAAAAAAAAAATAAACAACAGACAAAAGGAAAACGAAACTTTATCCATTTGTTCCGTGTTCTTAATTAAAGTTTTCAATTCAAATTTCAAATACAATTGCTTATATATATAGTATTTTGCTGTTATTGTTTTGTTTGTTTTTTTTTTCACATTTTTATTTATTGTCCGTTCTTTTTGTTTACCACGGAATTTATATTCAAAGGATAAACAAGATTCCAACGGATTTATATGTTCGGTGTTTTTTTAAGTCTTTTGTGGGGTAAAAATATCAGTATCTGATAACTGAAATGAAAAGAAAACATACCATTACCGTCTGCACTGCGTAGAGATGGTGTGAGTTATGGCCGGCTCGGTGGTACAGCATATCTACTTGGCTAAAACTCTCCATCACTATGGGTTAACAGCCCGTCTCTATGAGACAAAATTGTATCAGACGAAGCATCTGACACTGGACAAATTATGTCAAAACATTTCATTTTGCGAGCAGGTGTTCATGCAACAACACCCAAATTAGTTCCTACTTTTTAAATGGCATCTTTTAAATATTTATACGCAAAATGACGGCACAACTAGGCATCTTTGTAAGCGACCTACCCTTGTACATTGTTTTATTTAATTTTAAACTGACGATGCTCAAATCCGTCTTTCCCTTCCTCTAAATAGGATTGGTCAACTTCTTAATCTTACTTCTTAATCCAAGCAAATGCATGGCATTACATATATCAAACAAGTTCTTCGAATTCGACTTTGTCCCTGTTATATGGCTTGCGAACTGCAAGTAGAATCGGTGAGCTGCTTTAGTATCGTTATAAGCCGCAAACTATCTTGCTATAGGCATATCAACCTCATTGTTGGGCGTATTTACGGGTGCTTAAGAAAGCTTTGGCAAGCCGCCAGTTTCATTCCCCTTGAAACTCGATAAAAGCTTGCTAGCACTCTTATAATGCCTTGGGTCACTTATTCCGAAGCTATCTATCCTAAACCTGATTCACTTTTTATGCACAAGCTACAGGTAACTCTTAATGATATAGTCCGGTATGTGTACAATCCCCGCAGGTATGACAGAACATCCGCCCATGCCAATCAGTTCTTAGGACGAACTTTAACTCAACACATAAATGCCAGAAACTGTATTTTCCTTTATAAAATCATTGTAACTAGATCTCCGACATACTTGTATGAAATACTAGATTTTTCTAGTTCACGTAAAACGATGATTATAAATGTGTTTTCCTGCGAATATCTTGACAACTCCCGCCTGTTCTTCATTCACACAGTCAAGCTATGGAACTCGTTACTTTCAAACGTTAAATGTATCAACAAAGTCACAACTTTTAGTTCGACAATCTTAAAATACTTTGCTTCACATTAATAGTATCCTCTTTTAAGTTGCAATCTCCTCAACTCTAGTCTTCCTTTCTAACTTCTTCCTATTCCATCGCAATTTTCTCTAATATCTTTCTATTTCTTTCTCTTAGATTTAATGTAATGTACATCGTCCAATGAATCTAGCTTTGGAATCCTCCGATGCTTTGGTAAAAGCCTGTCGCGTTCTTCACAATTTTCTGTCTTCAAAAATGCAACAAAAAATCAAGATCTACAGCTAACCACATTTCTCTCTCAAAATTCGGGATTCTTAGGTACATTATTATATAACCGATCGTGATGTGCCATATTAGTGGAAAAAATCAACAAATAACTGACGACAAAACAAGTTGCAAAATTAAAGATCGGTTTATAAAGGAAATTAGAAGCGCATTCTTTTGAGTGGTCTTTATTTTTCAGTTTGGCATAAACTATCTTAACATCTATTGAAAATCTAGCTTAAAACTATCTTACCATTTACCTACTTAAGATCTAACTTAAAACTATGGCATCGCGCACTTGTAAGCTCATCTAAAACTCGTCGTAGATGTTCGCAGTTTTCTTAGCGTTCTGGCGTTGAAACTGTCGAGCTTAAAGTTAAAGTAGCATCTAGCGATCTTGGTATTAACTATCTTTCGAAGTATTTACAAATGTAAGTTGCCTCGCCACTAAAAATATAGAGATAAGATATCCTCACTTTCAAAGACCTGTGTATCTTCTTTGTACTCAACGGTAAGTTCCCGCATTTCACCCTGGTTAAAATAATTGAAAATTGTATTCGTTGTTTTAACTTTTTAAAATACCACTTACCAATGCTACTACTACTTAAAAATGCTGTTCGTTTTTAAAATTAGGTGTGGTTCGTTAACCTCAACTATTTTCAGATCTTTTCAATCTTTCAATCTTTTGCACCCTGCGCCGTATGCAGACCGAAAGTATTTTGATTTTTTTTCTGATGTCCACAACAATCTTCCCAAACTTCTGTGCAATATTATACCAAGGTCACACTTTTTGTATAGACAACTCTTCTAGTTCCATAAACCCTATTCTTATATACGAGTAAATTTATTAAATGAATTGTTTCCGTGGGAGATACATATAATAATATTATATGTATGCCATTCATTGAGAACAAAACAAGTCAAGTTCTGTCAGTTGTAGGGTGCACTTGTGTCGGTTCTGTCTTAAAACAAAAGTAAATATCTAAAATGTCATGCAAATCGTGTCAAATTAAAGTCGGACGGTCAGATATAAAAGTAGTCTGCTGCGACTGCAATCACGCCTCGTGTATAAACATAATGCCGTTTGACTTGGATTATTTAAAACGAAACGAAAAATTGTGGAGATGTGTAAATTGTGAAGCGTCAATTAGTGGAGTCAACAAATCATTACAAAAAAAAATTAAAATAAACAACCGACATAACACCTCAAGCTACGAATAATACGAATGCTTCAAATTCAAATTCTCACTGCCCTGAACATGAAAATCTGCAAATCACTCTCAACAAGATCTATTCTGAAATTCTTGAAATCAAGGAAAATCAAAAAAATCAGATAAAGGGGCTGCAAGTGAGGAACAAAGAGTGTAACCAAAAAATTAACTTGTTTTAACAAAAGGTCAATTACCTTGAACAACAACTGATTTCTAACTCAGTTGAAATCTATGTAAAATGTTCCCCCCCAAACACCTCACCATTTGACCACACCATATCGTTGTTTTTAATGGATGAAATGTTAGCTTTTGGTACTCTTCGGGTTGATCATCAGCCCAAATATGGCAATTTTGTTTATTAACGTATCCATTGAGCCAGAAATGGCTCAAATTTCACGATAAAATAACGGATTTTCATTGAGTTTTTCCAGAGCCTATTCACTGAAAATATGACGCAAATTCAAGTCACCTGGCTTCAATTCTTGCACAAGTTGGATTTTGTACGCTTTTAGGCCGAGATTCTCACGTAAAATACGCCAAGTTGTCGAATGAGCCTAGCCAAGCTGCTGAGAACGAAGACGAATCGATTCGTCACGGTCTTCCCGTACACTCTCAGCTACAGCTGCTATAGTCTCTTTACTATGTGCTGGATGTGGTCTAACCGGTCGAGTATCATCCACTAATGTAAACTGGGACACTGTGACACCGATTATGCGCACCGTAATTTCTTCGAATCGCACGAAAAACATTTCTCATAGAACACTAATTTTCGTAATACAGCTAAACAATTTGGAGACGCTGTTGTAGTGTGAGTCTTTCCATGAAAACTTGCCAAACGATACTGAACAAAATTGACAAATTAGTTTGATAGGAGTCACACGTGATCTGTCAAAAAAAGCCTATTGAAAATTAAACCTCACGATTAATCTCGCCTTATATATTATGTATGTATAGTGTTTTCCAACAGGGACTTGACAACTTTGAATTTAATTTGTGAACGCACCTTTTCACTAATCATCAAACTGTCACTGTGAATTTATTCAGTAAGCTCAACATTTTCATCATGATAAAGTACACTAACGAGCAATGTCTGCAAATTATAAAAATTTTCTACAGATACTCGGAGTCGCAAAATCATCTTCAGTGACGAAGCTCATTTTTGGCTCAATGGGTTCATCAATAAGCAAAATATGCGTTAACGGTCGGATGAAAACCCACATGTACTTCATGAATCACCTCTTCATCCACAAAAAATAACTGTTTGGTGCGGTTTGCATACCGGCGGCGTTATTGGGCCATATTTTTTAGTCGACGATAACGATCGTCAAGTTACTGTGAATGGTCAGCGTTATCGCGCCATGTTCACCGATTATTTTTGGCCCGAATTGAAAGATATGGACTTGGACGACATGTGGTTTCAACAGGATGGTGCCACAAGCCACACAGCACACGCTACATTCGATTTATTGAAGAGAGAAGTATGGTGAGCGTGTTATCTCAAGACATGGGCCACGAAGGACACGAAGTCGATTTCCATTCATAAATGTTTTGATTTTACTTCAAGCTAATAATACAGTTATCTCAAATGCTTTGACTTTTAGTGAATCTTTACATGTATCCTCACAATAGAATATTAAATTTGTACTATAATAAATTGTGTAAAAAAATACATAAGAATGTGCAAACTATGTTACACGAAATAAGTATTACTTAGATATGTTAACAAGAACAAACGGTAAGAGTAGTGATGAATGGAGAGTTGTGGAGTTGTTTCTTGGGAAATGAGGTCCAATAGCTAACCCTGTAAGCATTTCAAATACATTTAACAAACATTTTACTGAAGTCTCTGAACAACTATAGCCTGTTTTAATATCATACTGCCCCTGTAACTGCACTCTGTCTAGCAACACTATCGGAGATATCCTGTGTAAGTATTTCCACGTAACCTAAGTATTTCACGTGGTTATTTTCTTAAATCTCTAAAATGTGCTGAAGTTATTCCACTATTTAAAAAAGGGGATCGAAAAAATGTATCCAATTAAAGACCTATATCTCTTCTTCCACTTGTTGCAAGACTGTTTGAGAAAATGATCAAAGTCAGGATGTTAAAATTTTTAGCACGTAATGATTTTTTCTCCGTTAACCAGTTCGGTTTCAGGTCTGGTTTATCCACAAAGGACACCATTTTTAGAGTATGTAGTCAGTTACACGAAGGACTAAATAGAAATCAATTTACAATGGCATTACTCATAGATATTATCAAAGCCTTTGACATGGTTGATCACAAGCTACTGCCTAGTGA
Organism: Volucella inanis; assembly: GCA_907269105.1. NCBI lineage: Eukaryota > Metazoa > Arthropoda > Insecta > Diptera > Syrphidae > Volucella > Volucella inanis. Next base: position 101,904,591 of record OU026157.1, on the reverse strand, counting down.
ATTATATAAAGCTGGTTTCAGAGGATCAATTCATGTGTGGTTCCAAACATACCTGAAAGACAGAGTGGAAAGTGTGAAATTAAACGACATTTTCAGTAAACCACGTGTTCTAAAAATGGTCTCCCACAGGGTTCAGTGCTGGGACCTACTCAATTTTTAAATTACATAAATTAAATTTTTAACAACAATTAAATGGGTTAGCTACGGCATACGTTGATGATATTACCTTCGTAAACAGTTTTGAAAACCTTTTTGAATGCGTTGCTAAGATTAGGGACAACTTAGAAAAATTAAGACCGTGTTTTGCTATTCATAAATTAATTGTAAGTGAAAAAACAAAATTAGTTCACTTTAAACTATCTGGCAATTACTTATTTGACCTTAATATGTACTTTCATGCACCCGACTGCAAGAAATACGTTCTACCAATGCATACTTGTGGTATTCAAAATTACAAAGGTAACAACTCGTGCGCTGAAAAATGCTTTAAAATTGACTCTGTTAGTAAATTTAAATACCTTGGAGTTTTAATAGACCACAATTTGAATTGAAAGGATCATATTTATGAATTTAGGTGCTCGTAAGCTTTATCTCATTAAACCTTACTGCTTCAAAACAGTTCTATGTAAGGTCTACTATGGACTCGCACACTCGAAGTGTCACTTAACACGAATTTGAATTATATAACGACTATTATGTATATTCATTCATTCGCCATATTATAAATTATTATGAAATTTTTAAACTTAAGATAAAAATCTGTAAAATGAAATGAATAATAAATTATAGATAATAAATAATAAATAATAAATAATAATAATAATAATAATAATAATAATAATAAGGATAAACAAAATGTATGGTATAGTAGTGGAAGGTGTTATTTTTAATTATGTTGATATATGTGCATCTCGTTTGGCGATATGGTGGGCTGTGTCGCTGTAGTAAAGTCTTCAGAAGAAGTTTTTCAATATCTTTAGAGATTTCTTTATGGCTTTTCTTACCTTAACCTTTACCTTTTTATCTATTGGTAAAACATCGGTACGTTACTCCTGAAATACAAGTTCTCAATACCTTCGATCACACGCTTCTTGTGCACTATTTTATTCTTCAGGAAAAGTTAATATTCTTCCTGTCTCTTCTGCTTATAGAGCTCACGTTGGCTCTCTTGTTGTATGTACGATTCTTGTGAGCTGCATGTCCTTATCATTTTTATCAAGGGATTGTTTGGTGTCTTTTTTGTTGTTGTAACTTTAAAAACCTTATTTATATACTTAATATACATACTGTATATGTATTTTATTTATTTATTTTATCTGCGGTTTCATTTTAAGCATAAAAAAATTTTAATCTTCGCAAAAGCATTAGAGTTCTTGTTGACTCCGAGCGCCATTTTTCGCTGGTTTTTGTCGCCAAAGTAAAATCGTATATATAATTCTTATACAGTGTGATTTGTAATTCGACCTGTTCGTTTGAAGGGGTTATTCTATAACTTATTTACAATGTTTTTAGATATGACAATCAGGGGTATTTCAAGTTATTCGAGTTTTGGGTTTTTTTTTCGAAAAAACAACGTCTTCCGACATTAAGGTGGCAATTGTAAAAAAAAGTACGTGCATTAGGATAATAAATTTTTGTTTCTGATAGCCAGTGAACAAAAGATTACTTTAAAAAAATCATGTCAAAAAATTATAAAAGCTTTAGAAATAAAAGTTTAATAAATCTTAAGACAGCATATTTTTTTTAAATTTTTTTTAAATCTAATACGATTACTCAAAAAAAGTTCGCATAAAAATTACAGAAATAAATTTCTCAATTCATAACCTTTCAAAAGGTACAAATGTTGACATCTTTTGATAAATTATTGAAAATAATAACGATAATAATAGAGCAGGTATCTGGTGTGCTGGAAGCGTACCTGACCCGAAATCGATTTGCTTGTATCTATCCAAAATAAAAATCATAAAAAATATTAATAATAACAATCACAACTTTAATCTTCAAATAAATAATAAAAATAAAATATTAATAATAACGATTACAAATCTTATTCGAATTGCTTGCCCTCGTTCCGTATGCATGCAAGAAGCCTTTTCCGTACATTAGTGATTTTTACTCGCGTCGACATGTCTTCTTAATTTTTTCTGCAGCTGCTAACATTTTTCTCTCAAGTCCTCTTCAGATCGTATTCTTCTGTCTTACACTAATGCTTCCAAATGTAGAAGTCACATGGAGTTAAATCGGGACTTCTTGCTGGCCAAGGGATCGGGCTGCCTCGACCAATCCTTCTCTCTGGATAGTTGATATCCATCCACTGTCATCCACCCTGGGAGTAGTAAGCTTGTCAGCCATCGTGTTGTCAAACCATGGCAATCGTTGTAGTAAGTGGCACATCCTCCAGCAGCATTGATAAGTTTTCTTTTAATAAAATGTTCATAGGTGATGCCGGTTAAACTTGCTGGCAGAAAGAATGGCCCGATCAACTTATCTTGCATCCCATCCATACATTTAAAGAAAATCTGTGCTAGTAAGCATCTTTTAATTTTCATGGGTTTGACCTTTAGGGGTCTAAAAATGCGGGTTGTGATAATTGGTGATTCCATCACGGTCGAAGTTGGATTCATCTGTCCACAAGATTTTCTTTAGGCACTCCGGATCTTCAATGTCAGAATTAACTTAAAAACTGCAAAAATCCATCCTTCTAGCAGGATCTCCCTCCTCGATGGCGTGTACCGGAGTGTAGTGGTATGGATACACCGAGCCGGTTAGCCACAACTCTTGTCGAAGTAATGCCGTCTTTCCGTAAACATTTCAGGATTTGTTCCTCTTCAACAGTATCATGAACTGGAGGTCTTCCAGCATCAGCTTGGAGTCGTTGAACCGATCCCGTTTCTCGAATACGACGATACGTCGCACCAAAACGCTAACATCAGGTAAACGGCGATGTGGGAAACGTCGTTGATACTCTCTCCGTTCTGCAGCGGAGTCACCATCAGCAATTCCGTAACAAGATATAGTATCTGCGTATTCTTCAAACTGTTAAGTTGCAATTTAATAAAGTTATTAGTCAACAAAGATGTACGAATCGGAAGAATTGTTGGAAGTAACTGATTGATTATTCCATGAATAAAGATAATGAAGCCTCGGTTAATTTAAAGAAGACTTGAGAAAAAAATTTTAGCATATGCCGAAAAAATGAAAGAAGACATGTCGACGCCAGTAACCATCACTAATGTACGGAAAAGGCTTCGTGCTTGCATACGGAACGAGGGCAATCAATTCGAACAAGATCTGTAATTGTTACAATGTTACAATATTATTAATATTTTATTTTGATTAAATATTTGAAGATTAAATTTTTATTATTAAGATTTTTTTATGATTATTAATTTAGGATTTAGGATTAGGAGACCGTCATGTACCGTTATGTATTGTATATTGAGATGAGGAAACCCTGTTCTTGCTATGTCGATATTTTGTCCCGCCGCAAAATAAATAAGCTTAAGTAAGTTGCCATACGAGGTGTGGTGAAAGCTATGTTTACCAATTTTCTTACCACAAATTTTCTTTTTTTCCGATCCTAACCCTAGGTCGGTCATATACAATATCTGGCGTAAGCATCATAGTTACACTTGATATTTCTAAGGCATTGACATGGTCTGGCATCAGATTTTTTTCGTCGAAAATGTGTGCTTTTGGGATCGATAACTGTCTTCTTCAATGGATTAGAAGATTTTTCGGAACGTTCAATTCAAGTTGTTTTGGATTGTTTCAATTCTGATGTTCACAAAATAAATGCTGTTGTGGGCTCCGTTCTGTCTCCGACAGTCTTATTATTTTTTATCAATGATCTCTTGTTTGCTACTTTTAATAAAATTTATTCTTTTACTGACGACAGTACATAAGTTAAGCTCATTTAATTATGATATTAACCGCATAACTAATTGGACATCCACTAATAGAGTATAAAGCTTTCAAAACATAATACTATCTGCTGTCGTTAAAGCGAAATTTAAACACCCAGCCATTGTCCATGAATGGCACTTTCATCGTCGGAACCGAAAAAATTTTCATTCTCGATATGTATGTCTGTGACAATTTACGTTGAAATGATCACATATTCAATGTCGTCAAAAATGCTGCAAAATATCTAGGATTCCTCAAACGATGTGAGAAAAACTTTACCCCTTCTGATCTGGCCTCAATATATAGGGCATTTATCCGCCCAAAATTGGAGCACAAAGTCCAATTAATTTCCAATCCATTGAAGAGAGTCATCGATCCCAAAAGCACGTATTTACGACAAAACAGACTGATGCCAAATCCTAACAAATGCCTTATAAATATCAAGCGCAAGTATCTTCTTTTTGCCAGATTGATGTAAGCTTTGGTTCCACTTTCGGCAAGTCATGTCGTCAGATTACCAGTGGAGCTATTGGTAGGTAAACTGTACTTCCGGTTATTAAGAAGTTTTCGTGTTTCGAGATATTTCATGAGGTGACGGTTTACCATCATTTCAATGACCTTGGAAAGGAGGGACGTAAATGCAATACGTTTGTAGGACGAGAGAGAAGGAGATTCGCCTTTTTTTTAGGGACAAACGCTGTTTTCCATCGGCTTGGAACGATGGAATAGTAGGATCGATAGAAAAACTTACGCAGTTGTTTTGCTAGGGTGGAGGAAAACCATCAGAAGATCATACCATATACCATCTGAACCAGCCGATTTGTGAATATTAAGACCTTTAAGTAATCTTTCTACTAACCGAGTGTGAAAGTGGACTCGTCTCATTGAAGATTCGACGCACTCAAGTGTGGGCGGAGACAAAGCCCAATTTGAAAGAGTTTGGCCGCAAATTAGCCTTGTCCAAAAAGCTGACAGCCGTAGTTTTTAGGAACGTGTAGAAATTGAAGCACTGCACCACAATAATGTTGTCTCTGATACAATAATAGTTCGCCATTCTTATGTCTCAAACGAAAATCTGAAACTTATCACTCTTACGGTGGGAAAGATTAGTGAAAATTTATTTTCGATGGTCCGAGTACTAGGCTCAAAATATGACGGTTAACATAACAATGCACAGAGTTTAATGCTCAAATAGACTATTTTATTTATTTATTTAATTTATTTTAATTATTTTTAGAAGGCAAAAAAAGAAATGAGATTATTGAAATTTAAGATATGATTTTTTAAGGATTACAAAAAAAAATTTTAAAGTAAAAAAAAAAAAGGTTAATGGGTTTTTGAGCCTATTTCATGGGTGTCTTATCGTTGCAGTCTTCAATTGGCGGGACAGATCTATCTCGTAATTCTTGACTAAAACAAAAAAAAAACATAAAAGTGTTTAATTATTATATATTTTTCTTGTGGGTGGAATAAAAAAAGCAGGAAAATATGTGAAAGTAAAAATTATAGTGGGTTTAAAAAAAAATAAACTTTAAAAGAAAACTTCAAAAGAAACTTCAATCTTTTTCAGTATGGAATTTTGAATAGAAAGAGTGAAAGATCGAAGCTTATCTGCTTTCGGTTTTATATTCATGGAAATATTTAGAATTGACCTTTGTCACTTTGTAAACATATTCTTAAATAATTTAGGACTTAACCGAAACTTGCCTACACATTTCACTGACGATTCTAACAGACTTTTTGACCACTTTCTAAGAAGTGATATTTCTGGGATGCCCTCATGTAGCCAGATTTCAGCTCTGCATTTTTCAAAAATGACTTAATATTTATAGCTTTAGAGATTAAAAACTCACAAAAACAAACAACGTTACATTCAGGAACATTAGAAACATAAAAATTGATTCTTTGATTCATAGTCTATAAATTACAGAATGGCACCACATTTACAATCTACCATCAGTTGACGACCAGATTACTTTTACAGGATTCCATCAATTTCCTCTTCGATAAGCATGTTCTGCTCAAAATCAAGATCATCAAATATCCTTAAAATTCCTGGTTGATGACATCAAGTAACATATATGTGAAGGCGATGTTGCTTACAGCCGATGGAAACGGTATAAACTGGAGAAGTTTAGAAACACATACCGAAATTTGCGAAGGCTGGTTGTTTACAAAGTAAAAATAGCAGATGCGAGATTTCACAAGGCATGGATTGCACAAACGCTACCAGGAGCAAGACTATGGAAGAACCTACGTCAATTTGGTATTCGCATACATCAACCACCTGTTCCTGACAACATTCACTGTGACCAGTTAAACGCCAATATTGTCACATCATCCAATATTAACGAGTCCTACATCAGTTTCCCATAATCCTCCATTGGGATTTGAATCATCTAGCAACAACAATGGCTTTAGCTTTACAAGAGTATGCGACAAGGACGTAATGAAAGTTTTATTGGCAATTAAGTCTAATGCTACAGGATTAGATGGTGTAGACCCTTTACTCTTCTCTTCATAACTCATCTCTTTAATAATATATTAACTAACAGCGAGTTTCCCAAGATTTATAAAAAAAGTCGTTCAAATACACAAATAGAAAATTTGCAGCCTCTTGGACTATAGGCCTATAGCAATACTTCCATTCTTGTCAAAAGTTTTCGAAAGGTTGTCTTATGACCTATGCAAATTTACTTAAAACGTAAAGGCTTGCTTAACAGCAACCAGTCAGCTTTCCGCTCTAATCGAAGCTGCAAGTCAGCACTCTTACTAGCGATATTACTGATGACATTCGAATTGCTTTGTATAGAACAGATGTTACCTTCCTACTACTTCCAGATTTTTCGAAGGCTTTCGAGACTGTAAACCATAGGTTACTGTGTTCAAAATTAGTAAGCTAATACGACTTGGGCTCAACCTAAATTCATATCTTACGATAAGATGTTCAATCAGATGTGGCCAACGAATGATGCTCTAAATTCCTTATAGTCCTAAACGGAGTTCTGCAAGGCTCAACATGGAGACCGCTTCTGTTTTTAATGTATGCAAACGAACTTCTTAATGTCGTCAAACACTCAAAAATGCAAATGTTTGCTGATGGTGCACAGGTATCCCCTTGACTTGATGATGACTTAGAATGTATACGAAAGTGGTCCATTAAGCACTTTCTATTTTTGAATTCAAGCAAATCGAAAGCGTTGGCAATCTACATAATCAATATTAGCTCATTAAGCCTTCCTCTAATTAAAATCGGTTCCACAATAATTGATTATTTTGGTAGTCTATGTTTTTTTTGGGATACTACTCGCTTAGTACCACCAAAAACTAAAATGACGCTTACGAAAACTCTGCTGCTCCCAAACATACTATACTAGGTGGGGTGAAAAGTAACCTCCTTGGGAATGAAAAAAAAAGTTTTTTTTAAATGTTTTTTTATATTTTATTCAATATAGTCCCCTTTTAGTTTGATACACTTATTCTAGCGATTTTCCAACTTCTTGATCCCGTCCGAAAAGTAATTTTCCATAAGGTCTACAAAATACTCCTCCGTGGCGTTGATGATTTCCTCGCGTGAGCTGCATTTTTTATTGATGAGCCATCTTTTGAGGTTTGGGAAGAGATAATAGTCCGAGGGAGCCAAATCGGGCGAATACGGTGGATGCGTTGTCCCCGGTGCATTGTCTTGCCAAAACATGTAAGGCCGTTTTGCAGCGGCCTTCAATCGCTCCAATAATGCACAGTTATACTCGCTGTTGACGGTTTTTCTTTTTTCGAGGTAGTCCACGAAGAGTATGACAATCCCAGAAAACTGACGCCATAACCTTTCCGACCCATCAAGCCTCCCTCGCCCGCTTTTGAGCACTCGTGCAGGCTTCAGTCCATTGCCGGACACTCATTCTGTTCTCTGATGTTCAACAGTTACCAATCGACGCCAAAAGTCCGCCCGATTCCGCATCAGCAAGTCCAAACACTTTTTCGAAGTGCTTTCGCGTTCGTGTTTTTGGTCAAGAGTGAGTATGCGCGGCACCCAGCGGCAGGATAACTTTTTCATATGCAGAATATTGCTCAAAATATGGCGTGTGCGCTCAGCACTAATCTTTGTGGTATTTGCTAGCATCTTCACTTTCCGGTAAGCCAACATCATTTCATGGATTTTTTTGACATTGTCCTCTGTAACCTCATCGGAGGGCCTGCCGCTGCGGACTTGATCGGTAGTGGAGTTGCGGCCACCACGAAACTCTCGAAACCAATATTTGACGGTGTAATCTGAGAGCATTAGCCTCATAATATTTATCCAACTTTTCTTTTGTTTCCTTCACCGTTTTGCCTCTCAAAAAAATAATGTTTTACGAGAGAACGAAAATCGTTTTTGTCCATACTCAACATGATGCCAAATACGTCAACAACAATCAGCTTTCAAAACAAAACTAAAGACAGTATCGCACTGAAATTTGGCATGTCTGCCTAAATATGAACGGACTTCAAGGCACCATAACCATTTTTGCAGTAGCAGCGCATTCTGGCGGTCAAGGAGGTTACTTTTCCTTACTTACCCAGTACTACTGCGAAATCTTCAGTAACCCTGATTAGGTCACCATGAATAAGCTTAACATTCTCTGGAACAACATTGTTCGAAATGAATGAAAGTATGATCATATTTCAGAGCACGCCAGAAAAATGTTCGGATGTACGTTGAATGATTTTCTTAAATACAAGGCTTTTATTTACCTTTATATTACATAAATTTTCATTCCCACGGTCGCAAAGATCATTATGTCTTATACAACGACTCGCCTGTATAACTCCCTGTCAATTACCATTAGAAACAAGAGACAATTCCGAACTTCTCTACATAAATATTTGGCCATTTCCTATAACTGGATTTTTAATTGTATTCTCTTATATTTTTAATGATTAATCATTGATATACATACTCGTATGAACCACATTTTTCTTTTATCTATCTATTATTCAGATGTGATATTACCTACTTTCAACGTGCTTAACATGTTTTTAAATGTACCATATTCCATAATCAAGCAAAACAAAATTCACCTTGAACCCACAAACGCAAAACAAATACTAGGTGCGTTCAATGCAATTTGTTTGTTTCGTCCAATTTGAGCCATATCATCGCAGATAATTAGATAATTTTTGTTGCACCTAATTTTGCTCAATAAACAAAATTGTACGATATCTGAATTGTTGTCAAATAAGCAAATTGTATGATAATTGTTAGTTCTATTTTAAGTTACACTTAGTAAGTAATAAATTTGTATAAAAACGACTAAAAAGAAGAAGTCGTATCTAGATATTTTTGTTGTTTATTTCAGAAATAGAAAGGATTATCATTTACATTGTTACGAGAATTTGTTTTAAGTGCTCAATATCAGCGTGTGCTTACACGCTTTCGTTCAGGAAATAGAGACCTTGCTGATGCCGTTCGCTTTGGACATCCACCCACCACAGACGACAATCAAATCTTGGATGCAGTTACAGTTGGCAAGCATTTGATGACACGGAAGATCGCTCAGCCGTTTAACATCATTCATACAGACTGTAAAGGTTTGGATTGTCAAAAAAGGTGAATGTTTGGGTTCCTCAGAAACTCAGTGAAAGAAACATATGGGAGTCATTGTTAAGATGGAACTCGCTGGAGACTTTCCTGAAAAGAGTTGGAGACGAAAAATGGGTGGTTTACAACAACATTCGTCGTAAGAGATCATTGTGCGCTCCTGGTGAAACATGGCAATCGGTCGGTGAACAAGATTTGCATCCCAAAAAGGTGATGTTGAGCATTAAGTGGGACTGGCTAGGTGTCCTTTATATGTCGTTAAATATCGCACTCAGTTCGATACTTTGAAGCATGCAGTGGAAGAAAAACTGCCAGAGTTGGCGAAAAAGAAGGGCGTTGTTTTCCATCATGACAACGCCAGACATCACACAGCTTTAATGACAAAACAAAGGTTGAATTCATTTGACTGGGAAGTTATACAGCACCCACCGTACTCTCCAGATCTTCTGGCTTCTGACTACCATCTCTTTTCAAAATAATTTGACTGAAGGCAATTTAATACCAAAGTTGAGATCAAAACGTACCTGGAAAAGTTTTTTATACATAAGTCTGCTGACTTTTACAAAAGAGGCATTATGTCTCTTTTTGAACGTTAGAAGGGAGTAATATACCATGATAGACAATATCTGATGGATTAAATATAAGCTTTTATGCGAAAAATGTGCGTTTAACTTTATCCGTAAGAAAATCCTCAAAACTTATGGAAAAACCCAATACATTGTATCGTAGATAACTCAAAGTAACAGGAAAACTGTAAAATAGCCGTCCACCATATTTAAATAGTGAAATATGTTTTCTGAACTACTGAAGAATTTTGATTACCGAGTAAAACAAATGATACCAGCTAACTATATCTTTGCTAGCAAGAAAGGTAAAAGAAAACTATTGCAATGGTTGAAAACACAGAATGTGTACCAGATTATCTCAAAAACACCTGATATTAAAACTGGAGATGACCTTAGGAGAGATTCGGGGGTCACAAAATGTAGCTCATATTCTGAACTCCAACACTTGTCCTCAAAGTCAAATTAAAGGACTCCTAATTAACAATTTTAACCCCTCAATAGTTCCATTGTTCTTTAACGAAAACTTCAACGAATACTAATGAAATGCTTTACCCGAGAAACAGATTTGCATAACACAATCTGAAACAAACAACATCTCAAATTAAGTCTATGAGTGGAAGTATCCCTGATTGTAAAAGAACCTACCAACCGACCAGCATGAAAATTCGGTAGTTCATAATTGAATCTGTGTCCAGAATTTTAATTCATAAACCAAAACACAATAGTTCGAGAACTGTTCCGGCAAACACCTAAGCAAACGAAATCAGGAATACCAAATACACGCTGGATGCGAGATGTAAATGAATTGAGGACCTGCGCGAAATTCAATTAATTTAGGACATCAAATTGACTAATTGAGCTCGTAAACTACACGAGACTACAAGCATCCTTATAGGTTGAGAAGTATCTGTAGAACATCTGCTGGAATTTCAGCAAGTAAATTAACAACTCTTCCAAATTCTGGCTCTGTACGAGTAAACTGCTGTGCATTTCACCAAAAAGGTATTTTCCTTTGTAATTTATTATGCTTTCGTCCTTACGCGCGTTAAGTAATTAAAGGCAAAATACGTGTAACGTATTCGAATGCTTTTGCTTTAACCAACATAAGATGGGGAGCTGGTCGGAGTTGGTTAGAGTTGAACTGGGATTGGGGCTGTTAAGGCAATGCGTCAACGTGCAATCATTTCAGTCGAACGGAAAATTTATTGAAATTCTCTAGACCTTCGTCATGAATTCTTAATTACATTAAAATAGGGGTAGTCCTGAAGCGTTATATTAACATCAGCCTTATTCGCTTGCTTTTCGAATTCTTTTTCGGATAAGTAATTTTAATTATTAGCTATAACTCAATGTGAGTTCTTCCACTTAATTTCGAGCTTGGTTGGAGTGAGGAATGTTTAAAAAAAATATATATTTTTTGTCCACCTTGGTGGTGTGTAGGAGAACGTCTAGTGGGAACATCCCATTAAAAGATCCAATGCAAGCGAAGTTTCATTTTTTAATACTCCTTTTCGGTATGTTCTTGGCCTGATGAAGCCCAATATCACACTATACACAGCATTGATGAGCATCGGCGTTTACCGCTTGTGAGGTTCATCTCCTGCACGGTAGAAAATAGAGAATTGCACGTACAAATTCTGTATGGGAGCTTGGAATATTATTATCTTTGTATATGTTTTTGAGTCCTTCACATTACTTTTCACATGCGACTTCCATTTCACCTTTGCGTGAAGTGTCATTCCGAGGTATTTAGGCTCGTTTGCGAACGGTATACAGATCGAATATATGAAGGTAGGAAAAGTGCTAGTTTTCTGTAAATTACGTTACTTGGGCACATTTGGTTTTATTGAGCGCAATCCTCCAGGCCTTTGTGCATTTATTACATTTTTGAAAGCGCTTTAATGTTCGGCTGTTGTTATTACAAATGTTTTATTTACTGCTAATATAGCAATGCCAGTAGTAAACATAGCTTAAACCGTCCACTCTTCGTGCGATATATTCTGGGTATATAAGAGATGTAGAAGCGGACAGAGAATACTTCTTTGCGGTGTGCGAGTTAAAAGGTCTTTGAATTACGAAAACTCGTGTCCGTGTCTGACAAGAAAAAATCTATTCTCGAGATAAGTTGTCAATGTTGTATAAAGGCTTAGAAAGAAGACCTGTCTTAATTTAAATCTCAAACCTTTAGGCCACATCTTGTCTAAGGCTTGCGATTTAAATGTTTGCTTCTGTACCCAAACTGGTGGTCACGGATAAGATTTTTTCCTTCAATAACGGGTAGTATAGGATTAAGTAGTATCTTTTCAAAAACGATTTCAACAAAGGAACCAAATTTGATTTAAGTACATATCGCCTTAAGTAATATGCCCAATTGGATATTTTCTTTAATTTCGTTCTAGAAGCTGTTCCAATTAGTTTAACAGCCAGTAAGTCTTGCTGGTTCATGCTTTTTAATTAGAGTTTCACTTATTGTCAAAATGACTGGAAAATGGTCAGAGACCTTTCAGACCGATAATATTTTAGAAGACGGTGGGCGCTGAATAGAGAACGTAATTATTTCCTACACGTACCGTGACTATCATATGTAACATACTTGCACAGTTTTAAGTTTTATTTTTACGTTCTCAGAATTTTCGACATATTCTTGAATAAATAAGAATGTATATTTGATTGACCGAAAAAAGGAAAGAAAAACGGTAATAACCGTAAAGCAAATCAATTTTTATGCGAAAATGGGGAGAAAAAAAGCGGATTAACTTTTCCATAACAGTCAAAAGTATTTACAAAACGAACATTTTTTTAAATATGTATTCCGCTAAAGACACAATTCCAATCAGGTTGCAGACAGTTATTGATGCCAAAGGTGGTGTTACTAAGTACTAGTTATGTAAATTAAGAAAATTTAAAAAAAAATTTTAAAAAATCATAAAGTGAGAAGTAGAAAATTAGGTTAAGGTTTTGTGTAAATATTTTTGACGTAAATAAAATGTGTGTGTATAATTTTTATAATTGATAAGCATCAGTGCATTTGCTCTATTGTTTATCCCATAAACCGTTATCTTTCCCAATTCTTCTTTCATTTTCTTCTACGTAGAACAAGTTATGCGAAAATAACCCTTTTTTGGCAATTTTCTTCCAAAAACAACAACAAAAAAAGGCTTCTTAAGTGGAATATGTAAAAAAATGTTCGTTGTGTAAATACTTTTGACTATGGTATATTTGTTTTTAGTTTATGTCTAATCGTAGTGCAAAGGCCGTGTAAGTATAGGGTTTTCTAATAACGACTTGACAACTTTTTTTTTAAATAAAAGGCAAACCATTTGAGATATTACGAAAACTTCATTATTGGCTTGAAATACAATCAAAACATTTATGAATGAAACTCGACTTCGTTCATATGGCCACCGCGGGCACGTTTGCACCGGTCGATTCGTTGGACCCAATTTTCTTCCAACGTCGTCGGCGTGTTGGCATAAGCCAATGACTTAACGTAGCTTCACAGAAAATAGTCAACCGGCGTTAAATAGCACGAACGAGGCGGCCAATCGACTGGCCCATGTCTTGAGATAACACGCTCACCATACTTACTCTTCAATAAATCGATTATACCGTGTGCTGTGTGGCTTGTGGCACCATCCTGTTGAAACCACATGTCGTGAAAGTCCATATCTTCTAATTCGGCCAAAAATGATCGGGAATCATGGCGCAATAACGCTGACCATTTACAGTAACGTAACGATTGTTATCGTCGACGAAAAAATATGGCCCAATAACGCCGCCGGCATGCAAACCGCACTAAACAGTTATTTTTTGTGGATGAAGTGGTGATTCATGAAGCACATATGTGTTTTCACCCGACCAATAACGCATATTTTGCTTATTGACGAACCCATTGAGCCAAAAATGAGCTTCTCACTGAATATGATTTTGCGATGAAATTTATCATCTTGGCGCATCTTCTCCAGAACCAAATCGGAGAACGTAGCTCGTTAGTGTTCTTTACCATGATGAAAATGTTGAGTTTACTGAATAAATTGACAGTGACAGTTTGATGATTAGTGACAGAGTGTGTTCACAAATTAAATTCAAAGTTATCAAGTCCCTATTGGAAAACCCTATATAAGAAAAATAGAGCACAGGAAAGGAAATGCGTACTTTACCAAAGGGGTTGCTGTCAAAACAAAGGAACACTTACTTGTTGCAAAGGGTTACGGGATATATAAAGGCAAATGAAAAAAATCTTATGGGTCACGTGGATTACAAATACAATATATCCCTACTAGGAGAAGATCACACAAATATTCATAAATTTGCTATAGTGCTAATTGTGCAATTGTGTAGAGATAGTAAGAGAATGTGTATGCCGTCTCCATTTTCGTGTCTCTTACAGTGAACATTTTCGTTTACACATTTGTTGTTGTAAAGCTTCCTTTTTTGTAAAATTTGAATTTTTGTGAGAGCGCAGTAGACTGGTCAAATATTTTGAGTAATACCGTACTTATCTGCCTACTGAGGTCACTCGTGTCTCTATGCCGGGGTTGGTCAGGACAGTGGGTAGTGGGTGCATATAGTATAAGTTAACAGCAGAAATGTTTACACAGCATATTGCTCTAAATTCTTTTCCCATGAGTTCGCAGCTCATGTACATCGACAAATACTATGTTCCCACAGTCATCATGCACTCCATATCGTGCACTCAGGTTTTACTGCATTCGGTCTCCTGATACGAAGAATTCGCTGATTCCACGTCCGGCGACGCTTCGGGAGCTGATATGCAAGTGTATAAATATGGGTACTTAGAATAAGTCAGCTTCAGTTCTTAATATATTCTTGAATTAAAAAGACAATAAAGAATCGGACATAGTCCGATATTTTTTTTAAAAACTAAAAAAACAAAATAATTGTTTAATTTATATCCCATCGCAATCATTGTGGTTGCCGTAGATTTTGTTCGTTGTCTCGTTTGATCGTTGGGGGTTGAAATCCTTTGTTGCCAATTGTTCGTTGATGGCCAGCAATATGTGTTGTTCCTGGGCTCTAGTTCGACGATTGTGTTTTTTTTTTTTTGCTTTACTGTTTGCTCGTTCTACTTTTTTTTTTAGTTTTTGTGTACTTTTTGTTTTTAACTATCGCACTAGGCCACCTTCCGTTATGACGAATAGCTATTAAATGAACTAGTCGCACATTTTGGTTAGTAGCAACCAAAACGCTACGTTAGTGGAACCACTCAATAACGCTAGTCGATACTTTGTCGTGTTCCTCATATTCGCACTGTGTATCAAGTGACTTCTTTGGTCCATATTACATGGACTTTCATTAGTTTTTATTAGTTTTTTTTTTTTTTTTTTTTTTTTTTATTCTGTAGTGCATTGCAGAAAAGACCAAGGAGGGCTCGAGAGCTCTTCGAGCAGAACAGATGGGATGAGGAAGAATATCGCCTCCTCAGAAGAATAAAAAGAGAACGAGTAGCTCTTAATCGAGGATTTCGAGAGATCAAGACTGACGGTAAAATGAGAAGCGAGGAAGGTAATTTGTCCCTTCTGAGCCACTCAGACTGAAACTTTGTGTGAAGAGACAAATAGCATGCTATCGATTGAGTTATGTGTACCATCAGTTAGCACGAAAGTAGCCGTAAGTTCTGTGGACATGTCACAAAAATCCACCGAATACAATAATCTAAGATATTCTGAAAGGAAAGGGTTCAAACAAACATTAAAACAAGGCAACTCTGCGGAATGTCCTCTAAACCCCACAAAAACCCAGAAGCTAAATAAACTCGTTCCGACTTCTCCACTCTAACGATGGCGGAAGCAAACAGAGCCCGAACAGGAAATACTACAGTCGACAGGTTCCCTTCGATACAGCTGCGAGACGAAGAGGTAAAAACGCCTTTTGACAGTTCCACTAGCAGGCGTGTCTGTTTGCTCCAATGAAGAAACTGCGAGTTAGCTAAGGAGTAATTTCTCTAAAATCAGGGGGAAATGCAGTCTGAACGTAATGCTCGTGGAGGAGGATTCATTCCAGATGCGCTAAGCATCGGCACAGCTAATGACAAAATTCTTGCGTCGTTGAATGCACAAAACTAAGGTGTCTATATTAAAACCTGTAAAGTCCTGCAAAAAGTGGGAGAGAAAGATCTCTTATTTAGGCTAAATAACCCAAAAGGCCATGTCGCGTACTGTTTTGATAAGCTAAAGCTAATTAAAAAAGGTTCAGACAAAATTTCAACTACCTCCAATACAAACACCAGTGGTCTGACAAAGAGACTACTAAACAACACCGTTATTACGACTGCCTCTGGGGATGATAGAGAAAGTGAGCTCCGCTCAACACGTACCTGTATATGAATTAACACAAGAATCAGCTGATGCGAATAGACGCAAAAGTAGAGCTCCTGTACGTCTACCAAGGAGCCAAGCGGCAGAAAACGCAGCGAGAGTGAGAACAAAGGGCCACTCACTTATCAAGGTTCCCATACGGCGAATAGGCGATGGCAATCCGAACCGCATACGGCACCCCGCGTATAGCCGCAAGCAACCGATTTCTCCTGTTCTCCAGGACTCGATCGAACTATGTCACCGTCGCAATTTGAATCTCGTTCTTGGATAGTGATGCTGGTGTTAAAGTTACTTTCAAATTATATTTTTAGCAAAAAAATCTGCTTCCGAGAGGAGGTACTTAACCTAACCAACTTGTCTCCCTTTCATCATACTCTTGTCATGAATTGGCGTGTGTCAGATAAGGCATCCCTATTGGACTATATGCACGTAAAGTTTAATATAAGGTGCAATATCGAACATGGTCAAACCAGAAACGTGAAGAAACTCATGAACTAGAGTACCTTTCAAGAAAATCTCGCTATTGGAGATGTGAATGAGGCACTGGGTCAACAAAATGAATTCATTATTTTATCATTAATGTAGATGCATTTGCAAATTGAAACGTAATATTGTCAAAAGGGCTGTTCCATTTACTTGAACAATAATGTTAAATGGTGAGAAAATTGTTTAAAAAATGCAAAAATTCAGAAATTTGGGACCTATACAATTCCGTTGTAACCAACTTCAATAAAAAATTGAGAAAGTCCAAGAGAGCTTCCTATAGAAAGAACCTGGAAAAACTGCCAGAAATCTCGCGTCTCCAAAAAATTCTCCGAAAATCTCCAAAAATTTTCAAATATCTTAGATCTGTTACAAAAAGAAGATTGAACTTTTATAGCAAGTCGGAGGGAAACTCTAAAAATGATACTTACGGTAGAATCGACCTTTTTAAACAAGACACAATGTCAATTCTGAAGCCACAAACTTTCCTTACAACAGCAGAATATACAGTCTATTTGGAAATATGTTCAGCATAGCCATAAGGTTATTTAACGATATAAGGCACCTAGATCAGACGAAATCTTCCCAGCACTGATTCAAAAATTCCTAGTATAGATTCTTCCCACGCTAATCACTATACCTCAAACAAGCCTGGAAAGAGGTAAATGTAGTTTCTATACCCAAACTAGATAAGCCTAGTGAACTACAAAAATCTTATCTTACATAATTTTTACGTAAAACTATGGAAAGTCTTATATATACCTCTGCACACTCACCAATATGCATACAGCAAGGAGAAATCCACGGAAGGCGCCCTACAAAATCCCGGAGCACAGATTAAAGAGACTTAACGGCGAAAGGAGATTGTAATATTTGCCTTCCTAGATTTTGAAGGCATTCTATAACACCGGATATGAAAAATCTATAAAACCGAAATATCTCTAAATCTTCCGATCAGACTAAAATCTCTGTCTCAGCTGCCAAAGGTTGTCCATAAGGACGTTCTCTCACCCCTTTTGTGGTCAGTAAAACGTAAAACTTAGTAATCTGAGCTATCAAACAAAAATATCGTAACAATGAAGGGTAAACACTCTATAAACGTTTTACATAAGATGCAGACTGCTCTAAAGATAGTAAATAGCTTGTGGTTTTTTGTAGATAATCTCAGTCAACCCCAGTAAAGTTATAGCTACTTGTTTCCTTCACTCGTAAACGAAATCTGAGTCTTGACTTCACTTAAAGCGGCAGTATTTGTGTACTCCAGAGAAATAAAATATCTTGAATTAGTCTCGATTAAACAACTAAATTGGAATGCACATATTAACAATAATGTCCACAACAAGCTGGACTCTGTTTCCTTAAAGCCTTTGCTTCACTCCTTCGAACCTTTTCCCTTTAACAGTTGTTCTCCCGAAATTCTGAGAGAGTGATGGGTAGCCATGAGCGCAGCAGCCATCGATGCACTTTCTCAGCGTCTTGGAAGGACAACATAAATAGGTACGACGGACAGTCGAAAACTCTAGAAAGAACCCAGCAGAGCAGACAATACTCAAAATGATCTTTCCCATAAGAACAAAAGTCATAACGGTATTGACGGAACTGATTTAGCCGACGAACTGGTTAGAAACGGTCCGGCTGATTCGTTTATCGGCGCTGAGCTTTTATGGAATTCCGTTCCGAATTCATCAATTAACTTAGCAATGCTATAAAGAGGCGGGAGAACAAAATGTATATATCCCATTGATATTACAGGGCCCCGCCAGGCTAAAGAGCCATCAAATCCTTTCCCAAAAAATCAAAAGAATCACTACAATTTAAAAGGGATGAAACAAGAAGGTTAGTTGGATTTCTAACCGAACACTGTCACCTTCGATATCGTCTATACAAAATAGGTTTTATTTAGGCGACGAAACTGCGGAACACATTTTATGTGAATGCAGTGCCTTAAAAAACGGCACTTCCTAAGAGAAACTTTAATACCTAGGGAAATTTTCAAAATCTCCACCAGAGTGATTCTAAATTTCATCAAAAGAGTTGAGCCTCTCTTGGCTTCGCAATACTGATTTTGTGGTACAAAAAATCATCCGCAATTGGTGAATCCATAACAAAAAAAAAAAAAAAAATTTAGAGCAGTACTCGTACTGCTGTACGAGACAAAGAGAAAAACAACTTCTTGAAGGTAGACGAAAGAGCATGAGCTGCGTACTCGAAGACGTTTTAAAATGCTATGTTTAACAGAAGTTTTAGTAAAAGGTACAAAGTTGGTATTAAGTGTCACAGAAGTTTGAATTAAGACAACGGTAGTAGATAATTCCACTAGACTGATTAATATAAGGCCGCAACCGAAATAATTAAAACGCTTTGCTATTTTAGCCATCTAGCAATGGGTTCATACACCAAGTCATTACTAAAATCCCGTCAGAGGAATGTTTGGTATGCATTTTTACCCTGCATCCACAGAGAGATATTTTGCAGGGTTATTTCTAGTTTTCATATCCTCGTACAGCAACGATTCTTTGATTACAACCCAGAGTACAATCAATGTCTTAGAGGGAGGTCTCATTTTAGTGTTTGTGTTAACTGTATACAGTACACAGACATTGGAGTGGAAAACTTAAGGATGTAAGCTAAGGACTGAAGAAGTTTGTTGTTTGAAAACTAAATTCAGCTAGGATTGCAGTATGAGTATCACCAAATGAAGCAAGTATGGGATCAGATGTCAATTATCATTGTGTTTTGATCTCTAAAAATTATGATCAATCGAAATTAGTTTTTTTTTTTGTTTATCCTGGCGTTTTTGAGCATGATACCATTATCATACTATGAGCAGTGTTTCAAGGCTCCGGTTAGGATTTTGAAAACTCTTTCACAAAAAGATTTCTCGTTGGATAAGCTTAATTCTGTCCAACAATTTCAACTTTAATTAAAAGTGTCATGAGTGTTAGACAAATTTCAAGAAAAATGATAATATTCAACTCATTAATCAGTTTGTTCACCATGTAGGTAAGGACAGTTAAAAGGAAAGTTCCACAATGTTTCAAACACTTATCCAATGCACCGATGATTTCACCTAGGCAAGTGTCAAACCTTTTTTCAAATTCTTGAGCAATGAGCAGTATCTGATGGTTACCACTTGAAAGTCATAGGCATTCATAATAACAAAGCATTCATATAATAAAATATAGATTTGCTGACCTGCATCTGGATTGAAATATGTAAGTAAATTTAAAGGGTTTCTTTTTTTCGCTTATTTATAAATAATAGGACATTCACTGACATCTACTTATTTTCCAAAAATTCTCTTTCAAAAACCATTATCCTTCTCAGTCAATAACAAATGTTCGCAACAACATCTTTTCATAATGCTTCGTCGATTGGTTATCAATTTTCTGTATTTTATTTTAATCCTGTTCCTTCAAGAAATAAAATAATAATAAAGGATGAATGCGCTTGATGCTATGCTATCACCATTTATAATGTCACGACAATATTGCCAATGATATACGAAACCATTATCCTCTTCCCTTAGTCTTGATTTTTTTTTTTATCTCATTGTTTTGATGGCTTTCCGCTTTTTTATTTTGTTTTGCTTTTATAATTCTCCTTTTGAACCGGGGATAAGTTACATGAAACTGTTTTATATTTTATTTCGTCTCCAGTTTTATGCTTAATAGGAAATGCGAAAGGAATGCCTATGCCAATTATCCTTAATAAGGAAAGAATGTCGGACTAAAAAAGTGAGTAAGTGAATAAAAGTGGGAAACTTCAAACAATCTGTTACCGATAATAATGGAGCTCGCATCGAGCATAATGTCGGTAAAGACGTCATCAGAACTGCATTACAAAACCAATGAATTTTTATTTCTGAATTCATTATCTTTTATATCCTAAACAAATAATGGTTAATAAGCACCTTTACCAAGTTAATTAATTTTGATTTGAAAGAAACGGCACAAGAATTTACTCCCATACTTTAAGCTGATAAAATTTCTGGTCATGCTGAGAGATATTCCCTCATAAAGCGACCCTTATGAAACGGAGTTGTTTCACGCGCCCATGTACGACGTTTCTGTCTTTGCGAGGTCATTGCTCTGTCAATATCCCTTCCAGGCTTACTGTTTAGTGATTTGAAAATCACTCTCTCTCGGCGGCCATGATATTTTTTGCCACATTTTCATCACTGAAGTCAGTAAATCCAGGGTTCTTGATTTCATTTCGAAGGGAGATTTTATGTGAAAAATATGGTGTGCAAATTTACCTGCCAAATGTGGTAGGTCAGATTGCGGGAGGTACCCATGTGCGTTGGTTTTGAATGTTTTTAAGTTACACTGACAAAGAAATAAAGAGCTCAGTGGGTTATCCATAAGAGGTCATTTTGATCTTTCTTATGAAATATTATATCTAATTGCGGGAACATATTTGCGTTGCTAGTGCTCACAACAATTTTGCTGTTCCATAAAAAAAAAAAGTCATTCGGGCACAGTTGCGTATTAAGCCCCTTACCGTTTGATTGTTAAGCCAATGCACTACCATTTGAGCCACGGCCGTCCATTAATTATTAAATAGAAATTTGTAGAAGCTCCTACGTATAGTAGTGGCGTTGGGAATGTGTCTACATTTTCAGTAAGTTGATACCGATGTATCGTATCGTTATCCAACATTTGTGTTATGGTTTCGTCCACTTGTTTTATATACATAACATCATATGTTCTCTCCAATGTTTTAGAGAAATGTTTCCATCTTACTCCACTATAGTTATGGGAATACTTGTGGACACACTGCTTCAGTTCCGCAATTTCGTTTCTAAACCGCAGTGGTCACATGAACGTTGGTTGACGGTTTACACTACGTTAGGTGGTGATGGTCAGTTAATTAGATATGCGTACCTCGAGCAAAAAGGAATGCAGATAGGAGCCGTGTCTTTGAACTCCGTGACAGAGTGTGCGTAAGTAGTGTGCCTATTCATAATATAATTTTGCTATCATTATCAAAAGTTACGGTGACAAAAAATACTAGTACCTTGTAATGCAAAAGAAAAAAACTAATTCACAAACTGAACGGTCAGAACTCTGTACTTAGTATAAAATACCTTATCACTGCTAGTTAATGTTTAGGTCCTCATCAACTCCTACACTCTGAAAAGAATATTGAAGTTTTGTTGCCGTTGCAATTTAATGGGATCCAGTCTTATGTAGGTAGTCGTGGCTCAAGTGGTAGTGCAATGGCTTCCAAATTGGACTGTGCATTTTTTTGGAAAAATACATTCTTTTTTCAGGCAACTATAATCACGCGGGATACGCATTTGCCTGTATTATAACAAAAAGTCCAATTACACTTATAGTTAATACTCCCCATTCAATGTTGGGTGCTACCCATGGAGCGAAATAGCCACCGAGCCCAAACATCTTTTTTTCTCTTTCTGTTTAATTTTTTTGAAAAAGTTAACACGGACAGAGATGCTTTTGGACCTCGCCTGAAACAAGGATGTTGTTAAAATCGATTGTGTATCTTTAGATCGTTCAACGTATAGTTGATTATAACCACAGGTCTTGGACTGCCGCGCTCAACTGCGAAATACAACCCCAAAAATTCATGCTGGCTAGAGATTGAGCGAAGGAATAATGCCAGATGTCGTGTGCTTTATCGAAGTTGCAACTATCAATTTTGTCAGAAATTGAAAATACTTGTTAAACTTGTTAAAGATGACCCAAAAGAGTCTATCAGGCAGAACTGACTTGAGCGAACTTGAGCGACGAAAGCCAATATTTCATTCTACCTAGGCAAAATTAAGTAAAAATAGCAATGTCTAAACTTGAGCATAACACAGCTGATAGGTTGGGACTACAGGTCGAGTTATTTAATGCAGAGCAGTTGACGTGATAGAGAGCATAAATATACTTCTAATGCTTGACGGATAAAACCTTGGCATCATTTGTTTGAGAATTGTGGACCACCTTGGTTGTTTTGTACAAAAAAATCTTTCAGATTAAATCAAGTAGGAAATAAAACAGCGAGCTCTTAGAGCTTTTAGCGACATCGACCTAATGAGAGTAGATCATTCGCTTGAGACGCTTTAGGCATCATCAGGGAATGAGTATCGATTCCTATCCGAATGAACGACGTAGTATCGCAAGATCTCGCCTTAGGTAGTGCGCATAATCGGAAGTGGATCTTAACCATCTTGTAATACAAAACTGGAGGCAGACCGCGATAACTGAAAAGGTTTACTGATTGGGGACCAGGTTCACGTTGAAGTAAATAAATTACTTCCGCGGGTTTGCATTGTTGAGGAATATATTCTACTCAAGTGAAGAGACGAACTTAATTAAAACTTTGTTTTAGGGAAAAGGATACAAACATTTTTCTATCAAAAGATTGTTTTATACATATATCTCCCTCACTTTCTGAGCTTTTTGAAAGGCTTCCTAACTAGCAAGAATTAATTGCTCTTTATAAAGTGTTTTCGTTCTTAATGAGAACAGCCACATATGGTACTCTAATAGGGCTCCTTACAACGATGAAACGTTTCTGGTATAATTTAAATAAACTCATCAATTAAACGCCGCTAAACTTTTGCAGGCTACAAACGAAGAAAAGAGTATGTTTGATTTTTTTTTTTGTTTTGTTGAAATGACGTGCAATGATATATGAAATTAAATGCATAGATACTTGGATATACGAATGCATGATATTGCTGACAATGGGGATTACAGTTTGAATTGCTTTTTTATAAAAAAGCAAATAAACCCCCGAGGATAGTGCAAAAATAAAATTTGCTTCATTAAAGTACACCCTTGATAAAACAGGTAAAAGCGAAGTTTTGACACGTTCGTTGTCTAAAAGGATTAGTTTTCATATTGGTGAAAACATTCATTTTGCTGTGTTTCGGTGATAGATGGAATTAAAAATTTAATTAAATAAATAATCGAAAGTTGTTTTGGGGTTACGGATACATTCATACATTTCTTAAAAATGAACAGTCATCCTTTTTTTGTCGTAGGGAAAATTCTGGTGGTGAAAAAAACGAAAGGAAGTGTCATTGATCTCGCCTCCTGTCTACCTATATTTGACATTCAACCATAACTCCTTACATCTTATAGTTACTCTTTTGAATAGTACTGTTTTATCTTAGAAGTAGAAACTCCATCCAAGGCAGTACAGAGATTTAAGACAGAAAGACATCAAAACTAATGATGACAATTTTGCCTATATATTCAGGGAAATACCCTCCTTGCAGGTAGTATACCTTAAAATCTCCTAAAGTTGTTTTGTCCCAACAATATGATATAAAATTATATTTACTGACCGCAAGGTATTAGCTCCATAAATCGACAAGAAAATCGATACCAAAAAAAAAGATTTCTTTTCGATTTTCTCGAATTGACTGATTTTAGCTTTTTAATTGCAACAAAAAGTGACATGATCCAATGAAAGTTATCTTGATTTCAGTGGCCGTGTTAGTTATAGTTATTTTCCAACTCCTTAACCGTATTGGCAAGCGTCAGCGAGGGACTGGAAGAGTAATAATGTAGTCCAAAAGTCAGTGGACAACCGGGATATCGAACAGCAGCAATGGTATACAATTAACATACGCAGAACAACAAGTCCTTCAACGTTGACGTGTTGACGAATATTGACTAAATCTTTTCAGGTGCAGCATAAAGGACTCAGTTGACTTATTGTTGTATTTAAGGCAACAAGTTACATACACTATAACTTAAGCAACTACCATAGCAACCATACAAGAACCCTAGATCAACAGAGCCATTTACAGGCTCTAATAATAGACATACAGATAAATCCATGTTAAAACTGCAGCCGGATCTAGAGCTGCGATAATGCTGACATTGAAATCTTGCCAATTACAGGATTCCGAGACTGAGACTCTGCTATAATTTTGGTGAGAGCGGATCTGGATTATAACAGAAGAGAGGTCGTTATTGCCTTGTTCTACTTTACAGGCTACTCTTAGTATGATCCACCTGACAAATCGAGTCTAGTGGAGTATTTCAGTACCTACATGAAGGTTCTTATTATTGACCGCTATGCGAGCGCTCAAAACAGAGTGTGGGACAAGAAAATCTCAAACATGAGAGACTTCTTACTAATATTATGATGCGAAAAAGGAAAATAAATCAACTCTTGCAAAAGGTGAGGAGGCCTTACACCTAACTCTTATGAACAATTTCTCGTGTAATTTAGTTCAGAATTTGAGGGTTTCCTAAGACGAGTCAATGTCTGACTATAAGCATATTCTTTTAGTATAAAAGGGCTTGTTAAAGAGTATTATACTCTATAGGAAGCCAAAACCAACGGTCGATATGTTGCATTATAATAGAGGAAACTGACCGATGCGATTGTATTATCATACCAAGACTACTGTTAGTCGAAGACGGATATACAGAGAAGGATAATAGAGAGATATACTAGAATTCCCTATCGAGAAAGTACGAGGGCTGCTTGATGAGTACCCGGGTTCAAAGATAGGTAGCGATACAGCACCAAAATGAGTATTCCATAATTAAGTTTAACCTCGTTTAACTCGCCTGTCAAAATTTAGTGACATTCCGATGCTGAGTTTTGTTTAAACATCCATTTCAAAACATCCTGTTAGTGTTTTTTGTGACCATGAAAAAAGAGCAGTATCGCTCCGTGATCCAATTCTTGTTTCGCAGTGGCAAAACCTGCAAGAAAATCACGCCCATTCTCGATGGTGTGTATGGGACCCATTCACTTTCCCGTACAACCGTTTGCCATTAGTTTGCAGGATTGCGCTGTGGCCGCACGTCAGTTTTTGATGAACCGTGCCCAGGTGGCCCAAAAACGGTTACCACAGAGGAAACCGTCGACAAAATCTATGATCTCGTATTTGCGGACCGCCGGGTGAGTTGGCTGTAATAGCAGGCATCTCAAATTAACGCGTAAGACAAATTCTGAACGAGATCTAGGGCGATTGCTCACACCGGAGAACAAGCGCAATCGTGAGACTACTTCAAAGACGTGCTTGGCCCTGTTTATTTGAAGTCCGGAGGAGTTTCTGTCTCATTTGTGATCGTCATTGAGACATGGATTTATTGGTACATACCAGAGACCAAAGAAAAAATTACCCGGTGATCATGCTCCAAATATTGTTGACTATTTGGAGAAGGAAAAAGCAATCACAGGAGCATAATACGACGATTTATCGGGCCGATTTAACGTCAATTTGAAGGAAAAATGATCACATTTGGCGAAGAAAAAAGTGCTCTTCCACAACGGTAACGCACCGGCTCACACTTCCACTGTTGCCACAGTCAAATTGATCGAATTGCACTACGAATTGCTCCCCGATCCTCCGTATTCTTCGGATTTGGCTCAAGTTTCTTTTTCTCCCCAAACCTTAAAAGATTGCTCACCGGAAAGAAGTACGGGTCGAAGGAGCAAGTCATCGCCGCCGCAGAGGAGTATTTTGCAGGCCAACAAAAGTCGCAGGGGTTAAAAAAAATTACAGCACCGCTGGGAAAAGTGCATCGGGTTGAAATGAGATTATATTGAAAAATAAATTGTCAAAGCCTAAAAAACCCGGGTGTTCGTTAAATAGCCCTCCAATGTCAGAAAAGCACTTAAACTCTTGAAAGAATTATGGGCAAATCTGAGAAACGGAGACATAACATCCTTCAAAAGTCCATATTACCATTTGTGACTATTGAAGTAGAGACGGCAAAGATAGTTTTACCGGCCAATGAAGAAAAAACGAAATCTACGACAAAACTCCACGATAGGCAGGTACAACTTTGAGGTAGTAAGGGACTTTATATATCACGGCTCCGCTATCAACACCGACAATGACACCAGTGCGGAAATCATTCGAACGACTATTCTTAATAATTACTGCTTCTTTGGGCTTAGAAGGCAAATAGTAAAATACTCTATTGAGAAACCAAGAAGACATTATACCAGAGATTAATCATACATGTCCTGCTTTTTATACGCGTTGAAACTGATGAAAGAATAAGTTAATGCTCTCAGGCGCTTCGAAAGAAAAGAACTTCGGGTAACTTTTGATCTAATTGGCATCAATAGAGAATGGAGAAGACGTTTCAACGGCGAACTGTACTGTTGACCTCGTCAGAAAAGCTCAGATATCTCGGCGTAGATGGCTTGGTCACTTTGAGCGCATGAAAGCCAGCTAATATTTTTCGACTCCAATATAGAGGATCTCAGCCATGTTCGTGTGCGCAACTAGAGGGAGCTTGCAATAAACTGCACTAGCTGGAGAGACATGTGAGCTGAGCCTTTGGTTCACCCCGGAATATAACGAATTGTGTACTAGTCGGCTAGTGAGAATTGTTTGGAAATTGTTTTTGAAAATTGGCTTTTAAGGAAACAACAAATTGACTCCTTCTTTGAAATCCATCTTCCCTACCCAATAATTCTACTAATCTCTCTTTCCAACCCACCACAGAACCTGATCCTATCAATCGTCACTCTATTTTCGAGTTAGCTCATTCCACTTTCTTCGTAAGATCTCTCTCTTTCCGTGCTCTTGTAACTATGGTGAATTTGTCTCTTTTGTTCTAGAGAGTGTTGAGTAATTAGAACTCTGGTAGAAGAGGTGGAAAGCCTTACTTAAGGTTACAAATATTGTGGGAATAATTTAGATATATGATTGTTTATGTGATGAGGGATTTAATTTAGGAAGGAGAGAGATCCTAGAGTAAGCATAGATGATATGTAACGAAAGATGAAATTTATTTTTTTTTAAGACCAAGAAAATAGATCAATAGCCTTTGCGGTTTTTAGTAAGCTGATCGAATCAGCAGAGGGATTATTTGTTTTTTTTTTTTTTTGGTGTCTGGTGAGATAGCGTCAAGGTCGAATTGGACGGGGTTTTTTTTTTTTTTTTTGGTGGAGTTCGACACATCGGCTCGCAAAGTCGTGGCGAATAATATTTTTCTGAGGTCCTTGAAACGTAATCCAGCAAAGTAGTAGCATTTAATTTTTTTTAAATCTTTAATGCTTTAAAAAAGTTTTTATTTATTCCTTTTAGATATACGCGAGTTACTTGGATTATTTTACATAGATACAACATACGCTCTGCGCGTACTTCAAATTCTCGATTTTTTTTTTTTGAAAAAAAAAAAAACAAAAAACACTAAAAAAAAATTTTCCAACAACGGGGGAATATTCTACCCCGACAAATCTTAACAAAAATACAAGGTGTACCGGTATGAAGTGAGCGTCAAGATACAAATGTCTCAATAGGGAACATTTATTGTGAACGGGCCTTAATTTATTTAATTTTTTTTTGTTTGGTTGCTATGACACCTGTCAAACATATTTAGTATACAGCAATTCATTGAGCAAACAACATCATATTTTTTTATCGTGTTAAAAATGTCGAATTTTGTAGCAGAAAATGATGATTTGCGGAAATCATTAATTTTTTGTTTTCATTTGAAGAAAAGTGCTGTAGAGTCGCATCGAATGCTTGTCGAGGCATGCTCTATCAGAAGCAACATGCAAAAGATGGTTTCAACGGTTCAGAAATAACGATTTTGATGTGAGAAATGAAGAACGTGGAAGACCACCAAAAAAGTTTAAAGACCCGGAATTGCAAACAATATTGGATAAAGATGACACTTTGAGTCAGAAACAAATGGCAGAAATGTTAAAGGTTGCACAACAAACAATTTCTGAAAGATCCAAAAGTCTGGAAAATGGATGCCACATAAATTGAATGAAAGACAGATGGAAAACCGAAAAACCACTTGTGAAATTTTGCGTCAAAGACACGATAAAAAATCAGTTTTACATCGAATTGTTACTGGTGATGAAAAATGGATCTATTTTCAGAATCCTAAACGGGAAAAATCATGGGTTAATCCCGGACAACCATTAACTTTGACTGCAAAACCAGATCGATTCGGCAAAAAGATAATGACGTATGTCTGGTGGGACCACAAAGGTGTGGTGTACAACGAGCTACTAGAACCTGGTGAAACCGTTCATACAGATCGCTACCGACAACAAATGATCAATTTGAACCATGCATTGATCGAAAAACGACCAGAATGGGCCAGAAGACACGGCAAGGTAATTTTGATCCATGACAATGCACCTGCACACAAAACAAAATGGTTCAGGATACAACCAAAGCACTTGGCTGTGAGCTGCTACCCCACCCGCAGTGTTCACCAGACTTTGCTCCTTCCGATTACCATTTGTTTTCATCGATGCGACACGCATTAGCTGAGCAGCACTTCGAATCTTACGAGGAAGTCGAAAATTGGATGACTTTTTGGTTTGCTTTAAAAGACGAACAGTGTTATTGACATGGAATCCATAAATTGCTTGAAAGATGGCAAAAATGTGTAGCTAGCAATGGCCAATACTTTGAATAAAATGTTTTTTACTTTCCCTTTAAAAATTAGTGTTTTATTTTCACAAAAAAAAAAAAAACGCTCATTTCATACACCTGATATATATATAACATATGGGCTGAAAAGTCTGTGCCGTTTCTAAGAGAGGGCACCACTTGAAGTAAATCCATACCATTTTCAGTTAGCACCAGCCTTCAAAGGATACGTGTATAAATTTGACAACAGTCGGACGATTAGTTCTCGAGATATAGCGTTGTGAGTGAAGCAACTTTTGTTATTGTGAATAAGATGGATTCAAAGCAATTTCGTGTGTTGATTTATCATTGCTTTTTGATGGGAAAAAATGCAACCGATGCAAAGAAATGGCTTGGTAAGTGTTACCCGGACTCTGCACCAGCCGAACGAACCATTCGCAAGTGGATTGAAAAATTTAAAAGTGGTCATACAAGCACCGAAGATAATGCACGCGGTGGACGTCCAAAAGAGGCTGTTTAAGATGAAAACATCAAAAAAGTCCACAAAATGATTACCAATGACCGTAAGGTGAAGTTGACCGAGATAGCTGAGGCTCTGAAGATATCAAAAGAGCGTGTTGGATGTATCATACACGAATATTTGGACATGCGAAAGCTCTGTTCAAAGTGGGTGCCGCGTTTGCTCACAGTCGACCAATCAGAGGAGTGTTTAAAGCTGTTCAACCGCAATAAAGTCGAATTTTTGCGTCGGTATGTGACAATGGATGAAACTTGACTCCATCACTTCACACCAGAGTCAAGTCGGCAGTCAGCTGAGTGGCGAGCAGGCGACGAACCTCGTCCAAAACGACTAAAAACTCAACAGTCGGCTGGCAAGGTTATGGCATCCGTATCTTGGGATACACATGGAATAATTTTCATCGACTATCTTCAAAAGGGGCAAACTATCAACAGCGACTATTACATTGCGTTGTTGGAGCGTTTGAAGTACGAAATCGCAGAAAAATGGACGCATTTGAAGAAAAAAAAAACGCTGTTTCATCAAGACAATGCACCGTGTCACAAGCCGAATTGCTTCCCCACCCACCGTATTCTCCAGATTTGGCCCCCAGCAACTATTTCCTGTTCGCAGACCTCAAAAGAATGATGATCTCCGGAAAGAGATTTAAGACCGATGAAGAAGTAATCGCCGAAACAGAGGCCTATTTTGGGGCTAAACCGAAATCGTACTACAAAACTGGTATCGAAAGATCAAAAAATCGTTTCAGTGTATCGTCCTCGAAGCCAACTATATTGATAAATAAAGTTGAATTTTGCAAAAATTTTGTGTTTTACTATAAAACTGACTTTTCAGCCCATGTGTTATAAATCTTATCTCCATGCATGAAGGTGATACCGGCGTTTTACCCTCACGCGAGAGACGCCCCAGTTAAGCCGGTGGGTGAAAAGTATTGTTTCTACCGTGAACTTTAGTCATATACGATACATACTCGTGGCTAAATAGTGTAACCTTCGGCCTCCAAGCTACATCGCCTACAAGAGGTTCTCCGCGGGACAGCATTCTACCGCAAGAACTACAATAAACAAAAAAATATATATATAAATAAAAAAATAAAGTGAAAAAAAAATCAATTATGTGATAATATGCAGTATAGTTTAGGTTAAGGTCTAATTTTTTTTTTTTTTTGAGTATAATTTCGTATAGTTTAGATTTATTTTTTTATTAAATTGTGTAGAGTAAGGATATGGTGTTAGATTAAAGTTATTTTTTTTTTGAATTTTATTTTAACCTGAGTTTTGCACGCAAAAAAAAATTAATAACTTTATGAAATTGGGAAAAGGGTTGTTCGAAGTGCTGGCGCCAGAGCGACGAGGGATCTGTGGAATCTGGTAGGTCCTACACATAAATCTAAGGGGCTGGAATTAAAATAGCTTATTAATATAAGTAGAATAAAAGTACAAGAAAAAAAAAACTTAATTTTAGTTTCATTTGTGAATTTATTTTTCGTTTTAATAAAGGATTATATGATAATGTGAATTATTTTTTTTTTTCATAATGGCTTAAGTCTAGCGTGTGTGATATTTGGATGGACGGACCGACCGTCCTTCGATGGGGCCGACTGTGACATGACGTGACGCACAAACGATGACGACACGACACGACAGGAAATGACGTAACAGACTTTCGCTAATTCCTTTTTCTTACAGTTGGCGACTGGGGACTGGGAGGAATTCGTCTTGGGGTTACCATTCACAATTCTGGTCAGAATGATAGCAATTGGTCGCGTTTAAGTGCGATAAGGGTGGGTTGGCCATCCTCAGCCAACAACACCCGCCTTATTTCAGGCCGAAACGACCTGTCATCGCTGTGTGATCCTGGGACATATTATTCGTATAGGGTATATAGGGTTAAATTAGTTGTAAGTATAGTTTTAATTCATTAAATTTAACTCGGTATTATAAAGTCCGTCCATTTATTTAACGTAAAGTAACGTAACTTTCTCCAGTTTTCTTGTTTCTTTTGATTTTTTTTTGATATTTTGGCACGAAATAAAAGGGTAAGTTAATAGAGGTGCACGGGGAAGTGGTAAGAACCATCCCAATCCGACAAACTAGAGCCGAGCAAACGCAAGCCTGCCACAGCCATCTACTCCTGCAGCATGGCATCTATGCCATCGTAGCTGACTACAGTCCTTACATCCTGTTACGTTCTGATTATTATTATTATTGTAAGAGTAGACGAAGCAATTGGTATTGTGACCGGCTGGTGATTATAAGGGGTGATTCATCGTGAGGTTTGATTTTCAATAGGCTTTTTTTGACATGTCACGCGTGACTTTTATCAAACTACATTTTTGTTCAGTATCGTTTGGCAAGTCATCATAGAAAGACTCACACCACAACAGCGTTTCCAAATTGTTCATCTGTATTACGAAAATCAGCGTTTTTCGTGCGATTCAAGGAACTTACGCTGCGCATAATTGACCTACTGAAACCACTATTGCCAATACCATTCGCAAATTTGAGTCCCAGTTTACATTAGATGAAACTTGACCGGTTAGACCACAGCTAGCACGTAGTGAACAGCACCTGTAGCTGAGAGTGTACGCAAAGAGTGTGACGAATCGATTCGTCGTCGTTCTCAGCAGGCTGGCTTGGCGTATTCGACAACTTGGTGTAAATTCAACTTGTGCAAGAATTGAATTTGCGTCATATTTTCAGTAAATGGTGTCTGGAAAAACTTAATGAAAATTCGGTGTTTTATCGTGAAATTTTGTTCAGTGATGAACAATGGATAAGTTAATAAACAAAATTGTATTTTGGCTGATGAGCAACCCGAAGAGTACCAAGAGCTACTATTACATCCATTAAAAATAACGGTATGGTGTGGTTTATTGGCTGGTGGAATCATTGGTCCATATTTCTTCAAAAATAAGGCAGATCAGAATGTTACCGTCAATGGTAACCGTTATTGCGTCATGTTAACGGATTATTTGCTTCCTGAATTTCGAGCACATGGTGTCGGTGAGCTCTGGTTACAACAAGACAGCGCTACGAGCCATGGACTTATTGAGAAATCATTTTGGTGAGCACTTCATTTCACATTTTGCTACGGTTAATTAGCCGCCTAGATTGTGCGATATACCTTTGGACTATTTTCTCTAGGGATATGTAAAGTTTCAGGTCTTCAGAAATAAGCCAGCTACTATTGACGCTTCGAAAGCCAATATTAATCGTGTTATCCGCGAGATAACATTCGCTATGCTCGAACGAGTCGGCCAAAATTGGACCTTTCGAATGGACCACCTGAGACGTAGTCATGGCCAACATTTACATGATATCATTTTTAAAATGTAAATGCCATATAGGTTAAAACTATAATAAAAATTGTAAGTTCACCTTTTATGTGTTTTATGTGTTTTATTTTATATTATAAATCAAACCTAACGATGAAGTGTAACGGGATCTTGTTCGGAGTCATTATGGTACTCAATAGAATTAAGAGGCTCAAGTTTCGGTCTTATGGCGACAACACACTGGCTCGTGAGTGTGAAAAGTTCCCGCAATCTGCTCAACTTTCATCGGTCTTACACATAGATTTTTCCTTCAAAAATATCTTATTTAGATCTCAGGACCTCAGTAGAAAAATGAATCTATCGAAACTGAAAATTTATGACCATTTTCACCCTTATAGTGGAAGAGGACGTCCTATACCTTCACAGGGAAGGTATAGTAAAGGGTTGAATTACAATGGGCCTCGGGCAAAAAAAAAAAAAAAAACCAATTAAGCCTGTATTTAACTTCAATTTATGGAACTAAAAATTAACAAAGTCATATTCACGATTCATGTGGCAAGTTAAGCACAAGGTCTTGGTTTCGGTAAAGTATTTAGCTGAACTTCTATCTGGATCTATTGGGTGCATTAATGGCAGCTTGAGTCTGTATAATGGAGTTGATAAATCGATTTCCTTCTCAGTCACTGATATAGCCATCTGATGTACGTCAACTGTCTCCTCGGGCATCTTTATTTCAATAACCATATCCTCACAGCTACTCGATGCACTAGTTTTGTTGCCCATCTAAAATACATTACCAGTTTTGGTAAACAAGCCATTGGAAATCACCTTATTTCTTACCTGTAAAAATAAATCCTCCGTGCTGACATTTTGCTTGTAACTGATTCTGTACTCCGGTCTTTTACGAGTTTCGAAAACATCGTCGTCTTGCTTTTCTTGTTCTTCCATCCAAGTGTCAATAGTCATGTCCTTTTTTATTTTGGCTATGGGTTCAAGTTCACTCCTTTTGTATGGTCCTTCATTGGCCTTCTTAGACTTGGACTTAGCACCAATCTGAGAAGGGCCTGGCAAAAGATTTCATTGCAAAAGTTTTCCTCTTCGAAAAATTAGAAAATGGTCTCACCAAATTGATGGTTACTCTTCTGATTTTCATCTTCCGAATCTGAACTCGAATTGCCCTTTTCATCAGGTTGAAGCAGTTTTTTGAGCAATAAAATGCTATCGGGACTATCAAAAAGCGACATAATTGAAAACAGAAATAATAACGAGCGAGTTTCATAAAAAGGATTGCAAGCTTATTGACTAAACAAAGTAGAGTAGAATCAGGGGAATTACATCGTTTCCATGGAAATATGTTTTGCTAAGGTATTGCCATACGTCGAGAGATATTTATTTTTCACGATACCTATGAAGCTTACGAAACTTAAGTCTCATCAATTATTCACAAAATATATCTTAGCAAAGCAATATCACGTTCCAACTGTTGTGACTTTAGAGCCATAATCTCATTTTTATGATTTTTATAGCCTTAGAGAGGATACTATTTCCAATTATTAATGCCTTAACTGGGAATTCTGCCAAATATGTATGTAAACGCATCGTAGGAGAGTGTTGGTTGGTTGCGCTGCTATTGTTCTTGATGATGAAATGGCTGAAACATGCCAGCATTCAGAAGTGCCTTACGATTTCGGAGGAAACAATTTCCCAATGCGTTAACATGTGAAAATGACAAAATACTCTCAACGAACGAGTTATAAACATTAACTGGTTTAAAAGGGCAATGAGCCAAATAAATAGCGACAGAAAAGGAAAATAAAAATAATTTGTGAGGCATCATTTATGCGGTATCCTGAGGATGACAGCTATGGTATTGAAGGAGGGGTGGTATTTGATGATTTAAGATGTACACCATTGGTTATTGTAGACTTGGCTGTTATAAATTATCAAAAGTCATAGACTGAGAAGGGTGATGGATTTAGTCTCGTCAAGAGTCCACCCTGGTAGAACTCTTTAATATTTCCATTTAGCCAGAAATAGACCCACTCGAGAATAATGTATTTCACGAGTCAGAATGGGTTTAATTCTAATCTAATTGACTGAATGATGTCTTGCAAAAATTGAGCCAGATTTCAATAGAAACAATTTTTTCGAAGATCGCTCGTTTAGCGGAGCCTACAAGGAGAAGCAGGAACGACATAAGAAAAAAAAATTAAAATATAAAAAAAAAACTACGATAAGCAATAAGCAACCGTAAGAACAGTTACAACAACGCAGCCAGCAACAACAACAAAAACTACAACAGCAATGACAACATCGGTCAGGAAATGATACACGTCACAGCTTACTGTAATATGTGGTCTACATGTGCTTACTCTGCAAAAACTAGGGGCACACCTACAAATTTAGAGAACGTCCTGGGTTTCAGGAACTACAATAAAAAAGTGGTCCGTACTCAAAAACAGATCATTAAAAAAGAAAAGCAATTTGAGAGTGCCATTCAAATCGCAGTGGGACTAGATAGAGCTACACTAACATTAAAAAAAAAAAAATCTTTTCGAACCTTTTTTTTTCTGTCGGAAGAGATTACCAACTCCATTGTATTTCTTGTAAGTTCCTCTTACTGAAACTGTTTAGTGTTTCGATGAAAGAAGAGTGAGCGCTTTAGTGATAAAGTGCCCGAATTACCAGGGCCCATCACGTCAGTGTCGAGCAGCTGCTCCCTAATCCGTAATACGGACATTCACAGAGATAGTGCCCCACTGTGTCGTCATAACTTTCAGAGCAAGCATCGGGGGGTGTGGTATCACTTATACCTAGCTCACTTAAGTGCTTATCAAAAGACACGACTCTTACAAACCTTTCAGATAACTCAGATCTGAAGCTACCTGAAGCTAGCTCAACGCAGTCATTTTGCTCATTTACATGTGTAATGATGTAGCTTATCAAACTCCACCACAATCTAACCCCTGTTTCATTCCGGAATTAAATTTCATGTAATTAAAATTGCATCTCCGTAAGCAAAATATCCACTACTGCTTTATTTACAGAAACCCCAAACTGGAGAGCAATTCGACCTTTAACGAGTTCGGTACACTATCTGATTCCATATACATATACCATATATGTATATATGTATATGAGATATCCTCATACTGAAATCCTTATGGGTGGTTTCGACATTCTAGACAGAACACCCGGAGGACGGTGTGTTGAGACCTTTGGGAAAACAACTTGACCCAGCTTGTAAATGAGCAAACGCTCATAGCATAGCATAGCGCACTTTGATAAGCATACCGCCAACACCCTGGAATTGTTTTTGACTTCTCACACTGATAAGTACACTGTTGAAGTTTTTTTTTCTTTTTTTATATAATTGGCGCGCGCACAAGATATTTTATTTACCCCTAAGATGCTTGCATATAGATAGAGATACCGATGTGAGTTGGTTTTGAATGTTTGCAAGTTACTGTAGCTAGGAAATAGCTAGAACGGCGGGCCGTTCCATAAGCGAGTTGCACGGCTAAGGAAAGAATCACGATATTTCTGAGTAGGTATTAAGGTGGGCTTGAGGGTGTACTGATGAGCATTCACAGTGAGACACGAGACGTTTCGTACGTGTTCAAGGGTATCGAATGACTGTGTAATATTGACATCATCCTTAACGCCTTATATTGTATATTGAGGCCTGGTCAGAGGGGGTGAAATATTTCTTTCATCGCTTAAGGAAAGTTAGACATTTCGCAGTATTTTTGGTGACATCAAATATGTGGTCATTCCAACGTAAGTTGTCATTGACATACATACCGAGAATGGAAAGTTTTGATACAAGTGCTATTCATGGATAATGAGTGGGTATTTAAATTTCACTTTAACGACAACAGACAGCATTGTGTTTTGAAAGCATTAAATTCCACTCTATTGATAGTTCTCCAATTAGTTATGCTGTTAATATCAGAATTGAATGAGTTCAACGTACTCTGTCGTTCCCGTTCTACAGCCGAAGAACAAGGACGTGCGTCAGGGAACGAATACAAAAAGCAAAGAATACGGTCGGCAGCAAAGAAATATATTGGACTAAAAGTAGCAGACAATTCGTTAGAAAAATTAAAAAATCAGCATTTACTTTGTGAATACCAGACTTGAAACCATCCAATACAACTTGAACTGAACTTTCCGGAAGTTAATTTCTAATCCATTGAAGAAGAGAGTCGTTGATCCTAAAATCACACACTTTCGACAAGAAAGCATGGTGCCAAACTCTGTCAAATGCCTAAGAAATATCAAGTGCAACTATCTTGCTTTGCCAGATTGATGTACGCTTTGGTTCGGTGAGACATGCCATCAAATCACCTGTGGACCTGTTGCTACGAAAATGGTACTGCCGGTCATTGAAAAGTTTTCATGTTTTGAGATATTTCATCATTTGTTTTTTATTAGCAAGTGGAGTTCTGTATATCCATAACACCAGAGTCAAAAGACAGTCGGCGCGCAAGGTCATCAAAGTCCCAGTGCGTGTTGTACCAATGATCAATTTTCTTTAAACGGAAAATAGCTTTGAGAGTGCAGCCCATCGCATGAATATCAGGTAAAAGTAACAGAGACGTATTTTTTGGCGAACTTAGTCCCGCTGACAACTGACGAATCGGATATGATTGGACTTATCCTAGCCATGTAGATCCAAAAAAACTTTCTTGGTAACACCCTTTATGATTTGCCGATAGGTCACTTATATGGTGATGCCTTTAAGCACTAGTAGAAACACACCAGTTAGCAGTTTTAAGTGGATTGACTCAGAACACATTTCTAATGCTCCAAATTTTGGTCTGGTTCAGTGTTGTTTACACTTTATAGCAGACGATCGCTATACACTACAATACAGCTACATCATCTGCATATGTTTGAGCATAGCCGTCAAAACTGTTGAGAGTCTTAGGCAGTGATTCGACCAATATGCACCATAGCTTGAAAAAGTTTTAACAAACTCCGTAAGTTCAATTTAAAAAATTCAAAAAGATTAATCAAAATTTCTTCATGGGGAAACAATATACCTTAACCATATAATTTCTTTGCAAGGTGTAAAGCCCACCCCAGACAACATAAAAACCAACGAGGAATTTCCTATACCCCGAAACCCCCTAAAGAAATTAATTTTTTTAGGATTACTTGGTACTATATGAAGTTTTTTTTAAAAACTTTGAACATCTGTTAAACCAACGACTCAGTGTCTGGATAAAGGTGTTTCGATAGAAGCTACTGAGCAATATATAAAAATTTTCAAAACATGTAAAAATCGCCTTTCAAACTGTAAGGGTCAGTACTCCAATTTTACGAAAACTTTTTTGATAATTACAGACGCAAGAAACTTGAGAAAGAACTTCTCACTATAGTGTAGGCTACCAAATATTTTTGTCCATTATATTCGAACACAAATTCTAAGTATTTACGGATCGCAAGCTTTTAACTTGCTTAATGAGTTTAAAAGAACCAAGCTCTAAGCTCGTAAAATGACGATTGTAATTTTCAGAATTTACATATTATATTGTTAATAAGAAGCGAACCCAGCAGCGCTTTTAGTCGCATCAAAGTAAATAACTCTTATGAATTACATCAAATGAATAAATAAATATTAATGATATAACTATCATGATGTAACTACCACTACAAGGGACATTCGGAACTGCAGTACGTTCGGCAGCTACAAGCCTCAATGACGGAATATCATTTTTAGAACGACCTTTAGACGACTTTCTCACAAAATCTAACAAACAACCTGTCATATCCTTAAAAGTACCCTTCAAAAATAATCAAAGACGATTGATACTACTGACAGAGTTTACAGAAGACATAATTATTGATATTTAACATAATTAAAAAGTACATACCTATCTTCTAATAAATTATCTGCTATTTTTACCGACGAGAATACTTTTCAACTACAATAATCCATTTAGCATCCAATATTTTTTCAACAATAAACTTTTCAAAGTTTTGAGATGTAAAAAAATCTTAGACGAAATAAATTCAAACGATGAGAAAGATAAAATTATAAATGCTTATCACACACAAAATAATCACAGAGAAGTTAATGAAACCCTGCTACATTCCAGAAAAACTACTATTTTCCCTACATGAGTACAAAAATCGCGTAAATAATAAAAAACCTGTGACAAATGCTAGGAAACATTTCGAAAGTACAGCTCGAAAAATCAGGGAACCCTACAAAATCACTATATGCACTATATATGTATAAATGCTTATGTATTTATCTACAGATCAACCACAAAATTATTTTGATAACTATTAATAAATTTTCGAAATTTGCCTACACGCCATTCTAATAAAAATTTACAAAATTTAAAAGCAACTTGTTCAAAGACTCCTGTAGGCAGTATAACATATACTTTTACATTACCTCATTCCAACAAACCTCTCTCAAATTTAATATTGAATGTCTGCATTCAACTTTAACAAAAATATTTAGCATAATTGTTACAAAAATATTGTCAAAGAAAACAAATAAGAGTTAGACCATAAAGAAATTCTTCATGAAACATTGGTAACTTTTAACAATGTAATACATTCAACAACCAAACTAAGCCCTTATATCAATTTGACAAAGAGATAACCTTTAATAACTTACAAGTCTTTTTAAATATTTGATGTTGTAAACTGCTTAGTTAACCTTAAAAATATTTATCGCTTTAAAGCTATTACGCTTCAAATTGACAACGTTGACATTATGAATCCAGTTATTGTTGCAAACCAACTTAATCAACACTTGGCCTCAATAGTACAGGCGTCCTGTTTTCACCCTTCAATGTCCTGCAACGGTTGCTCAACAACACAACTCTTAAAACGTACAATCTCTGATACCAGCTTTGTTTTCATGTCCATTTTGGGGCTTCGACTGCTTAAAATAATTAACACTCTTAGTAGTGACGATTAGATTTCTTTTTCTATTTTGAAAAAAAAAAAAAAAAAAAAAAAAAAAAAAAAAAATGCCCTTAATGCTGTAGATGTTTTGGCCCACTACTTTCTCGGAATTTTCAGAATGTAATCCCAATTTTCTACTACAGACTGATTTTTTACTGTCTATAATATCTAAAGATAAACTATATAATAAAATACATCATATAATAATTAAAGAACTAAATTTGAGTCATATAAAAAGCCTCGGCAGTTTTTTGCTACATTTTTGAAAAAAATTTTAATTTTTAATCAAGTACATATTGGCCATTATTATCTATGACCTTTTGCCATTTTCCGGGTAGCTTCATGATTTCATCGGTATAGAACTTTTGTGGTTTATCAGCGAAAAACTTGGACAAGTGAGAGTTTTACAAAGACCGAAGCAAATGGTAATCAGAGGGTGCGAGGTCCGGGCTATACGGTGAATCTCAACCAAGCTCCGTCAATTTGTTCCGGATCATCAAAGATGTGTGTGGCCTAGCATTGTCATGATGGAGGACAACTCCCTTTCTGTTGGTCAATTCTTGTCGCTCTTTCTTGAAAGCTGCATTTAAACGGTCGAGTTGTGTACAATAGAGAATCGAATTAACCGTTTCGCCACGTTCTAGCAGCTCATAACAGACAATTTCCTTCCAATCCCACCAAACACTCAGCATAACTTTGTTTGCCGTCAATCCAGGCTTTGAAGTCGTTTGTGTCGTTTTTCATCGCACGTAATGAATCGATTCAAAAATGGTTTCATTTTATTAGGTTTCAGCAGCGTTTCAATTATGGTTATTCGGTCAATTGAATTTCTTTGCGTTAATTCAAGTAGCCTACTGTTTTCGATGATTCAAAACTGTCATACGGTTGATGTTTAGTGCTTCCGCTATCTTCAGATAGCTTACGTGCCGGTCTTGCTCCAATAGTTGTAAAATTTCATCGACTCTTTCAGTGACAGGCCGACCAGTGCGAGATGCATCTTTTACATTGAGATTTCCGGAACGGAATTGAACAAACCACTCCTGGATCTGTCCTTTACTAACAGCACTCTTACCGTAAACTGCATAAATTTTTCGGCATGTTTTTGCAGCGTTTTTACCTTTTTTATAGTAAAAAGTTTTTTTTTACTTTTTTTAAAGAACTTGACACTCAAATGGGTATTACTACACTTAAAATGCCTGAGCATGTGTTAAGTTTTTAGGAAAATGAGAGAGAAGAGAGAGAAAAAAAGGTTTTTGGGCTTAGTGGTTATTTCGCTTCATGGGTGGCATCTAACATTTAATGAGGATGCTAAATTATGAGTGTAATTGGACTTGTTGTATACTAGGCAATCACACATCCTACGTGAATTTAGTAACCTTAAAAAAAATGAGTGTCTCTTTCGGACGTGACTGGTAATGAGCCCCTAAACGTCTGATTTGGAAGCCAGTACACTATCACTTGAGCCACCGCCACCAACTGTTTTATGCTGCAAACTATTCAATACTCATCCCGCAGATATACGCATCATCAAAGCTTACAAGAAATTTTCATCTAATGTAAAATTGTGGCTTTTAAAATATAATCATGCTGAAATGGATATTTTGTTACGCTCCATCATCTAAATGTAAAAAACTGCTATTGTATATAATTCAAAAATTGCTTTTCCTTCCTTTTTGTTCTACACTATTAATTTTATTTCCTCCTTTATCATTCAAATCAAAAATGTTTTATAATTAACTTTTTAAACCAAAACAGCTTGTATCATAGTATGTCTTTTAAATAACAAAATAGACGTGTTGCCTTCAACATTTGATAATAATATGGTTGATGTTATTTGTTTGTCAGAAACCTGGCTGTGTCCAAATGTAAGGGACGACCTCTTTAAAGCAGAAACTACCATAAATCCAAGCGCGTAGATAAACATAACAAGGTAGGAGGATGTATGGTATACAAAAAAGAAATACATTGCTAAAAAATCGAACCCGAATGTGTTATTAGAATAAATATTTATCGATATAACATATGGTTGTGAAAAACTACTCAAAGGGTGCATAAATATGACTCCTAATATAGCCAATATATACAATATACAAGGAATTTACTGCACTTTATGCCAAAATTTTTCTTGGAATGGTCGCCGGTATACGATACAAGCAATGTCAACAATCAAGTGGAATATCTTCAAAATAATATCTATTATTTATTTAATAAACAAGTACTCGTAAGAAACAGTAAAATTTGTTTAATAGAGTCAATTGACTTGATTGACACGGTTGACTTCAGAAGTTTTTAGACTTATTAAACAGCGCAATCTTCTTTACTCTAGCCGGAGTAGACACAAATGCTCAGCTATTTTAAAAGAACTATTATAAAGAATTGCGTACGAAATGCAGGTAACTCTCCTTATACAATCAAACAAAAAGACGTCTTACAAGGATAAATTCAAACCAAGTGACTCGAGTTTTAATTTTTGGAGAAATATTCGAGAAATCGGGTTAAATTCTGGAAAAGATCAACTCTCCAATAATATCGAGCTCAATGAACTAAACAAGGAATTGTTCAAAGCAATCACAACACTTTTATTCCCCAGAAGATTAACAAGAAGGTACTTATTCGCTCTCTGGAATTGATGATGTAATACAAACTCTTCTTCCTGCTTTGCTCCCTCACATAACGCACATATTTAATACTATAATAACAACATCCGTTTTTCCGTCCGCTTATAGCAATCTTTTCTTTTTTAAGTAAAGCCTTCGGAACAATAATAAGTAAACAAATGAAATCATATCTAAATAAGAAAAATCTTGTCACGAAATTTCAGTCGAGATTTCATGCAAAACGTAGTTGCACTAACGCGTTACTTAAAGTGTGTCTTTTTAGACTTCACAAAGGTGTTTGTAGATCATTATATTGTATATTGATAATTCTTTTTAATATATTTTTATTTATTTCATATGGTAAAATATAAATATTAAGCAGTAATATAATAATATAAATTTCATAGAATGAATAAAATAGTCGTCGTCATTTATTTAGATAACAAAGTCAAAAATTAGTGTTAGACGACTCTTTATTATGGTTATATAAATTAGTTAACATTTCTGGAGTGGGGTGGCAGACACAGGCACAGATAATATATAGCTATACAAATAAAATTTATTAAAGACATAATCCGTAAATGAAATGAAAAGTAATGAGATACAAAGAAGAATACAGATCCATTTAGTCCGTTTTATTACAGCGATATTAAGGTAGTATTCGTAGTAATAGTCCAATATTAGCAAGATCAATAGCAAAAATCCAAGCTCTTATTTTGTTAATGTAGATATTATATTGTAGTTATTAGTTAATCGTATGGAAAGTGAAAGTTTATTCAAATAGCATGGGGCAATAAATGTATAGAATTATGAAAAATGTGTTGAACGTGCAATTGGTACGGTTGCTAATCCTCCCTTTTTCCTTTCTGTCCACAAAAAAAAAAAAAAAACTCCGCGATTCTATGTTAATTTAACTCTATTTTCTTTTCAAAGAAAAATTGCTTTTTGCAATCTCGACAAGTTCGCCAAATAAAAATCTAGGTTGACCCTTGCTTTTAGTGGTCGTCACCAAAGTGATTTCCAGATCTTTTTTTGTTTCCACGAACTCCCGCCAGACTCTCAAACACATTCACACACACACACTCACTCATTCATTCATGGCGCTAGCGGAGCAAACGTACGGGGTTCCAAGCTACACAACAAGCGGATTTTGCAAGTGTGTGCACCCATGTTCAACCATGCCGCTCAATCATTCCAACATTACTTCCCACACTTAACATATATTGGAGTGGTTGCTGGCTTTGCTAAATGTAACGAACTAACAATCAGCACGTGCTTAAGACCCACTGATTGAGGATGCACTGGCTTCAGTTTGACAACCACCTCTGGAAAAATACCGAAATCTATTAAACCTGAGTTTCAAACTACTACACCACTCGCCTGCGCCCTGGAAAAAAGCCAGTAAAAGAGTATTCATATCCCCTTATTGCGCGCGCGGGATTAGAAAAAAAAAAAAAAATTACACACTCATACTAAACTCCTCAGTATTGAAGTTCGCTCCCACTTTCAGTCATCACTGGAAACTCCGTTGCTCCCTCGTTAGGGTGTAACTATCAAAGGGATCGTCATCTCCTCACCAATGGAATAATAACTTTGCTAGCTTTCTAGCTAGCTGCATCCACATCTAGTGTAAGATGTGGTGCCTCTTAAGCCTTTGTTTGTTTGGCTTTTTTTTGGAGTGTAGGTTCCGGGGATCGTTCTTCCCCACCCGTCATCATCGTATTGGGGTGTCAAGCTAGAAGGGACCGTCCTTT
The DNA here is from genome assembly GCA_907269105.1 of Volucella inanis. NCBI lineage: Eukaryota > Metazoa > Arthropoda > Insecta > Diptera > Syrphidae > Volucella > Volucella inanis. The sequence goes on along the minus strand of OU026157.1, from coordinate 101,860,302 downwards.
CCCAACCGTCGACGACTTTCAGACGCCCTGTCTGTTGCCGCCCGCTGCGAGTCTCCCATCTAACCTACGGGCTCCGACAACGGTGATCCTGGTGGTCCTTCTGTTGCACCCTGGGCTCCTGGTTTGTCGTAAGTCTTCCTACCGTGCTTCACTGACCGAACCCTCTCGTCCCTTTCTTGGGAGAAAATCGCCAGAAGACCTATGTGAGTTCCTTTCCGAGGTCTGTGGTCGGTGGGCCAGAGCTCGGTCTTACCACTCAAAATAAGAAGGGAACGAAGGGACATGAACAAGGACAGAGGATAAGAAACAACTTGAACGAGTCGTTATTTGTGTTGACCACTTTTACCCATTAATCCACCTCCTTTTTTCCCTTTTAGTTTTAATATTTATACTAACGCCTATTGTTTGGTGGTCACTTATCAGTAAGTCGCTGTCTACTTTCGCATCCATGTTCCCCGCGTTTGTAATAACATAATCAATTAAGGTTCGTGACTCTTCTGTTATTCTGGTTGGACACTTAATACATTCGTTCTCCTTAAGAATGTTGAGCACTTTTTCCTATAGGTTTCACTCAACTTGAGCCAATCCATGTTTAAATCTCCGAGGATAATAAAAACTTTCTTTGCATACGTCAATTCTTCTATGAGATGGACGATTCTTCACAAAATGTTTTTTGACGAACTAGGTGACTTGTACACACCTCCAAAAATCATCGAGTTTATTAGCCACCATATGTTCATATTTTTGGAATAATTTATTAAATTTTCTGACTGTATAACTTTCTTTGTATATATTAAGACACCATCAGTACGGTGGGATGTGCTATCACATCTGTGGACATTATAATTTGGAATGAATATTTCTTCGTCAGAAAATTCTTCCGTAACATTCCGCCAGAACCAGTATGTCACACTTTTCGTCAATTACAAGTGTTTGAACATCATCAAAGTTGTTTATTAGTCCTGAACACGGTTTCTTTGGACTTTGAATTTTTTAACAAACACTTCACATTGATAACTTCGACAGTCATGACTTACATCAAGATTTAAACCTACATTTTTGTTTGCCACCACACAATTATTGCACACAAGTTCATAATATCCAGCCTTTAGTCTCATGGTGCTCACCTCATTTTGCACACAAATACTTGTTTTTGCAGTTCGCAGCCTTATGATTGTTTCCACAGCAATTGAAACATCCTTTAATCGGTACATACTCATACACAGAACATCTGTTCCATCCAATATTCAGTCTCCCTCTCTGCATAATTTGCTTATAGCAATCTTTGTCCACCTCAATAATTGCTCTGTAATTCATAGTATTATTTTTTTTAACACTATACATTTTTATACAGGTTATATCTTTAACCGTATTATTCTGCATTTTTATTGCCAATGTTTTTCCCATTTAACCCTCATTCCACTCACAGCCACATGGTTTTTTTTAATTCAGGTACCGTTACTTCAATTCATTTCCTAGTTTCCTTATTGTAGTTTAGCTTCTCTTTCCAAAATATGTTAATCACAGCTGATTATTTTCAAACCGTTTTTTTTTTGTTTACTACGTCATTTACTTTCACTGCCAATGATGCTGGATTTTTTTTTTTAATATCGTCTTTGGTTTTTCATTGTCTTGGGACACTTTTGGTCTAACTATTACAGGCGGCTTGTTTTTTACTTATTACTTAATTTGTTTACACCAAATAAAATTTTCTCTATATTTTTATTTTGCTTCTCAATCATCACCTTACTGTCCGTTACACCCGTATTGTTTTTCCTCGGAACAGATTCCATTTTTTTTTTCATTTTGCCAACGATTTTTTTTAAAAATTAGCACAAAATTTAACACTTTCAACTTTATAACTTTCCATATGTTCATACATCAACTCTTTCAAATAATCACTATTTCCTTTTATATTTAGTTGTACGTCCTTTACAGCATCAGCAACGTTTTTGATATACTGCATGCAGTCATCACACATGAATCTAACCATATTCAGTACACCCGTTTTGTACTGATCCAAACCACAACATTTTGCTACAACATGGTATTGCTTTCCACATATTCCCTGGCATTTCAAGCCAGACTCCGTTCTAATTGGCGCTTTGCAATGATAACACTGCTCTGGCATTTTTAATATTATTGATATCGAATTACAACTCGCGTGTTTCCCATAAACCATTTACAATCACCAATGTTTGATACTAAGCAAAAATTTTATGACTAAGTTACGAAATTGCACAACCCACTTTTAACCTGTTATCGTTAACCTAATTTAAACAACATTTAAATTCCGCTAAAAAACTGCACTCCTCGGCAGACAAATCAAGATGTTGTAATTGGTCTTCGATGCTGGCGCCATTGGATCTCTAAGAGATTAAGGGAGACTCGACACTGCTCGTAGGTCTAGTCGAAAAGCTCGTGGAAGCCATCTTTCGTGTCGTCATCTTTTTCCTCTGTGGCGGCGTGCGTGCATATAAGGCTAATGTTGGTAAATTTAGCCTTAATACGGATTGTTACGAGGCGCTCGTTAACATTCCGGAAACTCAAGATTTCTCACCTAAGCCTGCCCCTAACAATTAATCCGCATTCAAAAAAGGCGCTCTTTTTGTCGTGAGTAACAATCGCGATAGTAGATGTAGCAGTTTTTTAGCCTCTTTTTGTTTGGCCCATCCCATCGCATTTGTTGGATAGCTGCAAAAACTGTTATAAAAACTGAATTTATTTTCTTAATAAAGTGAAGAGAAGTATTATATTTTTGTTCTCATAAGGAGCAAAAGGCAACAGAAATTCAGGTAAGAAATTGAATGACAAGTTTTACTGCCTAATATCTTGTACAAAACAACAAGTCACATCAGTTTTCTGTAATATCTAACATCTTAAGCACTTCTTCTCCTGCAATATTCCCTACAATAAAAGCCAACGACTTAGACGAAAATATTCCACATTCTGCCCCTGAATACGTTCTTGTCATTATCTACTAAATTGAAAATTAATTAGGCAACACTGGAACTCTTAATCAAATAATTAATTACATGTGATGAGGAAAAAAAGTCAATTGATGTTAGATAATTGAATTTGTGGTTAGACTGATGTAGGTGAAACATTCCACCTTCTCCTTCTTTATGTATTGGAGCGAATAGGATACGCAAAGGAATTTATCTCAACGAACCAGTCAATTGGAATCGAATGTTTTATATTTACTCAGTGAAGACCCCTTGAAGTGCAATAGCTTGAGATTATAACAAGCAATCGATCTCTATAGCAAATCTCAAGAGCCACACTTAACGTAAACAATTCTCGACCTAAATTCGATTGTAGGTTAGGCGTTGACTTCTGGTAACTACTACCACTCTATCCATCCAAGTGTTTAGATGACCCAGAACTTCTTACCTGGTTTAACCTACTGGTTTGTTTATAACCCTTAACTAATTCCAAGCTGAATGATTATTGGATAGTACTTGTTGACGTACTCGTACTTTTGCTCGTAGCTATCCATCAATTATTTTGACGTATTCCTGCGGTATTGACCGACGAATATTAAATTTCTAGGAAAGGTTCTTTCCTTTCCTGTGTTTTATCTTTATATCATGCCTTTATTAGTTGCCTTAGATTAGGGATGATTTTGGTAGGTAAATTAAACCTTCTGAGTTAACTTTTTTGGTTAGTAGATGATTTGAGGTTTTGGGAGAAGGAGGAAGGTGACAAGTGTTATGATGAAAGCATAATAATCCAGTTTTCTTAGAAAGCTAAGTATTTGAGTGTCATCCTGGATAGCAAACTTTTCTGAACTAAACATTTTACATATTACGTCGAAATCAGAAAAACGCCAAGATCGGAAAAACATGGGTCTTATTACCGAGAAGAGATCTTTTGATTTACACAGATGCGATAAGGCAAATTATTTCTGTTCGTCGGTTTACGTCGGTTGTCTGATGGAACAAGTTCACAAGCTGTTTTGGGGCTTTGCACAGCAAGCCTGGTTCTGCTCTAGACGCACTAATGAATCTCCCTTACCATGATATTCATATCATTGGCTGCACCTAAATTCCGTTTAAAGAGAAGTTTTGGTACAACACCTAATGGAGTTTTGATGACTTTGCGCGCCGACTGTCTGTTTACTATTGTATGTTTCCTGCTGCAGAAAAAATAAGAAATCGACTTTCCCTGTGCCTGAGACTGGTTTCGGCTAGAATCGGTCATCGGCTTTCCTGCTGCCATTCAGAAGGAAAGACAGAAGGCTGCTTACTGGTGTAGTGAAGGGGAACTTCATCGAAATGATGCAACATTCTGCCATTCTTGCTGTGAAAGTAATAATGAAATCTTTCTTTGAAAGACTGAGTAATTCCAGTGTGTGAGTGCTCTCCCGAAAAAAATATATATAGGGGTTTTTGTGGAAACAGTGGTTTCGCTTACATAAAAGTTTGTCATTGAGAGGTGACTAACACTTAGTGAACCTAGTTCAGTCCAGACTGCGCATATACGCAAAGTTGGTGTATAATAAGTCCTCGAAAACGTAATAGTTCTGATATTATTGTTAAGTTTACTGTTCTCGGAAATGGTCAGTCAGCTAGGTTAAGTAATTATCATGGTTGAATTAAGACATTTTTGTAATGTAAATTTTGGTACGACAGGTAACAGCTGTCGAAGTCGATAAGGAAACTCATGAACTAGCGCACATTATGACATGATTCTTACGAAAAAGAGACTTGAGTTCGATCCTTCAATGAATCGAACATATATCGTAGATATGTCAAAGACATTTTCCATTATTACGTTGGTGATACAAGCTACCTACTAGAAAATATTTCCTTCATGTCACATTTATTTAAAAAAAAAAAGATCTAAGTGCCTTTTATCCAGAAAAAGAATTAAGAAGAAGACTAATTTACATCGGATCCACTCAAACGTACTTCGCTTTAATTAACAACTGCTCAACCTGCCACTCTAAAGCATATTTTTAATTAAAAACCAGTTGGATTCTTTCGTACACATAATTGCAAAAAACTGGTTAGCTCATCTAAGGCCTGTGTATGTCATAGATACTCCACTCCATATTCAACAATTACCTCTGAATATCACTGATTTGCATTTGACGCCAACAAAACCATGAGACCTCGATAAAGATTCTTCTCCAATGACTGCGTAGGCCAAGAGACAACAACCTCTTTGCCATCTGCGTCGCCCTTGATCCTTGGCATAATTAAATGTAAAGAAAATTGCTGACAAAATGAACGATACTTAAGGAGCAAAGAGTCATACAGGTGGTTACGCGGATGTCTAGGCTGATAGAATTTATTTCACAATTATCGGTGGTAATTGATAGAGTTTAGTAACAATAAATTTGCATAATTGTATGGAAAAGTGAATACGGTTCAAATTCAAACCAAGTGGGGGCTAGCAGAGATTTCATGAATTTCAATTCAAAATACAGATACTATGTAACAATTAAGCAATTTCCACTTCCTATATGCCATTGGGGGAAACGATTTGCTTCGATTTACAGCTCAGCCAAAAAAAAAAAAAAAAAAAAACACGTGACGGGTATGCTTAATGATTGATTGAAGTATTTAGGTAATTATAAATGTCATCGACATGAGTTCGGGGGATGGTTATTAGCAGATTCACCAACGATGATGGATTTGATTTTCGATTATTCGAAAAATTGGAAACTTTTTATGGACACAGGACTTGATCGTCTTCTGTTGATGGCTGTTTAAGAGCAAATGAGGATTCTTCAAATCAAGTGGTGGGTGGCTGTGGTGTAGTGGTATATGCATAGACTCCGCAAGCAGAGGGTCACGGGTTCGAATCCCGTGCAAGGCGATTCTCTGAAAAAGTCTTTTCATGCATGTAGTTATATGCAAATCCCGTCGGCGTCAATTCTGACATGAAGGCATTACATTAATGTTGGAGTGGTTGCTGGCTGGGCTTAAGGTAGCGAACTAGCAACTAGCACGTACTAAGACCCACTGATTGAGTATGTACTGGCCCGTCCCGTCCAGTTTGACAACCACTTCTGGGAAAAATATCGAAACCAAACACACCTGAGTTTCAAACTACTACACCACCCGCCCGCGCCCTGAAGAAAAGCCAGTAGAAGGGTATTCATATCCCCTTGGTGCGCGCGCGGTATTATAAAAAAAAAAAAAAAGTGAATGGATCCGAATATTTTTTGTAGAGATATAGCACTCAGGCAAAGAACTAGTCTTGTTCCCCTTGTATGGGTGTTCTTTTACTGAGAAGTCTTTACTGATAACATACTTTACTGGTAAAGTACATAGTGTACTAGCACCGACCATATGAGTGCCACACACGGAAATAGTGCTCAGCGGTGTCATTCACTCTTACAGCAAACATGTTTAGGTACTCCGAAACGACGCAAGTAGGCAGTCTGCATTCTTTTCTACTGAGGTAGAGCCCGAAGGTCGCCTGAAGTGTCATGGCATCTGCAAATGCATCTGCTATGCTCATATGATACCGAACTCTCAATGGAAGCCCTTTTCGAGGATGCAGGCAGTCCTAATGCAGATTCGGGCAATGAAAAATTCTTCTCTTGCTCTTGCTTAGCAAGTTCATCGGCAATCTTATTTCTTGAATCCTCACAAGATTCAGTCAATTCAGACTCCCTGCGTTCAGCAAAGCCTTGCATTTTTGATCGAGCTTGGAAGTCATAAGAGGGTTCAACTAATTCTTTAGAACAAAGTTCGTTGCCATGAGGATTTCGTATATCTCCACCTGGCAGACAGCCGAAAGTTTTTCTTACGCGGAGTGAAATATCAGGTTGTCTGATCTGAGTAAAGTATTCAAAGGAGGGCTTTAAACAAATCGTGCTTTAATTTATAAATGAACAGTCGATAATGCTGTTCATTACATGAAATGTCGAGTATGTACTCCTATCACCCTGGTTACATCAAATTGTCATCTGGACCGTGCTGACGATTAACCAGGGTGAAGGTATTTATTAGATATAGCTCAGTTGTTTACGATGGGTCCAGTTGGCGGGTGCATTTCTAACATACCCGGTCTTCAGCCGGGCTCATTGCAAATCGACTATATTTTCACTCGCTATCCGTGAGAATAAAATCTCGCTCGTAATTTTCAAAATCTATGCAATTGGGCCTCAACCTAATACTTCGACAACGCTGTCCCCCTATCACAGAAATTCTCTACAAGCACACATTCAGATCATCTATTATTTCAAAATCAGAACTTTGTTTGTCTTGTCAACATAGTATGTAAAGTTAATTTCATAGTGCCATAAAACTGCTGATAAACATATAACAACTTGCACCACCCAGACACTTCGAGAGGCTGGTTGATAAGGAACGACTCGTGAAGGAATGTAAAGCAAACGCACGTCACAAATTATGGGACAGTACAGATACTAACCCTAGAGATGTGTCAATCTTTGCAAATCTAGTAGGTACGAATCTTATAGTTTGTAACATGAGTATGGGTCATTCTTGTTTTAAATAATATCTCTATTTCGATGAACACAATCTTGTTCTATGTATAGTAAGGAGAATAGAGTATAAGCACCCGTAGTGTTGGATCAGGGATCTCCAAGAGCAGGACACAAAAACTACGAACAATTTTTACAGTGCCAAATGATATAAATCAGAAGGAGAAAAATACAATATGCTTTCTAAGGATATTAAACCCTTTAGTCCGTTATTATTTCAGCTAAATGCTCTCGAGAGAATCATCGATTTTCCCATAAGGTGGAGTCAATCACATATGGCAGTTGAACTGCGACTGCCAGCATAATTACTAAAAAAGTAAATCCGTTGAGATTACACCATCATTCAAAAAATACTATCTCTCAAGAAACATACAATGGTTGGAATATTTCAACAACAAATTTCCTTCAAAAACTAGACATAAAAACTCATCTACAGCTTTTGATCATTGCTTTTTTATAAAAAAAACCTGACAAAAAAACATTCGAAGAGAGTAAGCTCAATCTTTTCATATGGAATCTAGTCCTTAATGGGCTGCTTGCGACCTTAGAGGACGCTGGATATGATGTGGTAGCTTATGCAGACGATATGATTCTAATTGTGTCGGCTAAAACATCATTTACACTTTCTAATGAGCTTTAACTTTCTCTAACATGACCATGGCATACTCTTCTGACATACACGTAACTTTGATCTTAGCATACGTTCGGCCAAAAAGAAGATGATCCGAGTAAAGTCAAGACACCTTGCATCATCACATTCAAGCTTAATCTCAAGCCCCTGACTTTCTTGAAAAGTGCCAGGTACCTAGTCCTCGTCGTGTAAATTATGGTGGAAAAAATGCTCTAGTTGCTTTTTACTCATGTAATAAAGACGGACTTACAAACATCATTATTGGGTGGCCGTGACTCAGGTGGTAGTGTTTTTTTTTCTCAGGCAACTAAAATCCCGTAAGATAAGTGGGTACCTTGAACACAACAAGAAGTCCAATTACACTAACAATTTAGTCTTTCTTTTAAGTGTTGAATGCCACACGTAGAGCGAAACTAACACTGAACCTAAATATCTTTCTTTCTATCTCAGTCCCATTTTTCTTAGAACTTAAGATGTGCTTAGGAATTTTAGGTTTAGTCATACTTTTTTTTTGCCTATAGCTCCTTTTTGGAATTCAGCTTGCGATATACTCTGCCCATAGGATTAGCACTCAGAAATGGTAACAGCTACGACTAAATATAGGACACGTCGGGGAGAGGCGCCAAAAATTGATAATGGCAGAACAGTTCAATACAAGCACTTTTTAGTATAGAAAAATATTAAAAATAACAGTGTTGGGGTATATATACTGTGTAGGATAAAATATGGGTCGAAAAATACGGTCTCAATAAAACATGTCTTTTTTTCTTGAAATTACATCTATTTTTAGCTTTAAACTGTCATACAATACATTCTTCGTACAATCGTAGACTTACGTTACGTTAATTAGTTTACATTTAAGTTAAAATGTTACACTTGTTCATTTAGTTTAGTTTTAAGCTAAGTTTATATAAATTCATAATTATAGTATTCAAATATAAAATGCTATTCAATATCCGAACAAACCGTAATACTTAAAATTATGTGTTATACCTTTTTTAAAGCCAGTTGTTCTATTAGCTTATTTTTAAATCAAGTTAATTGTATGCACAGTTTTTAAAAAAAGTGTTAAACTCAAAATTTGGGAAAAAAAAGATAAAAAATAAATTTATAGTGTAATTATTCAAAACTGTTAAATTATGTATTATTTTTTTTTTATTTCTGAAATTCGTTGCTCTAATTATTTCTTAATTAAAAACTGAAAACTAGATGATTTTATGTCCCCTAGTTTTTGAGAAAATTTAAAATTACTAAAACTACTTTTTCATGAGATTTTTGAGGGAGAGTACGATAACTGCGGCGCCGTAAAAGAATAACGGTTTATATTTAATACAATCATCTTATATAATGGGGGGGATCTATCTCCCTCCGTCTAGGCGGGAGGGCCATTTTCTAAAAAAAATGACTTAAAATTTAAAAAAAAGATTTAATTTCTCAGAAATTTTTGTTCAGCTAGCGTTTAGTAAAAACGATCTGTTCGGGTGTTTTGAATTTGTTCTACTGTCCCGGTCGAAAAGATGCTGTATTTCCGGTATTGCTATAATTTGCTATTGATTAATGTGAGAGCATATACATTTTTATAGCTCTCAACTCTTGCTTCTTTAGCTCTTCCGCAATTACAAAGCACCCGCAAAATGAAAGGAGGAAATCATTTGATATCAAAAACATTACACAATCTTAGATCTAAAAGATTCTGCTGGAAAGCAGATGATGAATTTTCACTTTTCGAGTCAGACACTAAACGCTGGACAGATTATGTTATTGTGTTGCCAGATGGAATATCGGTATGCTATGAGACTTTACCACATACACATCTACACGCTCTCTGAGATTGCACAAACCACATGAAATTGAGAGCTCTGGGGGTTGTATATTAAAATTAAATTTCAGTAGCTCGTTTCTTACTTTAAAGATAGTGTTTATCTTGTCTCCTAAATAGATGTTCAAAAATTATGTCGTCTCTTGTAGGTAATGGCATTTGCATGCAAAGCATTAGGTTCGAAATTCTTTCCAGGCTCATCCTAGTAACTGTAAGAATATTGTCCAAATGGAGCTAAGAGTTTTCACGAACAAACGTTCAGCCTAACTCTCTAAGAAAATAACGTAAAATAATTTTTCAACCGTTTAAGAGCGGAAAAATCCCTAAACTTGTGGCGCATGCAACATGGTCGAAGACGCTGTAGCTCAGAACATTTCTTGTTTCAACATATGAAAAACGTTTTTGATTTCAATACAATTTTATCAGACTGCATTTTATTATCTATTATCTAAACTTCTATTTTTCACTTATAGCGGAGATTCCATATTTTGCAATACATGTCTAGTCTATTGAACATTCTTTGCATGGTATCTTTTTTAACAACCAGAAAGACGATGTCATCTGCAAACATAAGTGCTCAATCCCACCATTAACGACTTCCGTTATGTCATTCACTCGTATGTACAAAATAAAAGGGTAGTAAGCTTAGGATATAAACTTAATGAAGCTTCAAAGTTCTTCGAAAAATTTCTACCGTCCAAACACGTGTCTTGTTATTTTTGTAAGTATTTTGTAAGTCTCTTAAGAATTATATCACTTTAACGAGATTCCATAATTATGTAACTTACAGTAAAGCTTATTATTTTAGGCGATTCATTCTATATATTTCCGTAATATTTGATCTATGGTTACATAGTTCCTGCGAAAATTAACTTCAAGCTTTCGTAATATCTCGTTATTTATTAACCAATCCGTAATCCTATTAAAGAGTAACTGGCAAACGACTTGGCTGACGTATATAAGAACGATATCCCTTTGCAATTTGTTGCATCGTCGAAGTTTCGTTTTTGTGGCAAAGGAAATATGGTATTATCGCCTTCTGGAAACATTAAGGTACATCATCAATAACACCATTAATAACTTAATCGCTTTCCAAAATACTGCCGATGATCTCGATACATACGATGGCGGTCCCAGAAGTGACCGATCCAACAAAGAAAACACAACAATTTTGGCAAAAAATTTATTTATTTTTCAACATAATCGCTTTTCAGCTCTATACACTTTTCCCAGCAATGTTCAAAAAGTTCGATACCCTTTTATAAGAACTGTCTTGCTCCTCAAAATAGCAACCCAAAATTTTACAGTTCAGCTTTTATATTGGTTGGGCTGAGGCCTTTCAAATAAAAGTACTGTAACACATAACGATAACCAATTTTCTCCATTTTCACAAATTCACTGACAACGTTCACTATTGATGGCTGCCAAACAAATACTAAACAAAGTGTCGCTTTCAAGCTTGAAACATATGCTTTATAGACTGCGTACTTTCCAATACAGTGATATTTTCAAACAACTACCGCCATGTTAACCACCTAACAAAAATGAAGTAATGATGGATAATAATGTGTAAACTTAAATCCAACAAAGCTGTCGAAAGTGACTTTGTGGAAAGCATGAATACACGAACTCATCTCTGCGAACTGATTCCTCATGAATGGAATCTCAGCATCGTAGAATAGAAGAATAAGTTTCCTGAATAATGGATACGAGATCTTATCTGGCATATTGTGTGAATGTCTGAAGCCTGTCGTCAACAATTTGAGTCACCCCTATATTATTAGTGTGGTTTCAGGCCAGAAAAGTTCACAATCGCCCAAATTTTCACACTTCGGTAGGTCCTGCAAAAAATTCAAGAAGCACTTAGCGATACCGATCTTTTTATCAATAAATAAGGCTGAATATGACAGCATTTAAGAGACGAGGTATATAAAGAGACATGCCTACATTTTGCATCCCTGCCAAAGTCGTCGGTGTTGGCAGAATGTCGATGGAGAACGCTTGCTGCCCTATCAAGGTCATAAGCGATTTAACCGAGACCTTTGATCCGAAAAAGCCTTCTTTAATATCATACTTGAAGGAACTGTGCGGAACTCACGATCGAACATCACAAGCATTATTTTAAAAAAAATGTGTGTAACTACATACCAGCGTAGGCCGATGATATTGACATAATTGGCAGTTAAAGATCAAGCGGCTTGTTTGTTGAGGCCCAAGTTCATCCCAAACTATAGCGCCACCTAAGGAAGTAACCAACTGTGAGACCCTGTGGTCAGCGATATCGCTTGCAGTAAACGAAGCTTGCTCCCTTTCATATAAAGTGGCTACTAATGAATCGCCCTAAAATTCATAGGTAAAGTTGAAGAAATCTTATTATTATTTTAGACTAGGATTAGAGCCACATTTAAATAATTAATATGATTAGTAGCATATTATTTATCCTATTTATCCTTATTATACCTTTAAAAATGCAGACTTACCATATCAAACGTTAACATTCAGCTCACCGAGAGCGGCGAGCATGTCGTTCTTATTCAGGAGCCATGTCTTGTCTGAAAAGTCATTTCCGTAGCAAACATCATCGGGTTATCATCCGGATATACCTTCCTTTCCTGTTAGTTAGAAGATGTTACAATACAGCTGGTTACAAGAATAAGGGGCCGTGGTGTAGTGGTATATGCATACACTCCTCATGCAGAAGGTCGCGGGTTCGAATCCCGTGCGAGACAATTCTCTGAAAAAAAACGTCTTTTCGTAGAATTTGCATGTAGTTATCTGAGAATCCCGTCGGCGTCAACTCTGACATTAAGGCATAACACTGATGTTGGAGTGGTTGCTGGCTGGGCTGGGCTATTTTTTCATAAAAATAACATACTAAATTTTCAAATGAATATCTCAAAGGTTTTTGAATTACAACCTTCTAAAGAGTAGCAGGCTTAGCGGTCAGAAAGTTACGTTTGCTATGGGGTCTATCAGAGTTATTGTTCGGGTTCTGTCGTCATCGTTAACCATTATAATACGACTCCGGTTTCTATTGTTGACCTTCAGGTATACAGAAATGCATGAATAGGTCTACTCTTTATGAATTTTTCGTTTATAACTACGAGATAACTCGGAGCCAGAGACATTTAGTTTTACTGTGACCGTTATACTGAGCACTTCGTAAGTTGTTTTAGTAAAAATGAGTGATCAACCTCTGTATTCAAATCAAAGAAGTACTCCTGACATTCCCAGGTATAGGTTAGATCAGTTTCAAGAAAACGAAAGCTTACGGGAAATTACATACACATATATTCGAGCAGTATACCGCGAATATCAGTACGTCCGCTGAAAAACTATCACAAAATAATAATAATAATAATGTTGTGATTAATCCAACTCATGGATATTGCATTATTCAGTTTGTTTTTTACGTAATTAGCAATTTAGTAATGTATAACACTTGTAAAAAATGAGATTTTTAATCAAACAAGTCAGTGAAGTTTAGGATTCAAAATTGCTGTTATGTATGAATGCGGTGTTTCGTACACCAATTCTGGGCGTATGATTGAAAATTCATTTGAAATAAATAGATGTTTAGTGGCTGTAATGCGTCATTTGGATAAGCAAATAAATTGTATCATTAAATTTTCGTGAAACATGGAATTTAGATAGCAGCAGAACCACTTTGTAAATTTAGTATGAAAAGAGCTGATGAAGAAGAAAAGAAGCAGGCATTAGAGAAAAAAAAATTGACAGTTTTGGGAAATGGCACGTGGAAAAAATCTTGCCACACTTTACGTTTTGGTGTTGTTACTCTGGGGGGAAAATATTTTAAGAAAAATCGTCGATTTGTTTGTAAAGTCTACTTATTGTCAAATTTGTGTCTTTTGGGAAAATAGAAAAGATAGAGATCCTGAAGCTTACGAAGAATGGCTCTCACTACACGAACGAAAATGATTTGCTTCCAAAATTGTGAACGACAGTGTAAAAGGCATGTTTGGCCACTCGATTAGTAATTACAGATTGAACTATTCGCGGTATATTGCTGATGGTAATAGTACCACATGTAAAGGATTTCTATAGAAAAACTAGAAGTTGAAAAAAGCCGATAAGAACTTAAGAAAAAAAAAAGTTGAACTCCGCTTAATTTAACTGTCAACTTCAAAAGTATTACGGCCTAGCGATTATAAGACATCAATATAATGTAGATGAAATGTATAAAGCAATCTGGGATACATTTCATCACTTGAGTTCATCTGATAAGAATCCAAACAGTGGAAACTGTCCAGAAGGCGAGAGTTTGCCATCGCGGTGATAACAAAGCTTACCCGTACAGGGTCGCTTTAAGAGCGTATCGGCGTTAAGGTGTTGTTATTATGCTCAATATTGAACTCGAAAGTCGTATTGCTGGAGGCGCTCCATCTACCGGGCGAGTTGGCCTTCCAGTTGTCCTTCGACTCGAAAATGACCTAGCACAAGAAAAGATGTTAACGACTCCTTCAACTCATTAAAAGCGCTCGCACATTAGTCGGTTCATTTAAAAGGCACATTTTTTCCAGTAAGCTGTAAAGGGGACGAGCCATTGCGGCAAATCGGGTAACGAATTGGCAGTAATACGTGCAAAGCCTAAAAAAAACTCCGAAGATCAGTCAATTTTCCAGTGTAGACCAGCTACGAACTACTTCTTTTAGCAACTGTTCTGGAGAGATGCCTTTGCTATTTAATACGTGATCCAAGATCTTGACTTCATTGCGGAATAGATTACATTTAAATGCATTTAATTTTAAACCTGAGTCTTTTAAGCGGCTGAGAACAGAACGCAATAAGCATCTGTTTGAAAGTCTTACCACGAACGAGGATGTCATCTAGATAAGGAAAGCACACTTTTAATGATAGCCCCATTAGAACGTTAGACATCAGGCGCTCGAAAGTGGCGGAGGCATTCGTTAGACCAAAATTCATCACTCTGAACTGCCACAAACCGTCTTTGGTTACAAAGGCTGTTTTCTCACGGTATCCTGATCGGCAGTCCAAGGTGCTGTAATATACAGAACCTGATACCGAGGTTAGCTTGGCACAGGAAAGGAGTCTTTGATTGTGGTCGAGTTCAGATGACGATAATCGACACATATTCTAGTTGACCCATCTATTTTTTTACCATAAGCATGGGGGATGCCCACGGCATAATTGCAGCATGTTGTCAATTATTTTTCGAGACTCCTCCTGTTTAGCAAGGGAGAGTCGGCGTCGGGTTGCTTGCTTGGTTTAACACGTCGATTCGGTGTTAAACGATTTTTTTTTCTCCCTTAATAATCTGGAACTATTGAGAAGATGTCCTTAAATTGTAATAAAAGGGCTTTACCCGCCAGCTGGTAGGTTACTTCGTGATGTTGTAGCGATTGTACAAGGAGTTTCGACAAGCATTCTGGCAAAGCGAGGCCAAATTTAAGCATTTACCTTTTTCGATGATATCTCATTGGAGAGACGACTTCTTCAGGGAGGTATTCGATGGGAGCAGCTGTCGAAACTATTTCAAGGAGGAATAACGCAGTCACTTACAACTCGTAGGGATACCGCTCGCATAGGTTTTTCCAGCGGTGCGTCAGCGACAAGATCTGTTGGAACATTATCATACTCACAGGTTAATGAAATATTATGTATGTCCGCCGATTACCGTTTGGTTAGAGGAAAATTCTAACATTCCACGTTTAAATCGAACAAGTGTAATATATGTACGCCAACAATTAGAACTGTTTGTAAGCTAACCTTGCCGGAGAGTAGACGCGTGTATTGGGAGGAATTATTGATCGACTCACCAACATAACCGATGATCCGATATTTACCAACATTCGACTTTGCCGATTATAATGAGAATAGTAAAACCACTGTGAAGTTTCGGCGAATAAATGTCTAATGGATGAAATCAGCGTTGATCACCTGCCGCTGACTGCTGGTCATTTTGCGACACTTCTGTTGTTTCATGGTCACGATGACTTCGTCCCGTAGGCTGCCTACGATTGGATTTGGCTGCTGAGGTGTGCTGGTTGCTAACTTTAATTGATTGAGACTGATAGATTGTTTGCGTTGCAAGGCGAGCGTCTTCTACCATGATGGACCTCGACACCGCTTCCTCAAATGTTTTTGGATCGATAAGCCTTACATTTTCCTGGACACTGCGATTCTAAATTCCGTCAACAAATCGCATAATGGCAATGCGCTTTTGCGCGTTTGAGGGGCAATCACTGAAAAAAATTCTTGTCAGTCGCTGCATATCGCTTGCGAACGTTCCAAAATCTTCATTGAACCGCTGCCGCCTGAAGAGAAACAAACATCCAAATTTGCAAGCACCGCCACGCTTTCTCCTCGGAGTAGTGTTGTTAGTGTCTGAGCTCTTTGTTTAGACGTTAAGCCATTGGCTTCAGCAATGATGTCAGATTGTAATTGATAATCTCGGCAACGTGTTGTGCTGCTATCAAATGGTGGTGGAAAGAGATTCCAACTGCTTGAAGAAAAACTGCGATGACAATGCTGCTGACAATTCCCTGATGGATTCTCTTTCTGTTTTTGTGTGCAGCTTGTTGAACTTTGATTTTCAGGAGTGGAGCATTCAAAGAACTAATTGGAAAATGTTGTTCCAGTCATAGTTTTTAACTATTCGGACAGTCGCTGTTGCTCGTATGCTGGTTGCGTTATAGTAGCATCTTCACTATTCATTATTCATTTTTTTAAATATATTTTAAAACATTTATTACAGTTGTTTTCTTGAAAAGTTCCCAAAAATCACCTTTTTCTTGAAGGTCAAACTAAATGTGCCTCTTAAGCTCCGATTCATTATGAATTCAAGCTCTGACCTTGTTACAACGTAAGAGGAAGGTATATCAAGAGCTCGAATTCTTCATAAATTGCAGCTTAATCTTTCTTCTTTTAATAAAACACAGACAACTTGGCATTAGTACTGCTGACCTCTGAGAACGGCAAAAGGAGAGCACCTGCCCTATGAAGACCATGTGTTTTACTGTGATGCAAACTACGACGTAATGGGTAGTACCAAAATAATTTTCATTTTTATTAAAAAAATTCCGGTTCTATTCTCTTGAACGATGATTCAGTTTTAATACATAGCAATCATCAAAAGTCGGACTGGAAGAAACACAACAAGCAAGCATTCATGCATGGCAACATGCTTTCATCTCATCTTTTCCTACGGTTGGGAGGCACCCGCAATATTGTACAACAGATCTTCAAACAAATTTTTTACAAAAAGATCGGCAGCAATATTTAATATTCGAAACTACACACAATTTAATTTTTTTACCAGGTGTAGCATTATGAAGTGAGTGTCAAGATACAAATGTCTCGATAGGGAAAATTATTGTGAGAAATTAATTTTTTTTTTTGTTTAATTGGTATGACACCTATTCAACATATTTAGTATACAGCAAGTCATTGAGCAAACAACATCATATTTTTTCATCGTGTTAAAAATGTCGAATTTTGTACCAGAATATGATGACTTGCGGAAATCATTAATTTTTTGTTTTCAATTGAAGAAAAGTGCTGTAGAGTCGCATCGAATGCTTGTCGAGGCATGCCCTATCAGAAGCAACATGCAAAAGATGGTTTCAACGGTTAAGAGATAACGATTTTGATGTGAGAAATGAAGAACGTGGAGGACCACCAAGAAAGTTTGAAGACGCCGAATCGCAAACAATATTGGATGAAGATGACTGAAAAACATTGCAGAAATGTTAAATGTTGCACAACAAACAATTTCTATGGGAAAGATCCAAAAGTCTGAAAAATGGGTGCCACATGAATTGAATAAAAGACAGATGGAAAACCGAGAAACAACTTATGAAATTTTGCTTCAAAGACACGATAAAAAATTAGTTTTTCATCGAATTCATGGGTTAATCCGGGACAACCATCAACTTCGACTGCAAGACCAGATCGATTCGGAAAGCAGACAATGTTGTGGTCTGATGGGACCAAATAGGTGTGGTGTACCACGAGCTCCTAAAACCTGGTGAAACCGTTAATACAGATCGCTACCGACAACAAATGATCAATTTGAACCATGCATTGGTCGAAAAACTACCAGAATGGGCCAGAAGGCACGGAGAGGTAATTTTGCTCTATGACAATTCACCTACACACAAAGCAAAACTGGTTTAGAATACAACCAAAACACATGACTGAGAGCTGCTAACCCACCCGCCGTATTCACCAGACTTAAATCCTTTCAACTACCATTTGTTTTCATCAATGGGACACGCATTAGCTGAGCAGAACTTCGAATCCTGTAAGGAAGTCGAAAATTGGGCGACTTTTTGGTTCGCTTCAAAAGACGAACAGTTTTATTGGAAAAAATGTGTAGCTATCAATGGCCAATACTTTGAATAAAATGTTTTTTACTTTCCCATTAAAAATTAGTGTTTTGTTTTTTTCAGAAATCGGTCTTTCAAAAAATTTTTAAATTTATAAAACTTTACTCGTAACGCAATATAGTTGACGGAAAAATTTTCAGATCGTTAAATAATTTAAAACTTAGAATAAGCGATTTTTTATATAATATATTGTATTTTTGCAACATTTGAAGTAATGGAATTTTGTTCAGATAGACTGCGCGTAAACAGATGCTGACATATTGAAGTTTTGAATGGAGGATTCCATAATAAGTTATTTAAAGGAAGTGTTTGGATCAGACATTCCTGATAAAATAAATTCATAAGAGTTGCGCAAAAACAATGCCTTATGTTTATATATAACCTTATGGTCATGGAAGCATATAGTATTTAAGAATCTATAATAAGGCCAATGTATTTAAATTCTTTAACAAAAAGCTTAAAAGTAAAAATCATTTAGTGCTGAAGGACCGAAAAACATTATTTTTGTTTTAGAACTAATTATCAGTTTATGCACTACAAACTATGTTCTGAGCAGGTCCAAATCCGAGCTTACATCAGCAATTAAATTTGGAGGACTTACTGCACCACAGATGAAGCATGCATCATATGCAAGAACTACGAAATATCCTTGTATGCATTCTAAAGTTTAAGAGGCTAAGCTATCGGCACAATACTTTGTAACTGGGAGCAAACAATTGTACGGTGCCTGTGGCTACACTGTGGCCTACAGTGGGTAGCGCCCTGTATATATATATATATATATATATATAAATATATATATATATATTTTGTCAATAGCTGTTGTAATAATTTTTTTGTGTTTTTGCAAGATTCAAGCAGTTTTTTAGATTAACAAAGGAAGCATTTAAGTACGTATTGGACGAGCGAACCAGTCAGACAGTGATTCCGAAACGAATATCATCGGTACCTCTGATATTAAAGCTTGCAGTGACTTTAACGATTTAGGCGGAAGGAAGTCATCAAAATGGGGCTGGCAAAGACTTCAATTTGGGACTGGCCCAACCAACAATGAGCAAGTTTCCTAAAGAAATAATAAATGTCCTGGAAAGTCATGTCTGCCCTAGATGGATCCGGTTTCACATGACATTTGCAGAAAAAAGTGAAACAAAGCTATGTTTTTTTAATCAAAAGAATACCAGCACGTTTATTATAACAGGAAAGGCTTTTACAGCTTGAACGTGATGCTGGTAAGTATTTTGTACATTAACCGAAAAATTATTGACATCATTCAATTAAAAGGTCTGCGGTCATAAAATGCGAATTCGCTACATTGATGCAAGGCATTCCGTTGCTACCCATAAATCTCTAGTTTGGAATTCTAGCGAAATAAAGGACATACTGCAAGCTAACTTCGATAACGGTGAAAGAAATACGTGGCTCTTGGGTAAAAGAGTTTATTGTTAAATTTAAACTTCCCAAAAGCAGGTGATGCAGGGTATCATCTCGAGCCTTTCTTAATAACTCTTTTTAGAGGCACACAAAAATCAAGTCCTGAAAGCTACTTCAACTCGAAACACGCGTTGACTAGAAACATAGTTGAAAGAACAATTGGGGTGCTGAAGAATCGTTTTCGTTGCCTTCTCAATACTCGTCAACTGCATTACAGCCCGGAAAAGCTCAGCTTTGTACATTATAGCGATCAATCACGGAACAAACGTATCTGCGGACGAAATTTTTGTTTTTGATGATGTTAAAGTGGAAAACAGTATTCTTCACATCGATGCTGAAAACACAACCATTTTGTGACAACCCATGATTTTTTCCGTTTAGGATTCTGAAAATAGATCCATTTTTCATCGCCAGTAACAATTCGATGCAAAACTGAGTTTTTATCGTGTCCTTGAAGCAGAATTTCACAATTGCTTTTTCGGTTTTCCATCTGTCTTTCATTCAATTCATGTGGCGCCCATTTTCCACACTTTTGAATCTTTCCCATAGCTTTTAAATGGTCAGAAATTGTTTGTTGTGCAACATTTAACATTTTTGCCATTGGTTTCTGACTTAAAGTGTCATCTTCATCCAATATTGTTTACAATTCGGCGTCTTCAAACGTTTTTAGTGATCTTCCACGTTCTTAATTTTTCACATCAAAATCGTTATTTCTGAACCGTTGAAACCATCTTTTACACGTTGTTTTGATAGAGCATGATTACCATATGCCTCGACAAGCATTCAATGCACTTTTCTTCAAATGAAAACAAAAAATTAATGCCTTCCGCATGTCATCATTTTCTGGTACAAAATTCGACATTTTTAAAACGATGAAAAAATACGATGTTGTTTTGCTCAATGACTTGATGTATACTAAATACGTTTGACATGTGTCATAGCAACCAAACAAAAAGAAGAAGAAGAAAAAAAAAAATTAAGGCCCCTTCACATTAAATGTTTCCTCTTGAGACATTTGTATCTTGTATCACTTCATACCGGTACACCTGGTATGTATCTACGAGTTGGTCGATATATTTAACAATAAAAAGTTGTACTTGTCTGATTCGGGGGAGGGTTTCCTGCCTATGCGGGGTGTATCTTTGGCTGTGTTTTCTACAGGTGGAGGAGGATAAGCCGACTCCGCCACAATCACTGACTTTCGTCCTATTTGTTCGTTGGGGGTGGTAGTCTCTTTGTTTTGTTGTGTTCGTTGATGTGTTTCTCGTCCTCGTTATTGTTCTCGTTCTTATTCTGGTTCTCGTTCCCTTTATTATCTTGTTTTTTTTCCATGTTTTTTTTTTTTGGTTCCTGTTAGTTTTCTTTTTGATTTTGGTTTTCGTACATTTTTTTGTTAGCTATTGCCAGTAAGACGATAAGCTATCCAATGAGTTTACCGCGCTTCATGTTATGTTATGTCATTATGTCATGTTTGTTCGTTCTGTTTGTCGTCTCAGTGATTGCTTTGATTCGAGGCCAGACCGCTGACCCGAAACCCAAGCTTCAATTCAGACCGCCGCATAGGGAGGAAAACTATTTTCCCGTACCCGTAATTCATAAGGAGGCCCATAAGACTTCTTGCGGATATATGGGACAAACAAACGACCGCGGGCAATTGTGGGCTTTCCTTTACAATTTGGTCTTTAACTTTTGTGAGGGTAGGGGGGTTTTACAAGTGTTTAACAGTTTAATCAAACAATGTAGAATTTATGGTGGGCTCTCGGACATTGCTGGGGTGTCGACATGTTGGGGCAACAAGAGGAGCGTCGGACCGTCAGTCTGTTAGAGTCTCTACCGTCTGGCTCTATCTGTGGTACCTATATGGTTATCTCTGTATCGGTAGGCTAAGAGAGGGGACTGGGTTCACGAATCAATTAAACCCCACCTGTAGCATGGCGCCCAGAGTATGACGGGAAGAAAACACGGTGACAAAACAAGAAGTGGCAGGAGGGCAGAGGGGTGAAACAGAAAACAAAAGGACCAACAGAATGGAGGATTTTTGTGGCGTGATTTGCACGTAACAAGCTTCAATGGGCTCAGACTTACCAGTCATTCTTTACTGCAACAAATACAAACTCTGATAAAGAAAAAGTTTTCATCGACTGCCTTATTGATTCTGGTCTGTATCAATTAAGTGGTGTCACCAATAACATTGGCAGACAACTCGACCTAGTTTTCGCCACTGATAACTGCGGCGTCGTTTTAGAAAGTAAACATTTCTTCTCTAAGTTGGATAGTTACCATCTTTCCCTTTCTTTTACCTTGTCGTATGACAATGGTCTTATTCTTGTTTCCTATGAGTATTCTTACAGTTTTAACTTTCATAGGGCTAACTACTTCAAACTGTTCATACTGAACTCCTCAGAATGGTGAATTTTAACTTTCTCTATGATAATCCTAACCTTACGTTTAACAATGCCCTCGCATCCTTTTATACCGAAACTTTCAAATGTGTCTCCCAATCCCTCATCTCCACCACCCTGGTGTAATAAAGTGCTCCAATCTCTTCGTAACAATAAAAATTAGCTCTGGTATACTTACTTAAAATTGCATTGCGATGCAGATTTCTTCTACTACCAGTCTGCCTACTTTGACAAACTCCAACTACAACTGTATTAAACGAATGGATTACTAATACATACTCATGTCTGACCCCAAATGATTCTTTTAGTTCATCAAAACTAAAATTAAGTCAGAAAACTATCCATAATTTCTGAATTTACTTGATAAGTCCTCTTCGCAATTTTTTTTTTTTTAGCCAAGCGTTCATCATCCATTCCCAACAGCCAGACCACTCTTACTTTTCCTACTTAAATAGCTGCCCACAAACAACTTTGGAATCTGTATTTATAACTTTAGAGTAAGCTAAAGATAAGATAATAAACTTCAAAGATGATTATACTGCGTACTTATATGTTTTTGAGGAAATGTGAAATAAAACTAGTCCAGTTTCCTACAGCTCTTTTTCAGCTTTCTATAACCCAGGGATTATTTCTCTCAACCTGGAAATGGTCTTTTGTTATTCCCCATCGAAAAGATGATATTTCCAACTATCGATCAATTGCTAAGTTGTCCTACATACCTAAGCTTTTTGAGACCATTATTTATGACATAATGCTTTTCCATTGTTTCCGAAAACTAGCATAGTTTTCTTAAAGGTAGATCTACAACCAGCAAAGTCTTTGATAGAATTTCTCATTATATGGTATGCTTCTAAAATTAAAGGCTCTTCGTTTCCAAATAAGCTTTATAACATGGGTTCAATCCTATTTAAATGAACGACATTACTATGTCCTAGTTAGGGCCATGGTTTCTGGCCCAACTAAAGCCTCATCTGGTGTTACTCAAGGCAGCCCCTTTGGTCCCTTGTTATTTATTCCGACCATAAATGATGTTGATTGTATCACTCAAAATTGATATATATCTGTCTACGCAGATAATGTGAAAATCTTTAGATATATATTATCTTCCTCAGCCGTCAGGCTATAATTTATACCCGAAAGCGCCCTCCTACTTCACCTCGCTGCTATCTTATTAATAATCTGTCTGTTCCAGTAGTGAATGAGTTGCGTGATTTAGGTGTTATCTGTGCTGAGAAACTCAATTTCCGTCTTCACATTGATAATGTAATAAAAAGAGCCAACTCTGCCGTTGGCTTCATCAAGCGCTGATCTAACGAGTTTTCAAATCCTTATGTTACCAAATCCCTTTACATAGCCTTTGTTAGGGCGCTCCTTGAATATGCAACCAGAATTCACATGCTCCGGATAGAAGCTGTTTAACGCAGGTTTCTACGAGTTGTTTTACGTGGTCTTCTCTGGGATGATAGTTGAAACTTACCACCATACACTGATCTGCTGAAACTTATAAATTTACAGGCCCCTCCCTATACGCCGAAACGTTGCCGGTATTACATTTATACATCAGATTTTAGTTGGTAATATGGATTGTCCTTACTTTATTTACTTGAACTTATTTCGTTTAACACCAACCCAGCAATCTTAGGTATGTGCCACTTTTCCGGCTCAATCTTCACAGAACGATTTACGGACACCTGGAGCCAATGTCTAGAATGCTTTCTTTTACGAAGTATACTATGGTGGGAGCCGTTGACGTAAAATAAGGATTAAAATGCAGTTTTTGATCGTTGTTTCACAATAAAAACACCACACGGACGAATATCAGTCTTTAATAGGCTGCTTGCCATATTAAAGGAAGCAAGATGCAGTGTGACTTACAGTGTTGTGCATATCAATAGCAACTAATGTTACTTATTTGAATCCTTTAGCTATTAACATGCTTTTACTGCTTTATTTAACACTTTGCTTATTCGTTTCATATAGCAATGATATCTGTTTAATACAACAATAGCAAAAATGATACACGAATTAACGGTACCTTAGAATCGAGCAATGTAATTAAAATAATTATTTTCAGTTGTGCATAACAAGGGCAACTTTACCGATTGTGATTTAACTTACCTGATTAACACTAAATTACTGTTACATTTCATGTTTTGTAAGTTACATTTATTTATTTAATTATTACATTTACAATTGTAGCTTGGATCGAAGAAGTTTGTTTATTTTTAAGTGCATCGTGGCTCGCTATATATATCCTGAAAGGTTCAAACAAGAAATAAATGATGAGTTTGAAAGTGGATTTTGCCGAATTTCTTTGGAAAAAAGTACAATATCAATAAGTCGATCATCTCGACTAAAAAGTAAAAGGCCACAGAATCTGTTAAAACCATTCTCTTGGGCAAACCGAAACGGAAGACGACAGGACGAATGGGCAGAAAAATAATATTGGCTATAAAAAAAAAGATCCATCTTTATTATCGCAATCGGTAGTTAAGCAGCTTTATTTAGATGTAGACTCAAGTACCGTTCGTCAACGTGCTATAGAAGCAGATTTCAAAAGTTATAGGCGGGCTAGAAAACCATTGCTGAAGCATTTAAAGAAAAGACATGATATTTGTGTAAGAATATTGTTTTTGAATTTATAAAATTTATTTATATTTCAGGTTGAGTTCTGCAAAAGTAAACCTTCATTAGACTACTGACTAATGGAAATTAATGCTATTTAGCGATGAATCGAAGTTTAATCTTTTTGCAAGCGATGGTATGACCTCTGTTCGTCGACAAAAGGGGAAACGACTAAAACCGCAAAACTGCAAAGCCACTGTAAAATACGAAGTAGGTTCGACAATGGTTTGGGCATGCTTTTCTAGTGTTGGGCAAGGACCTTTACATGAGATTGGAGGGATAATAGGCCGGTTTGCCTACCAGCAGATTTTAGAGTCAGTAATGTTACCTACATGACAATGACCCTAAACACACGGCAAAGGTTGTAAAAGAGTAGCTGGCAGCAAATAGTTTTCAGGTATTGGATTGGCCTGCCCAATCACCTGACCTGATCCCAATCGAAAATTTGTTTGGCATTCTCAAGGGGCGAGTTGGTGGGCAGCGCTTTCCAAACAAGTCGCGCTGGTTCAAGCACTAAAAGATAACTGGAGAAGCATTCCACAAAGTACTATTGATAATTTAATAGCTTCAATGCCAAAAAGATGTGCCTCTGTTGTACAAAACAAAGGCTATTTTATAAAATACTAATAATTTTGTAGTTGCCTTAGTTATGTACAGTGAAATTTTTTCATTATTATATTTTTCTACTTATTGAGATGAAACACTTGAATTAAAAAGTTATTTTTCGTTGTTTTTAATTAATCTGCATAATAATTTATATAAAAAAAATTAAATGAAACTTCTAGTAAGTAAAAAAAAGTTATAGATAAAAAAGGTTAAACGGTGAAATGGTTGCTATCGATATGCACAATACTGTAGGTCTTGACGTAAGACTGGGCGAAACGAAGTTGGTTGTCTCTACAAGAAAAATAAATATGCCCTACGCCATCCCACTTAAGCTTAATAGCACAACCCTGGGTGGTCTATGTTTGACAGCAGATTGAGGTAAAAAGCATAGGCTTCTTGTCTAGTCGTGTCATCATTCATTATATAGGGTTTTCTAATAACGACTTGACAATTTTTTTTAAAAAAAAAGGCAAACCATTTGAGATATTTCAAAAACTTTATTTTTGACTTGAAGTACAATCAAAACATTTATGAATGGAACTCGACTTCGTTCATATGGCCACCGCGGGCACGTTTGCAGCGATCGATTCGTTGGGCCCAATTTTCAACGACTCGGCCACACATTTCGGCTGAAACGGCTCTTAGCTCTCCAACGTCGTCGGCGTGTTGGCATAAACCAATGACTTAATGTAGCCCCACAGAAAATAGTCAAGCGGCGTTAAATTGCAGAAACGACGCGACCAATCGACTGGCCTATGTCTTGGGATAACACGCTCACCATACTTACTCTTTAATAAATCGATTGTATTGAATTGTATTGTGGTGATTTATAAAGCACATGTGGGTTTTCACCAGACCAATAACGCATATTTTGCTTATTGACGAACCCATTGAGCCTATAATGAGCTTCGTCTCCGAAAATGATTTTGCGATGAAATGCATCATCTTGGCGCATCTTCTCCAGAACCCAATCGGAGAACGTACGTCGCTTCAAATGGTCCATCGGCTTCAATTTTTGAGTCAGCTTGATCTTGTATTGGTGTAAACTAAGATCCTTACGCAAAATACGCCATAGAATTGACTGATTTGCATCGTTTGCTAAGGACGTCTGAACGGCAGCGATATTTTCGACACTTCGACCAACCCGTTGTCTCACTGATACGGCAACATCACACAACGAATATGTAGACTCAAATTTTTGCACTAAACTTGTTATTGCCTGTCTACTAGGGCGAGAATTACGACCGAAAATTGGAGTTAACGCTCTTAAAGTTGCAGTAACCGATTCCGAATATCTGTAGAAAATTTTTATAATATGCAGACGTTGCCCGTTAGTGTACTTTACCATGATGAAAATGTTGGGTTTACTGATTAAATTGACAGTGACAGTGAAAGAGTGCGTTCACAAATTAAATTCAAAGTTGTCAAGTCTCTATTGGAAAACCCTATACTTATTTATTAAGCGTTGCTTAATAAATTTTTTCGTTTTGACATTTTCCACAACGTTTATTAATTATTAAAACAAATGAGTAACTACTAACTTGCTAATCCGATGTGGTTAACCCTCGTTTATTGTTTCCCCCTTAATAAATATAATATTCGAACGTTAATTTAAATGCAAGGAATTCTATTGTTGCCTGACTAAGTGTTTCCACTCCAAACATATGTTTCCAACTTTTAGAATATGCTGTGGAATCGAGTGGTTTTCCGATGTCTCCAATACTCTCTGAAACAGTTGCAGAGGCTCTGGGAACAGTCACATGAAAGAGAGTCTCAATCCAACTCACTCAATGCGGATTTCATAAACGTGAAATATTTCATCCGAAGCAACATGTAGTTGAAGCTAGTGTTTTGCTTCGCAATAATATATCGCTGTGTTCTGTTTGCAATGATGAAAGGGACGTTTCTTGGTAATAACACGCAGTAACCTTGTGTTCAGGCATATAAATACAATCTCACTTGATTTTAAAAACAATGTTTTGATGAAAATTATTCTTGCAACATGCTACAAATTAACATGAATCCGCGTTGGGGTAAAGAAACACTTTGACCAAGGAACTGTTTCTCAAAATGATTTCAGCCTTGGTGACTATGCACGTACGAAGGGTTCAAAAATTGGAGTGGGTAAAAGTGGGTGGTAAAATCTTTCGAAACATGCAACTTGACTGTAAATTGTCTCTTAAATTTTAAACAGCCATCCGAATGTCTAAGATATAACTTTTGATAAGCTTCATTGTCGGGTTGATTATGATTTCAAGATGAATACGTTGCTGGCTGTACAAAGTGGTTGTGACAGCTTATATATGGTGTTATAGCAGATGGTGTTATTTTAGAAGGATATTATTTAAATACTTAAGTTGCCGCGTCATATGCGCTTTTAAGTATTTTAAATTGATACTGAAGTAGAAGAGGTGCAACAGAAGACGAAAGCATAGCTGATTCTTTTGAGCGTAAAAGCTTTAAGGGAGAAAATATCCAACAAACAATCTCGTTCGACTTTTTTCTTCGCAACTAGGTTCCCGCCTTGTGGATGGTGCCGTAACTGTCAATTTATATAGACGATTCTCTCGATTTTTGAAAAAACTCTAGATACTAAAAGCTCGAATTGTTTTTTTCATTATGTCAATATCAATATTCTACGACAAGAATGTTAGCTCCAGCAGCATTACCACTTCAGAATTTAGATGTGGCTATTCTTACCCCAAGCTGGCTGTCTTCGTACTTTTTGATTGATTCTTTTTTATGTTATTACTCGTAAAAAGTCTGCAAATGTGTTTCTTTGAAATTTTTGAGCATTGATTGTGGGCATGTTGTTTTTGTGTTGTTTGCTACCATTATGTAATCTTACTTACTCACTTACTTAGGTCAACCTTAGTGCTTGCAGTTAACCTATGTTTCAAGTAACAAGTTTCTCAAGTTACCTCAGTTCTTATTTGCCTCCAGGCAAATATTACAAGAGTATTGATTTCCACTCGATGTACATGTCCTAACCATTAAAGACGATTGATACGCAGTTGTCTGACTAGATTTGTTGGCCGAGTCGGGACAACAAGCTGAGATGATCCAACCACCCACAGAGAACAAGTATACAAAAGGCCGTTCCTTTGGTGAAATGAGTTTAATCCTGAATTTTATTTTATACTTATTTATTTAACATATTCAAGAAGGTAATATATGAACTTACAAAGTTTCTTATAAAAAGTGTCTACATATGTATATATATTTTAGTTGTCTCTGCGTAGCGCTTTTCGACTGGACTTTCGAATAACCTATTCTTAGTGCGAACATAAGCACTTTGAATCACACCGTCCTTTGATGTGTTCGTTTTAATTATTCTTCTTAATTATTCTAGTTCCGTTTGGATCCACAAGCAGGACTATATCTCCTGTCTCGACTGATTTCGAAGGGATAACCCACTTCGTGCGTTTTGTTAGCGTAGGTAGATATTCCATCGCCCATCGCCTCTAAAACACGTCCGCATACTGCTGCTAAGTTAGCCAATCCTTTCTAAAAATATTGCTGTCTTCGTTTAGAACCGGAAACGGTTTCGATCGGCTTGATGATTCCAGAATGAAATGGTTGGGGTTAAGCGACTCCTGGTTTTCGTCGTTTATTGGAATATACGTCAACGGTCTTGAATTCACGATATTTTCGCTTTCCATTAACATACTCCTTAAAAGCTCGTCCGAAGGATTGCGTGTAGGCATAGTAGCATAAAGGACCGTTTTCATAGACAGCACCATCCTTGTAGTCTTCAGTTGGCATTAGGGTCCTTGCAGATTTCGATGCTCCAAAGTTATCTGCGCTAGTAAGTTCTTATATCAGCCGTTGTAATTCAGCGTGGTTGCATTTACAAATGTGGAGGCTAAACTCGTCCGAAGGCTCTCTCTTATTGGAATTGTCGAGACATGTTTCGTGAACAATCTATTCAAGTTGAGTTCCGTCTTTTGACTTTAGTGGTAGTCCAAGTAAAGCATTGTGAAGTCCGATTAGAAGCCTCGGAGTGTTTCTGCTATATGCTTGTATGGGAAGCCCTTTTAGGTGTTTGTACTTTCTTAATAAGACAGAAGCACCAAAAGCTTGCAATGGTAACTACATTTTCTCTTTTGTATGAATCTCTGTTAACTCGCACCTCTGCGTGTCTGGAGCTAGACCTGATATTTGTAAGTTCAGGATCTGGGATTTGTTTTTGTACCTGTGCGTATTTCCAGTCCACCCTAAGCAAAGCGGTTACGGTTACATTTAATTTCCTAGCCAACTCCTCGTCCATTAGTGTTAGAGACGATCCATCATCCAGAAAAACCAGTGTTTGCAGCCGGGTCTCTTTGCCATTGAGAATTACTGGTACCCCGCGAAATAGTGTATACTTGTTAATGGAAAGTTGTAAGCTTAATGTCCTTTGCGAGTGCAATCCGACAACTCCTGTGTTTTGCGAAGGCTCGTTATTTTCCCTTTTGCTTACTCAGAAGGTTTTAGATGCCGTCGGTATGCCATGGTGGGCCGAGTCCTTTCGGTTATTATGTAAGAGTCGATGATGTTTTAGCATACAGTTGTTTTTTCAACAGCATTGTGTCGATTTACATTTAAAATCTGCATGCCTTACGACACACCGTCGGCACTCTATTTCTTCTGACTTGTGCCCACCGCATAGTACGGCCTAACTGTGACATTGCACAACAGAAGCACAACCGCCGTCGCATATGCAGCACTTGAGTTTAGCTGGCGAGACAGCAGGCATTTTCTCCATCTCCTTGTAGTGAGCATTAACAAACCCCTTCTCATTGACATAACGGCCCGGCTTCTTTGTTTTTTGAGGTAATGTGGTCGGTAAAATGACTCCGCTCGCAGCTTTGGTGATCTGGTAGATCCATGTACTAAATCCTTATAATGAGCATGCTGAGTTAAGCATGTTTTTTTTTTTATTGTATATAGCCCAATACAACTTCCTCCAATCGGAGGAAGTTTGTCCACGAGTTCCTATATCATTATTGGAATGTTGAGGTATTCCACTAATCCGGACGCTTCCACTGTGGCGCAAAGGTTTTGTATTCACTATTGATTCGAGCTTCTCCGCCTTTGGATTGGGAATGGTCTGAATCTTCCGAAGCTGCGTATGAATTATAATTTCCGGCCTTCCGTACGGCTTCTCAAGGGTAGTGATTACCTGCTGTACGCAGTTTGGCTGTATCAACAAGCTTCTAACCGCATTAAATGCCTCTCCTTTAAGCGCTCCACTTAGCCTAATAAAGTTCTCCTCGTTGTTAAAAGCACAGAGTTTGGTGCTTCTATTAAAGTCTAAAATGAAGAGCGGCGATTCGTCGGGGTTTCCTCCAAATAGGTGTAGGTCAAAAAACATTAGATTGGGAGCAGCTATTTGATTCCTACTTAAATAATGAGAGGGTTCATATGAAAAGGAACGAGTGTGAGGCAAGCTGGTCGGTGCAGGTGAGGTGGAGCTTGGCTTAGCTGTTGTCGGTCCTTCAAAGGAACAGCTAGGGGCACAGCTAGGCATCGGGGCTCTTGATGGCGTGGAAGGGTATGGTCCAGGTGCACATTCTACTGCAATAATGTTTCTAGGCTCGTCGAAACCGAGGACAGCTGGTGCGCATAGGTTTGCGTGAAAGGACAACGACCCAGCTGACAACAGCAGCTGAAGACTGCTAATGCTGAGGCTGAGGCTGAGGTGCAGTTGGCGTGGGTAAAAAACATGTTACAGAAGGAACAGAAGATGCATATTTGTGGCTCGTTAGCTGCCTTTCCTTTAGCTTCATTTGATCGATGAGCGTGGATTGCTGCCTTGGTCCTACGGCACTTTGAAACACATTGGATGTTCCTGCTGGAGCCACCTCTGTCGACCGCAAATAGTTCCATGTGGGGAATCTCGTGAGCCATCCGTTGACCTTCAGTTCAGAAACGGCTGCGTCCTCTGGTGCCTCCTCAGAAGCTCGACTAGACATCTTGGATTCGATTCAAAATTTCATATTTTTTTTCTAAGTTTTCCTGATCCCTTCTTTTTTTCTTTCCAGCTCATTTTTTTTCTCTTCTTTCCACTAAAGCCATCTCTTCCTCAAGTCTCTGCAGTTTCAGTTGTACGGCTCTTGCAAAAGATTTCGAAGATCGGGAACAACTAGAGTTGATGGTGGTTCTTCTTTTATGTTGTCGCCTATGGATGAAGTCGTCGTAAAAACTGGAAGAGTCGGTGGTACAGCGTTAATAGCAATCGTCTTCGGATCAGCTTGAACAGTTACGTCAGAGTTCACTTTTTCTTCATTTTCACTTGCAGCGATTGAAGGTGCTATACATAACATACCATCCAATGGTGTGGGAGACGACGGGAATGGTCGAAATATACCCACTTACGGCTGTAGCACTAGTGGCTTGCACATTCGAGAGGCCGCCATGGTGCAGCCTCTGCGTTATGGTATTAGCGGCAAACTTGGATATCGTGGTAAAACGCGTATTTGATGCAGGAGTTTTAGGTGAACCGTTGTTGGCGTTGACAGGGGCATTAAATTCTACACTCGCTACTTAGGTAACGAATTGGGCTTTCTTAACAGTATTTTCAAATGCGGACGTAACAGCTATTGGAGAACGATTATGTAAAGGAAATCTCTTATCTGTGCAAAATTGGCATACCCAATAGCTGTCAACGTTTGCGCGTGAGTAGTGGTGCCAATCAAGGCATTCGTCGCGTTGCACCATGCGACAAAAGTCGATGGTACAGTTGATTTCTTTGGTGGCATCGTACGCGGTATTCGCACACAAATTCTGATAAAAATTTCCACCGTTCCTTTGGTGGGATTAGTTTAATCTCGAATTTTATTTTATACTTATTTATTTAACATATTCAAGAAGGTTATATATGAATCTACAAAGTCTCTTATAAAAGGTGTTTATAAGATACGGAATAACGGAATAACCACCGTGTGGCGCTCTCATTGTTCTGATTTGAGTTCTGTTTTTTTGTTAAGTTGGTACATCTGTTGTAGACATTCTCTCTAAATCTTAGCGTCATAGCTTGACATTTTCAAAATTTACGTAGCCAAGAGTACATCTATTGTATATCTGTGTGAATTGGCGATTTTTTTACAATTTTAGAAATGCACTACATTTAAATTTGCAACAACGAACTTGTATTAAATTTTGCGTAAAACACGGATTTAATAGTGCGAGAACGTTGAAAATGTTGGATTGGGCAACGATTCTCTAAAGAAAACGGTCGTTTACCAGTGGCACGAGCGGTTCAAAAGTGGTCGTGAGTCAATCGAAGATGACAAACGCAGTGGCAGACCATCGCCATCGAAAACCGACGAAAACATTGATGAAGTAAAAGAAATGTTGGTCAATAACGGCAAATTAACCATCAGAGAGATAGCGGAGGACTTGAACATTTCCTATGTATCCGTCCAAAACATTTTGGTTAATGATTTGGGTTTCCGTCGTGTAGGAGCAAAGTTGTTGCCAAAAGACCTCAATTTCATGCGAAAAAGAGACCGTGTTGACGTCGCAAAAGAGATGATTTGTGAGGCTGAATCCGATCCCACATTCGTCAAAAGGATCATTACTGGAGACGAAATGTGGGTTTATGAGTACGACACGCAATGTAGACATCAAGCCAGTGAATGGCATTCACCAAATGAGTCGAGACTAAAAAAACCACTTCGTTTTCAATAAAAAAAGGCAATACTCACGGTTTTCAGGGATAACAACGGTGTAGTGCATCATAAATTTTTGCCAGAAGGCCAGACAGTAAACAAAGAGTATTATTTGGGCGTTATTAGACGTTTGCGTGAAGCAGTTCGCCGAAAGAGACCAGAATTGTGGACAGAAAACTCGTGGATTTTGCACCACGATAACGCACCTTCGCACAGTGCCATCATTTTTCGTATTTTTTTTTAACGAAAAATGCGACAAATACCATCCAAAAGCCACCGAATTCACATGATTTGGCTCCCTGTGACTTCTTTCTGTTCAATCGAGTTAAAAAACCACTACGAGGAACGCGTTTCAGCAGCCGAGAGGAAGTAATGAAAAAATCGCAGGAAGCACTTTTGGACATACCGAAAACCGAATATATAAAAGTAGTTGAAGCGTGCAGTATTGACCCACGTTCAGGCCTGTAGCTACAACTTAAACTTTACTTTAAGGGGGGCGCGTTCACAGCAACTCCAAAGCCCATCAACGCAAACGGAACCGAAGCAATGGAGGATATATTTATCAGCTTTCGATAGAGTCCATGCTTAAGTGCCATAAAGTAGGACTGGGACGATTGGCAGAATTGGTAACGGAGCGGACATTCTGTTCAATTTATCAATGCCAGCATTTGGTCGATTGTGGATTTTTCTAGTCTGAAACCACACTGATAGGAACCAATCAGGTTGTTGCGTTGTCAGGTGTTCACACATTATGGATGGTAAAATTTTTTTCGCAATGTTGAGGAGACTTATACCGCTAAAGTTTGCGTAGTTGAGGGAGTTTCGATTTTGGGGATCGAATATACGATACTGAGATTGAGCTCATCAGGCTACACTCCTGTGTATGACATATCGGAATATAGGCCAATAGGCTAATTGGCTAAAGCAGAATCTTGAACAAAAAATAGGTTCAATTGATGGGCCAACGGCAGCCCTCGTATCCCCGAAATGGGTTACTTTTTTTTTGTTTCTGTTGGAACAAAGAACTCAACCAATGAACTCGTTTATTGTACTCCTCTTAAGTTCCCTTTAAAATAAAATCTCAGTCTTTCAAAGAATGCCCTTCAGTGATAAAGTGCTTACAGCACTCACAATTTTAAAGCCGATTACCTACAGCCTGATGCGAACGTATCCCGGACATTTACAGCGGTATTGCTCCTCAATGTCGTGATCATTTTCACAGCAATTGTCGTAAGGTATTGCATCATATTGTATATGCCTAACACATTTAAGTGCTTAGCAAAAGTGTAGTGCCTCGTCACGACGCCAGTAAACAACATGCAGTCTTTGCTACTAACCTCTAAAAAACGTCGGGAAGTGTTCGTTTGGTCTGCCGGAAACCTGGTGAGTCATGTTGTCTGTAGTTGTGGTTATATGAAATTAAATTGTCAACGGAGAACGCTGGCAGACATAATGTAGGCCCGGGTCTTGAAAATCTCTTTTCTGAGTCTTGCCTAGCAAGTTCATCGACAGTTTCGTTTCCCAATATCCCATTATGATCTCCTTCTTATATTGCTATGGAATTTAGCCTTCTGTCTGCTTTTGATAAAGTCTTACATTATCGAAGAGTCTTGGAAGACGTGAGAGGTTCAGCGAGGCAATTAGCCCAACTTGGCTGTCACTACAGATGCAAATAATTCATCTTCATTTCTTCACCGGTTCTTTACAATATAGTTTGTAACCATCAGGATTGCGTTTATCTCCGTTGGAAGACAGACGCAAATTTTTCTAACGCTGCATTATGAGCACAGTGAAAATCGATTTTGTTTTTTTTTTCTGCAGCAGGAATTCTGGTGATATTGCATCAGACGGCATGTCAAGAGATTAGAGTCAAGAGACTAGAGTCAAGAGACAATCGGCGCTCAAGGTCATCTACTGTCTAGTGTGTATTGTATTAAAGACGGAAGATAGCTTTAAGAGTGTAGCAAATGATATGGATATCAAGCGGTTGGAGATTTGTCAGTGCATCTTGAGTGAAGCCAGGCATACTACAAAAAGCCTCCATGCAGCCGAGATAGACAATTATTTGGAGCCTGGTGAAAGCAGCCAAGACGTATTTTCGAGAGAATTTACTTTAACGTGCAACCGATGCATAGGATATAATGTTATCCAGGTTGATACCCAAAATACTTAGCTTATTTGGAGAATTATATTACTATAGTGTTTATCACAACAAGCTGAACTCTCTTTCCTTGAAAAATTCCGAAAAAGTTTTTTCTTTAACATCCTGAGGGCAGCCATGGGCGCATTAGTCATCGGTGCACTCTTCTCTTATATTTGAAGGACAACATAAGCAAGTAGGATGGACGGTCAAAAGCACTCATTTTTAATTTAATTTAACAGGCCCGAATCAACCCTGGAAGACTTTATTGAGTTTAGTACAAACTGCTCTTAAACTAATCCCAAAACTTAAGCTAAAGGGCAAAATTGATCAGGGATAGGAGAGGTGATAATTTAAGGTGTTTTTCAGGTTCTTCTGTTGCAATGGAAATCGAACATATGGGAAATTTTATTAGCTTCACGTAGCATTCAGTGGTTCGTTAGAACTATATGTCGTTTGGTGATAGTAGTTGATCTGCCTTTTAGAAATTCATGTTGGTTTTGTGCATGGATAGATCTGGAATAGAAGAACATTGCATCTTGCAGGTTCTGGAAATGCAGGCTAACCTAGCAATGGGTCGATAGTTGGTGTTTCATTTTTAAGTAATATTTTTTTAAATTCTTATACTACCCACTATATGAACTAACATTGAATTATTTTTCAAACCTTTTCTGTATTTAAAATTGGGTTTCATAAATAACAGAGAATCGATTGTTTTCGTTTTGTACAAGATAAAAATTAATAAAGTTTGTAAAATCGTTGAGCCGTTTCCTCTTTCCTTCTTTTTTTTTGAAGTTTAATTAATTTGAAAATAAAATCTCTGATAAACTAATGAGAGATCTAACAGTTGGTAATGTCTTTTTATGACTAGGGATTATATAAATGCTTTTCCAGAGGTGAGGAAAAACTCCCTGGAAAATCGAAAGTTTGAAGAGCTTGAATAACATTATTGGCACATTTTCTCAAAAAATGTACGGGCAGACCATCGGGACCAGGAGAAAAGCCATCTTTAAGTTTAATAATCTTGTACACCAGCGCAGTGTTATTTATATATACACTAGTGATGTCCAAGTACAGTGGCTCAACTAACCGAAGTATTCAGTAACCGGGTTTTCAGTCTGGGTGAAAAAGGATTCACCAATAAATAATTATTAAATTATCGAAATAATTGGCAATGGTAGTCGGATCAGATAATGATATATTGGAGGATTTGAGATAAGGAAGATAGCTATCGGATTTTTTTTCATATCAATAAATTGAAAGAACTGCTTTTGGTCAGAAATGAGGGTATAGTTTACAAAGTTGGAAGAAGAGGTGGTGGGTGTGTAGGTTATTTCGATAGGCAATTTATAACCAAATTTAATGTACACATGCCATAACTTCTTGTATCGAAGTGCACATAGTTGTTTGTTGAACCACGGAGGAGATGTTGAAGAATTTCTATTTCGTTGGTAAGGGACCAGTGCAAGATCTTTTTTTAAAAGATTTCCACCACAGAATCAACATAGGTATTTTTATCGAGTGGTCAACTAAAGTCAGCACTATTGAGGAAATTGTTGAATTTAGTGTAATTTGTTTTACGGAAGTTGAAGTGGAAGGAAGTCTGTCTCTGAGCTGAAAATTGAATTTTTAAAGTCATATAAGAAAATAACAAGTCAGGGGGATGTTGACGGTCCAATTTGGAGAGAAAAAGTTCACACTCACGGGCAACACATTTATAGCATCAGATGTAAAGATCAGATTTAGTTGTCTACCCATGCTGTTAGAAACACCATTTACTTGAAAAAGGACTGAGTTGGAATCGCAATGTGTAAAGAACATTTCCCTGTCTGAGACAGCATTTGAGGCAACGACATAAGATTCACATCGGACTAAGTTCATAGGAGGTGAGGGAGATCAAATTCGCAAGGAACTATGATATGGATGGACACCAGCAAAGCAGGCCTAGTGCAAGAGCGCGAGGAAAGCTCTACATAGGATGTTTTTAGTCTTTTGACCTGTGTTTTATTCTATCTATCTACTCCGATCCATTCCTGCAGATCCTAACCACTTCACTTTTCTGATCCGCCTTGTCTGTAATGTCCATTGTAGTTTTTCAGGAATGTATTGGCGGGACGGACCTGTAGATTCTACCGAAGCTAGACTTCTAACTTTGCACTCATCGGAGGTGATAACCAGTGGGAACACAGCCAGGTGGACTGCCTGGATTACTCTAAACATATGACGGTGGGTCACGTGATTTAGATTATACTCGTAGAGCCAGATGGATGCTCTGGAACCGTCTGTGTAGAAAGAACAACTACAATACATACCAGTTGCATACAGCCAGGCGGACTGTTTGCAACACTCTGCAACAGAGCCTAAGAACATAAATATAAAAACAAAGTCAAAGAAAACATAATAAGAAAAAGCGGCCAAACTACCAATTGTAAGAAAAAAAATGTGAACAATGGGACACTATCTGGTATTCCAGATAGATATTCCCCTTTCCCTCCCAAAAACTGCACGGAAGTCCACCGGGTTCATATGATTATTTATCTTAAGTTGAGAAAAGGTTCCTTCTTCCTTCACCATAAAGGCGAATTGTTTAAAAGTTTTAATTCGTTGACCCCAAGATACTGATTTGATTCCCCTTTCTAAGTCAAAATAGGAAATGAAAATTCTTTATCACTTTTAATTTATTTAAGAGATCGATGTCGGGGAAAGAAGTTGTTTGCAACCAAGACAATTCAGGGAAAATATTCACTCGGGACAAAGGAAACTCCCAGACCTCGGATTTTTCCCTGAGGGTCTGCGTAATGAAAGTGGCATATTAAGGAGGATGAAAGAGCGCTCTAGCGCTCTAGCGGAGCTCCAAGGTGTGACAACGCGCTTAAGCTAAGTGGCGGATCATTGTACACATATACCAGACATTGGGGCCACTGGAATTGTATGTAAAACATAAATGTGTGTGTGATTGGTAAATGCGCTGAGTTGACATAGCTTGAATCAGGGCGGCCACTTCTTGATTGACCCCA
Source organism: Volucella inanis (assembly GCA_907269105.1). NCBI lineage: Eukaryota > Metazoa > Arthropoda > Insecta > Diptera > Syrphidae > Volucella > Volucella inanis. The sequence continues at coordinate 101,822,142 of OU026157.1, read as the reverse complement.
TCGCTTAAAAGAGGTTTCTCTCGGTAAAGAAAAAAAAATTTAAGTTGAAGTGATAAAAAGAAAAAAATTATTAAACGAATTTAATATATTAATGGAAAAAAAGCAAGTAAATAGGATCTCGAGAGGCAGAAAAGAATATGTAAAACAGAACAGGGCATGGGAGTAATAGGGAGAGTCAGGAAGACGAAGGAAGATAGATAACAATAACAAATTTAGACACGGGACCCGCTAAGGAAATAACATTGCAACCGTTCGGGAAGACGGAAGATAGTGGCCCACTCATAAGATGTTTCCGTTCCGGTAGTTTTAGCTACCATTCATCAGGCCTGGTTAATAAAGTTTTTTAATCGCTTATTTTATTGTTTCGTACAAAATTATAAGGTAAAGAAACATATCCGTTATAGAATTTGTGCGATTATCTGCTCGTTTCGTAGCTTATCTATATCTGCAGCAACTTAATTTTGGTAGCAATATTAGACAAGTTTAGATGGTTACAGTGAGTTCGGCAAATAAAGACAAATTTCCCGATCTTTCCGGTGATTTGTCATATAGTGGTGTGAAACCCCTTAAACATCCGAAACCACAGAAATAGGGGGTGGCCGTGGTGTAGTGGTATATGCATAGACTCCCCAAGCAGAGGGTCGTTGGTTCGAATCCCGTGCGAGGCAATTCTTTGAAAAAATGTTTCCATAAAATTTGTATGTAGTTATATAAAATATAAAAATCCCGTCGGCGTCAACTCTGACATAAAGGCATAACACTGATGTTGGAGTGGTTGCTGGCTGGGCTAAATGTAACGAACTAACAACTAGCACGTACTTAAGACCCACTGGTTGAGGATGTACTAGCTCGTCTCGTCTAGTTTGACAACCACCTTTGGGAAAAATATCGAAACCTAATACACCTGAGTTTCAAACTAGTACACCACCCGCCCGCGCCCTGGAGAAAAAGCCAGTAAAATGGTATTCATATCCCCTTGGTGCGCGCGCGGTATCATAAAAAAAAAAAACAGATGGGTTTATTCCATACCCATGTTTCCTGCATGTGCATTATGTGAGGTTTTTGTGTCCAACACGGAAAGCCTGCTACATAGGGATGTAGTAGCAGACTTGTAATGTTGAGGGTTGATTTTAATACACAAATTATGTTGATGTGTACTGGGATGATCGAAACAAAATGGGAATTAACGCTCCCAATAATTAGTTATGGGTACAAAGCCGCATCCGCACTTCATCTGTTTTTTTAAGTTGTCCTGAACACAGAAGAAGGTGCGCGTTAGTTTAGGTTGGCTTAAAACCTTGAACATCTTTGTTTCCAAGAGTGGAGTTTTCGGCATAAGTTTGTTATACCATTTAAGAGTTTCCTGTGTGGAGCACTTAACTCTAACAGTTTCATTTTAAATATCGTAGGTCTCTAATTGAATGTAAATATTCTCTGGTTTGTATTTTTATAGGAGATACTTGATTTATCGACATAGTATTTGCAATCAGCATAGTTCAAACTGTTGTAATTGACCGCCAGAAAGGTGATAGTCACTTACTTGCTTACGGCTCGACAAAAGGAGGATAGAAAAAAACTGTGACACCTACTATCGTAATTGCTATACGAAAAAGATGCGGATGCGAATTTGCCGTACGCCGCCTTCGTATCTAACCTGGAAGGACAAAACAGTAGAAAGAGACTTCGCCACAGGTTAGCGCCCCCAAGTAGAACTAGACTTCAGGCGACATGTAGTGCGCAACTGGGGAGAGTTAGCTAATGATCCAGTTAAGTGGAGAGAAGAATTGATTACCAGGTTCATCCCGCGCCACTTACTCAAAAGTAAGTAAGTATGATTTAGGGCAATTCAACTAGAGTAGAGTAGCATATATAAAATTGTATTCTTTCTATTTATGAGCATCTTTCAGTCTAAGTTGACAAGCTGCATGCGCATTCCAAGTGTCAATGTGTATCAAATGAAGCAAATCGTTGGCTGCCGTTGAAGAGATAATTTCCCGCTGGTGGGAAATTAATGCAAGTTAATGCAAATTCTCTTCTTCAGTGCAGACCACTAGATGAATCACTTAATTGAAAATTGGTCCAGCGAGCATGGTGGACCTTGGACCTTTTTGCATGAAAGCCGCTACCTATAGTCAGTCATTTTGTTGAGTTGAGAATCAACAATAGGGAATTATATACTCTGTCTCAATTTAATCTACAAGAAAAACATATTAACAATATTGGGGAGCAGCCAAAAATATTCAAGTAGTATTGCTGATGATAGAATGAATAATTCGTATGTTTGACTTAACCTCAATCATCTTGGGGATGCTAAGGTTTCCCACAAATTTCTGATACCCAGAACCCACAGCAAATCCACCCCTTTCAATAGAAATCTCTATTCTACCTCATAAAAACTATAACAACAAAAGAAACACGAAAAATATCTTTCTCAAAACAAAGTTGAGTCAATTTTTCGCAATCTAAAACTATCACCACCATTTTAGGAGGGTGGCGAAGAGAAAACTTCAATTCTCGGTTTTGTTTGCTACCACATCTCACTTTATGATTTTTTCTTGCTTTTTTGTTTTGTTTCAGCTGAATTCTTCATGAACACATGGTCGTTTGGGGAAAAAACGATTTAGCGCAAGGATAAAACTTTCTCTTAAAAAGTTAAAATAACTCTGACCTACTCGTACCTTGTGAATGTAGCAAAGGTCCCTGATGTGTGCCAAAAAAAAAGAAAATAACAAAAATATTTGGTCCCTTTCGCTTATCCTTTGACACCGTATAGAAGAGGAGAACCTGTGTAACATCTGCTCCCAGGCGGGACCTAGTCAATGGTGGCACGGATACGGATATGGATATGGTATTGTTACATTGAGTTCGATTGAAGTTTCCGTCTACACAGGTGTACCTCTGGATGTTGTTATTGCTAAATAAACGCCGTAATGGGATTATGATACCGACCAGGCTAATCGGTTTATGGAATTATTGAAGGTATACTCTATTCGTACTCCGATTCGGATTCACAGAACAAATTGATTTTATGTTTTGTTGAAGGGTGGTAAAAATTTTGTTTTATCCATTTTACAGATTCAAATTTGCAGACTTTTGATAGTTGGGACTTAGAAATGGTCATTTCTAAATTAAATTTATTGTGTAAATTTCATGAAGGTTTGTAAACAATTGGTAATAAATTGGTTTAGTGAAATGCAAATGAGTCGTTATAGTTGTTCAAATCCAACGAAGATTTCGATGTTTCTCATATTATCCATCATGAATAGCTTAAAATGTCCGTTTGCAAGTCCGCCCAAAAGTTCGCATTGGCTAGATCTAGAACTCTGTTCATATAATACATTAGTTTCACCTAATTATTTGCATTATTATATCGATGTAACATTACCTAATAACATAGGTGCACAAGTTTGAAATTTTTTCACGCCATTGTGCTTACATTTTAGCTTGTGATTTGTAGTTTATATCTTAAAAGCATCATATTGTATGTCTTGTCCTATTTCTATTCAGCACGGAAAAATTTCTCCGCTGTGAAAAGAGCTGCCAAACAAGCTAGTGCACTGACATATGTTCAATTCTATGATACCATACTCTCGTATTATGTAGCGCTAGTACTTTTCGAGAAATACAATAGAAACTCTTAAGCCTGCTTTTCATTTATCTGCAGGTAGTTATCCTGATATACCTGAGAAAAATTGCAGTATTTTTTTACCCATATCCTGGCTGATGCCTTAATTGTATATATGCGGCCCTAATAGTACCGCTATCAACAAAAGTGTTCCTGCAAAAAATGGAAGTTCTCGTATTTACATAGTTCCGAAAATCCGTTCGAGTCCTAAAAAGTTTTTATGATTGCCTTTTCATGAGAAATTTATTTTCCCATAAATCAATTTTGTCTTGAAGTAAGACCCATTTAAGACGCTTATTGTTTGTAAGACTGTGCGATTCTAGTCAACTCTTGGGACTTTTATCCACACGTTGTATATCGTATAAATACTAAATGGGAACGATGGAGTGAGATAAACGTTCAGCTTTTTCTTCTAAAATAGAAACGATAGTAATTTTGTGGGCTTGACTTAGAAAATCACATATGTTAGGTAGACTCGGCTCGAAACTAAACGATGCTCTCCCTCCCCCCATTCCCTCAAACCCACCAAAAAACTCCTTTTCTCCCTGAGTTGGATCAAGGTGTCATATGACCCGTACCATTGATCAACCTTGCTGAGGGACGCCATCGGAGTATCCAGATACCTGGCGATCTCCAGATTAGCTAGTCTTATCTGTATACAGCGGATCTCTGTACATATGGACCACCCTTTCTCCGCCAACGAAGCGGGTACTCCTTTAATATCGGGCGGTAGAACGGTGACTGCACCGACTCCCTGCAAGGCTCCTGAATCGTCGAGCGGAGGTAAAACTATGATAGACTTTGGAGCACTATCCTCTAAAAGCAAACGCAACGAGCCTTAAAATATATTTTTAAGGGGGGATAAGACTGTGGCAAGGCATGGTCACTTCCTCCACCTCTAGTAGCAGAAAGTTTGTGGCGGGCCACCGAATTGCCGCTGCTACTAAAACTCCTCCCCTTTATGAGGAATCAGGGGCTCAGCCGCATCGGCCAGCTCCATCTAAGGCACTCTACTAAAGACGCCGAAATGCTTTACGCGTTATCAAAACCATCGGTTCCATTCTGGAAGTTGAAAGAAGTGCGGACATAAATAGCAACTCCTTCAAGCACCAGAGATCATTGGAGTACACCGTGCCAGTTCCCAAAAGGACAAAACTATTAACACCAAAACCCCTGGGCCATCTAACAACAAATCTCTCAGTACGCAGGCGCAATAACGATCGCAGTTATAGACAGAAATGCCACTGACGGATCGATTACACCTGACTGGTGGCAGTTGCTCAGGTTGAAATTTTCGAGCATCATGCGGGAAAACCCCGGGCCACCTACCTTGTCTGGCACCAAGGCCACGTCAAGCAATAGTTGCGCGTTGATTGTGATCAATAAGGAATCCCTTAAGCCTCTAGCGTAGACTAAAGGCATGACTCGGTTCGTTTTCGGGTCAATTCATCTATGGGTCTATAAAAAAGTAAAGATGGATGCTAATAAGCAACTGCTCCTCCTTTAACCGAAACTCCAAATACAGCCTAAGATCCTTGAGCTTCAATATTCTTTACAGAAATGTACAGCGACGACTCCAATTTATCCTGGGCGACAATTAAGCCGTCGAACTCCTCTTTTGACACTCTGTCCGAAATAGAAACCGATAGCGAACTAAAAAGAGATTCTATACGATCAGAGGAAGAAGATGAGCTCTTGGCGCATGCTCAGAATCGGAAGACTCGAACAACACCGTGGTGGAGATTCTCTTGTATATTGTAGCAATGATACGGTTTCTCCAGATTAATCTCAATCACTTAAAAAAGGCTTCGGCCGCAGTTGTTCTGCCGAAGACATCATCCTAATCCAGGAACCATAGATCGCAGAAGGCATGGTTCATGGACTTTGGACACCAATATATGCACCACTCTATAGAAGAGATAAAGGTAAGATTAAAATAAATAAATAAATAAATAAATAAGTGGCGCGACAGCCCGGTGTGGACCTCGCTTCTCGTACTCATTTGTGTTTTTCACGGCCTACTGTTTATTGCCGCCTCCGAGCGTCTCTCGTGAGAAGCTTTTTCATAGGCAGAATTTGACTTTCGGAGGGTTGCCATTGCCCGTCGAAAGGGTGATGACAATTAGAACCTGTATATAAGTGAAACGTGGCCTTAAAGTAAAAAAAAGGCCACACTGGTGGACCAGTACTCGGATCGCTTAGAAACACCTGTAGAAAACTGTTTAACTTATCAAAAAGTACAAGAAATTCAGGCACTTTTCTCATACAAAGAATCCCTTAAAATATATGAAAAAAGAGCTGAGGAAAGCAAGGCGACAATCCTGGAGGTCATTCTGTGACAAAATCACTGAAACCTCTGAGGCACCATGGCTAAGAAAAATCCTCTCTACAAATCCTATGAAGCTTAGTTCTTTGAAAAAAAAACCGATGGTTCTTTGAAAGTTTCAAGTGATGAATCACGCAACCTGCCACTGGACACTCACTTTCTAAGTAGCTCCTTATTAGCGGCCAGTAGTAACCCAAAAAAGAAACTGCAACCGTGAACAAATTCATAGTCTGATTACAAGAGACAAACAGCTTTGGGCGCTGTATAGCTTCAAACCATACAAACCTGCTGGTCCGGATCGTATAATACCTGCTGAGCTACTGCTAGGCTAGAGAATATCATGAGGAGCTTATAAAACTGATCCACATTCCACTGTCATGGAGAGAAGTCAATGTCGTTATCATTCCCAAAGCCGAAAAATGGTCTTATGTTGCACCAAACTTAACAGTGGACAAATTATTTATTTGGTCACGCAAATATTCTTAATATATTGTATTAGGAATCCTTACAGAGACAATCGATTACACCACACTTAAACTTTGGTTTGACAACGAATTTTATGTAAGCTTAAGCTCTAGATCCTTCTGGGAGGAAGATGCTTTCATGGAGGACAAGTCAATCCACTTTTACACAGTTAGATCTAAAAGCGTTAGCTAGGTTGGTGGCGGTGTTTCCTCAGATAGGCTTAATGTAAGACTCTCATTCCTTCTTCTAAATCTCTGTTGCGTGTTCCAGGCGCAAGTTTTGGCTATTAAAGAAGCTCTGTTCTGGCAAAAGAAAAACGTTTTATCTGCAAAGAATATCCGCATCGGATAGTCAGGCCGCTATCAAGTCCCTGGAATCAGTCCCATGAATGAGAATCATCTCTTCCGGAGATAGCAGAGCAGTTAAACCTTCAATTTTGCTGGGTGCCGGGCCACAGAGACATTCCAGGATATTGTAGGGCCGACGAACCCGCCAAAATTGCAACGACTCTACCTATTCTAACGGAAAAGGTCGCTATGTGCAAATCAATAATTAAAGCTACATGCTTATAAAAGAACAGACCTTAGGTGTACTGTTGAATCAACATGTCCAGCGGCCAAACAGATCTGGCCAAAGCTGGAACTAAATCGCTCTAGTAGTCTGATTTTTCTAAACAGAAAATATCTCAGCGCCATCATAGGTGTCAGCACTGGACATTGCTTTATAGGCAAGAATGCAGGAAGGCTTGGCGACTTTACAAACGATTTCTGTAGAAGCTGCATGGACTAGGAGAAAGAGGAGAAAATCCTCCACCTTCTTTTTACATGTCCAGCTCTCTCCCAGAGAAGAAAACTTCTGCAATGACTTAAACGATCTAAAGAATGTAGACTTCTTCTGATCTTCATCATTAGCTTAATTTGGTTCCATGAGTAAGAGGATCATAGATCCACAATGGGCCAATAGGCCTTAGTACGTTGGTCTTTTCCAACCGCCACTCTTACCTACCCTACTCTAACCTAGACTTGGCCTTGGAAGAAATACGTTCATAAGGGTTTTTAACAAGACAAGAATGAAAAAGGTTTCTATTGTAGCAAATCTTTTGCTGACGGTTTTCGTGGTACAAGACGCCCGGTTGAAGTTATTATTATTACCATCAAAGGGCATAGTTTTAGTGGACAGAAATGGATTTAAGCGCTTATAAATTTCATATTGGCATTCTCGGTGCGCAAGTCTAAAGGTAACCGGCGTTACTATCAGCAAGGCCCCTAGTCTGCCTGTCTAGTCTGCGGTGAGTGTTTATATTAGGTGTTCCTTGTTGCTGTGCTTGTAGATTGGTCAAAGTTCTTAAATGGGGAAAATCAGTCTTACAAAACCTTCATTGCATCGAAAGTTTCCGACAATCTGATCAGCATACAACCAGCTTACAACCAGTTCTTATATCACCGAAACTGCAACTAAGCTGGGTAACACGCGGTAGCTGGTATCATTTTTGGTGCATAAAATACGCTATTGCTCTATTGCTCTCTTTAATAACTTCCAGTCACCTGCATATCATATCATATATGTACTGTGTATTGTATCATGCCGAGTGAACATTTCTCTAAAACACAGGCTTATATGTACTAAAGATGGGCTTTCAGTTTATTCTTCCAAAACTGATCAGACATCATACCGATATCTTTGCTCTTTTTATGGGCCCTAATCGTGCTGCAAAGGTGAGGGCAGCTGCAGGTACTCGTTAAAGTACATTCATTCATATCCGGAATCATCGTTCTATCGCTGTTTCCGGAAGAATAACTTCTAAATATTAAGGTAATTTTATTGCTGATCGGATTAGATCCATCTTTTCTGTGGTAAGTTTAAAATTTCAAATTTGTGTCTTCGAAAGCTAAGTGATTGGCATAGCAACGATTTAAAGCACTCTGCCTATTGGCGTTTATGTATCCGAGCTCACACCCATCTTTAAGGGTGGTGTTGATGCATCGACCATATCATCAAAATCGTTTACTATTACAACGTCACCGTTAGACCTTAAATTGTAGATTTAGCTCACTCGGGATTTTTTCTATTCGTCTATGCGTAACATCATAACACTACTTTTGAGTCTTGCCATCAATTACCGATATGATTTCTTTGATATTTAGATTATCCATGCTTCTGCTATAACCATTTGTTAGATGTAGGTACGCTTCCATCAGTATCCGATAATCTTATTTCACTCAGCATCAAGATGTCAATCGTCGACCGCATGAACTATTTGTCTCCAATTCTATGTATCTGATGTTCTGAGGATCACATTTTTGTGCGTAGCGGAAAATATTGACATTCACAGGCGGTATCTGAAGTGCTTTGCCTTAGCAACAATCTCTCTGTACCTATCCCACATCATTCCAACTCAAACTTTGTGTCAAACTTCGGATCCACATACACGTGCTTACTATCGTTTTCTCGAGCTTATATCTCCATACCATCTTAAGATATCGCATAACCATGAATTCCGTTCAGATTTCAGATCCTAGACCTCGCTGGCGGCAACGGAAAAGTTAAGCAGTTACGTATAACGTAACTTTGATAGGGAAATTCTCTTTTATAATCGTAATGTTTCCAAGGCTGCAAGCAAAAAGCTGTCAAACAATCCTTAGAGACAGATTCGACTACAGAGAGATAACTTTTTTACTCCCCGAAAAGGGAAATAATTTTCCATTTACGATTATATCTCTGCACCTTTGTCCAAGCTTTAAAATAACAAAAGAAATGCCGTCACACTTAATTCCCCAATGACACTATACCCACATAACTATCTCTTATGCTTCATCAAAATCCAGTACGAGCTCCCGGAGTCAAGCAACCCAGATAAACACACTAAAGGCTCCTCACGCAACCAGCTGCGATATAGTATAAGAGGTAGTAGATGGTATAATAGTAGTTACTAACGATGACAATAACCGTGCCCACCACAAAGTATTCGTCGTATGAACCAAACAGACAACTCGGTGGGGAAAGACGATGATGGCAATGAGAAAGAGTTCTGAAAGCGAGATGTACGAATATCCGAATCAGCATGACGACTTTGGTAGAAAAAAAAAAAAAAAATTATAAACCCTAGGGCTTTAATTAATTTCGCAGTCAGAAACGCAAAGAGCGAAATGACGCCAAAGAACAAGAATGAGAAGAACAAGAAGAAGAAGTGTCTGTCCAATTTGTCACAACGAATTGTAAACATTAAAAGCCAACCCAACAAAATCTAAGAGCTGGAATGAAAGACTCATCAGCAGCAGGAGGTGAGGAGAACAGTTGATTGCTGTTTCCACTGTTCAAGAATGAAAGGACCCTAACTCACAGATGAACAACTCTCAATACAAACTCTGTCCTTCGACTGTTCTGATAGTTAAAAGTGTTCCGACTGCTTGACTGCGCCACTATGTGCAATCATATTTCAAGGCGCACACAGAGCTCTTATTCTCATTTACAAGGATTTTTCCATCTTTTTGCAACTTTTCCGCTTTGGCTCCTTTTATGCATTAAGGATGAAGGTTCCTCTGATTCCTTTGGTTCGTCTTGCTTCACTCGTTTACTCGTCGTCGGGATACTACCCGTACAACAGCAGAAGATTGTTCACCACCACAACAAGACAATTGCCTTATGAAGCTTTCTCAAGAAATTCTGATTCCTCTTGTAGTTTTTGCATTTAAATTGGTAATTAACGTTGAATCAGTGTTTTCGTGGTAATTACCGTTGATTTATTTGTCGTTTTTCCCGAAGAGAGGACAGGATACTTCTAGTACGATGACAGTATGCCCAGTTGGAGACGACGTATTTTGATGAAAGTGAAGTGATGAATGTACATATATTAAGATTTAAAGGTGGAGCCTCTGGAAGGAGAACGAGTTTCCTGAAAACAAAAAATACTAGTGTATTGGGTGCTAGTGGGTCAGTTTTGAAGATTGCCTTCGTTGCAAAGTGTCGTACTTTGATACCAGGCTTTGATCACTATATGACTTTGATAGCATTATAATACCTTTTTAAATTTCGTTTTTTGACCTCACTATAATCATTTCTTGCTTGTGGTTTTCAAAAGATGTGTAATTGACGGGCTATTAACTGTGTTAGCGCCACCCGAAGTAGCTTGCTTAGTCAAATTTCTTTGTCTGACTACTTTTGGCATAAGGTGAGCAAAATAAGACAATATATTCTTGCCTAAGAATATTTTGAAAAAGATCCACAACGAATGAATGGAGAAGAAATCGACCCAAGAAAATATTAGGATGACGATTCAAAGGCTTCTCTGAGACAAAAGCTTTTCTTAGCTTTGTAGCCATCTGTGAAGCCCCAACTACATTCCGTTCCTGTCTTGTATTCGAGCCGAAACTACTCAGAAAAAATACCGATGTACCGGAAATACAACAACAATCAGGACTTTGTAGATACAGAAGTGCTTTCAGCCGTACGCAAGGCTAAATTATCTATGAGGTCCGTTAGAGAGAAGTGTGGTTGTGTTTCGACCGGAAATATGACAACCATCAGGACTCTGTAGATACAGAAGTTTTTTCAGCCGTATGTAAAACTGGGTAATCTATGAGGCCCGTGAAAGATAGGTGTGGCTGTGTCTCGAAGACAAGTCTACATTTTTACTATCTGCCATATGAAAAAAATGAATATCTATCAGGCGCGGTTGGAATTCGAACCAGGGGAACCTTCTGTGTAACAAGCACTATTTCTAGCTAAAAGCACGCTTAAGTGCTAAAGCTCTCGAAAATAGTATTAAATCTTTTTCTAATCTTTGAAAATAATCTCAAATGGAAATTGAACTAGAAAGTATCTACACCTGCTAAAGAATTTGTGGTAAGAAATGATGGTTTATTTTCACAGATCATGCGCTGGCTGTATGTGACATTGCTGTCGTTAGGACTATACTTGTATATGGCTCCACAGTTTGGTAGACAGCTTTAAACAAAACAAAAAATTTATTATGAAATAATTATTCACCAGGATTCAACCAGCAGCATTCGGTCTTATTTCGGGTACTTTCAAGTCTAGCCCCACTGTTAGGTCTTGTCCCATGTCCGGTTTTAAGGTACATTTTTCCAATTGATGATTAAGTCCAAACAATTTCAGTAAAAAATGTTCTACACCTAAGAGTTGAATTACTAGGGATTTACCAAAAATCTAACGGAGAACAGAGAAAATATTCGAAATAGGGTTGAATTTATACTGAAACCGAAAGAAATACAATATAATAAGAATGCTCAAATGCAAAATGAATGAGCTGATCCAGATAGAACGTCTTGGAGAAAGCGATATATCAATAAGGTGAGAGAAATAGGTAAGCCTCAGATAGTAAGTCCCAATGCTGAAATAAATATTAGATGCTATTATTCGCGGGAAATATTCGAGCAATATTTGAAAGATAATAAAAAGTATTTCACAATAATCACTGAACTGATTCGTTGTAGCATTTAATTAAAATGGTTTCTTCTTTAAGTCAGTTTCCTTCCTTAAACTTGGTACATGTTCTATGCTTAAGTCCTGACTTTGCTAACTTTTCTATACATCTAACCAGTCAATGTATACCCTCGATGTTTATAATATCCACTGATTTGTGTATGGGTGCTATCATATCCACACGAATACTTGGATTCCCAAACACACTATTCCATTCGCTTTGGTTGGCACCTCTTTACTTATTCCAAATTGGCTCAATCCCATTGAATGGGTCTACATCTGACTACGAATACCTAGAATATATAAACTTTCCTCCAATCCAACACAGTAGCGTTCCAGTATCTTATCCTTTCGCCTAAAAAAAAAAGCGGAAGGAAAACTTATGCTCACGTAGTTATCCAATAAACGAGATTCATTCCCATCATACCGCAGAGCCACAGGGCTTTACGTCCCAGGAATTTAAATACGAAGGAATCTTTTCGAAAACCTCAAAAACCCTGCTCACATTCTTTTTTTAATGTTTTTATTTTTCTGGAGTTTTGACTGCTCTCTGGTAGCGGGCGATGGTGATATGAGTACTCCTAGTACTCTTGTAGTCGCAGTCACGTTTTTTAAGTCGACTTAGTTTTTTAATACAATCCTCAATCCTTCCTCCCAGAGGACAATCCAGGAATCGGATGAAACAAAGATAAAAAAAAGGAAAAAAAAAACAAAATAAAATTAAAGGAATCTTCGTGAGCGAGTGCGAGTTCTGTACCACCAAATGAATTCGTACGTGATGTTTTATTTTATTACATTTTGTTTAAGTGGATTCTGTGGCATTCACTATAGGGATGATGCTTTATATACCCCGTACAAAGGATTATGTCATCTTATCGTTTTTATAGTTTTCTGAGTGAGGTCTATTTGTTTGATGTAAAGTGTTGCAATTGAATATCAAGTTTGTCCATTATTCATTAACATGAATTGAGATATATTTCGAAAGAGTGCTCTTAAAGACAACGCACTTTTATTATATGTGCATATAATAATGTCAATAAAACTCGAATTGTAGATATATAGACACGATTACCTCTCTGTGATCGTGGGTTTTCCTTGATGCAACAAAAGTACATTCATGTTTTTTAAAGGCTTTGTAAAACTCTTCTTAATCCAATAGAGCCTTCTAAATTTTGCATTGGCTTGAAGCATAAATGAACTGAATGCACTATGAGTCAACAATGTCCTCAGCCACACTCAGGTCAATATATCTAATGAACAAACGATATAACTTGACTCGAATTCATCTACAATATTTGACTCGTAACAAAAGTACCACAGATGACTGTTGTCAGCAAGAAATGATTGACATAATAAATGAGCAACTGCTATTCAATGACAAACAAACTTTTATACGATGAAGAATTCGTACAAAATCTGGTGCTTTATACTTACGAGTAGTTAGAGAATCAGTTTCAAGCTGACTTTGATCTAAGGTGACCACGAATTTAAGAGGGCATTTAACTACACAAAGAATTTCTAAAATCAAAGACAGGAACAATGATAATCTTTTAATCGTGTTCACGTATTTCTTTTCCTAAGTGCATTTGTTATTCCTTAATGGGTGTTAGAAAGAAAGTCCACCGCGAAGATGAGTTGGAGGAGATTCTAATTCTTTTCGTCAATGTGAGAGACAAGCTGATTCGTACCTCTTTGCCTGCGGGACTTCTAGTAAGGTTTAATAGTACCCTGTAACTGGACTAACATATACCAGCAATGGAGAGACGATGTCGCAGTGAATTATAATGCTACTTTTCTTCCAAAACCACAAGGTGATGAAAGTTTTGGATTAATCAGTAACAAAGTCATCAATTTTTATTATCATCAATCGGAATCTGATAGATACGTCGAATTTAGAATTGAATGTTGAATGGAATACAACTAAATGGGATATGCTTTCAGAAGAATATCTGCTGATAACAACACTAAACTCAGAATAAAACAAATGGTAGAGACAGCTAAATGGTACCATCACCAACAATTTTAAGCTGATGTTTTTAGCTAGAAATCAGACTTTCAGATCGCCAGTTCCTTATTGGAACGTAAATGTACAGCAACGAGGAAAGGAAACCTCGTTAGAATAAAGTATTTACGACTTATTTGGAGGAAGGCTGTGATCTTTTAAAGGGTGCTTCGATATAAACTTTTATTAAACTATCAAAAATGTTGCCGAAATTAAAAGCCAAATTAAAAATTTGAAAATACTATAACCAAGCAGAAGGGAATTTTTTAAAAAATCTGGTGTTACTTACACAGAGATTCTCTGTCTCATGCTAGAGGCTTCCTTTCGTTGTGGTGACGGATAAGGCCATCAAACACGCTGCTGCTTCCTTTGATGGCCTCAAGGCGTCTGGCACCGATGGCATGCATGCAATTCTTCTACAAAAATGTATAGAACAGATAACTCTGAAGAGAACCTTCAGTGCTAGATTGGCACAGGTATATATATTAAACGACTGACAAACAATAAATAGCTTTTATACTGAAATTCAAGGAATATGACAACGCTCTCGCAAAGAGCTTCAGGATTATCAACCTGAACTTCTTCATGTTGAATAGCATGGAGAGTATAGCAATACTTTATATGTGCAAAATTGCTTTGAAAATCATCACCCGTTCAAAATCCAATAAGACCAGTGCGCAAGATCCTGCGAAATTGTACTCCTAGAAGGCAGCATTAAAAATGAACCCTACAGGAGGCAGTACGCGCTGGGAATTTTCATCGGAATTACGATGCATAGCTATACCGACTATCTGTTGGATCATACCTAGGGACTATCTTATTTAAAGCGCAATGGAAATGGCCTTTAGAGGGGATTGACTGACCTCACTCTAAAATGAGGTTGTTTTCCTAACAAGAAGGAGGAAGCTGACTGGCCTGACACATAAACATCCAATTCTGTAAAGAAGCTAAGCAATTGGGTAGCATCCTAAATAACAAAAATTTTTCGACAAAATACGTAACGTCAAAAACCTTCAAAGCGCTGTCGGCTTTCTGACAGAGTAAAGAAGCTTCCGACAAGACATATGACTTGAATTTCATATGAATTTCACGCTCATGATAAGATTATTAAAATATTAACATCCAATTAGTCTGATGGAACAAATTTTCAAAAAATAACCTCATTGTTGCTTTTACTAGACTCTTTTTTGGCTTTATTGGGGCTTTTTCTAATACACCTGCCCCTGCTCTTGATGCATTGACGAATCTCCGTCCCTTTAATGTTCTATCATGGGCTGCACTTTCAAAGCCATCTTTCGTTTAAAAAGATACCGCCTTGATGACTTTGTTGCCTTTTGACACTGACATAACGCCTGATCCATTGACGGCAGAACTCTTGTTACTGCAAAAATACGAAACCGACTTTTTCGCTGTCCTGGAACCATTTTGGCTTGAATGTGAGACAGAAAAGCAATGTAGTCGGGTCTTTACCGATTTAGAATATGGCGCTAGTGTCTTTTGGGGGATGGAATTTCGCTTCTTGCTAGGAAAACATCCACCTGTCTTCCAAATGGAGATGAACGTAATACTGATTGCGAAGCATCTGCAGTTTTAGCGACAGTTAAGCTGCGCTTAATGCCTTCATAAGTTTCTCATGACTTCAGTTGGTTCGAGAATGCAAAACTTCACTTAACGCAGCCGGAAAGTTATTTTTACTGAAACTTGTTTGGGACCCAAGTCACAATGGAACCACGGAAATTGAAATCGCCAATGAATCTGCTAGGCAAGGTTCAGCGGAAAATTTTCGGGACTTGATAGTGATACAGTTGAGCACTGCCTCTATGAGTGTCCGGCCTACATTCGCATTAGACTGTAGGTACTCGGCGGTAATATGGTAGGTCATGATACTGTAAACAACAATAAAAACAACATACGAGTAGCACAGTTGATTAGTTATCTTCTGAGTGGCATGTACCAACAGTAGAAAAAAGATTGTTCGTTACAAGGGTTTAAGGGTCTTAGTTTGACGTTGCTAGACGGGTGCTACTTGTTAGCAGTTTTATTTTCCTTGCGTAGGCAACTTATCTAGTAATATGTTTTCGCAAAATTATCCAATACCTGTCAATTTATCTTATATTCCATGCGAGTCAAGCTTGTATCTAACTCTGTTAGATGTGTCCTCGTTTTTATTTTGTTTGAAGAAAAATTGATTCCCACGTGTGATTGGGAAAAAAGACAACAGTTATCAGAGCCTATTATACTTGCTTCATCCATCTTTC
Organism: Volucella inanis; assembly: GCA_907269105.1. Classification (NCBI taxonomy): domain Eukaryota; kingdom Metazoa; phylum Arthropoda; class Insecta; order Diptera; family Syrphidae; genus Volucella; species Volucella inanis. Next base: position 101,806,024 of record OU026157.1, on the reverse strand, counting down.
GTCACTAACTTAAAAATTAAATTTCGTCTCATGCTTGAGTTTATGAAAAGTGTATAGAACACCAATAAGACAACTGCAATAAAAGAAGATGCATACTTTTATGATTATGAGATACATTCCCAACTAACAATCTGCACAGAAACAAAGTTTTGATCCTGATATCAAATTGCAACCTTTTCATTTAAATTCTGCAATTTCGTGCCACTGTATAGGTATGCAACTCGTTAAAATTAACATATGAAGTAGGATAGCATCTTAAGGTTGTCCGCCGAAATCTCATTTAAAATTCACTTAGCAATCCACTAAAATTCCAAACTTAAGGTAAAGCCAAGCATTTATGTACGAGTATATCATCATATACGACATTGCATGTGAAAACTGCAAAGCTGAGTCATAAACTAAAACGGAAAAAACAACGTCTCCCACAGACAGGAAAGTCACTTCAGTTAAGCCTTGTAGTTCATAATTAAAATTTTATGGCGAAATTGCACCCTAACATGGCACAGCAGTAATACTCGTAGAAGGCTTATGTTAACTTGTTGAAAGTTTATTATGTGAGTACCCCGTCATCAGTGCGCTATAAAAAATTGTTTTATTCGAAAACGCAACATAGTATGCTTTGAAGTTATACTCGTATGTGGTCAGAATTGGTTGGCAGAGCCTGGCATAGACCAGATGGAGACTGACTTAGACCAAGTAATTGATGCGGCATTAATAAATGACTAAGTAAATAAAATCATCAGGCTGAAGCGAACCATAAATGTTCGTGTGCCTTAATAGTGGATGAGACTTGAAATCGACTAATTAAGAACTGCAAAAACCGCTCTTATCTTTATGGGAACTTGTGTTTTAGTGCTGTGGTCATATTTATCTCTTTGGTTAAATTTAATGAGCTACTTCAAAGCCTTAAGGTGGACAATTAGTTTCTGCATACCATTAACTACTAACACATTGTATTGTAGGTAGAATTGAATGAATTCACCTGCAAGTCCCAGAACAGAGTGTGATTAGCTTACCTCATCTAAACAGACTTATATACTCGTAACTCCAATAGAAATTTTATCGCTAAGGCAGCCTCACTTAAGTGTAAAAGAGTAAGACTAGTATTTGTTAAGGACGATTTGGTAAGCTGAGTAGGAATGATGGAGGAAGAGGGCGAAAGCTACTGCTTTTCCTTCATTTAGACAGGCATGGGGCTAGTCGATAAGTCAGTAGAAGTAGCTAGAGCCTTGATCTTAAAATTTCGAATTTTTCATGCTAAAGTCGTTGTCTTTTATATGTACATACTTCAAAAGAGAAGAAGAACAGCTTTTCTAGCTCTGCCTGAAAGTCGGCAAACACAGCACGTGTAGCACATGATAAAAACATGTTATCATAGAGGTTGAATCCGAGAAAAATAAACCTAACAAAATTTTGTATAAATTTAGACTAACTTACTCTGCAGTCGCAGACTTTCCGAGCCCAAATGTTCAAGATGACCTAGCCATCTATGCCAGATTATTCGAGCTTTTTCACGAAGTTGTCATTGCTGGACATAATCTACAGTTCGCTGCTGGAACGTCACCTCCATACTACTTCTTAGGTTTAGACAAGGGACATTACTACTCTAAGCCCAAGAAAACCTCGGTTTTGTCATTAACGATCTTGACGCAGCAGCGTGCATTCTCCATCGACATCCTGCATAATCAAATGAGATTGGCAGGCATCCAAAAACTAGACAAAAACTAGGTATAGTTCACCTCCTATGTCATATGCGGCTTTGATATCAGTGAAGGGTTAGTGTATATCGACTTGAAATCCTTGGGATTTTTCCAAGGTCCATGTTATGTGAAAATTTGATACATGGTGGACTTCCTTCGCCGCACTGATAGTTGTCGATCGAACTGTTGATGAAGGGTCTAAGGCATTTACATAATATGGTAGACAGGATCTTGTATGCGATGTTGAGGAGACTTATTCGTATTCTGCTGTAGTTGCGCAGTTCAAGGGATTTACCTTATTTAAAATGATTATTCAATGTTGAGACTTGATTCGTCGGAAATACTTTCGTCGACCTAGATTTCAGAGATGAGTTGATGTATGCTCCATACTCCGTCTTTAAAAGTCTTTAAAAAAATTTGCAGTTCAGTCTTCGAGTCTAGAAGCTCTGCCTGACTAAAGTCTGGAAATATTTGTTCTGACTTCATCTTGGCGGGGTGGGCGAAAATGTTGTCTGTTTCAGTCCAGATTGGATGGATCAGTCTAATTGACAGTGGGATGTTATTCGTCTTTAAAATTCGACAGAGCTCCTTACTTTTTTTCTGTTGTTTTTTAGATTTGCCTATCTAATTGCTCTTCGACAGTGATGCCACCGGTTTTCTACGCTGGCGGCATCTGACTCTTCGAAAGGTTAAGGGAAACTCGATTATACATACTTTTCTGATGTTGAGTTTCTACACAATGGTTCACTATCTTAGGCTACAACAATATAATTGTTCTATATTTTTCTATGGACAGAGCAATCAGATAAGTTGCTCAGTATTTCAAAGAAAGATGAGTAAACACCTTATTTGAAACAGTACCAGAACCCACAACTTCAGCACCTAGTACCAGCAGCTTGATACGAGCGTAGGCCGAACATTCACATTAGTATTGCTAAGTGGTTTCGTCATCACTTTCACAGTATGCGTCGCAGGATTTTGTATCACTTATGCTTAACACAATTAAGTGCTTAACAAAAGCTGGGCCCCCGTCACGACAGCAGTAAGCGGATTGCTTGGTCTTGAAGGAAGTTTTTACTGCCCTCACTTTTTTTGAGGGGTTGGACATATCGTTAATGGAACCATTCAGTTTTCTGGCTCATTCAACTGCGGCTGCTGGCATATCCATCTTGTGGACTTCCAGTAAGAGATGGGGGTCTGGGTTTTGCGTAGGAAATTGAGTACTTCTCTGCCAAAGTTTAATCTTTTAATTAATCCTTACAAGGACGTCCAGAAAACAAAGCCCTATGTTGTTTCACGAGTTATAGCTTAGGCAAATGGGCCGCGATGGATGTTTTCCAGGTAGCCCTTCATGTAGCAGGTTGTTCACTTCACTGCAGTTTAGCAGCAGCCAGAGATAGATACGAATTCAGGATTTTTTGGTATGTGCCCGGCGGAAAGAGATTTTATATTTGGTACAGAAATGATGTTCCCACTGGTAACCTAGAAAAAGGTGGACGATCTGCAGCAACATGCAGATTAAGCAAGTTAGGATAGCAATGTGCCTGATAACTGAATTCATCTTCGACGGCTAAACTTTTTTTTTAGAACTAATGTGTTAGCCTTGCGTAAGATTAGAAACGGTGAAAAAGCAGGGGAAGGTGGGATTAACACTTGTTAGGTTTCGGTGATTAGAGTTATGGGTTTGGCGCTCTTGAGGCGGCAGCCATTGTACTTCTACTTTAATAACCCTCTTATCAATTGGTCTTACTAAAACTTTTACTGTCGTTGTGCAGAATAAACTATTTCTCATCCACCAATAAAATTCTTTCTTTTTCTCAGAATTAGAGATTGAGACATCTAGGTTACATGATACGTGTGAAAAAACCGGATCTCTGACAACCTATTCACCTTTCCCCCAATCCATTAGCCCACCGCCACCTTACAACTTAAAATGCGAATCGAAGATATTTTCCTTTCATTATTTCCCGAGACCCAGCGCCATGTCAAAAAGGAGTTTAAAAAAGAAATGACTGAAAATGGAGGGTGAGGGTGCCTATCACATTAATGCTAACAATGTTGCTATGAAAAAGAGCATAAAAAACTCATTTCGAACATTTAATCAATTCTTTCAATCTTAATCGGAGGCTAGTAGTCTGTCGACGTGATGCGCTGAAGGCGTTCCGCTTAATTAAACTTTGCCAACAATCGACAATTTCCCAATGAACTTCCTCCCAAGGAATCTTTGATTTTATTTCTCTTCTGTATATGTAATTTTTTTTTTTTTCTTGTCATTGAACGAAAGATATTTGCATTAACCTCTTAGGCTTATTCAATGAGAGACACTTATTGGCATTTTACTCGTATCTAGGTCGTGACAACTTTTAAGGAAGCGTGCGGAAACTTGTCCAGCATAATAAGACGATAACGACGACGTGTTACGGGTTTGTCGCTTTGTAAATGATTTGAAAGGAGGCGAACTCAGGAAGAATAAGAAGGTAGTGCTAGTTATCTCATTAAATCCGAAGGGAAGTTGAGTACTTTATTTTTATTTTGTTTCTAAGGCAAACCCCACACCATACCAATTTCACATGACCATGGAGCATTGTTACTAGAAACAAGGACCACCAGCTGTTGTTGATTCCCTCACAAACGATTACGACTATGTACGAGTATTCGTAGTCTCGTGCATAAATCATGTGATAAATATCTTTCACGCTGTTTATGTAGATACCTTTAGAGAATAGAAATACACGTCCGTACTCATACTCGCATCTGCAGTCAACAAAGTAAGATGAAATATTTAACATTGATTTCATTAAATATGCATCATTAGGTGTATCTATCGATCTATGAGAATAATGCGTCTGATTTATTGGCTGTTGGTTTGAGATACAAATATTCGTACATTTTCCCTAGAGGATATGATGCCGGTCTTGATGTCTCAGTCTGCGTCATACTCTCATTCATCGTTGTGCTCGTATCTATTTTCCGCATCCTCTGGCACGTTGTAAGTGTTCGCATTTAGGTATTTGATTGAATTGATAGCCAAAGCCATACCACGCAGATACTATAATATATATGGGTTTACTATAGACAATATATGTAGCGATAGGTAGGTATTTGGGAAATTCATAAATTGCGGTTGCCACACTCATATAATCATATTTACTCACATCCTTACATCCTTGGAAGCTTTATGTTTATGTTGTCGCTATGAGCCCGCTGAAATAACATGCAGTTCCGGTTAGTGTTGAGGTAATTTTCTTGTTATTATTGAGGTTAAACGCAACTTAAAGTTGGGTTGGCAATTATGTAAATTGTTGCCAGTCAACTAGCCGGAGGTTTAATTGATGGAATTTGTTTAATATAGCTTGCTTGGATTTTGATTAAAATCCAAGGCTTTAGGGTGAATGGCATTGTGCACCTAGAATATTCGAAAAAATCATCATTGAATATTCTTGAGTGCCTGTACGTTTATACGTTTATATGTGTATGGAGAAGAGAACGACAAGGTTTAGATTATTCTATGTAGATGTGGTTTTGAAAATGTCATTTGACATGCATTTTCTAGTCACCTCCTGGAGAGGTGCAATATATATGTATAAGCTATTGGAAAATTAAAAAGCAAATTGCATGCAAAACCAAAGCTGAGGAATTTAATATTGAAGATGATCAAAATTCAAACATAGCCTTTAGATATTGTAGGTATAGTAATTGGGATGGGAAATAAAGGAGAACTCGAAGCTTGATACTTTAATTTTATCAAATTCTTAGCTAACAAAATAAATTCAGTTTTTTGAGGCATGAAAAGGTGCAAGCTGACCTAAGATGGTTACTTTTCGCAACCTTTTGCTATTCTCTTATCATTTATGTTCGTTTTTAAAGATCTCCAAAACCTTATTGTTCTATTTCCTTTATTTGTGGCACACTGTGGCTCAAAATGTAAAAAATGGTGGCACAAATCGAAATTGCTATAGTTTTATTTGGATCCGCTAGTAAATTGTTCGCATTCTTAACAGGCGTGTAGCCGAACAATTAGGGGAGATATCTGATTGCTATAAACTGGACTATGGTCTAGAATGACTTGGACAGTAGTAGAAGTGTTTATTCGGAGGCGGATTCTCCGTCAGAAGAAAACTTAGGGAACGAGTCTTGAACTTCAGATATGTAACCCGACGCTTGATGACGATTCGCTTAAAGGCCATAAAAACTCCACATAAAACTCATAAGCACTAGTCCCGATAAAAGAGAAGGACGAGCTTATCACGATCTCTCTTGCAAAAGCTATAAGGAATGCTCATAACATGACGTGAAAATCATGCTTCTTGATATTTCGATGTGACTTAATGTAGCTATAGCACACAGTTTTCACACCCAGATATCCATACAGAGAACAAGGATCAACAGACCGTCAACCAACTTGATCATATTGCGATTGAAGTAAAACACTCCTCCACTCCTTTTGGATGCCCGAACATTCGGAGCAGCAAACGTTGACTCAGACAATTATCTCTTGTATCCAAGATATGGATGTAGATATCCTTAACAGCCAAAGTCGAACGGTTACAGTTGCGAAATTCGGCCAGGGTATTTCTGATCGCGTATCCCTTAACCATATGAAGAGGCCGATGCCGCAAGCATTGAACGTAGAACACCAGTAGTATCACTGCTAAAGAGCAATTAGAGAGGCCGCTGCCTCAGATGCATTGAGATTCTATCCACACCAACAGAGAAACACCTGGTTCAGTGCGATGACGAATGCAGGCATGCAAATCTGGAAAAACATCGGATGTACAAAGCGGTCATGTACAAAAAAAAAAAAAAAAAAACGAGAGGGACTCTTAAGCTCTACGATCAGAAAAGAAGGAAAAAATGAAGGATCCTCATAAGAAAAAAAGAAAGAGCGCTAGAAGCGCAAATGCAAAATCTAAAGTGGAATACAGACTGCTGGTATTGATGCCACGGTAGAGCAATGTTACATTCTATACCACATGCATGTCACTACAATACCACTCTAAAGGGTAGTATACAACGAAACATACCTGGTGTTGAGATTTGCAATTTTGATGATATACCACCTTCTTACATCAATTTCTCTCTGTTGGCGATTCCCAGTAATCATTCGGTAATCATACCGGACATTTCAAATTTAAATTGCCCCTTGTCCAGCCTTCTGCTGCGTAAAGTTAATGTTTCCAATTACAATACTTTCGCTTATTAATTCAATTTTAGGTAACAAACAGAAACAAATTGTAATGGGAATTAAGTTGAACATAATAATGAGACATTCGTCTCAACAAAAAACATCGTTTACTGGGGCACGACATGAAGCTAAAAATAAAAAAAATAAATATATGGCGCGACAGCCGGGTGTGGGCCAAGGCCTAGATTTTCACGCTCAATTGTGTTTCTCACTGAGAAGCTTTTTCATAGGCAAAATTTGACTTTCTGAGGATTGCCATTGCCCGCCGAAAGGGTGATGACGATTTTGAAAAATTTGCTGTTGTGCTCCTACCGGGATTATCATACGATAATCCAATATAAATAGATATTTAAGAGGAAAATGTGAAATCAATTCAAACCGCTATGATAAAGCTTACGCGAGCTGTCAGTGCCCAGATCGAAAAGATCAAAAAATTAGAGCGTAGGATAATATCGATGGAAGAAACGTCCACTACCCTCGATTCATACAGTACTTCATTGCAGGCCCCTAAAACAGAAAAAGAGCTGAAGGAAATCAGCAGATTACCTGATAGCGTGAATAACTTGCAAAAGTTTAACGGAAATCCGGTACAATAGGTGTCTTGGATTCATAACGTTTAATATATTCTGAACGACTACGGGATAGTCAGAGATAAACCAATCTATTAAGCTATACTTCAAAGTATAAAACAGAAAATACGAGGTTGAGTTGACGCTGCCCTTACTTCCTAGAGCATATTTTCTGATGATTGATCTGCTATTAAAAAATATTTCTCATTGCACTATGCGGATATAACACTATCTGGAACATCAGCTAGGTTCACTTGTACAAGGAAATTCAAGCATAGATGAGTATTATGCCAGTGTGAATAACCAATTCTCCAACATCATATACGAAATCAAGGTTGAGAACTACAGTGCTGAGACGATGAATGCACAAATTGAAAACTACCGAAATCAGTATCTCGATGTCTTCATAAGAGGCATACGAAGCTAGCGCCTCATGCTTAGAGTCCAGAGCTTGAACTTTAAGGGCATGACCATACAGAGTAGAAATAACTTTAGCATGAAAGCCTCCTTAAATCACATACCAACACCATCCAGACAGGAGCGATGTAAACACCACTTATGCAGAAAAAACAGCATAAACCACATCAACAAAATCAGCATCACTAAAACCAATCTCAGCAAAATGAACATCATAAAAGTCAAAGTTAATCTCTAGGACCATAAGGGAATTATCTTCCACAACAGCATCCATCGCCAAGACCCCCAACACCGTTGTCCGTTGACCTGTCTATGCAAACGAAATAGGCCAGTCATATGAAAACAGATGGCAATTACCAGGCACATAATCAGATCAAATATCGCTCGGACAATAATCCACCCAAGCCACAAAAACTGTTTAACACGGAAACACAGGAATTACAAGAGTACTTCCATGAATATAAACAAGAAGTCGAGGGAGAAGATTCTGTACCTGAAGACACGACAGAACAACTGGAGGAAGAGATCACTTAAGTAAATCACTGGTCCAGTATATTCAAGAATGTTGGAAATGACACTATCTTGGGTTTCTTCATTTTAACTCGCTTAAAAACATTTGATAGTATAACATAATTGGTGATGACACACCCAAACAATTACAGGTAATCGTAGATAGCAAAGGCAACATTTCCTTTGCCGAACGAAATCCTATCCGTATCCAGTAAATCTGAGGTCGGAAGTGGAATCGCCACTAAGATGCCACTGTTTCTTCGATTCCCTTTCTACTACAGACGTTTCATAAGGGACTTTGACAATATTACAAAGCCTTTGACGAATCTTACAAGAGGTAAGTGGACCCAAATAAAGGCCAAGGTGTCAAAAAAGGATAAAATCCGGTTGAATGCTGAGGAAATAAAGGAAATAAAATGTAAAAAAAATTTTAACATCTACCAAAATTCTGACATAACCTGACTTCGAGAAGCTATTTATATTGACAACGTACGGTTCAAACACTGCGTTAGGAACAGCACTCTCACGGGTTGAGCTCGGTGGAGACTTACCAAAAAACTTACATCTCCAGATCGCTTAGTTGGCCTGAAGACTAACTAACTAAACTATGTGACTAACGAGAAGGAGATGTTGGCAATAACCTGCGGAACTATAGTATTTATATGAAGAAATGAAAATATGAATTTTGACATTGGCTGCTGACTCGCTTTGAGCAAGATACCAAGGTCAAGAGATGGAAAGCAAGGATAGAACTATGAGTTAGTCTACAAAACAAATTTCGTAGCCGATGTCTTATATAGACCCAAGTCAGAAGCTAATAATCTATCAACATCCGATGTAGATTACATGCACAGTGCTGAGGAGGGCAGCTCAGGCCTAACACAACACTGTGAGTCTCCCTTAACTGTTTTAGGGGATCATCTGGTTATCTCAGAATGACTAGAATTATTTGCATACGAAAAACTCAATCGAACCTTTGGGAAACACTATCCCCGCTTCCGAAAAATAACTAGGGCCTTGATAAAGGTTTTAAAGGACAAACTAATCCAGAATGTGGTAAATGGGGTAAAGATTCCTGAGGTATTCCTATAGGACTTATTTAAAGAATGAAAAAATAAAAATAACAGAGAGACTAGTCGAAGATTTGAGCTATTATTTAAGAAGAGCACAACAGAGCGCATCGAAACCATCGGGAGAATAGGGAACAGACACTGGAAAAATACTTTTTTTCTAAAATTTATCATTTGATAAAAACTCAATTAAATAAGAGAGACATCCGCCAAAACCTGAATTTTAAGAAACATCAATTCCTATTTACACCATTGAAATGATACACATGGATATTTTCGAAATAGACAGAGATTGACAAATTCTCTAAGATTACAAAGTTCTTTCATATCAAAGAGAAGTCGGCACTTTATTTAAGAATTCAATTTATTTAAGAAAGATTCTTCACTATTTTTAAGGCCCATTGTTTCTAATAACGACAGCAACTTCATCACTCCCATCATCTCAATATACGTTATGGCACTTGGCATAACAACCTACTTGACTCCTCCTCAAAAAAGCAAAGTTAATGGAATTATAGAAAGGGTTCGTTTAAGTATATTAGAAATGACGGGATGTCTACGGAAAGAATATCAAAATCTTACAATGAAGAAAATCGTTGAAATAGCTGTAGACCGATACAACAATTCAATCCATTTGGTTACCAAGAAGAAACCTAGTGATGTATTTTTCGGAAAAAGCCAACGAATTAATTACCAAAATCTTATTGATTTTCGAGCTAAAGTGAACGAGGATCTCATCGACCTAATCTAAAGGAATTAGAGAAGAAAAATCAGCCGAGAAAACAAAAGAAAAGGAACCTTCCAAAGGCATACCAACCGGGGAAGTCATATACGCAGCCGTCAAAAGACGTAGAAGTAAAAAAAGCCCTCTACACAAAACAAATAGTATAATATAATTCCGGTCACTATCAAAAATGGCATAATGGTCCGTAAGTCTTAAATTAAAAACACATCTGCTTATAGTTTAAATTCAGTTCAATTCAAGGGCTGGCACTCGGCATCGCCAATATATTCGAGCATAATACGCCAGTAGTCACGCTGATGGTAGGGAATGGCAAGATCATCAGTGGATTTTTTTAAATGGTTCACATTATCAGCCTGACGAACAATGAAGAGGTCATAAATGAACTAACAAGTCTGATAGGAAACCAAATAGATAAGAGAATTATTCAACGACCGCAATTGCTTTACCAGAATCAACAAACCGAACGATTGTTAAGAGGGCTGTAGAAAATAACTTAAATAAATAGCACTAAATGTAAAAAGGCCTTAATATATCATTTGTATTTTCTATTTTTTTTTTTTTTTTTATCGAAAAGTCGTTCTTCTTAAAAGGGTGTCATTCAGTTTAATTTTGAATTACGCATGGCGACGGCAGCTAAACTTTATGTCGGAAATAAATCTTTTGTAATTAGTGAAATCGTTGCTTTTTATTTTCAAATATTCGACTCGGGTGAATTTTCTTATCATTTGGTGCCGAAACCCGATAACTTTATCCTAACGTTAATGGACAGAACGATATCGAAATGGATTTGGCGGTCGTGCTTCATATTGTGGTCAAGTGACAAAACTAAAAAGAACCGCGACCGGATTTTGAGGATTCCAAAATAAAGGAAAATTTAAACAATCTCGACGAAATCGGAGAGGAGCTAAATGTAATGCTGGACCGACTTTAAGATAGCTTAAAAAAGGCAAATGCTGATGTGAAGTCTTTGATTAAACCAGATTAATTGGAAAAGGATGCTAATGCAGTGGCAGAGTAAGAAGGCTGAAGCCCATAAACTCCACGAATCTTAGTTAGCAGCAGCTGTACCGCCTTCTCAACACCCGCATGAAACTCTGTTATTTAGTGCCGTCAAGTTAAACAAGTTACAACCAAAGCGTTTCTCTGACGATTTAAAGGAATAGATTCTCTTTTGGGAACAGTATCGCGCTCTCATTCTTGAGAACTATAGTCTTAGCTGGTCTCACTCCATCAGAAGACAATTACAACACAGCTATAGCTCTGTTGAAAGAAGAGTACGGGAACAGCGAGAAGATATGTAATTGACTACATGATGCAATATTTGCTCTCTCTTCTCTATAGTCTCATCAACTGCGGAAAGTTCCTCAAACGTCATAGGCGATAAACAAGTAAATTCTTTGCTAATACCAAGCCAGAAACTTTAGGCAATAATTCGAGTGTAAATCTGTATACGGTGGATAAAATGAAGATGCATAATGTTTATTTGCAAATAGCGTGCGCGTATGCAAGCAGTGAAATTTCGACTGACTCCAAGTTTGTGCGCATCGTTTTAGATGGCGGCAGCCGGCTCTTTCCTTAAGTCAACTTTAGCTCGTCGTTTGAATTTGCCCATTGTCTGAAAACATAGCTTGAATGTTATACCCAACGGCAATTTCAAACCTAAGCCCAGCAAATTATGCAACAAAGTACGAATAGTATTTCGCAGCTAGTATGATGACAAAGCCGTTGTTTTGGACGCTATTGAGGTTCCTGCTATTTGCTTCGACGCATTGTTAGTACCCACTAACAAACGAGCAGTTTCATCTTGCTAGCTTATTGGTGACGACACCTATTGGCAGTTTGCGACAGGAGAGTATAAGTATAATGGGGTGGCCGTGGTGTAGTGGTATATGCATAGACTCCTCAAACAGAGGGTCGTGGGTTCGAATCCCGTGCGAGGCAATTCTGTGAAAAAGTCTTTTCATAGAATTTGTATGTAGTTATATGAAAATCCTGTCGGCGTCAACTCTGACATGAAGGCATAACACTGATGTTGGAGTGGTTGCTACCTGAGCTAAATTTAAAGAACTAACAACTAGCACGTACTTAAGACCCACTGGTTGAGGTCATCCCTCATCGTGCTCATCCCGTCCAGTTTGACAACCACCTCTGGGAAAATTATCGAAACCTAATACACCTGAGTTTCAAATTACTACACCACCCGCCCTAGAGAAAAAGCCAGTAAAAGGGTACTCATATCCCCTTGGTGCGCACGCGGTATTATAAAAAAAAGCGTCTTGCCGAGAAGTTTACCACAGTAAGTATTATTTTGGATTGGACCATTCAAGGACCATGTGCCTGAGAAAATACTCAACGATTTTGGAAGCTCGAACTTATGGGGATATTTCCTGAAGACAAAAAAAGTTCAAGTGCCGACGTTTCCTTACGTATTTATAGGAAAGGTGATAGGTTTGAGGCATCTCTTCCCTGGGTAACCAAATCGACTCAACTTCATAACAATAAAACTAGTGCCTTCGTACGATTACAATCGCTTGTACGGATACTCTGGGTATCCGCTGGAAAAATTGCTGAATAAGATTCTTTAATAAAGGAAATGATACAAAACCTGATGGAAGTGTAGTGTACTACTTGCCTTACTGTCCTAATTATCGAGAACAAAAGGAAATAACGAAACTGCGCATTGTATTCGATGCTTCTGTTCTTTCACTGAATCATGTTTTACTTAATGACGTTTTGGAAGTGGGAGAGAACTTTTTACCTGATCTTTTAATTATCCTTTAAATTTTTAAGTAAGGAAAATCGGAAAAGCGTTTCTGTAGATTATGCTTCAACCGTCTGATAGATATAGCCATTGCTTTCTTTGGTTTACCGAGCGGATTGTTAACGAGAAGTCGCTACCTGGAATACGTACATTTCGAATGACCCGGCTTACCTTTGGCGTGAAAAGTAGTCCTTACATCCTTGGTGCTATGATCCAAGAACTAATTAAGGAAGCCCGGTTAAATTTTGATGTAAGTTATCAAACAAAAGCGATAAGGAACTGCTACGTTATAAAGGTATTTGTGATTTGTTAAAACAAAGTTTTTATATATCATAAATAGCTTCGTGGCATGTGTGGATGATGAGGAACTCGCTAGAGATGTGTACCTTCAGACCAATCAGACTTTTGGAAGCGTTTCCATGATGCTTCGGAAATGGAACACAAACAACACTCGCGTTCGAAATTCCTGTTTTTCGAGTGAGGAAAACGTTTCTGCCTTGCCTAAGGTACTACTAGCAACAGATGAACTTCAAGTAGATCTAAGCCCAATCCTGAATTCACCTAGGTCTGAATGTATTCAGAGTTCCAAACGCAGTGTCCTTAGGGTTATGCCTATAATTTTCTAACCGTTTAGTAAGCTCTCTCCGTGGACGGTTCGATTTAAAATTCTTTTTCAAAGCATATGGTGAAAAAACTGGATTGAGAGGACGTTTGGATGGGGTGTAAAAACGAAATCAAAGAACTTGATGATATGGCCATACAGCGGAATTTTTTATCGGACGACTGAACCATCCAACTCCGTAGCTAACGCAAGGACCGTGCGACGTAATGGTGAAGTATCAGTGCACCTTATATGTTCGAAAAGTAGAGCTGCGCCACTTAAAAACGAAAGTCAAAACGAACTGATTATACCAAAATTGGAATTGATAGCTGCGTTGGTCGCTGCGCGTTTACTTACTTATTTGCAAGGTAATCTTCGAGTTGATATCAGCAATGTTCACTTATTGTCTTCGCAAATTGTTTTGTATTGGTTTGGAAGTCATACGTGGAAAACCGGGTTAAAGAAATAAGATCGTTGTCAGATTTATAAGCTTGGAGAGACTATCCTGGTGCGGAAAATCCTGCGGATTTGTTAACGAGACTTGTTAGTGCAGGATCCTTCATAAATTCTTCGGTTTGGGTAAATGAGGCTTCTAGGTTATTGTATTACAAGAACATAAGTGTAATTTTATTGAATGAAAAGAGACATGCGGAAGGTGAAACATTAAAGGTACGTGAATCAATCATAAACGCTGAGGATTTTAGCAGCTGGAGGCGCATCTTTTGTGTGACAGCTTACTGCTTTCGAGCCGTGGATTTTTTTTTTTTTTTTTCATTGGCAGGTGAGGCCCGGAGCCTAAAGTAGTGTGAGATTCTTACTCACTAAAAAATTCCTCCCTTATGCAAGCAACGACTGAGTTCACACTCAACAAGCAGTTCTTCTTTCACATTTTATTTTGTTTTTACAAGGTATCCTGCAGGCGATTTTGCATTGAAAATTCCTGTGTTCTTTAGAAAAATTACGCGCTGCTAATCATTGCGCTAGATCGAGAGGCTTAGTCCTTTTCAGACGGCGCAATAAATTTGTCTTGTCGAGGATCTGTTGAACAGAAATATTTGTATGACATTGTAATCGATTATTATGTTTTCGCGCAAACAATTTAATTACGTTCTGAACGATTTCGACTCCTAAGTCTCTGTGGATATCATCGTTTCTAATGTACCACGGTGCAATAACAACACCTTGAAGAACTTTGTTTTGGAATGTCTGTAATACATTAATGTTACTATTTTTAGTACAACCCCAAAGTTGTACACCATATGTCCAGATCGGTTTTAGCACTTGCTTGTATAACAGCAGTTTGTTCTCTAAGCTAAGCTTGGAATACTTTCCAATAAGTCAGCAAATATCTCTATATTTGATTTCAAGCTCTTCACGATTTTTCTTGACGTGTGCTCTCCATTTTAGTTTAGCATCGAGTGTCATACCGAGATATTTGGCCTCGTTCGCGTAAGGAATTCGTACTGCGTTTATAAACACCGGTGGATTCTCAATTTTCTTGAGAGTGAAGTTCACGTGGACAGACTTGTTTTCATTAAGCGCGATTCGCCAAGTCTTTGTCCAATTGTTAATCCGTGTAAGGGCATGTTGCAACTTGGCAGTTGCTTCTTCGACTGTCTTAGCCGTTGCCAAAATGTCAGTGTCATCAGCAAACGTGGCTAGGACAGTGTCGTCCGCTTGCGGTATATCACGGGTAAAAAGCAAATATAGCAGAGGGCGAAGTACAATTCCTTGCGGCACCCCCGCCTTTATTGTCTTAAAAGTGGAATATTCGTTTCTGTGTCTCACACGGAAGAGTCGGTCTTCCAGATATGAACCTAAAATACAAGACAATTGCTGGGGTAGGGCTTGTCGGAGTTATATTTTAGGCCTTCATGCCATACCTTATCAAAGGCTTGCGAAACGTCAAGGAATGCGCTTGAACAGACTAACTTACATTCGAGTGCTCGATGATCAGGCAAGAGGGAATTTGTGTCGGTCATTGGTTTAAGACGATTAAGAAGGATTCGCTCGAAGACCTTCGATGTAATCGGAAGGAGCGATATTGGTCTATATGACTTGACTTCAGTCAGAGGTTTACCGGGTTTCGGAACCATAATAACTTCGGCTACTTTCCACTGGTGCGGTACGTGCTCTAATCTAATGCTGGCATTTATAAAATAGAGCAGCTTTAGCAAACCTTTTTTCGGCAACGCTTTAAGTATCTCTCCCGTTATTAAGTCGTATCCCGGGGCTTTATTGGGCTTAAGCGTGTCTATAACTTGTCTAAGTTCCCTAAGTGTAGCCTTTTCTACTGGAAAGTTTGTCGTCACGTCTAGCGTATTGACATTCTCAGGAATCACCCCCCCCCCCCCCATCAAATGGTTTAAACGTTTCTGCAAGATGGTCGGCGAAAACATTAGCTTTTTCCTTATCTTCTTTCGCCCAGTCATCCTGGTTTCTCCTTATTGGCGCCACGTGTATTTGGGGCTTTCGAACACTTTTAACGGCTCTCCATATGGAGTAGTTGGTATCCTTTGTCGCTACGAGTCTTTCAAGGTAGTTATAAATACCTTGATTATTGAAGTTCCTGATCAATTTTTTCAACAAGTTGTAGAGCCTATTGAAGGACGTTTTATCTTGTGTTGCCCGAGTTTCATGCCACTTTTTCCGCGCTCTTCGTTTCTTCCTTATCATTTCTCTAATTTCCGTTGGATATCTTATGCCGACTTTGGGAACTTTGTTCGATTCGCGGGGAGCGTTTTTCCAGACCGCTTGCTGTATGACTTCAACGAAACGTTCAACCTCCTTTTCAAGTTGATACGGCGTTCTAAGTGCTACTTTCAACTCAGTATTGTCTACAACGTCTATTCGGAAATCTTCCCAGTGAGCTTTGCTGTTAGTTAATCTGGGTGGTCTTTGTTTGTTAACCAAGAATTCGCACAATGAGAGGATAACTGGAGAATGATTGGAGGAAAGATCCAAGCCCTCTTCAACTTTGACGTAACTAGCGTTTACTCCTTTTCCGATGAAGAAGTCTATTAGATCGGGTGTTTTGGCGACATCCGAGGGCCAATATATCGGCTTGCCTGTTGAGTAAAAATAGCAACCACATTCCATACCAGCCCTGTAAAGAGTTTTGCCTTTTTAAGAGATACATCTTGAGCCCCAAAAGGTGTGCTTCGCGTTAAAGTCGCCACCAACAATGAAGATTGGTCCAAGAGAGTTGAATAGGTCAATAAATTCTTGTTTAGTAAGTTAAGTAATTTTTATTTTTAGCGCGCACCACAGTCATTTGAAATTTGTCAAGTTCAATTATTGCTTCCAAAGTATGTTCAATGCAGTCTCTTATGAATAGGGATGACCCGACTCTTGCGTTTCTCGATGGATGATGAGCGTGGTAATCGCGGTAACCTTTTAGTTCCACGCGCGATTCTGTTGCTAGGTGAGTTTCGGAAATAAAACATATGTCAATTCCTTTTTCCTGCATGAAAATATTTAGTTCATCAAGCCTTTTCTGTAGCCCGTTGGCATTCCACGCAAGTATATTGAGTTTCTTTGCCGTAATTAATTACAGAAATTGGCTTAGAACTTAAGAAGCCGTTCGACTATTATCTTATTTATTTTAGTCTGTTCTTCTAGTCTCTCGAGAATTACTGAAAACACATTTGAGGCAGGATCCGGTGATGTATAGTTAGTCATATTAACTCGCGCCGCTATTTGCGCGTAAGTTTTTCCACTTTCCACTTGCGCATTGTTATTTTTGACGTTGTTGTTATTGGTGATTTTAACGTTTGTCACCATTACCTTCTTTAAAGGCTTTGGAGTAGGACCGCTGTTGTTATTTCTCATTCTAGCTGTCCCTGCGTTTTTCAAAGGCTTCGTTTTTGATTGATCTCGTAGCTTTTGCAACTCCTTCGCGACTTCGTAGCTGGATGTTTTCCCTTGCAGTTAATGCATATCGCTGGGGACTCTTTCGCGGCATAGCACTCTCGAGTCAGATGTTTGCCAGCGCATTTTACACAGCGAGGTTCCTTCTGACAGTAGGCCTGAGTATGGCTGAATCCTTGGCAACGTGTACATTGGGAAATCAGCCTAGAGTTTTTCCGCGGAGGTTCAATTTTGACAACAAGTCCCAAAATTGAATTTATGGCATAAATTCTTTCTAGGCTTTCGGTTTTGTCGAAAGTTAGCCTAAAGAGGGGAAGACCGCGTTTTGGGTCGTCCTCTCGATTTCAACATTGCGCTGTTTTTGCGCATTAAGGTCATTTACGATGTTTTCTTTAAGGCAAGAGGGATGCAATCCTCTAGCTACAACGCGTATGGGTCTTTCCGTTTTATTTTCGTAGGTATGCCATTGAATCTTCTCGGCATTTAGCGAACGGTAGTTGTCTGGATTAAGGACATTAGTAGTCCATTGTTGTAGTCCGAGATTCCAAAAACGTTTATTGACGGCGGCGGTCTTTGTTTGGGTTGCTTTGTTGCCTCATCGACCTCAGCAGTGTTAAAGCTGGCTTGCTTCTTTGTTTGTTCAATATCAGGCGGGGAAGTAGCTATGCGCTTCTTACCTGGCTTTTTTTTAAGTATCCAGTCCGTTTCGCGGACTAGCTCTTCTTCGTCCATGTGAAAACTCGAGTTTTCGGGGCGGTCAAGTAGCGAAACAGACTCAGACTCAGATTTAGATTGCGGCTTAATGGCATCTAGTTGCTTTTTTAGTTCGGCACAGAGCAATTCCATATTTTGGAGTCTGACGCGGAGATCAGAATTTTCGCGTTCGAGATTTTGTAGCTTATTTGGTGTAATGCTATCGCCCTGAGCTACCGACTGTGTTTGGTCTTTGCTTTCGCATGATTTTCCTAGCGATCTGCGTGCTGGAGATCTCGTGACCCTTGAGCACTTTTTAAAGGGGTCCTGGTTTATGTTTGTATTATTTTGAATATTATTTGAACGTATTTTAGTTCTCAGGAGTAGCGGAAAAAATGTAGTCCGTCTGCCCAGAGATCCGCATTAGACAGATAAGGTTGGCTGATCCGGAGGTCGCCAAGTATCCGGATGTTCCGTTAGAGATTAAGCTATTTTTATACTGGGCCCCCAACCTGGTCGATTTTGGCACGGGTCGCTTAACACCTTAATCCGCCCCTGTGGATTTTAGTCGCCTCTTACGACAGGCATGCCTTACCTCGGGTATATTCTAACTCCTAACCCGAAGGGGTGAGCCGTGGATGCGTTTAAAAAGTCATTCAATTCAAATAACAGCTGAAGATATTGATAGAGCAGAATTGTTTTGGATTGGCCAAGTACAACGCGAACATTTTTTTCAGGATATAACAAGTCTTCAGTAGAAAAAGGTATTGCCTTCAAGTTCGAAATTACTATCCCTCTTTCCATATTTAGCTACTGATGACCAATTGCTTCTAGTGGAAGGTTGACTCCAAAAAGTTGATGTAAACGTCGCTCACCCCATAATCTTGCTGAAAGCATCTCAGAAACTCATCGTTTCTGATGTAAAGCAAAGGACATTCCATTGCTTTATTGCGATCTCGGTACCGGGTTATTGAAGGGAGGCAGCTTATTAAAAGCATTATCAAAAGCTGATTCATGTGTACGATACTTCGCTGACAAGCGGCTACACAAGCATTTGCGCCGCTCTCAAAGGATAGATTTTATCATCAAGGGCATTTGAGGTCACTGGAATTGAATTTGCCGGACCCTAATGCGTAGTAGATAACACCGGTCAACGAAAAAAGCTATTCATGTGTGCAGCGGTTCGAGCTGTACACCTTTAATATACCAACGATCTAACAGCAGAAAGTTGCATTCTCGCCATAAGACGTTTCATTGTCAGAAGAGGTGCTCCTCACATTGTGTACTCAGATAGTGCCACAACATTCGAAAAAACATCGTCTGAGCTAAAACAACTTAGCTAAATACGAAGGAGTGAGCTATTCCTAGGTTTTTTGAGGGACCTTGAGCGAGCTCCATGGTGGTACGAATTCTGGGAGGGACTTGTAGTCGTAGTTATATCAGCTTTACGACGATCCACTCTTAGCAACGACTAACTCCACACTTTAATTACGGAGGTAGAATATGTAGTCAATTCCAGGTCTTTAACGTTTTTGTGAGATGATCCATTACATCTCACTCCTGCACATTTTCTCAATGCAGCATTTGGATCTTTAGAAGAGGCTTTTTCAAACAATCAAAAGGGGGATGTACATTCGGAAACAATGGAAGGAACGTTTGCGATTCTTTGCGATCTTCAAGAAACGATGGTTTAAGGAATATCTTCATCAACTTAGATCTTTGCATCATGCAAAAAAGACGCTAGGCTCCCATACGCAAATTGGGGATGTTGTTTTGGTCGAGGATTCATCTTTGGGAAAGTTCGTGCTTATGAAATAAGGTTTTCCAGTGGTTCAGTTCTGCATAGACCGATACAACTGCTCTATCCCTTGGAGATTACAAGTGCATCGTAAATCTTGCTAGCGGGAAGATGTCGAAAATATCTTAAATAAATAGCATTAAATATAGCAAGGCGTAAATGTACCATTTGTATTTTTTTTTTACCGAAATGTCGTTCTTCTTAAAAGGGTGTCGTTTAGTTTGGTTTTGAATCACGCATGGCGAGGGTAGCTAAACTTTAAGTCTGAATTAAATCTTTTGTAATGAGTAAAATCAAATTAAATCAATAAATTGACATGGATTAGCGTGGAAGTGGACAACAGGCATACCTGATGCGACAGATTGAGACCATCTGTAGAAAACCCAAAACATAAAACATGATCATCAATAATAGCAATGACCAATACAAAATAAACCAGAACCTGACAGTTATTATACAAGTAATTCTCGAAACTTACAACAAAATCATCAAGAGAATAGACAGCACCAGTGTAGATGAATATGAACAGATGTTATTCAACAAGCTAATAGTAAACAAAGACGATCAGCGAAATAGTCTCCGCGGCTAAATTAGCGAAAAAAGGAATTGTTAATATTAATCTGCTTAGTTAAAAAAGAAATTCAGTACATATGAGTACATACTCTCTCAAATATAAGCCCTTCCTTAAAGCAACGATATAGAAGTAAAACCACACGCGGAATCCATCATGCTATAAAAAGAATCTCTCTTGCTTTATGTTATATCGCTACCAAAAACAAGCCTAAAAGACTTTAACCATGTAATGATTAGGGCTGCAATTCCGAACAACTAGCTAATTAACCTTGGGACAAATAAACTACTGTTAGCTCATGACGAGATATACAGTAGGTATTAAGAGCACATGTAATCAACTTCAGGGTACGAATCTGTCAAATGCAGCACTCTAAGATATGGAAACGAAATCAAGATGCTGAGTCGAACTTTGTAGTTCAATCTGACAACAATACTACAATAGATGGGGTAAAAAGTAACCTCCTTGGGAATACAAAAAAATTTTTTTAAATGTTATTTTATTTTATTTATAGTCCCCTTTTAGTTTGATATACTTATTCTAGCGATTTTCCAACTTTTTCTCCCGTCCGAAAAGTAATTTTCCGAAAGGTCTGCAAAATACTCCTCCGTGGCGTCGATGATTTCCCCGCGTGAGCTGAATTTTTTATTGATGAGCCATCTTTTGAGGTTTGGGAAGAGATAATATTCCGAGGAAGCCAAATCGGGCGAATACGGTGGATGCGACAGCGATTGGAGCCGTAAATCAATTATCTTAGCTATGGTTGCGATGCTCTTGTGCGCCGGTGCATTGTCTTGCAAAAATAATGTGAGTAATACTCGCTGTTGATGGTTTTTCCTTTTTCGAGGTAGTCCATGAAGAGTAGGCCATGATAATCCCAGAAAACTGATGAGCTAACCCTTCCGATACCATTCTGTTCTCTGGTGTTCAACAGTTACCAATCCGCCCGATTCCGCATCAGCAAGTCCAAACATTCTTTTGAGGTGCTCTCGCGTTCGTGTTTTTGGTCAGGAGTGAGTTGAGCGGCACACAGCGGCAGGATAAATTTTTTATATGCAGAATATTGCCCAAAATATGGCGTGTGCGCGCAGTACTAATATTTGTGGTATCTGCTAGCTCGCGCATCTTCACTTTCCGGTCAGCCAACACCATTTCATGTATTTTTTGACATTGTCCTCTGTAACCACATCAGAGGGTCTGCCGCTGCGGACTTGATCGGTAGTGGAGTTGCGGCCACCACGAAACTCTCGAAACCAATATTTGACGGCGTAATCTGACGGAGCATTAGCCCCATAATATTTATCCAACTTTTCTTTTGTTTCCTTCGCCGTTTTGCCTCTCAAAAAATAATGTTTTATGAGAGAACGAAAATCGTTTTTGTCCATACTCAACATGATGCCAAACACGTCAACAACAATCTGCTGTAAAAACAAAACTAAAGACAGTATCATACTGAAATTCGGCATGTCTGCCTAAATATGAACGGACTTCAAAAAAGGTACTATAATCTTTTTTGCAGTAGCAGCGCATTCTGACAGTCAAGGAGGCTACCTAGTACAATAGCCATCAACATCAAAAACTGTACTCGATGTACTTACTCATATGCATAAGTTTTTTACGGTTTAACGAAAAGTTGGCACCAACAAAAGTACACAGGGCATTAATTTAACACATACTTCATTTTGTTCGTCTGACAGCGTCTTTGTTTTATCAATCGGTTTTGTGCCTGAAAAGGAACATTTGCGGCACGCATTGCTTTTCTTATTTAATCAAAAGAAAAAGGCTGTTGAGAGTCATTGTTTGCTGGTAAAAATATATGGAGAACACTCTCCATCAATAAGAACATGTGAGAGTCGAAAATTTAAAAGTGGTGGTTTCCATGTGAAAAACAGTAAGTGTTCTGGTAGACCACAAAAATGAGAATTCGTGCAATTGCAGGAGATATTGGATAACGACAATTAGCAGAAGCATAACATGTGTCACATAAACAATTAGCAGATGCTTACGAGCAACGAGGAAGATAAATAAGCTCGGTAAATGGTTCCCACATGATTTCGAATGGAAGTCACTTATGAAATGCTGTTTCAACGCCACGAAAGAAAATCATTTTTACATTGAATTGTGACGGGTGATGAAAAATGAATTTATTTTAAATATAAGAACGAACCAGAAAAAATTGTGGCTTTCACCTGGAGAAGCCGGTCCTTCAACACCAAGGACACCAACGCGCGGATTCCCACATCCACCGAATGTGCTGGGTTGCAAAATATGTTTTGCATTTTGGTAATCATATCGGGCGATATTTTAATATTCCAAATCTAGATTTTCCTATGCCCAGCCGTTTGCTGCGTAAACTTAATGTTTCATATTACATACTATACTTTTGCTGATTAATTGAACTTAAGCTAATAAATAATTAAGTTGATCATAATAAAAAGACAGCCGTACACCTGACCAAAATGAGGTCAGGGGAAATTTCCAAACTTAAGTCCAACAAAGCTAATGGACCGGATGGCTTCACTGCCAAGTTGTTGGTTGAAGAAAATAATGTCCGACGAATGGAACTTCAGCAATGTTGCTTCGAACCGTGCTAACTGCAAGGGAATATGAGTAAGTCGTCAAGAGTCCGACTGTCCTTATCAGTGAGGTCTTAGATCAGATCTTGGAAAAAAATCCAAGGGTTCTAAATCGAAACACACCATCTCTTCATCGATACCAAAGTCTCATTTGACATTTCACAGCATGTTTAGGGATGAACTATACAGAGCTATGCGTGCCTAGTTTTGGGATAGTTGACAGGTTCATTCGAAAATGAAACAAAATAATAGAGAATGCAAGCCACTCCATCAAGATCGGTTATGATAACACTGAGGCCTCCTAAGTTAGAGAAGAACTTAAACAAGGCGATGTCATGTGACTTTTTTAACATCGCTCTTGAAACAATTGTGAAAAACTTACAAGCCAAGTCCAGGGTCACTTTCATTCTAAATCTTTTCAGATACTCGCTTACGCAGATGACAATGACATAATGGGAAGAATACAAAAAAGCTGTCATTAGAGCGTTTGCTCTTGACTTGAGTCGGATGCGTCAAAAGTGGATTTTGCTGTCATTAGCGACACACAATATCAACTTCCAGGCCAAGACGTCACTATTAGAAGTTGAAAATTTGAGAAACCTGAACACATATCAAACCGAATGAAAATGTCAGTTAAAAAAAAAAGGTTTTTGGAGAATTTTGAGTTCCGTTTACATAAATGGTTGAACCATAAAGTGGTATTGAACCGGCTTCCAAATCGGAAGGTTCAGTGTTCGAATCACAACCGAGCTCGAAAGAAATTCATTTTTCAAGCTACCAAAAATTAAGTATTATGAGTAGTTGACTAAAAGTCAACAACAAGGCAACTTTAACAAACAATTTAGTCTCTCCATTAAATGGTGGGTAGAAGTGGAAATAACTACTGAGCCCATATATTTTTCCCTTTCTCAAAAAACTTAACACATGCTGAGGCATTATAAGTGTGTTTATACCAGAATTATAGAAGATCATTTACGAATTTAATTCGTTTAATTTATATCCAAACATTTTTAACTCATGAATTCACTTAAAGACTTCAACTTCAAAATGTGAAATCACCATTCATTTTGAAATCATTAATTGGTAATTCATTTAAGTGAATTCAATGATTGAATTCAAATGAATGCAATCATCTGTGATTTCAGTGAAGTCTTTTTGAAATCATTTTGAAGTCAAAAACTATTGAAGTCATTTTGAAGTTACTGAAGTCATTGCACTCATTTTGATGTCTTTAGATCTTTTATTTTTTAAATAAGAAAAGTACATTAATACTTACTTATTCAAAGTAAGTAATTTTAAGTTATTTTCATAAAAAAACATGGTAAAAGAAAACAATTAAACAATAATAAGTGTACTGAAAAAAGACGAAAAAATTCTCCTTTATCATTTTCTTTATTTTACATAAAGAAACATGGAAGAAAATATGGAAACAAACATTTTATAATAAACAAAACAGATTTTTGTGCTTTACATTGTAAACATATAACAAAAATTATTCGGGATCACTTTTAATGTATCTCAAATTTATGCGAAATTAGTCAAAACTCAACGGATGTAACTTACTGTCGCAAGGTCATTACATCATATTCATTGTCAGTATCGTAATCGTCTTTATATTCTTTAAATATAAGGACAATTTGCTCGCATTCTAATATACAGCGTTCACAAGTAGTTAATTGCAAAATAATTAACTGGTTTAAGTTATATCGCAAATCTACATATTTTGCTAAACAGTAAAGAACTTTTCTTATTTCAGCCAAATTAAGGTTTCAAATATTTCATGGTATCGCTAGCAATCTATTCTGTAAGCGAACTTTTATGCTATTCAGTTCTTTTATGATATTCAATAAAGCCGCGATCATTGTTCACGCTTTAGTTAAGAGACAGGCTATTGGAATTGTCGGTTCAGTAAAATAAAGGAAAACTGAAACTTTAGTAGTCTGGCTGTTGCGTGAGAAGAAAAATTTAAGCGGAGGAGGGCAAAACATTAGATATACCTGCACAAAATTTTCAACAAAAAACTTCGCTTTTTCATTTTTCAGTTAGTGGTTTTATAGTACCATATATATATCAACGTATTTCATAATTTTAAATCGTTTGTCAGATCCAGATGAGCCATTAGAATCAAGTAATGCTGGAAACACCTCTGGGGAAAGCGAATATTATGCTTATCTGTCAAATACGTCCCCAGTATTGGAAATGTTCTGCCAATTTCCAACAATAAAAAAAGTATCCTTGAGGTTTAATACACCTCTCACCTCATCCGCAGCAGTGCAGCGCTAATTTTCATTAGCAGGGTTAATTACCAGCCCTCGACGTGAAGCACTGTCAGATGGAAATTTTCAAAAATTGCTGCTTCTAAAAGCTCATAACTTCACATTAAATGTGAAACTAGACTAATTGTGAAAAAGTGAGTTACATACATACATATATATAACATAAAGTGACTAAATATTATTCCATTTCATATCTTTTAAATATCACAGGGATCCGAAATACTTTGGAAGGAAGGAAACAAAACGTACATACGAGTATATATTTTGTTAATTTGTTTTAATTTCTTGGATTTGTTGATAGTCAACGGGTATATTTTTTTTTTGTGTAAATAAAAGGAAATTTATTTTGTTTTTCTATGATATGTTATTTTTTATATAGGGTTTTCTAATAACGACTTGACAACTTTTTTTTTTTAAATAAAAGGCAAACTATTTGAGATATTTTAAAAACTTTATTATTGGCTTGAAGCACAATCAAAATATTTATGAATGGAACTCGACTTCTTCGTTCATATGGCCACCTCGGGCACGTTTGCAGCGGTCTATTCGTTGGACCCAATTTCCAACGACTCGGTCACACATTTCGGCCGAAACGGCCGCTATTTCGCGTTCAATGTTGGCTCTGAGCTCTTTCAACGTCGTCGGCGTGTTGGCATAAACCAAGACTTAACGTAGTCCCACAGAAAATATTCAAGCGGACATAAATCGCACGAATGAGGCGGCCAATCGACTGCCCATGGTCATCAAGTCATTGACTTGAGATAACACGCTCACCATACTTACTCTTCAATAAATCGATTATAGCATGTGATGTGTGGCTTGTGGCACCATCCTGTTGAAACCACATGTCATCCAAGTCCATATCTTCCAATTCGGGCCAAAAATAATCGCTGATCATGGCGCTATAACGCTGACCATTCACAGTAACGTGACGATCGTTATCGTCGACGAAAAAATATGGCCCAGTAACGCCGCCGGCATGCAAACCGCACCAAACAGTTATTTTTTGTGGATGAAGTGGTGATTCATGAAGTACATTTGGGTTTTCACCGACCAATAACGCTTATTGACGAACCCATTGAGCCAAAAATGAGCTTCGTCACTGAAGATGATTTTGCTGTGAAATTCATCATCTTGGCGCATCTTCTCCAGAACCCAATAGGAGAACGTAGCTCTTTAGTGTACTTTACCATGATGAAAATGTTGAGTTTACTGAATAATTTGACAGTGACAGTTTGATGATTAGTGAAAGAGTGCGTTCACAAGTGTCAACCAGTGTCCACTGGTACAATGCTTTGAAAAGTCGAAAATGTTGCCAAACATTTTATGTGCACGTCTTATGGGGATCAGAATTTGACATTTCAATGTCCAAATCATTGTTAATAAGATAGGCGAAGTGAGCTCTTTGTTTGAGAGTGAATCTATGGAAATCATTTGCATCACATAAACTTGATTAAATCCGGATATAGGGACATATATGTTTAAGTTGTATGAATATAAAATGTATCGGGCTGATCGACCTAATGGTCTTGTGGGGCTGTTGTGTATGTAAAAAATAATTTGCAGCGTAAAGTAGGAGGCAGTCCAAAATTTTTAATGACACTGAATATATTTTGATAGAAATAGTTGTAAAAAATGTAATATTTCTTATATTACATATATTATTTCTTACTCTTGACGTTTTAAGAGCCAAAAATAACCAATTTTAAATGCGGTCAATTCAGAGGGTTTTCATTTTGCTAATGACGTTAATCCCTCCCATTTTCTATCTAAAAAAGTGCCTTCACTGATAGATGTTTTTCTTGTTTCTGAAACTGACTTGGTAGCAAACTATGATTAAATTTCTTTACCAGGATACTCATACCATGACATAATTTTGTTTTTTTTTTCAAATATAGCTCGTCCAAGTTCAAATGAGGTCCTTGTACAATTTTCATCTATCGATGTCTTTACATTGTTTAATGACTGTGATAACCTTAATTGGTCACCTATATAGTGCACGTCTGATGTTAATTTTTAATTTTCTGAACTTAAAAATGTGGGAAACCTACTATGCGATCATTCAAATATAAAAGAAACCTATTTACACCCTAGATCTGTGCACCTACATTTTCACTTATGTAATACGATAACCGAATAACACTTTTGTTCTGCATTTCTTACAAAAAGAAAATTGATTATCTTTTCGACAAACTTGTAGCTCTTGGGAAAAGGAAAATACAAAAACCTAGCATTGGTTTATTCAATACATTAAAGACCTTATTAACAACTGAAATTTACTGTACTTTATACGGCGCCGATACCAATGTCCACATATGCATAACGAGTTCCGAAAAATCTGAAGCTCTGATTCGTAAAAAAAAGCACTATCAAGCTAGGTTCAGTTCCAATAAATCAAGTTCAGTATTTTGGAAATCCATTAGGTAAGTCGGCACTAAAAAAGTAAATGTTATTGTAGCAATAATGACCTTAATGAACTTAATAAAAATTTTCCCAACAGCGCATTGCCAAACAGTAGGTAACCAGATTGACTTTTCCTTTTTTGACGGCCTCCAAGCAGAATTAGGAACAATGCGCTATTTTTCCTTTCAATGTGTCGATGTAGATGATGCCATTTTCTCTATTAAATCGAATGCTGTAGCTCTGGATGATATTCATCACCCCTGATGAATGGAAGCAAACAAAAATGATACATGTTCCAAAATCATTCTTGAAAAAATTGTAAGTAAAAAAATGAAGACATCTGTTCTGTCATGGTGTTACTTGTGGTATTCCTAGATTTCTCAAAAGTATTTGATTCCGTAAGCCAAGGTATTAATTTATACAAATTAAAAGATCAATTCGCTTTTGATAGTAAAGGTTGTCAACTTGTGGCTTCATACCTTTGTAATCGCAACCAAGTTGTCTTTTATTGGGACGAAAAATTGTCGGGTCATAGGGGGTATCCAAGGATCTGTTTTTGGCCCTCTTTTGTTTACAATTTTCAGAACCAATATTTATGAAAGGATAATCGTCCGCGATTATCATATCTATGCGATTATATGCAGTTATATAAAAAAAAGTACTAAAATCTACACTGTCTTCTAGTATAGCAAATCTAAGCACAGACCTCGATTATATGTTTATTTGGTCTCAGCCTTAACTGTCTAAGGTTTAACTCGTCAAAAACCAAGATGTAGCTGATTGGTAATAATTATGGGGAAGTCGTGAATTTGCCTATTTTTATTAATAATTGTTTTTTTAAGCTTGTTACCAAAATAAAAAAAATAGGAATTTACTTCAGCAAAGATCTTAACCGGACCGATAATATAAACTACGTCATCTCAAAAACATAAGGCGTTCTTAGTCAAAATGAAGCTCATTAAGTTTTTCGATCTGCCCTTCAAATTGTATGGATGCAAAATTATTGTAAGTTTAGATTTCTCGTACTTAAGAAAATTAAATGTTGGATTCAACAACTGTGTCAGATACATATTTAATATGAAAAGGTATGATCCGCCTTTACCAAAAAATAGCTAGCTGGATAGACTCTTGAAATACTGAACTGTTATTGCATTATATAAAATTTACTCTGGAATACCCAGTTACGGTTCACAAAAAGGAAGTTTGTCCACTCTCAGAGAACCATTAATTCAATTCCTCCTAGATATAAACTTTTAAATATAAGTTGTTAATTCTGTATTCATGTATTCTGTATTCCGTGCGCCATCGAAACAGTCTCCCTATACATATCAAAAGGATGAATACAGAAAAAGTTTCAAAAAAGATTTAATTTAAATCTTACACAAGTCACAATTAGCGATGCATTGGCTTATTAAAGTGTGATTTCTTTAATAATAATTCTAATTTTCTTTCTATTCAACATTTCTCCTTTTATTTTCTTTTTTTTTTCTTTTACTACTTCTTAATAATTTAATTTAAGATAATATTTGTACACTAAGTTTTAGCGCAATGCTAAAGATTGTTTAAAATTAAATACGTGCAGAGATGCTTTAAATAAAATAAGCAATTAAACAAAAAAAGATTAAAAGCATTTACTAGATCATTTTCATTCATTGGTATAGACTTCTTCGGTTCAATATTTGTTTCAGTAGGAAGGAGAAGAGAAAATCCTAAGGGAATGCTTGTGATCTGCTTCAAAATATGAGGTATACACATTGAAGTTGAGAACTCTACATATTCTTACGCCACAAAGATTCATACCTAGAAGGGGTTTGCCGATACATATTTATTCAGACAAAGGGACTAAATTTAGGGGTGCAAGTCAGGAACTTCTTGCGACAGTTGAGCAAATTGATAGGGACAAGATAGTTGAAAGCGTGGGGTCTAAAGTATATTATAATATATTATAAGATATAAGATATATTGGAGTTTAATTCAACACAAGGGGCTATGAATAAGTCCGTTTTCCACTTCAATTTCATTAATGCTGTCTCTAATTCTCTTTATTGTCTAGAATACTACAATATAAACAACAACAATATAATAATTCCTTTACAGCTGTGAAACTTAACTAAATAAAATTTGTCTTGACAGATTGCTACTTTCCTTTTTACTGACTAGGCTACTCTAGAGGCTTTTTTGTGATTTTTTTCCAGGAAAAATAAAAAAAAATAAGTCAAGTTTACAAAGGTAGAAGTTTGCTTTATATTGGCGTTTTGGGGATTGTTTTTACATTTTATACGAATCAAAACATTTTATTTTGTATTAATTTTTATAAATATTCTCCAACTCAAGGTCTTAACTACTTAATTTTTTGTACTAAGTATCAATATATTCTTTAAGTATTTTTAGAAAGGCATTATAAGCTGATGATTACTGTTTCAGTTTTTCCAATTTGGTTTCATTTACATTTTTGTACGTTTGCCCCCAATTAATCCTATCTCATTCATTTTCAAACCGTTAAAGAATAAATAAGTAATACAGGAAAAAAGGGTTTGTTTTTATTTCATTAAGCTTCTGATCAAACAATTACCTTCTATGATATATGGTATATAACTGCTCAAAAAACTTAAACTTAAGAGCATCAAATAGCTTTAAATAATCTATTGTAAATGCTTAACTGAAAAGAGGATGCACCAAATTCGTGTTTATTAAAATTAGCTACTAGCTCAAGAGGTTAATGTACTCTTAAAATGTTTGCATATTGGAGTTTGCATGAATGAGAAGAAAGAGAGATAGGTACCGATGTACGTTGGTTTTAAGAATCTGAATGTTGTAATGACTAGGAAATAGAAAGCTCAGCAGGGCATTAAACAAGCGGGTTGTTCGGCTTAAGAAAGAGTCACGATATTTCAGAGTACGTCCGAAAGTAGGCTTGAGGGTATACTGATGAGCATTCAGAGCGAGACGAGAATGCTACTGCCGATTTCTATGGAGCACTGGTTGTGAAAATAGCGATAGAACAAAGTGAGACATCAGACATTACGTCGGTGTTTGAGGGTGTCCAATGACTGAGTAATATTAGCATCACCTATGAGTTTTATCTCACTATTTTTAATCCAGGTGCAGGTATGTTTAAGGCGCATCTGAGCAGAAGTGTGTACTGTACTCCAATTTTGGGCGGATGAATTCCTTATACTTGTGTATTGAGGCCAGATCAAAGGGGTAAAAGTATTTTTCACATCGTTTAAGGAAACCTAGACATTTTGTAGCATTTCTGACGACATCAACTACGTAGTTTGTCATTGACACACATACCGAGAATGGAAAGTTTTTTGGTTTCGAAGATGCAAGTATCAAATTCTGTCAAATGCCATAGAAATATAGGGTGATTCATCTTAAGGTTTGATTTTGAATAGGCTTTCCTTGGAAGATTACGCATGACTCCTATCTAACTGGCTTATTATTTTTATTCAGTATCATTTGGCAAGTCATCATGAAAAGACTCACACTATAACAGCGTCTTCAAATTGTTTAATTGTATTACGAAAATCAGCGTTTTGTGAAAAATGTTTTTCGTGCGATTCAAGGAACTTACGGTGCGCATAATCGACCTACTGAAACTACCGATGCCAATACCATTCGCAAATTTGAGTTCCAGTTTTCATTAGTGGATGATACTCGACCGGTGTGACTTCATCCAGCATATAGTAAAGAGACTATTGCAGCTATAGCTGAAAGTGTACGCCACGACTGTGACGATTCGATTCGTCGTCGTTCTCAGCAGCTTAGCAGGGCGTATTCGACAATTTGGCCAATTTTACGTGAGAATCTCGGCCTTAAAGCATACAAAATCCAACTTGTGCAAGAATTTAAGCCAGGCGACTTAGATTTGCGTCATATTTTTAGTGAATGAGCTCTGGAAAAACTCAATGAAAACCCGGTGTTTTATCGTGAAATTTTGTTTAGTGATGAAGCTCATTTCTGGCTCGATGGATACGTTAGTAAAAAAAATTGCCATATTTGGGCTGATGAGCAACCCGAAGAGTACCAAAAGCTACTAATACATCCATTAAAAACAACGGTATGGTGTAGTTTTTGGGCTGGTGAAAATATTTGGTCCATATTTCTTCAAAAATGAGGCAAATCAGAATGTTAGCGTCAATGGTAACCGTTATCGCGCCATGTTAACGGACTATGTGCTTCCTGAAATTCAAGCGCATGGTCTCGGTAAGCTCTGGTTTCAACAAGACGGTGCTACGAGCCATACAGCGCGTGAAACAATGAACTTATTGGGAAATCATTTTGGTGAGCACTTAATTTCACGTTTTGCTATTGTAAATTGTCCGCCTAGATAGTGTGATATCACAACTTTGGACTATTTTCTCTAGGCATATGTAAAGTCTCAGGTCTTCAGGAATAAGCCCGCTATGATTGACGCTTTGGAAGCCAACATTACTCGTGTTGTTCGCGAGATACCACTCGCTAAGCTCAAAAGAGTCGCCCCAAAATTAGACCTTCCGAATGGTCGACCTCAGACGTAGTCATGGCCAACATTTACATGATATCATTTTCAAAAAGTAAATGCCATGAATTGTTCCTTTACCCGATAATAAAAATTTTAAGTTCACTCTCAAATTTATGTGTTTTATTTTACATTATTAATCAAACCTCACGATCAAGTGCAAGTATCTTGCTTTCGACAGATTGATGTATGCTGTGATTCAACTTGTCGGTGAAGCATGGCATAAAATGACTAGTTACCTGTTGCTACGAAAAGTGTACTGCCGATCAGTGATAGGTTTCCGTGTTCCGAGATATTTCATGAGCTGACAACAAAGCCCGAGGCCGGTACTCCTTTAATACCGCGCGGTAGAAGCTATTACAAAAGACAAAGGTAAGATTAGAACTTGTATACAAGCTAAAAGTAGCCTTAATGTATTTTTACTTCCCAACCTCAGCGACCTTGACTTAACCATTGCCAGGATGGAGACTCCCAAAGCCTCCTACTGGCTGGCATCGGCGTATTTTCGCACAATCAGATGGGCCGTCT
This sequence comes from Volucella inanis, assembly GCA_907269105.1. Taxonomy (NCBI): domain Eukaryota; kingdom Metazoa; phylum Arthropoda; class Insecta; order Diptera; family Syrphidae; genus Volucella; species Volucella inanis. The sequence goes on along the minus strand of OU026157.1, from coordinate 101,773,247 downwards.
CTCTGGTACACTTAATACGAACACTTTTTGTGAAATATAAAAAAATATGATTAATACAGGTTTGTGTTACATCTTGTTCAATAACAAGCGACTTTAAACCATGATGACATCTAAAACATATATTTGTCAGAAACACTGGCATCACCTGATAAATCTGTATTTATATCTCCTAGAACTTTTAGGTTCTTTCACATACCAATTGTTGCTCACACCATTTTCATGCAAGCGATAAATACACAATATCGCTAGGATTTTATTATCCATTTTGGTGAAAAATTTTACAACATTTGCACTGGTAAAATTATATTTCATGACATCTTGACACTTATGTGGTTCTTTTGTAAAAACTGCTACACCACCCGCGTTATTACAATTACCATACATTTCATAACAATATTGTGATTCCGTAGTTCACCTTCTCACAGCCACATTTCAAACAAAATAATAATATCAGCCAATAGGTTCAAAGAATTTATATGACGCAAGAATTGAAATTTTTTCTCATACTGTGGGTATTTTGGTGGAAAAAAATTAAAGCAGGACTTTAGAAGAGTTAAAATTAATTTAGAAAATGTATATACACATGCAATGGAGGATTGCTTATAAATTTACGATACCCTAAAAGAACCTGACTTGAATTGCATCATCTACCTCTTTTTTATGCAAAAATATTACATTTATCCCAATCCATACAAATTTGTATTTTTTCGTCACTTTTATCTTCTTGGGTGCATTGAAAATTGCAGGCACATGCGGATGCAAATATTTGTGAGCAGTGAGTTTAACCTTTTGCTTCGCTTCGCTAAATTTTCGCATTATCTCTTGACGAGCCAATTTAATGGCAAAAATGTTACAGTTGTCGTCAGAAGAAGCACAATTGCCTGAAGCACTTACACCGCCAATTTGTTTTGTCTTTTTTTTTTATCATAATAAAAGCATATTTGCACTCGCACACCATCATAAACGTTATCCGTTGCCATTTATGTCGCATTGGAAATATCATCACCCGGTACATTTACGACATTGGAGAAATTGGTTCTCAGACTTTCTATTTAGAATTTCATACCTGGAAAAGGTTAAGGGTTCTTTCAATACAATAGGTACCTAGTGCCTAGTTGAGTTCTTATGCTGTAATAAATTTGAGAAACAGACTTGCTCAATTTATGAAGATCTCTCAAATGATGACCTCCTAACGCGATGCTTAGGCGGTTATACGCAATCAATTGGTCAAATCAAAAATTTGTCTTATCGCTCCAAAACATCTTAATTCAGGCTAAAAAATCGTTGAAATTGCTAGCTACATAGCTACAGGTGTGTTTACCGGAGGGTATTCAACGATTTGAGTGTCATACAATTTGAGTATTGGCTAGCAGTGCAAAATGTTTGCTGATATCGCTGACGCTCGATGGATTGAGAGAGAGAACAAGCGCCAGGCATTTAGCAACAAAGAGGCTCGTCCATCTCGTAGACTTGAACAAATGTATCAAGTTTTGTTTTGAAGAAGCAGAAGGTCTGATACATGGACCAGGTATAGCTGATTAGTGGCTTTTTATCGTAAATAACTAAACAACTTTATTTTTTTCTAATGAAAACTTTGAAATGCCTTTTCCAGTTTTTATTTTCACGAGTTTTCTAAATTAGCGGCCGTGATAGCTAAAAAACTAAACGACCTTTTTTTTAACACAGAAAAGTTTTTTTTTAAGTTCATCCAAAAGAAAATTACATAAAAATTTAACACTTTTTTGGTTTTTTATTTCAGTCTAGAATAACGAGATGGATCTTTCCTGTCGAATTACGAAAAAATGCTACAGAAGCTGTCTACCGAGAAAGATGTGGTGAGGTGTCGCTGGAATTCAGGAGTAAAAAGACTTCTGACAGTGATCCCCCTTGTAGCACCTTAATCCTTTGTAATTAATCTCCCTAGATAATTGGGCATATTTATCTACTTGGTCTTGTTGAGAGACTAAGTTTTCAGAAATGGATTTTGCATTTTTGCCTTATTGTTATAAAAACCATTGTGTTCTGTTCGAGATACTCGTATGTTTGAAGATATGGGTTGTCAACATATGGCCTGAACCAATACAACTGTGAGCAGACTTCTTCCTTTCCTAACAAGGAGAGAGATACAACGTTGTCGTTTAAAAAAAAAAAAACACCAACGCAGCTCACTCGATCGATTTTGGGTGCCATCCACGAAGATCCAAAACGGTTCCTTTCGTGACTCACGTTCTGGTTGAAACCATACCTGGCCACAAAGAAAGCTTTTTTTTTACTTTCGCAGAACAAGGAGTTTTGGGAAAATATTGTTGGCGTGAAAGGTTATCAAATACATGATGACTAGGGTGCCGGCGCTTTAGTGCAATACATTCGGGGAACAAAACGTTCGTAACACAAGATAATCAATTTGAATTACTTTATGAACTTTTTAGAATAGAATTGAGCAATTTAAGAAGATCCATAAAGTTGCTACTCAGAACAACCAAAGAGTGACAGTTTGGTAGGGATTTTGGAGTGGTTTTATTTCGAAAATGCTGCAGGAAACGACATTTCGGACAAGGGTAAATGCCTTGGCGATGTCAACTGGCCGCCTTGGAGTTGCGATTTTACCTCGTTAATTATTCGGATATTATTCGAATAATTTAGAAACGATACAAGCCCCTAAAGTGATATCTTCCGAGCCATTCGTGAGATAGAGCCAGAAACACTCAACAAGGTCTTGGAAAATTGACTTGACAGGATGCTTTGCTGGGAGGCGAGCCGAGTCAGCTACATCAGAAATCGTATTCCATAATAAATGAAATACTCTATCTAATAAAGTCACAATATATTGAAAATAATTGATTTTTATTAATTTAATTTTATTTAAAAAAAAAACTTGTATTTGGATGGCTCTGTTGTTCATAGGTTGATGGAGCAGCAAATAATTAACATTACTCACTGATGTTTTTTCATCAAAGGTAAAAACGTATTCATATCCCCTTAGTGCGCGCGGAATTATAAAAAAAAAAGTTCAAAAGTTCGGCGATCATGTCTTTGAAGGTGAACATCAGAGTCGAGAACACAAAGAATCCTTTAATTTGGAACGAATAGTTCCGCCGTTAGAATATCAACGAAATGTTACAGATGACAGAGTAACTACCTAACGCACATACATCAACGCAAATGAACAAAAGAACCGTTAACAGTGCAGGGGCAGGAAAACATGTTGCAACTTGACTTTTAAGCCGAAATGTTAATCCCGACACTGACCAAACAAGTGGCTCAGTCATTTCCGGCACTGGTTAAACCAGTGTTATCAGAAGTTCAGATGTTTAAGTTGAATGGATAAAGAGACACTATTCAAACTAAGTTCATTGTCCTCTCATTCACCTATATGTAAGATCAAAAGTGGTAGTTTGGTGTAATGTTTGCTGCCACAGGCGTTAGAGTGGATTTCCAAAGCTAATATATGAATGAAATCTCCCTTTATAAAGCGATTACCGTTCGAAATTGTATAATTACTCCAATCTCCATCTCCGGAGATAGACCCTTTCTCTATCAGCCATAAAAAATGTAATATCAATATCATATACCCTTTCTTGGTATTTATCGGATTTTCCTTGTCTACACTGGCAGCACTCAACTTCAACACAGAACTAAACAGTAATCAGACCATCCTTGTCAGGGCTGTGCGACGAGGAGCCGGTTCATTATTATAATTACTTATTTGTCTAATTGCCGAGCAAATCTTGGCAACTCGGATATTAATTAAAGCATTTCCACTGTGATGTTGCTTTTGCCCCTTTTTGCCTGCCCAAGCTTAACTCGGTGTATGCTCACATTCATCTCCTACTTTACTTTTTCTTTTTAGCTTACATCTACGAATATATGTAGCTATAGATACTTTTGGTTCATATCAATCCTTGAAATCATTGTCGTTTCCGTTTTAATTTTCTGTGCCTAATGAACGCAATGTTCTTGTCATCGTGCATTTTGTACATTCTCAGCCCTGAAGATATGTATCTGCGAAATACAACAGCCAGCGACGTAGTCCTCCCATTTTTAATGAATAGCCTAGGCGTACTCGTATCTAGGAGCAGCCTAAAGTACTCGTATCCATGCCGGGATGAACCTCATTTTTTTCACAACCAAGTTGGTTCATATGCTTGGTTCTGTCAAATAGAACACCAACCATGGTAACAGTCTATCTTTTGTCCTGTGTGGCTGTGTTTGCTTTCAACTACAATACAATAAACATTTTGTATGAACAACGAACGGGATGACGGAGATGTCCTTTCTTTTAGTCATTGTCTTCTGAAGATCTCCTTTGCGCTGAAAGGAGGTGCACGAGTAGGTAGCTAGGTGCTCTGCTACTCCTACAACTCATACCAATAATGAAAAGAGCTCTGTGTAATGTTTTGCTTCAATGATGTCTGCAAATCGCTTGCGACGATGAGCTTTGTTGTGCTTTTGAAGGATTAAATGTTGTCGTTTCTTGTGTTCTGTAGTTGGAATGAAAAGTGACGAAACATTAGCGCCAATTTGAAGTTCATTCAACTGCTTTACTCCTAACCTGACATTTTCTTTTGTGTTGTTTGAAGTGGAATGTAACGGTTTTGTGACAAACCTTGAACGACATAAATTTGAAGACAAGCAAGTGAAAGGCGAGCTAATGACTTATATCATGATTTCGGCGAATAAGTCTGCAATTTCTCTCAAATTATATCCGAATAAACCATAACTAAGAGTTGCTCAAGTTTTTATGTGTATTTCTGTGTTTTTGGGCTCTTCAAAAAATATTGACGACGCTTGACGAGCTCTATTGTAAGTCTACCTTAGCAGAGTAGATGTATGCAGATTCATATAGAGGAGTAAGCCTGAATTCAAAGAACAAATTGGTTATTTAGAGACGTTACTAAATACCATTAGTACCTTAGATCATACACAACAAATTTTGGTACGAACTAAGTAAGGCGATAATTAGCGCAAAGAAGTAAAGGATCCATTTAGCAATCTTAATGACTTCAGATGCCCGATCGTCTGCAAAACGCCGAATGTATGCATTTTCAGATGTATAAGTGTCGATACTTGTAGCCCTTCCCGGTGGAAGATAATGCAACATAAAAAAATAAAATCTAAGCATTAAATATCTAAGCACGCATGAAGCTTTTCTATTCCTATAATGTATGTGTTCACACACAAAGAATCAAACTTTCCGGTATTCTACCGGCATCTACATTTAATTTTGGACTACACTCATCGGCAACTATTCCAGAAAGGCACCTTTATTTAATCCTGCAACAGATAGCTGCTGAAACAGGTGTTAACAGGGGAGGTACTATTCCACGGGAGGGAAGGCCAATAGTCAACGATTATAAATGCAAAAAACGTTCTTTCTCGAAATTAAATCTATGAAGGTGGTACTTACAAAGGGCACAAACTACTCACGGTATTCTCATCTGAGACCATGGCATAGATTTTGGTAAAAAGATCAACCGACTTTGACTAATAGCTTTTCCAACTCTTACAACTTTTCTGTGGTTGAGCTGCGGAATGATTTAATGTAACGACGTACAGAACAAGTCATGTTAATAAATCATTACGACGGCTGAAATTATCCAGTGTTACGTTTTTCTGGGTCATGTCTCAATGATGGAAGCATATAAAAATTAACTCGATTGAAATATATGGGAAGGTTGACAGCTTTTCCCGTTTGATAGTTTCTGGCTATGGCCTTAATTCGATGATGTTTTTAAAACTGATGAAAGTGCAGTACTAGTATCTTCGTGAAGGACGACGTAAGGTAAACATGCAGTACATGCTGATTTCAATGAACCTTATTTGAATCTAAAATTGCCGAATAAACTTTCAAATATCTTCTTACAGAGGCACATCTTAGGACTAACTTCTGCCCTTAGTTGGAGCTCTCAAGAAAACCAAACGAGTGGTTTCCGGCATCTCTTAAAAATGTCTTAGCGTCCTAGTATGCCTTCGAAAAATACACAATACTATAAACGAACTTGGGACCACCTACTGTATGGCTTAATTTGAGAGTGACGATCACACCGTACATTATTATCTATATAGCAATGCCCAGTTTATGCTCCTATCAGGTTACATGTAGCCTGGTACAATAGGATTTGCTACCGTAAAACACGAAGTAGCAAGGTCTGCTCGAAGTCTTCGTACTCGTCTCGTGCATCACTGCAACCCAGAAATAGTCCGGATATTGGATGCCGTAAGAACAAACCGTATGAATTAACGGAAATAGTAGGTTTCTTCGCTGGAAGGCTACCTAAACCTGAACCTGGAACTACTTGTTAAGGAAACTTAGTCGTAGTTTGGAAGAAAATGGGAGGTTTTTTAGTGAGTAGGAATCTCACACTACCATGAGCCCGTGCTTATGACGGGCGCTGATATACTACTGTAGTAGGTAGCAGGTGTGGTTATGTGTGGTTATGTGCCTGTTATGGTGATGTGATGGTGCTCCAATGATCGCGTGTTTATGTCGCCTATGAAGGTTTTTACCTACCCAGGAAAAAAAAATGAAATCGATTTAGAAGTGGTGTGTACCAATCTAGATATCTTGGAATATTTGGTCGATTGCGGATCTACCTGGTGTAAAACCCTACAGTAAAAAATGCTGAACTTCATAGCACCAGTTATAAGAAATGAGTTAGAATATGTTTATATCAAGTCATTTTCTGTTGCTTCCAAGAGCTCAGTATGTAAGTTCTTCCGTACGACAGACTTGTTATACAAAATAGATATTCCAAACTTTGTTTCATTGTGGTCTTGTGATCGAAAATTTGGGCTCTAATCGCTCAGATTGAATCATTCGTCTTGCTGACAGCGGGGTCTGAATCGTGTCCGCAGTGTCATTATTTCATACCCTCAGTACCAACTGTGATTGCTTCTCCGTTGATGTGTGATATATACATAAACGTACCAAGATAGTTGTGCGAGGCTACACTTTCCACTCGCTGACATCTATAATACTCGATCGCAACCTAACCACTCTGGTTTATTATTTTATGGTCTATTGACTATCATGCGAGGTACATGTTACATGTTAGGTACAGAGATATCCTGCCCCGCAGCAAACTAAAGATGTCCTCTTTCGCTACTTGTACTTCAAAATCTCTTAAAAAGATTTACGTGATACAGTAAAACCCGGATAAATGCATCAACATAATTGTCCAATGCTGTGTTATATATTCGGGTAATGCAGTTATAAACACCTGCCAAAGACATTCAGTTGGAGTCGGTGAGTACGCCGATATATTTGCTATACAAGGCGAAGGACGTACGCAACTCGTTCAACATCACATTGACACCGGAGGTGCCCAACTAATCTATCCTGCAAAGCGTCTTTTATTGGCAAAGCAAAATGAAGTTGCCAAAACGGTGTCGAAGATAAAAGTTGATGGTCTGTGTCCGTGCATCTCCAGTAGTTCTCGTGAAGAAGAAAGATAGCAGCATGAGGTTTTGTGTAGACCACCGCCATCTCAGCGATGTCACCAAAAAGGACAGCTCCCACTACCAAGAATTGATGACATTTTGGACACGCTTTTTGGAGCAAAATAATTTTTAACACTTGACCTGAGGAGTGACTACTGGCAGGTAGAGAATAACCGAACAGATGGAAAAAATTGACTTCACTATTCTAGTGGAAATGGAAAATCTAAATCTAAAAGAAGTAAAATAAGCTGAGCCCAGAAAAATGAGCCTTATTCCGTAAATGTAAGAACGGATACTGAAAAAATCGAAGCAGTAAAAATTTGGTCTGCCCCCAAAGATAAGCACCTACTTAGAAACTTCTTGAGACTTGCCATGTATTATTGATCGTGGCTGAACTCTGAATGCCTATTGGGCGCAGTGGAACTCGCTTTAGGTGAGAGATGGTTTGCTGAAAAAAAAAAAAAATAGGAAAGTGCAGGTGGAATAACAGCTTCTATGCAGTTAATTTTGCCACAGTCCACAGGCAGCAAAGTGTTCCATGAAATGCATAATGGAACCACGGAGTCAATTGGGAGTTATTCTACCCCGACCGAATTTGGCGGTTGTGCGTGGGGTTAATCACCCAACCACGTAAGCCAATGTTACGAAAAAACTGCCTTGAAAGGAAACGAACACGATTTTAACCTCACGCAGTATAAGGCGAACATTACTGTTATCCAGGAAGTGTGCTGAATTTTATCAGGAATGATGGGAAGAAAGAAGTGAGATGTATATTACAGCTACCACAAAAGGTTGCACATATTAGGATGCGGATTAATCGTAAGAAAGTGGCTGAGATCAAAAGTCATCGATTTCAAACCAATAAGCGATCACATGTCTGTGATCTGCATCCAATAAAAATTCTACAACATTAGCCTCATACGTGCACACGCCCCTACTAATAAAGTGGATAACCCTATCAAAGAGGATTTCTACGATCTCTTGGACGGAATCTACGGAGCCTGTCCGGATTACGATGTTAAAATCGTGCTCTGGGATTTCAATGTCAAAATTGGTAAGGAAAACATGTTTGGAAGAGTGGTCCGAAAACACAGTCTCCACAAAATGACAACAGATAAAGGTTTCCGACTCACTGCCTTTGTGGCAGCATAATAAGTAGCATAAAATTCTCTCATAACAGAATCCACATAACAACCTTGCTAACTCCGGATGATATAACCACTAACTAAACAACAAACAACCTTAATGTGGAAACATTTAGAGGGGCAAACGACGACTCTGACCTTTATTTATCATAGTTACAGCCCGATTCAGAGCTCGACTATCTAATGAAAGAAAGCTGCGCTAAACAACGGAAAGGAGGTGCAACATTGGATCCTTGAGATCAACTGGATGAAAGACTCTGCAATATAGGGGGAATGAGGGTATATTGATTCATGGGGCACATAACATAACACAACATAATATAACAAAGATACGGCAGACATTTAAACTAAAGGAACGGTAGTTTACTAAAAAAGTCAAACAGAGTATCTATAGACGAAACTGCAATGGGATCTGCAATTGCTGATGTGATAAATGGCGTTCTATCTATAAGAAAGGCATCAAATAACTACAATATAAAGGTAGCAACTGTTGCGTATTAAAAGAAACTCACGAGTTGTGGTATTTCATTATTCAGTTGAGAGTTGATAAGTGACTGACTCGATTAGAGCGGAAATTCGGAATTTCAAATTCTAAATTTACCAAAATAATTTGTGTAAGCTGTTAGTTCAGTATCATAATTATATAATTCAAAAAACGTAACTGAAAAAAAAAAAAACAATTTAAAGTAAGTAATGGATTTTGTTACAAATCTATTATGGTTTAAAGAAATCTAACCTTTTAACACTGCGTCCATACTTAGTAGTGTATGATGGTTGTACTACACATCTATCTTCTGAATTTTTGCTAGAGGTGCTATCTGCTTCTATTTGAGTATGATTCCTTTCACTAATATAGAGTGATTCATCGTGAGGTTTGATTTATAATGTAAAATAAAACACATGAATTTGAAAGTGAATTTAAAATTTTTATTATCGGGTAAAGGAACAATTCATAGCATTTACTTTTTTAAAATGATATCATGTAAATATTGCCCACGTCTACGTTTAATGTGGTTCATTTGGAAGGTCCAATTTTGGGGGACTCGTTCGAGCATAGTGACTGGTATCTCGCGGATAACACGAGTAATGTTGGCTTCCAAAGCGTCAATCGTAGCTGGCTTATTCCTAAAGACCTGAAACTTTACATATTCCCAGAGAAAATAGTCCAAATGTATGATATCGCACGATCTAGGCGGCCAATTTACCGTAGCAAAACGTGAAATTAAGTTCTTACCAATATGATTTCTTAACAAGTCGATTGTTTCACCCGCTGTATGACTCATAGCGCTGTCTTGTTGAAACCAGAGCTTACCGAGACCATGTGCTTGAATTTTAGGAAGCACATAGTCTGTTAACATGGCGCGATAACGGTTACTATTGACTGTAACACTCTGATTTGCCTCATTTTTGAAGAAATATGGACCAATTATTCCACCAGCCCATAAGCCACACCGTACCGTTGTTTTTAATGGATGTAATGGTAGCTCTTGGTACTCTTCGGATTGCTCATCAGCCCATATATGGCCTTTTGTTAATTAACGTATCCATTGAAATGAGCTTCATCACTGAACAAAATTTCACGATAAAACACCGGATTTTCGTTGAGCTTTTCCAGAGCCCATTTACTAAAAATATGACGCAAATTTAAGTCGCTTGGATTCAATTCTTGCACAAGTTGAATTTTGTACGCTTTTAGTCCGATATCCTCACGTAAAATACGCCTAGTTGTCGAATACGCCAAGCCAAGCTACTGAGAACGACGACGAATCGATTCGTCACGGTCTTCGCGTACACTCTCAGCTACAGCTGCTATAGTCTCTTTACTATGTGCTCGATGTGGTCTAACCGATCGAGTATCATCCACTTATGTTAACTCAGATTCAAATTTGCGAATGGTATTGGCATCAGTTGTTTCAGTAGGTTAATTATGCGCGCCATAAGTTTCTCGAATCGCATCGAAAAAATCGAATCGAATCGTTCTCACAGAACGCAGATTTTCGTAATACAGCTGAACAATTTGGAGACGCTGTTGTGTTGTGAGTCTTTTCATAATAACTTGCCAAACGATACTGAAAAAATTACGAAGGAGTTTGATAAGAGTCACGCGTGATCTGTCAAAACAAGCCTATTGAAAATCAAACCTCACGATGAATCACCCCTTATTTTGTGGAGTTGAGGCAGACATAAGACTTTGATATTTGGAAGTATCATATTCATCTACGGAATTGTTAGGTGTTCGAATATGTGGAGCATTGACTGATCTTCGCAAGTATATTGTATTACGCCGAATCACATTATTCTTCTCATTCATGACGAGCTACTATTACTCCCGGTTCCCATTTTTTATTCTTGAGAAAAACTGTGTTGTCACCATTTTTTAATGCCAACTCTTTTCTAAGTCTCTTAGCACTAACCTGCTTTTTCCTTTACAAGTCTGGTAAGTTATTTAGTTAGGGCCATTTAGTCCTAAATTTCCTTGACATGAGCATTTCTTCAGGAGAATAACTTATTCCTGGCACTGGAGTAGTTTGATAATCTAACAAAGCTAAATATAGATTTTAGTCATTGTCATTTTTTTCTAACATTGTTTTTACAATGTGGACTGCCTTTTCTGCCATTCCATTAGATTGGGGAAATCTTGGACTTGTACATACAAAGGTGAAATTAATCTCATCTCATCTCATCTCATCTCATCGCTTGTATGAGTTAAAAGGTTGGTTGTCAGCAGTTATCACCTTAGAATGATAAACTATCGCTAGAAGAAAGTATCTGGATTTATACTCTAGGATGTCGATTCCTATTTTCTAAAATGGTAATTCTGGTTTAGGATGAGGTTTAAGCGAATATTTTTTTTTTTTTTTTTTTTTGTGCGTTATATACAATATATCTTACAAACAGGACATTTTGAAATAAAGTTTTCGATGTCTCTCTACACTTGGGGCCAAAACATAACTTGTTTGGCTCTGTTAATGTTCTGTTTATGCTCATATGAGAAGAATGTAACACCTATTATAAGGTTCATTCGAACAAACACTTGATCCTCTACAAACAACGAATCTTCTTCAATATAAATCTTATCTTTTATTTTCCAAAGTTCAATTAAGCTCTCATTAAGTTTATCTTTTGACAACGGCCACCCCTTCTTATAAACATTTCGCGTTTCTTCCTGAAGTACTTTTTTTAGAATCACTCATGTTTATGCTGTGAACTAGGTCTTTAAGCGGTGCTTCAGTATCAACAGTCTTATCAATAACATGATTTCTTGACAAAAAATCCGCGAAATGCAAAAATTTACCAGGAACATACATGAAATTTAAATCGTATTAATCGATGCAAATGCATCTGATCAATATCCTTTCTGCTAATTGGGACGAGGGGCTTGTGGTCAGTATGGATAGTGACTGACGTTCATAGATATACCTATTAAATTTCTCACATGCAAAAACAATCGCCAACATCTCTTTCTCGATCTGGGCATATCGAGTCTCTGTGTCGTTCAAACTTTTGAATGCGATTACTACTGGTTGCTCATTTTGAATAAGACAACAAGCTTGCCCATTTGAGAAGCATCTGCTTGCACTACTATAGGTTTGATGGGTCGAACTTATGTAATATTGCATGTTCTCTTAAAATGTCTTTAATTTTTTTCAATATTTTTGAACAATTTTCTGACCAATAAAATTCATTATTTTAGGTAGTAATTTTCGTAGTGGTGCGTTTAGTTCTGAGAAATTGGGTATAAAGGATCGTAGATAGTTAAGTGTGCCTAAAATTTTCTCTAAGTCTTTCCTATTTGTCGGATCTTTAAATTGGAAAATCGCTGCAACACGATCGCAGTCAGGAGCTATAGTGTCACCTGTAAAAATATGTCTTAAATATCGTACCCTGTCCATTTTACCTTGATCATGTTGGCATTATGTTCTTGAATGGTTTTCCTCCCTATAATAATATCGTCTATGTAAATAAAAACTCCAGTTAAATTTCCAAAATATTTGAAATTTAAGTTTTGAAACTTCTCTGCTGCCGTTTTCATGCCAAATGGAAGAACGTTGCATTCATATGGACCAAACAGAATACTAAATACAGTCAGTTCTTTAGGCAACGGGCATACTTTCACCTGCCAGAATCATTCACGGAAATCGAACTAAAAAATATTTCATACCACCCATTGTCTAACTAAAATCTTCTAATGTGGGAATCAAAAAATGCTCATCTTTTAAATTCATATTGCGTTCCATGAGATCCAAGCATACTCGCAAGAAATCATTTGATTTCTCTACTATAACCAATTGGTGTGACATTCAGAAGGCGCCTCGTTTTTCCATCTCATTTAACTCCTTCTTTACTCTGTCATACAAACTTAACGGGATGCATCGTGGAGATTTCCTTACAGGTGTAGCTTCCGGCTTTACAATTAACTTACACTTATTTGAAAAGTACCCTGAGCCTTCAAAAATATTTTTAATTTTGGCATAAAATCCTGATTACTGCTTGTATCAATTTCATGCAAAATAATTAAATTTAGCACAGGCTAGACAGCTCTTACCAACTGCTGGACACCTCGTGCTTTTGATTGCATTTATGACACTGCTTTCTTGGTTCAGAAACATTATTATCGCGCTTTTGCGATTGAGATTTGAATTTTTTTTTTTAATGGGAAGGTGAGAAATCTTCATAGACACTATAGTCCCGGAGCCTATAGTAGTGTGAGATTCTCACTCACTAAAAAAACACCTCCCTTATGCAAACCACGACTGAGTTCACACTCAACAAGCAGTTCTTCTATCGCATTTTATTATTTTTTTCATAAGATATCCTGCAGGCGATTTTCCATTGAAAATTACTGTGTACTTTAGGAAAATTTTGCGCTCCTAATTACCACGCTAGATCGAGAGGCTTAGTCCTTTTCAGACGGCGCAATAAATTTGTCTCGTCGAGGATCTGTTGAACAGAAATATTTGTATGACCTTGTAATCGATTATTATGTTTTCGCGCAAAAAATTTAATTACGTTCTGAACGTTTTCGACTCCTAATTCTCTGTGGATATCATCGTTTCTAATGTACCACGGTGCAATAACAATACCTTGAAGAACTTTGTTTTGGAATGTCTGTAATACATTAATGTTACTATTTTTAGTACAACCCCAAAGTTGTACACCATATGTCCAGATCGGTTTTAGCACTTGCTTGTATAACAGCAGTTTGTTCTCTAAGCTAAGCTTGGAATACTTTCCAATAAGTCAGCAAATATCTCTATATTTGATTTCAAGCTCTTCACGATTTTTCTTGACGTGTGCTCTCCATTTTAGTTTAGCATCGAGTGTCATACCGAGATATTTGGCCTCGTTCGCGTAAGGAATTCGTACTGCGTTTATAAACACCGGTGGATTCTCAATTTTCTTGAGAGTGAAGTTCACGTGGACAGACTTGTTTTCATTAAGCGCGATTCGCCAAGTCTTTGTCCAATTGTTAATCCGTGTAAGGGCATGTTGCAACTTGGCAGTGGCTTCTTCGACTATCTTAGCCGTTGCCAAAATGTCAGTGTCATCAGCAAATGTGGCTAGGACAGTGTCGTCCGCTTGCGGTATATCACGGGTAAAAAGCAAATATAGCAGAGGGCGAAGTACAATTCCTTGCGGCACCCCCGCCTTTATTGTCTTAAAAGTGGAATATTCGTTTCTGTGTCTCACACGGAAGAGTCGGTCTTCCAGATATGAACCTAAAATACAAGACAATTGCTGGGGTAGGGCTTGTCGGAGTTATATTTTAGGCCTTCATGCCATACCTTATCAAAGGCTTGCGAAACGTCAAGGAATGCGCTTAAACAGACTAACTTACATTCGAGTGCTCGATGATCAGGCAAGAGGGAATTTGTGTCGGTCATTGGTTTAAGACGATTAAGAAGGATTCGCTCGAAGACCTTCGATGTAATCGGAAGGAGCGATATTGGTCTATATGACTTGACTTCAGTCAGAGGTTTACCGGGTTTCGGAACCATAATAACTTCGGCTACTTTCCACTGGTGTGGTACGTGCTCTAATCTAATGCTGGCATTTATAAGATAGAGCAGCTTTAGCAAACCTTTTTTCGGCAACGCTTTAAGTATCTCTCCCGTTATTAAGTCGTATCCCGGGGCTTTATTGGGCGTAAGCGTGTCTATAACTTGTCTAAGTTCCCTAAGTGTAGCCTTTTCTACTGGAAAGTTTGTCGTCACGTCTAGCGTATTGACATTCTCAGGAATCACCCCCCCCCCCCCCCCATCAAATGGTTTAAACGTTTCTGCAAGATGGTCGGCGAAAACATTAGCTTTTTCCTTATCTTCTTTCGCCCAGTCATCCTGGTTTCTCCTTATTGGCGCCACGTGTATTTGGGGCTTTCGAACACTTTTAACGGCTCTCCATATGGAGTAGTTGGTATCCTTTGTCGCTATGAGTCTTTCATGGTAGTTGTTTATACCTTGATTATTGAAGTTCTTGATCAATTTTTTCAACAAGTTGCAGAGCCTATTGAAGGACGTTTTATCTTGTGGTGCCCGAGTTTCATGCCACTTTTTCGCTCTTCGTTTCTTCCTTATCATTTCTCTGATTTCCGTTGGATATCTTATGCCGACCTTGGGAACTTTGTTCGATTCGCGGGAAGCGTTTTTCCAGACCGCTTGCTGTATGACTTCAACGAAACGTTCAACCTCCTTTTCAAGTTGATACGGCGTTCTAAGTGCTACTTTCAACTCAGTATTGTCTACAACGTCTATTCGGAAATCTTCCCAGTGAGCTTTGCTGTTAGTTAATCTGGGTGGTCTTTGTTTGTTAACCAAGAATTCGCACAATGAGAGGATAACTGGAGAATGATTGGAGGAAAGATCCAAGCCCTCTTCAACTTTGACGTAACTAGCGTTTACTCCTTTTTCGATGAAGAAGTCTATTAGATCGGGTGTTTTGGCGACATCCGAGGGCCAATATGTCGGCTTGCCTGTTGAGTAAAAATAGCAGCCACATTCCATACCAGCCCTGTAAAGAGTTATGCCTTTTTAAGTGATACATCTTGAGCCCCAAAAGGTGTGCTTCGCGTTAAAGTCGCCACCAACAATGAAGATTGTTCCAAGAGAGTTGAATAGGTCAATAAATTCTTGTTTTTCTATTTTGCAGCGCGATTGGCAATAGATTGAGGATATATTAAAAGAGTAATTTTTATTTTTAGCGCGCACCACAGTCATTTGAAATTTGTCAAGTTCAATTATTGCTTTCAAAGTATGTTCAATGCAGTCTCTTATGAATAGGGATGACCCGACTCTTGCGTTTCTCGATGGATGATGAGCGTGGTAATCGCGGTAACCTTTTAGTTCCACGCGCGATTCTGTTGCTAGGTGTGTTTCGGAAATAAAACATATGTCAATTCCTTTTTCCTGCATGAAAATATTTAGTTCATCAAGCCTTTTCTGTAGCCCGTTGGCATTCCACGCAAGTATATTGAGTTTCTTTGCCGTAATTAATTACAGAAATTGGCTTAGAACTTAAGAAGCCGTTCGACTATTATCTTATTTATTTTAGTCTGTTCTTCTAGTCTCTCGAGAATTACTGAAAACACATTTGAGGCAGGATCCGGTGATGTATAGTTAGTCATATTAACTCGCGCCGCTATTTGCGCGTAAGTTTTTCCACTTTCCACTTGCGCATTGTTATTTTTGACGTTGTTGTTATTGGTGATTTTAACGTTTGTCACCATTACCTTCTTTAAAGGCTTTGGAGTAGGACCGCTGTTGTTATTTCTCATTCTAGCTGTCCCTGCGTTTTTCAAAGGCTTCGTTTTTGATTGATCTCGTAGCTTTTGCAACTCCTTCGCGACTTCGTAGCTGGATGTTTTCCCTTGCAGTTAATGCATATCGCTGGGGACTCTTTCGCGGCATTGCACTCTCGAGTCAGATGTTTGCCAGCGCATTTTACACAGCGAGGTTCCTTCTGACAGTACGCCTGAGTATGGCTGAATCCCTGGCAACGTGTACATTGGGAAATCAGCCTAGAGTTTTTCCGCGGAGGTTCAATTTTGACAACAAGTCCCAAAATTGAATTTATGGCATAAATTCTTTCTAGGCTTTCGGTTTTGTCGAAAGTTAGCCTAAAGAGGGGAAGACCGCGTTTTGGGTCGTCCTCTCGATTTCAACATTGCGCTGTTTTTGCGCAAGTATATTAACTGCGTCGATTATCTTTAAATCTTTATTTTTAAGGTCATTTACGATGTTTTCTTTAAGGCAAGAGGGATGCAATCCTCTAGCGTTGCGAAAGCAAACGGTAGTTGTCTGGATTAAGGACATTAATAGTCCATGTATCATTATTGCGAGATCTTACTTTATAATCGGTTGAGCACAGTGATTTCAGGATTATGTGCAACTTGTTGTAGTTAGAGATTCAAAAAACGTTTATTGGCGGCGGCGGTCTTTGTTTGGGTTGCTTTGTTGCCTTATCGACCTCAGCAGTTTTAAAGCTGGCTTGCTTCTTTGTTTGTTCAATATCAGGCGGGGAAGTAGCTTTGCGTTACTTACCTGGCTTTTTTTTAAGTATCCAGTCCGTTTCGCGGACTAGCTCTTCTTCGTCCGTATGAAAACTCGAGTTTTCGGGGCGGTCAAGTAGCGAAACAGCCTCAGATTTAGATTGCGGCTTAATGGCATCTAGTTGCTTTTTTAGTTCGGCACAGAGCAATTCCATATTTTGGAGTCTAGCGCTGAGATCAGAATTTTCGCGTTCGAGATTTTGTAGCTTATTTGGTGTAATGATATTGCCCTGAGCTACCGATTGTGTTTGGTCTTTGCTTTCGCACTGTTTTCCTAGCGATCCGCGTGCTGAAGATCTCGTGACCCTTGAGCATTTTTTAATGGGGTCCTGGTTTATATTTGTATTATTTTCAATATTATTTGAACTCATTTTAGTTCCCACTAGTAGCGGAGAAAGGGAAGTCCGTCTGTCCAGAGATCCGCATTAGACAGATAAGGCTGGCTGATCCGGAGGTCGCCAAGTATCCGGATGCTCCGTTAGAGATTGAGCTATTTTTATACTGGGCCCCCAACCTGGTCGATTCTGGCACGGGTCGCTTAACACCTTAATCCGGCCCAGTGGATTTTAGTCGCCTCTAACGACAGGCATGCCTTACCTCGGGTATATTCTAACCCCTAACCCGAAGGGTGCAGATTTGAAATGTTCAATTTTGTTTAAATTTGTGTTGCTTTTATAAATCCCTGGTCTCTTTTGAATCGCCGCAATAGAAATACGTTCAGACTTAATGCACTTTGCTTGAGTGCCCGCTTCTTCAGTCAGCCGACGAATCTCCATTTTAAGCAATTGTAGTCAAACTGCATGACCGATTCCTTTTGGTTACTAAATTCACAATTTTCGGCTTATCTCGTTATATCAGATAAAAATTGTTCCATTGGCTCCGCTTCATTTTGGCAGCGTGAGAACAATAAATACTACTCGTACACCACATTAACTCTTGACATACAATTATTTTGAAATGCCGCTATGACTTCATCAATTTTATTTCTGTTTTCTTCACTTAGCAGAAGCGTATTGAAAATTTCTATGGCGTGTTTATCTGCACATGATAAGAAACGTGCCACTTGAATTTCTTCCCATTCACTTTTTGATTTTGAAGCCACCGTATGCACGTCCCACATGTTTTTAAATTTTCTCCAATTTTCTTTAACATTTCCATCCACCGACAATGGACTGGGCTTATTATACTGGTCACTTCTCTCACTTATTTCTTGCTTTAGCTTTTTTCAATGTTTTAATTTTTTTTTTTAATTTTTTATTTTTTTTTTTTTGGCGATTTATTCGACTTTACACTTCTATTGAAAGACCGGCTTTTAATACGCAACATGGTGCTTGCGTATTAAAAGAAACTCACGAGTCGTGGTGTAATGGTATTTACTATATTCAGTTGACAGTTGAGCAGCGACTATATCGAGAAGAGCGGAGATCAGCAACAACAACTGTATTTCTTCAGACCAATACATACATCAGCAACCTTTTAAAACCGAGTAGAAATTAAAGAAGAGAATCTCTGAAAATTCTGATACTACTGAATGACTACATAATAAAATGCAGTAGAATGCACCATGGTCTTACTTTGGTGCAAGAGCAGACACTAGCTTCTGAATATGCGAAAAAAAAAAAAATTATTTCCGCTATCCACTTGCTGGTGGATTCTGGCATAAATTGGATTATTGGCTTCCGTAAATGATACCCGAACATAAGCTTGAGAAAGCCTAAGAATACCAGCATTGCTAGATTTTTCTCTAGCAGTCGTGTTACATTTTTGGATAATTTAAAAGAAGTCCTTTTGAGACATGATTTTTCATGTAATTGCATACTTGATGAAACTGGGGTCACAACGGTTTTCAATACTCCAAAAGTCTTGAAAGAAAAGACACAACGACAGGTCGGACAAAAAGTATCTGCTGAGAGGAGTGAATTAATCACTTTTGGAGGTATCATAATGGGCGTTGATAATACAATTGCACTTGTTTATGAGTTCCCAAGAGTTCAATATTAATGTCATTTCTTAAACGGTGCTGCAGAGGGTACTTTGGAATTGTTATCAAGGTCAGGTTGGATAAATTCTGAACTGTCTTTGGAAATTCTTAAGCACATTCAAAAGCACACGTGGAGTTTGTGTGGCCTATTCTGCTGATTTGCGATAATCACAAGTCTCACATTTCTATTAACGCAATTAACTACTGTCGTTATAATGGGATCGTCTATTTGTCATTCCCGCCACACAAGTCCCATAAACTACAGCCTCTTAATTTTGAAGTTTCCAGCCCATTCAAGGCTAAGCTAAAAGTAGCTTTTAACGACTGGCACTTTTACCATCCCGGGAAAGCTTTAAGTATTGACGATATACCCAGTCTGACAAAAAAAGCGTACTTTGAAGCATTCAGTGGCAAAAAGATCACCAGTGCATTTATTAAGCCTGGTATTGTACCATTTAGCAGATTGGCATTTTTTGATGATGACTTTGCGCCCTGCGAGATCTACACAAATCGAGAAGAATCGAATGTTTATGAAACAAATATGGAAGTAGACCTAAACCAACCTGAACCATAAGTGACGTCTCCATGCCCCTCGATACATGCACGAAGCCAAAGTGATTCAGAATCTGTCGCTTCTACATCCTGAGTCTTAGACGTAATAACGGAAACGAATACGTCCAAAACATGTTTTGTTTCAGATACCTCAGAAGCTATTAGGACCTTTCCAATTGTCAGTCCCAAAAGCAAGACCAGAAAGGGAAAAGGAAAAGGAAAGTCTGGGATTGAAAATTGAAGAACGAGAAAATCGCGAAACAAGAGCGAAAAAACGTATTAAAGATTAGGCATTACGGTTACTAAACAGAAACATAATAAGAAAACATCGTAATCTACAATCGAGTCTGATTCTTCTGACTCCATAAGCGACGTAGAGCTGCAGGAATCATCTTATTCGTTGGAAGAAGACTCTATATCGAAACATTCTTACAATGGCCAAATGAAAGCAAAAACACCAAAGACGGATGGTCTAAAAGAAGGTAATTTTTTCATAATGAACTTAAAAATTGTGGGTAAGAAGAATATTGCTAAGCAATATGGTATGTTGAAAAAATTTTGTTCCGATATGACAACCAGAATGAATACATGTATTTTGGTTTATTTTTAAACAAATTCATATATTTTATGTAAGAAGATATATATGTGAATTAAAATATCCCTGATATGTATAAATGCACCCGGTATACAGGGTAGTTTGATGCGAAGCCCATTTTTCAGAAAAACAGTCATCAAAAATTACGTGCCTTTTTGCAGCGAAATGTATAACTACGTTTGTACGTAGATACATATCTACCCGACCTGGAAAAATAGTTTTTGTTGCAGTTACTTTATGCCTGTGTTTTTTAGTGGCGAAACAAAAAAATAAGCATATGAAGCTGCCCCAACTCCCCCTACCATTATCTACCACAAACGCCGAAAACATGTTGCAAAAAATGCTGCACTACTATTCAAAAAGCAGCCAAAGAAATTCTAGGCTATAAGCCGTCCCCGGTAAGAAATCTATGTATGGTATTATGACGAGTTCATTCACAAGAAGAAGCAGCATTTCTAACAGCTGCTTGATGTGCACAACCAGGGAGTGTGAAAGGGTATGAAAAAAACTTAACTCTATTCGATGAAGTACTTCTCCCACTCAGACTAGACGAAGTCTACACAGCCATTAAAAAGCTGAACAACAATAAGGCCGCGGGCTTGGGCGGTTGCATTCAGAGCCCTTCAAAATTGGTGGCGATGTTTTGGTAAGGAGCATGCATCAGACAATCTGCAAAGTATGGGAGGACGAAAGGATGTCCCTGCTTAACGTAGCCTACAAGACCATATCCAGTTCTGTCTGAACGACTAAAGCCGTTTTGTACCACATTTATCAGCACTTATCAGTGTGGCTTCCGGTCCGGCAAATCCTGGAAAAAACACACGAGTTCCAAGTCGATATCACAATCTCTTCATCGACTTCAAAGCCGAATACGACAGCATTCATCGCACTGAATTATATAACGCGATGGCGTTATACACTTTTTGTATTATTCCTTTTGAAGTGGCATTCAACACTATTTGAACTTACTTGTATAAAATATCGCATGCCACCAGAATTATTTATTTGTTTAAGTTTTTCTTTCTTTACTTTGTTATTCTTAACTGACTGAATTTCTATATGGATTTGTTTTTATATTATATTTCTAAGTAATTTAAGTGAAATTAATAACATACATACATAAAAAAAAAAAACTGATCCGGTTGTGTTGCACCACGCCAGAGAATTCGAAATGCACCGTGCAGCTTGGAAACAAAGCCTCCGAATTATTCCAAACATGCAGCGGATTTCGGCAAGAAGACGCGCTGTCGTGTGGTTTCTTTAATTTTGTGCTGGAGCACATAGTGAAAAATGCCGACGTAAACACAGAGGGCACTATATTTAACAAATGCGTCCAGCTGCTGGTCTATGCAGACGTTATCGACATCATCGCCCGTTCCCAGCTAGCCATTATTGAGGCTTTTACTGCTAAAGTAGAACAAGTCAAACGAGTTGGTCTCATGATGAAAGAGGATAAAACAAAGTACATGCTGTCGACCAAAAACCGATACGTCGAACACCTTCTAGGACAGAACCTAACAATCGATAGCTATAATAACGATTTAGTAAAAAAGTTTATCTACCTTGGGGCAAATATAAACTCCACAAATGACACACTAGTGGAGATTCGACGAAGAATAACCTTCGGCAACTGCTTCTACTTCGGTTGGTCCAAATAACAAGGGTCCAAACTCCTAACTTGAATGTTCCAAAGTCATGCTCTACAAAATCTTGATCTGGCTTTATGGAGCTAAATGCTGGACGATAAGCAAGACAGTGGAGCAGATCTTAGGATCCTTAGAAAGGAGAGGAAACAATGTGCCCGGGAACGAAAAGCGGCATTAGTTCATTATCAAAACCTCCAAGAGTCGCTGGCCGGGTAAGTATGTAAGTAAATATGTGCAAAACAAGATGTCGAAAATTGGTGCAAATAGCCTATAACGTGTAGCTACCAAAAGTAAAGCCACATGAGAGAATACAACAATATAATTTCGAGGCACCATTCGAATGAATAGTCGTTGACATCGCTGGCCCGTATCCCGAAACTTTTAATGGTAAACGAAAATATCTCATAATCACGGATTACTTCAGTAAGTGGCCGGCGCTCGGAATCCCAAATCAAAAGGCTTAGGCCGTAGTATAACAAATTGTCTACAACTGGGTTGAGCAGATTTGGGGTCCTAAAAGAGTTACACTCTGATCAACGATGACACTTTGAATCAACAGTCCTCCAGGAAGTGTTAGAATATCTCGGATGGCAAGGTCAACGCCACTACACTTTCAATCCGATGCAACTCAGTAAGCGATGGCGATTTAATAAGACCTTAAACAAGCATCTATCTAACGTCGTGGGCAATTGCCAGCGGAATCAACATTACCTCTTCGTTAATGGCCTAACGAAACACGGCCCATACTTCAAAAGGACATACACCATTCGATATCCCATTTGGTCAAAAGTTGGGTTGCCAAGTGAAATGAAATTCGCAAGAGGATATAACATAATTGTATTTTTTTCACAGCCAACTTCCCACTTAAGCCACATAATCATTATGCATTATGACAGCTGATATAAAAAGGCTTACTTGTGGATGACTTGCCAGCAATATTCGTAAATTACATAAAAACACTCGAAAAAAATGGAACTAGCGAGAAACTGCACGAAGACTAGGTACGACATCAAAGCAAAATCTTCCGGCTTCAATGAAGGAGATCTGGTATGGTTGTATAGTCTCCTGCGTAAGAAATTCACCAAAATTGCAACAGGATTGGTCATAACCCGCATTATTGATGTTGTTTACTGGATCCAGCGTGGGGATCCAAGAAAAATGCAGGTGGTCCATGTGGATACAATGTGTCAATTAAATTGAATGGCAAAGTTGTTTGAGACGAGCAACTTTAGGGGGGGAGCAGTGTGATAACCGCTTATATGTGAACAGCACTATATATATTTGAATAGAAGAAGACTCATTCGATGGAGGAATAATAAAATCCCTTTGACAATTTATAACGAATTGAAAGCCAGCTAGTACAGAAGGTTCTCGAAAGATGGCAGGGAATAAAAATACCGGTGTCGAACTTCATCTCTGTGAAGTTCTCTAAAGTTCTTCTACGAACCATCAGCGTTAAACAAGAAGAGCAGGGTGAGCCTAGACTTATCAATTTTTCAACCTGATACTTTACTACCTTGCCTTGTTAAAGAACCACTTGGTAAAACTTTGTATCATAGACCACTTTTGTCAGCATTGAATATGTAGCATAGCTCGTAATCGCGAATTAAGTTTAGTTAAACTTCACGATGATATAACAAAGATTAGCCCTGTGGTATCTTCATCAGCCATCCCTCCATATTTCCTCTTCGCTGCCAGCGCCACAGCCACCAGTTTGTTGGCTGAAAATATTCTTGTAACTTAATAGCAAACTATTTAGCCTTGTTTAATAGCTGGCTTTCAGTTATGAAAGCATTTTGAGACGGCATGTGATCGAACTATTTGTTTGGAAGTCATATAGTAATTCTTTCTTTCCATGCATCTTCTTTGAAATAAGAACCGAAGAGTGACAGCCAATTAGAAAACGTCAAATTGTCACTAGAATACTATACTAGTAAAATAGTGAAAGTTACTCAAAAGGAGAGTTTTATATGAATACTCTTTCAAAATATTAGATTTCAAAAAACGCAGGATGTTATGCGGGTGATGTACTTATGCGGAGGGTCGTTAAAGGGGTTTTATTGTATTTCGAAAAGAGATCGTCAGTTATGTCGAGCGAATTGAAGAAAAAGTTTGTGGTAGAAACGTCTTTTTTTGCTGAGGACATTTTCGGTCAATCTAGTCTGATACTATTTGTGCTTTGGTCTCTCGCTGCTAATGTAAGTGCAATTGTTGCGTAGTCCTAGTTCAAAACAATTATATTCTTTACACAGTTAAAGTTGATATTTTACTCATTTGAAAAAAAAAAAAACTTCAACTCACACATACTAAACCTTGTGTACGAGAAGACTAAATAGAGAAGCAATGAAGATAATGTATGAAATCGAACAAAATGATAAAACACAGAAACCACAGCCGCGTTCAGCTCTAGCTATTAGTTTTAACGTTTAGAGGCTGGGGAAAATATAAGTCGCTTGTGATCGGTATTGCACAGTAGTAAGTTCATCGGTTACTGGGTTCAGTTTCAGAAGATATACCAAAAAGTAGAAAACTAAATATAAAATTGCTGGCCATCATATTTATGGCGGTGGCGATGTCAAAGCTCGAAAAATAACATTTCAGCTAATTTTTCTCGCTAAACAGATGCGGCATGAAACAGTAGGTCTTGCTTACTATACCTAAGTATACAAATATTAAAGCAAACAGCCGCAATAAGTATGAAGACTAGGCCGCGGTTCACAAAGACCTGTAAGCTTCATTTTTGTTTCTTGCGCGTGTGTTACCTGCCTTTGACACTACTCATTTGAAGAGCTCCTGTATTATTTGCTGGGAATATAAACAGTTTTATCTTTTAAGGCTGCATTCTCGCTTGCGCAAAATGATGAATGTGTACTTTATAAAAAGTTCATTTAAACTTTTTTTTTCTTTTCACGAAATTGTTTCAAATTATACCCGTTATAAGCCTTATTATTCAAATGGCCCTTTCGATGCACTAAGCCGGATGAAAGCGTTTTCATTTCTCTCATTAAAAGCGAATTTAAAGGCAATCGACTTGGACCTTGAGTTTCGTAGAATTACCATCGTTTAAGAGGTCTTGGCACGGCAGATCTTCAGTATACCAATGGGCAGTAACAAAATTTAATTATAATTACTAAGTACAAACATAATGAAGCTACGCATAAATTTGCCACTTCTCAGTCCATGTTGTTAGTCTTAAATTCTCTTCTAATTTGCATTCACTGGTCTATTATGAAGAAGAAAACCAGCAGAACAGCAACAACAAGCAATTGTTTTAACTGTTTTAACCGAAAACATAATTAATTACTCACTCAGTCTTTGCTACCTTCAGGGAACTGATAAATGCTCGACTTTACATTTCTTCATTTCATTTGAATGCTTTTCTGAATTTGCCACCCAACATCCACCACCATCACTCCTAGCCAGAGAATTCGTGTGGCTCCAGGTCCACCTTCTGATTTGCATATTCCTTGAAGTTAATCGCACCGCATTTTCTTCTTTTATTATGGCGCACAATATGTAATTTCCATCTTGTCGACCATAAAAACTCAAATTGCGGATAAAACTCGCAATGGAGGCATGTATATACGTGCGAGTATATGTGTGTTTACATGTGGGTTGCACAAGTTTGTGTATCACAATTATTCACCACTTAATTTTTTTTTGTAAATTCAGCGCCAAAAAATAGGTCGAAGTAATTTTTCTTTTGCGTCGCGTCGTTGTTGTGTGTTGCAGGAAATGTCTTCGTGAGGCCAACTTGAACGTGCACCTTCTATAACTAAAAGGAAAATGAAATGCGGGGGTGTCAAACCTGTGAGCCATAGCACATGGCCAGACGCCATCTAGTAGTCAACAGCTAGTCGGTCATCAATCAAAATGAAATTGTAAAAAAGGACGAATCTGCCTTAATATTTTCTAGGGGAGAATAAAACGCCCATTAGGCAGACGGTCTTTCACTACGATGGTAAGATGGAAATGGTGGTCCTGCTGGTGATGGTACTGGTACTGATGGAATTTAGTGAAAGATGCCATCGGCATAGCGCACCAAAAAAGAGGAGTGAATTTTTGAATTTCAGAAGCTCTATGACGTCATTATGCTTAAGATGGTGGAGTAAGATATTTTCCTCAAGCATTAGGGCAATTTTTCAATCCACAACACCAACATAACTCTGAATGGGGCCGCATCTGAAGCAAAGGAAGAAATATCAAGCCGTTGTGCTGACAGCCAGAGGAAAGTACGCTGGTGACATTTATCATGACAGACGAAGGTTGGTTGTTTGCTGCTGTTGTTGGGTAAATTTGGGGCATTTTCTCATTTCTGAGGCGATGAAATGAGCGATTTGATGATCTAAGATGGTAATGAGATGTCTTGGAGATGTTGACAGATGAGGTATTTACCAGATGTCGTTCGAGTAGAAGTAGTTGGGAGCTCGAAGTCCGGACATAATTTAAAGCTTAACAGAAACAGTAGATTTCTTTGTATTTGTTGTTCTGTCAGTTGGACTTTGCACATTTGTGAAATTTTCGTTTCACTCAAGACAACATAACTGTGTTGTTTCCTTAGGTCTTCAACTAAATTTCAGTAACAAAATGTTACACTAGGACTCGTCTTAAAAAGGGCGAAAAAAAAGGTTCTTATCATATCATATATGTATTGACAAAAACAGGGTTCTCGTATCATTACTTATTGTGATGTGATTTGGGGGTTAAATATTTACAATTAGATGCCGTTTTCAAAAGCATGCTAAAGGTAGATAAAATCGGTGTGAAGGGACATTTGAAGACGGCGAAGTATTTGTTAATTCCTGCTTCGTATATCGTCTTGTCATAGGTGGAGTTGATGTCATTCTATTAACGAGAAGTAGGAATCTACTGATCTAACTCATCCAGTGCCTAATTGCATCAATATCCATCAGCGACTTTCATGCTGTCTTTTAACAGGACACTGTTATATATCTTCGGAAGACTGAAAAATTTTAGTAAAAGAAATAAGGAATACAATGGCCTAGTTTCTTGTCTGAGTGCTCTGTTCAAACAGACAGTAAGAAGGATGCATAGAATAAACATCTACGGATTAAAATTTCCATTCACGCAAATGGAATACACTTCTGAAGCGATTTATCATGTACTATGTACATACATAACTTTCCTCTAGAAGATCCTTAAGATGCTGCGTAGTCATCTTTTAATCAAAGGTTATATTTTCCTTATGCCCATATTAGTCAACTTCTAGGTACTACAAACATATAGTAGCACTGTATTAATGTTGGATTGAAACAGTCTCAGCCTTATTTTAGTGTTGAAAGCATTGCTTCTCCCGATTTTATCTATCATACTAAACGTAGCTTTTGCTTCATTGATCCTGCTGTAGGTGCCTTCATCTTCCAACACCATGCGGTTGATTATTTTTTCGAGTGGTTGTCCGGAAATATTGAATTAAGCGTTGGTGTCAGGGTCCTAGTTTTTGCCGTATTTATTTCGAACCCGGCTTTACATACCTCTGCTCTAAGTAAAGGACCATTGGGTGTAGGTCTATTATCTTGAATGAAAACGTCTTCATCGGCTTAGTTGAGATGTATCAGATATGATACCATGGGCCATCTAAATGCTATATTTATTAGCCATAGTGCGGCAGTGAGCATGTCGCAGATTATAACAAGAAATAGCATCGGCGAAAGAATATCACACTCCGCTGCTGATTTCGAATTTATTTAACATCTAAGTTTTATGTAATATAACATGGGATTTTAAACACTTCCATAGGCACTCATAAGTATAGCGACGGCATGCATACCTATTCTGCGCAAATCATGCCATATATAGGTAGCATCTAGATTCAAGCTTCTTCTTCTTCAAAGCTTGTCGAGGCGTATGATGATCATGCTCTATCAGAAGCAACATGAAAAAATTGGTTCAGAGATAACGATTTTGATGTGAGAAATGAAAAACGTGGAAAACCACAAAAAATGTTTGAAGACCCAGAATTGCAAACAATTTTAGATGAAGATGACACTTTGAGTCAGAAACAAATAGCAAAAATGTTAAATGTTGCACAACAAACAATGACCGTTTAAAAGCTATGGAAAAGATCCAAAAGTCTGGAAAATGGGTGCAACATGAATTGAATGAAAGAAAAATGGAAAACCGAAAAAACACTTGTGAAATTTTGCTTCAAAGACACGATAAAAAATCAGTTATGCATCGAATTGTTACTGGCGATGAAAAATGAATTTATTTTCAGAATCCTAAACGGAAAAAATCATGGGTTAATCTGGGACAACCATCAACTTCGACTGCAAAACCAGATCGATTCGACAAGAAGACAATGCTGTGTATCTGGTGGGACCAGAAAAGTGTAGTGTACCACGAGCTATACAGATCACTACCGAAAGCAGGTGATCAATTTGAACCATGCATTGGTCGAAAAACTACCAGAATGAACCAGAAGGCACGGAAAGGTAATTTTGCTCCATGACAACGCACCTGCACACAAAGCAAAACTGGTTCTGGATACAAAAAAAGCACTTGGCTGGGAGCTGACCCCACCCGCCGTAATCAGCAGACTTGGATCCTTCCGATTACTATTTGTTTTAATCGATGGGACATCCATTAGCTGAGCAGCACTTCGAATCCTACGAGGAAGTCAAAAATTGGGTGACTTTTGATTTTTGATTTGCTTCAAAAGACGAACAGTTTTATTGGCGTGGAATTCATAAATTGACTGAGAGATGGAAAAAATGTGTAGCTAGCAATAGCTAATACTTTGAATAAAATGTTTTTTTTTTTACTTTCCCATTAAATTAGTGTTTTGACAAAAATTTTCACAAAAAAACGCTCATACCGTTTCATACCGGTACATCTGGTATATCGCACGCATTATTTAATAATGATTCAAAATATGTTCATATTGTCAATGCAGGAGGATTCGGCTCGAAAGCCTGCCTGCATGTGCTTGAGTGTTGAATCGTTCTATTAATTTTGCTGTTGCCGGATGCACGCATATTTCTCTGATTCTCCATATTCTGTCATGCTTGCCTTCTTAGGAAGTTTGACAATCGTTTACCTATTCTAATCCTCGGGAAAGACGTTCCGAAGTCTTAAGTCCGCAAATTTAGTCAAACCTAATAAAGGTGCAGTAGAAATACAAATACGGGGAGAAGTATGAAACATTAGATGTATTTATTCGCGCTACATATTTCATCGGTTTACGAAAGAAGAAGATACTTAAACATTTGGCTTGATGATTAATTCAATATTATATGCAAATTGATGTTCAGGAATGCAAATAATTTCGTATTCTGTATTCCTGATCTGTAAATTCGAATGTGGGCTCTCCCTAATCAACTACAGATAGGACACCTTTTTCTTGACTCTTTGATGGCTTATTTTCTTCTTTATCTTCACAAAACGGTTTCCTATTCCGTGCATGGATTTAGAGGATTGAAAGATCCATATACTTCATACATATTTAGCCTTTCGTACAAGGATGAGAAGGGACTTCAGTGATGAAGTGCCTACAGTACCCGCAGCATAGAGCAGACACTCACAGCGATAGTGCACTGCAGCTTCGTTGGGTTTACTGATAACCCAAAGAGTCATGGCATCGTCAGCTATGTTTATATATATATATATATATATATGTGTGTATAAATACACACATACACATGCATACGCATACAAACATTTTTTTAATGATACATGAAGCCCTAAACCAATATAAAGGAATTCCTAACGCAGATGTGGGCCCTTCAGCCTTCCGACAACGCAGTGAGTCTTGCTTTCTTAACGTAGCGTAGAAGTCATGAGAATGTTCAGCAAGACATTAAGAGCAGATTGACTATTGGTACAGATGCAGATACAGCAACGTCGGTATGTAGACGACGGTGACGAACACAAGCGTTCCGGGGAAATCTTCCCTGTGACAAGTCTTGTGTTTTGCCGAAAGAGAGCAAACAGTCGATAATATCGATCAAAAAGACATATGAGTCAGTTTTTAACGGGAACGTCTGTCTTAAGGACTTAAGTTTGTTAACCAACATTCGGTTATACCAAAGTCGGAAGCTGTGTTGAAGGTACAAGCTCCACTCTTGTTATGGGTCGAGGCCGATTTTAGGGTTACGGTACCCAGCATTTGCTACTCCACATCAGATCCACCAACTTGTGGAAGACCGTTTCTTTGATTTTAAATCTAAGCCACAGCCTTCATGAAGCTACTACTCAGCTAAGTCAGGCTTAGACCGAAGTCCGGGGGGCCTGATTCTCTGATACCGTTTTTAAGTCCTGGTGAGACTACTGGATCTTTTGATCGGCCGCTCATAATGTGACTGCTCAAGTCGTAATAATTTTCAGTAAATCTGAAAGCCATTACGTAGTGAGCAGTATTACTCTGACCCCGATTCATAATTAAACTATGTTATTGATAGGCATAGCTTTTGTAATTGGGCGGGCGGACCCAGTAGAACCACTGAGAGCCTCAGGCTGTGAGTCGACCAATATGCACCATAGAAGTGAATATATGATGCCACCTTACGGTCTACATTTGCTTACTCTGCCATGACCAGGGTACTATTCACCACCACTATTAAACTAGTGATTCGTCTTGTTGTATGGCCGAGTTACACATGCAAGAGACGCATTATCGAAAGCACCCTTAATGTCGATGAAAGTAATCATTTACAGAGATGTTGGAATGGTGTGTATCGACCTTAAGCCTTCCCTATGACATGCAGAAGTGTAATTATTTCAGTAACCGTGGACTGATTAAAAACCGTACTGAAAGAGCAAATGGTTTAAGGTGTTTAAACAACAGGGCAGATAATATCTTGTACGCTATGTTTCCTTGACTATACCACTATAGCTGACGGTAGCTCCGCCACTTCATAAACGAGTTGATTTGCCACATGTGCTCGTATGCACTCTTTATCAAAGCAGGACCTATTTTTTAGATGCCAGTGATCTTGAAAACTTAATTCAAAATGTAAGGGCATTAACAAAGACTCTAGTGGTTTGTTAAAATTGAAGCTGTTAAGCATAAAATATCCTTTAGATATCTATACTCGTGGTTGCAACAAAATAGTGGTCATCCTCTATATCGGTCTCTTGAAATGTTTCTATGTATTTTTACCTTATTCAAGGAATTGAAAGATGATGAATTGTGATCTTAAAGATGTAGTCTTTCCCTATTTTGACTTCTAAATCGATATTTACGGACTTTGGTAGAATCAGTCAAATGGTAGAATCTGCCCTTATGCGGTCTAGAGATTCTGGTCACATGCACGCAACATGTTTAAGGTACGAGTATGTCATTGTTAATGTTAATGTCATTGTCCTTTTCTTTATTTTGCCGAATGGTCAACAGTAGTCTCTCCTAACCAGAGGTATTTCGTTGCTTCGCATTATTTTGTACGCAACTACCCGCCCTCACATACCCTCTTATACCCGATGAGGAGGGACAAATCCTTTTGCAAAAGAGACTTGATATTTCGGAGCTCGTAAGCCCTTTCATAAAAGGTTCTTCTTTTATCTTTAACTTGCCTTGGAAAATCCTTACTGGCTGAAGCACCAAATACTTTGAAGAAGATTTTCTAAAGAATCTGCCATGCCGATTGTCGACACCACTCTGGATTCAGTCAAGCAATTTCATTGGACGTACGTCGTCCTTCTGAAAATATGTCACTACTATTAAAATGCCGAAACACTTGTTAGGTTTTTCGGTAGAATTGAATAGCGAGAAAAATATGTTTGGGCTCACTGGCTATTTCGCTCCATGGGTGGCATCCAACATTAATTGCCTGAAAAAAGGTCTGTCACAGCTTGTATTGAAGCCCGAACCGTCCGAATAGGAACCCAATGCACCCACATGACGTCGAAGTATTGCTATTTTCGCCTATTTTATAAACGCGTCTATAAGTTTGGGAAGTCCAGTTCGGTTGGACGAGACCAATACTCCGGGTCTACCATGAAGACAGTGAATAAGCACAATTGATGCTTTATTAACAGAAGCCTTAAATTGGACAGCAATTCTATCTTTAACGAGTTTGATGCGCTGTGTGACTTCATACCATGAATTGCATACCTGTATCATCATACTGAAATAGTTATTATGGGCAATTTCAATTAACACAATTTTAGGGTCGTTTCGTCATTCTGGACAGATAACACCCGAAAGACGGTGTGTTGAAATCTTCGCTGCGGAAAATAACTTGACTTTTTTTTTAAATTCTCACCCTGATAAGTACACCGTTTATATGCTCCCCCCTAAGCTTGTCGGAAAATTGTGTCAGCTAATTTCTCGTACACCGATAACACAGTTAGAGACAAGATTCCTAAAAGCCAATTGGAGCGGTCTTAACACCCATTTTAGGAATTTAAACTGGTCGTTATATTTTCTCGATAACGATAACGACGTGGATGCCGCTGTTGATATGATCACAGATAAATAAATCTCTCCTTAATTTTAAAAAATGCAAGAAATAAAGTTCATAAAGTAGGATCAAATTTGAAAGGCTAGGGAATTATTTTGAAACTCTGCACAAATTTTTGTATAATAAATATATATTTGACACCGAATGCCAGATAAAGTCGAATAGTAAACCCTTTGAGCTTACTTAAATAATTAAAGAAAGACTACAGGTATCCCAAATTGTATGATATTTAGGGGTTTAGTGTCTACAACTTTGGAAGGTAATCTGAAGCTGTTTGCAAGGTTTTTTAAGTCTGTTTACAACTCAAACAGAATCGATACAAACAGTTTCTACATTATTAATTAGAATGGAATTACCATTGACTCTTTGCAGTTAACTGAATCAGATATCTTTATAGCTTTGGAAACACTTGTCGAGAACTCATCGTATGCTTCATATTGCATATCAAATTCATTTTTAAAACACTGTTCTAATGTGCTATTTGCACCTCTCACAATTGCGCTTAATGCCTCACTAAAGGAAGGTATTTTTCTTGATAGATGAAAGGTATCATATATTTTACCAATTCATTAAAATGGTTCCAAAGTCGTTGTTGATAATTACAGGACTATTTCAAAGATCCTCAAAGTCCCAAAATTATTTCAGTCCATCGTCAAAGACAAATTATTTATCCTTGTAAAAGAAATAATTTCACCTGAACAGAATGGTTTTTTAAGAGGTAATTCAATTGCCACTAACCTCGCTGTTATAAAACGTTTAATATTGCTTGTAATGAAATTGATTTATCTGAGATGATTTAGAGATATTGTAAAAAATAAACTAAATACTCTATTATAGCTAAAATTAAATATAAATTTAAGTTGAATGTAAGTTAAATGTAAGTTATTATTGTATTTTATTATAAGCGTAGTCTGTAAGAATCTTGTATTCGGTTGATGAAATAAATAAATAAAAAGACACTATTCTCTTTGGAATGAGATCCTATGTCCTTAATCAGATGAAGAGTATCAAACCAAAAAGAAGGCAGAGTAGGACTCGAGCTGTAAAGAGGCTGTCAGGGTAAGAGAAATGTTTTTACGGTCTTTTAAGACCAACCCGACATAGGAAAACGGAAAAAAAAACAATTTAAACGAGTGAGAAATGACTGTAACGTGTTTCATAAACGTGTGAAATTTCACTATGACTAAAAGCTGAAGCAAAAAATACTACAATGACCCAAGGGTAGTAAGAATTTTTCATCGTTCTTCAAAAATATTAGAAATTCTGCCTCATCCTCCATCCTGAAGCTCACTTATAATAACACTCCAGCTGTCAGCTCCTTGGCCAAGGGCAATCTGATTGCTGCACACTTTGCGGCTAGTTCAACATTTCCAGATTGTGCTTTGTCTGAGCGTACACTTAGTGCATCGAATCTTCAACGGGATTCGCAAGAAATGGTATATCTCCCCCTTTTCTGAAGAGGTGTTCTTCATTGCTGGAAAAACTACTGCGTAGCCTTTTGATCAATCCTCCTCTGAAGTACTCTTTCAATCAGATGGAAAACAAAATTTGTCCAGCTAATCCCTAAAACAGGCAAATCTTCTTCTCTCTCCTTCTACACACTCATTACACTTACGGGGCGTTCAATTCAAGTTGTCTTTTGCTTTGGATGGTTTCAAGTCTGATATTCACAAAACAAAAGCTGGTGTGAACCAGGGCTTCGTTGTGTCTCCAACACTGTTTTTAATTTTCAATAACGATCTTAGATCTACTATTTCTAATCCAATATATTCTTTTGCTGATGACAGTGCTCTGTGCTTTTCATATTCGTTTCCGGGCTCATGTCTTTGCTGTAGAACGGGAATGGCAGTGTGTGTTTAGCGCATTAAACACTGATATTAACATCATAATTAATTGGGGAACCAATTACAGAGTTAAATTTAATGCTTCCAAAACACTATACTGTCTGCTGTAGATAAAGCTATCGTCGAAATCGAAAAATCGAAAAAAATTTCCATTCTCGATATGTGCGTCAATGACAACTTACATTAGATCGATCATATATTCGGTGTCGTCAAAAAATGCTGCGAAATGTTTAAATGTAAGAAGTGCTTTACCCCCTGATCAGGCCTCAATATATACCAGGTGTACCGGTATAAAATGAGCGTTTTTTGTGAAAATAAAACACTAAATTTTAATGGGAAGGTAAGAAACATTTTATTCAAAGTATTGGCCATTACTAGCTACACATTTTTTCTATCTTTCAAGCAAATTATGGATTCCACGCCAATAAAACTGTTGTGTCTTCTGGCCCATTCTGGTCGTTTTTCGATCAATGCATGGTTCAAATTGATCATTTGTTGTCGGTAGTGATCTGTGTTAACGGTTTTACCAGGTTTTAGGAGCTCGTGGTGCACCACACCTTTCTGGTCCCACCAGACACACAGCATTGTCTTCTTGACGAATCAATATGGTCTTGCAGTCGAAGTTGATGGTTGTCGCGGATTAACCTATGATTTTTTCCATTTAGAATTCTGAAAACAAATCCATTTTTTATCGCCAGTAACAATTCGATGCAAAACTGATTTTTTATCGTGTCTTTGAAGCAAAATTTCACAAGTGTCTTTTCGGTTTTCCATCTTTCAATTCATGTTGCACCCATTTTCTAGACTTTTGGATCCTTCCCATAGCTTTTAAACGGTCAAAAATTCTTTGTTGTGCAACATTTAACATTCCTGCCATTTGTTTCTGACTCAAAGTGTCATCTTCATCCAATATTGTTTGCAATTCGGCGTCTTCAAACTTTTTTGGTGGTCTTCCAAGTTCTTCATTTCTCACATCAAAATCGTTATCTCTGAACCGTTGAAATCATCTTTTGCATGTTGCTTCTAGTAGAGCATGCCTCGACAACAAACAAAATTAATGATTTCCTCAAATCATCATTTTCTGCTACAAAATTCGACATTTTTAAAACGATGAAAAAATATGATGTTCTTTGCTCGATAACTTGATGTATACTAAATATGTTTGACATGTGTCATAGCAATCGAACAAAAAAAGGCCCGTTCACAATAAACGTTCCCTATCGAGACATTTGTGTCTTGACGCTCACTTCATACCGGTAAACCTGCAATGGCCATTATTAGGCTAACACTGCTCGGTTCCTGACTTAATTCTCCATATTCAGCCACTCAAAAACTCCGTAAAATCCAGAAAAGCGACTGCGCCTTGTCAGTTAAGTTCAAATAATTTTCTATGCAGGATAACACTTAGATACCTACTGGAAGGTTTGTTGGGAAAACATATGGTTACGCTTTTAAGTAGAAGTCATGGCAGACAAGTACAAAATTGAGCGAACCTGTCGTAGGGAGAAACAACAATGATCTAGCTTTAAGAGCTTTCGTCATAAAGGTATACGTATACGTATGTCTACAATAACACAAAACAACTTGAAACTGCAAAAGGACATAGTGACCTTCTTTGGTCAGCAAAACTGGTAAGAGATGTATAGTACTAGCAACTTCGTATTTTATAACCCAGATCCTACTTCGCTTGAATTTGATTTTCGATAATCAAACTGAGAGCCTCTACTTACGTCGCTTTGTAAGCATCTTTGAATTTTCTGAGTTCTTCCTGCTTTACTAATCTTCACTTTATAGAACATTAACTTAAATTTACTGATTGTTTTCATCTTATTACTAAGAGCCCAAAATTTGAAAACTTACGAGGATTCCAGACCACTTAGTCTGCAAGGCTTGTGACAACAGTAAATAAGAAGGATCTCGGAAGTTGCTATAATCATATAAGGTTTTAAGAAATTTTATTTGGCCTATACATTATCTTGGCTGACAAGTCTGAAAATTCACATGATTTGGCGTCGCACGTCATAGTGAGGCCAGAGAACGTATCCAATATTATCTTAATATTAAACTAGCTGAACATAAATTAATTAACTTATTCTAACTTACTGGCCCTTAAAGCAGGCGCTCTAAGCTAAACTATGTTATAATTTTATGTCTTTCGACGTCTAATTTATCATTTTCAATAATTATTATTATTCATTAACACCTTATTAAACTACGATAAAATAAGAGCTTTTTTGTATCTATGTATATAAAATCGGAATCGGGTCTTCTTCACTCAACCACCAAATATTTTGGTGCTCCAAAACAAGATCTTTTTTAACGCGTTTTGAAACCGCCCTACTAAACCTGAGACGTTCAATACTGCCGTGTGCGACGTCTCTGTTGTATTTGAGTCGCCCCTCACAAACTGCACGAACTACGAACTACGAACTACGCCGGAAGATTTCCGGCACTGCAAAATAGAGGAACGCTTCAGGGTAGAAGAAGCCTTTCAAGCGTACACTCTTGTGATAAAAGAAGTTGGAGTAGTAGGATATCAGGTGGAGATCAGGTTGTTGGACGAGTTCATTGCTCTGTTTGTATAGGACCTCATTGGGATAGAATTTTATGTACTCCGATTCTGGTGTTCTGTAAAAGCGAAGAAACTCTCTCAAACACCCAAATCTTTTCCATTAAGCTTTTTCTTACGTTGAACCACACGAGACACCCATATACCAGCATGGGCCGGATGAGGACCATGTAGCAGATAACTTTCGGCTTCCTATCGAGTTGGCTGCTATAAAACAGTCTCTTCGTAAGGCCAAAAGCACCTTTGGTAGTCATCGCAAAATCGCTTAATTTTTTCGAAGCCCTATTATGAATACATGTTAATGCCCTGACTATTGGACCTGTTCTGTACGCTATCAAGTTGTCTACGTACGCTATGGTATGGGGAAATGAACTTATCAAATTGCTTGTGTTAATGTTGAATAAGATCGGCAAATTTATCGCACCTTGTTGCAGACCGTTTTAAATGTGAAATATTTCAACAGAGATCGCATCGCCATTTTACACGATGAGTTGTCTGTTGGTGAGCATATTATGAGGAATATACAAAAATGGTTTACTGATGTGCAGTTTGGTCAGCCTGTAGAAAAGTCCTTCTCACCATACAGTGTCGACGGGCTTTTCCAAGTTAATCAAGCAGGCTCCAGTACACTGGTTTTTGCTTTTATTCCATTGGATGTCCGATGCCAATTTTTGGCAAGTATGGCACCATGCCCCGCCTTAAAAACGAATTGACTATCTGAAACTCTATTTTTTACCTCAACCCACTGAGTCAAAACCTTATTGATTACCTTTTCGAACAACTTACTTATACTCGAAAGTAGACTTATCGACCAGAGAATCGCCGGATTTTGGGAAAAGTGTATTTCACTTGTTGTGGCTTTTAAATGGCAAGTTAATTTCGGTCACCTGTAATGAAATTCGAGTTGTGTTTTGTTGCTTTTTAATGGTCCTGCAGACTGGAAATTTCGTCTTTTTACTATGCCGGCATTTCCTAACAACCATTAACAGTCAGTTTATTACTTAAAAGCAGAACATTTGGAATTGCATTTGAAAATAAATTTGTTATGATGGTACATTATGCGGTACATCGTCGTCGTTTTTATGTACCAAAACTTGATTCGTACAACTCTTTAATCCTTGTCGTAAATCTTCATAATGAAGTTGCCATTACACGTTTTAGTCAGCTCTTGTCCATTGTTCTCAATGTGTTCTTCGTCATTGCCTGCGGCATCA
Organism: Volucella inanis; assembly: GCA_907269105.1. Lineage (NCBI taxonomy): Eukaryota > Metazoa > Arthropoda > Insecta > Diptera > Syrphidae > Volucella > Volucella inanis. The sequence goes on along the minus strand of OU026157.1, from coordinate 101,735,295 downwards.
TCATCACCATCGGCAACACCATCCCAATCAATATCGCCATTTCCATTGCCATTGCATTGATTTCGATGTTGACTAGCTATTGCCGTAGTTGTCGTCGTCGCCGTCGTCGACATCCACAAAACATGGCTTAGCTAGCTCGTAATAGCGTAAGTCGGTTTTAACAAGTACGAGTACATTAGCTAATGGTTGCCGGGGTTTGTTTCCTCCACATCGGAATATATCTCGACAATAGAATTTCAATCTGTAATCAACTAATCCGGCAACCCACCAATCCTCCAATACAATGGAATGAAGCTCTTTAGTTAAGAGTATGTATGTACGTGTTCATGCATATGTCCATTGTTTTATTCAGCAGAATAACTCGACAATCCTATTATGTGGACCGCTAACACTTGTTAAGTTGAATTTCACTGGCTGTCTCCTGCATTTTGGTTGGGAATATACCATACCCTGGGTACCATAGCCTGGCTATCCTAAGTATTTTGGGTATCCTGAGTATCTTCTATTTCGATTGCCGGACAAATCGTTCGGATGATGTTTTGGCGTTCGGTGGTGGACTCCATGCAAAATTAATTGTTTAGGTCAATTGTTTGTGGAATTGTGCACAACGAATAATGGTGTACCTTTAATTCACCAACAGAAATCCTTTAAATCAGACTTCATAAAGAAAATCTGAAATAACCGGATGTTGAAGCCCACACCGGGAGACTTGGGGAAAAAAATTAAAAATCTGAGATTAATTAAAGCAAAACACATGCACGACTATGGCACACAAATCGCATCAATCAAAATCGTGACTGCACGCCCTCAAAAATATCACAAATGTAAATCGGGTCACCTAATGGCTGCAGAGCAACTAAACACAAGTACAAGCATGATAAGTATAGCGCAAGGACGAGAGAAAATACTCGTATGTGAGTATTCGAATATAAAACGCAACTTTCGCATCAATTTTATATTTGCTGGTAGGCATTCCCAGACTCACTCGCTTACTCACTCTTTGCTACCACTTCTAGGTTTTGGGGTGGAAAATTGTTTTAATATTTTTCTTTTTTTTTTTTGCGTTTGGATTTAATTCGAAAATAAAACCGAAACGTCCCCGTCAAGCCATTAATCAACGTCCTTATGAGGCGTAAATCCCGCTGAGAGTCTCGTTTGGTTATCCGCAAAAAGGGCGACAAAATTTTGAAATCCGAATTAATAAGAGATATTGCCAGTGGCAATGGCAATGCGTCTTGTTGTCGCCAACACTTACTCGTATGCACATAAAAGTCGACACACGGGAACAGACGACACAAGAACAAGCGACAGGGCCATTGTGCAATTAAGGTGCGTTCTGGTGATTCACGTGAAATGTTGTGATTAAATCAGAGGTTTTCAAGAAAGATACATCAAAATAGAGTTGACAACAGTTGACATTAAATACACGCAGTCTTATTTCTACTTTATTTTTTTTTTACTTGATCTTAATCTGATCCAGTCAGTCACTTGGGATGGTTGAACTCAAAAGCCAAATTCAACAGGGTGCTCCGAAATGTAATTCTGTAAGATAACATATGAGTATTATTAGTTGACTGAAAGAGGCAAATTCCACAACTACTAGTGAGAATAAATTTTCTTGGATACGATTATTAACTAACATACTTAAATAGAGGAGTAACTACAAGCTGTGACCACAGGATAAAAGGGCTTGGAATAATTGTGTTGATGTTTTTGACCAATAATAATCGGTCGGTGGTGTTAGCGCAGCGTGAATTTCGACGTCGACTACTCGAATCGAACAGAGTGGAACCACAGAATACCGTGCAGGGCGTGGCCAATACCGGACTGTTCGTTCGGCTGAGAATATCACGGCTGTGGTTGCCGATGTCGCTGAGAACAAAGAAACATCAACCAGACGATGGGCCACGCAATTGGGCATCTCCAGACAGACCACACATCAAATTTTAGTAAAAGACTTACAAATGTTCTCGTATAAAGTGCAAACAGTGCATCAGTTAGTTCCTCCTGACCGTCAGTCGCGTGTGAGTAACTGTAAGGCCATCCTTAATCACAACAACGAGGAGCACGATTTTGGTTGAAAATAATCATGAGCGACGAGGCGCATTTCCACTTAAGTGGTTACGTTAATAAGCAATATCTTCGTTTTTAGAGCACTGAAAATCCGCGTGTGATGCACGAAGAGCCATTACATCCACTCAAAGCCACTGTGTGGTGCGGCGTTCACGCGGGAAAAGTGATTGGACCGTATTTTTTCGAGGACGCCATCGGCAATATAGTAACTGTTAATGACGAACGGTACAGGGCCATGACAAACTTCTTACTGACGAAATTCAGCATCGTATTCATTCGAGCATCGTGTGCTCCTGAATGACCGATGAAGTTTCAAAAACATTCTTCTTATTGGTCCTGTTATAAGAAAAGCACTAAGTTTCATTTCCGAGTTGCACATTGTAGTCAGCGGGAGGATTTACAATCTAATACGTTGGTTATGGCCTCCAGAATGCATGCACGGTGGATTACAGCTATTGGCAGTACCACGTGGACTATGATCCTGTAGGGTCAGGTATATAATGCTAAGCATTTAACGTTTAGTTTGTATGTCTTTGGGGCTTATTTCGGCGGTTGACATACACTTCGGGACTAGTAAACTTTTAAGCTACTTTGCAGTTATAGCTGGCGGCAATGAAGTTTTAACCAAATCATTTGGTACATCTTAGATATGAGTGTTTCATAGATTGTTTCATATTTTCATCATTGTGGCATTTAATATCTGAGTATTATAGCCAAACTGCTGATCAGACTTCTTGATGGTGTCATTAGTGTGTCATCACCTTTCTAGAATCCAGTACTGTAATTTTATTTGCATCTGGAATTAATTTCTCTACCTTATGTCGATTAATCCAATTATAGAAATGCAATTCAAATGCTTCTGTGATTCCCTGAGTATCGGGCTAAATGTCAGCTTCAAAAGCTTTCTTGTACATGCCCCGATTTTAATACTTTCACAGGACATCACGTTTTTTCAAGCTAGAATTCTCCATTTCCATTTGCTTTTATTTTTGAGTCCCTAGCTACATATAATTCGGTGTTCTGTACTCTTCGTTGAATCACGTTTTGTGTGCGTCTACGATTAAAAGTTTACATACTTTTATGATAACTCCGTTTTTTTCTCTGGCGGTTAAATATACCAAAGTTAACTTGGTAACTACCTTATGAAACTTTGAATAATAAAGTTTTATGCTCCATGTGAGCTCTAGCTATTCAGACGTACTGGGTCATTACAGATTTATTTTTACGAGTATTCGTATCGAAATGTGTTCTCATTGTCCAGTAGGGCTTTGGATCGGATGTCGACTAAATGACAAGTATCAGAGCGACCATCTTCGTTAATCAGAATGTGGTTAATTAGGTCACCAGTTTGATTAAGGCGGGGAACCTTCTGCTACACATCTTCGTTTTGTCTGAACTAGTGAGTTCAGGTTGCTAAAAAGGCTTTGGCTGTATTTCCGAATATACATACAGGTACTGTAGTACGTCATTACTGATTTTGGAATTTAATCCGTACCCTTCGATCTGAGCTGATTTCCCACGTTGAACATGTACTCTAATATACGGAGTATTTTTTGCAATTGTATAGGGCTTTCCAATAGGGACTTGACAACTTTGAATTTAATTTGTGAACGCACTCTTTCACTAATCATCAAACTATCACTGTTAATTTATTCAATAAACTCAACATTTTCATCATGGTAAAGTACACTAACGAGCAACGTTCTCTGATTGGGTTCTGGAGAAGATGCGCCAAGATGATGAATTTCATCGCAAAATCATCTTCAGTGACGAAGCTCATTTTTGGTTCAATGGGTTTGTCAATAAGCAAAATATGCGTTATTGGTCGAGTGAAAACCCACATGTGCTTCATGAATCACCACTTCATCCACAAAAAATAACTGTTTGGTGCGGTTTGCATGCCGGCGGCGTTATTGGGCCATATTTTTTCGTCGACGATAACGATCGTCACGTTACTGTGAATGGTCAGCATTATCGCGCCATGATCACCGATTATTTTTAGCCCGAATTGGAAGATATGGACTTGGACGACATGTGGTTTCAACAGGATGGTGCCACATGCCACACAGCACACGCTACAATCGATTTGTTGAAGAGTAAGTATGGTGAGCGTGTTATCTCAAGATATAGGCCAGTCGATTGGCCGCCTCGTTCGTGCGATTTAACGCCGCTTGACTATTTTCTGTGGGGCTACGTTAAATCATTGGCTTATGCCAACACGCCGACGACGTTGGAAGAGCGCAGAGCTAACATTGAACGCGAAATAGCGGCCGTTTCGGCCGAAATGTGTGGTCGAGTGGTTGAAAATTGGGTCCAACGAATCGACCGCTGCAAACGTGCCCGCAGTAGTCATATGAACGAAGACGAGTTCCATTCATAAATGTATTGATTGTACTTCAAGCCAATAATAAAGTTTTTGAAATGGTTTGTCTTTTATTTAAAAAAAAGTTGTCAAGACGTTATTAGAAAACCCTATAGTTAATATTTGATGCTTTTATTTTAGGTATTACCAGCAGGTTTTGTAACGCCATCCTGTTTGTTATCATTTGTTAAAGTATGTATACTTATAGAATACAGGTACCGGATTGATTGAATAGACATGTGTTTATAGCCTACTTTGCTGACATTGGCGAGGTCTGTTGATCCTGTGACTTGAATTTTAGGTTTCTGATAATAATGCGCACTTAGTTTAGTTCAATGATAGTGTGGTACTTTCATTTTATAAAAGGCCTAATAAATGTTCCCCAATACTTTTTTTTATAAAACAATAGTAGGCGTGAGCTCTAAATAATTTTGAAAAACTCTGCAGATACAATAGACGTTACCATTAACATCTCAACGTCATAGAAATTTGAAGGAAAACAATTTAATCATCCAAATACATACTAGAGTCATAAAGGATTAAAAATTAACTCTACAAGTAGTATCAATGCAAATACATTGAAAAAATGTGTAGCAGTCTCGTGTTAATCGCCTCCAGTTGGGCATACCAAATTGGCTGAAGTCATTTCCTATTCCTAGACCGTGCTTGTCTTCCATGAATCATGAAATTTTTTTCCGTTGCAAGGAAAAGTTTTTTTGCTCTCTTTAGATAAATTTAATGCATCAAGAAGGGCTAGGATGATTAGGGTCTAATATAAGGCTGGACAAAGTCGTTTGCTGTCTAAGTATAAGGTTCCATCCAAACTTTCTGAATTACACTCGTTTAGCACTAAACCTATCTCCATTGAGTTTACTTTGATTTGTAGAAACGTTACAGTAATAATGTACGACGCGAACGCTTATCACACAATATGAAGCAGTACTGACATCAACTATAGAGGTGAGTCACTTTTTCATTATGTTATAAGTACTAACCTCATTGTTTACATCATTGGCAATGAGCCCACTTTTATAACAAGAAACCAACAATAAGTGCTAGATATCACTCTTACGTCCGTAAACATAACTCAAGTGCTAACGAACTATGTAGAAAGTATCGTCTGAACACTCATTTTGAGACGACAGCTACATTCAATTTAGCCTGAGTGATGCTCCCTCCAGGCAACCAGCATTGTGGAGATATCGGAAAATTGGTCGGCCAAAATACAGAAATATTGTTATATACTGTCAGGAACACTATCCTCTGAACTCTTAGTCCCCCGCGTAGCACCAACGAGCTTGACATGAATTTCAAGGAATTCACCCTGGTTCTGCATTAGACTATGGGTACCTCCTGCCCTCTAATTCCACCTAGAAACAAGAAAAAGCTACACTGGTGGATCTCAGAACCAGGGCCGCCTAAAAACACCTGCACCTACAAATCCTACAATGCCTAATTGTTTGAACTAGAAAAACCGCAAGTGATGAATCACTCAATCTGCTACTGAACACCCCCCTTCCAGGTAGCTCCTTATTTGGGGCCAGTAGTAACTCAAACAGGACTACTGCAAACGTGAACAAAAGTTATTGTTTAATTACAAGAGACAAACTGCTTTGGGCGCTACATAGCTTCAAACTACACAAGTGGTGGCCGTGGTGTGTGCACTGGGTTATATATATATAAAAAAAAAAATGTCTGTTGGTCCGGACGGTATAATACCTGTCGTGCTACAAAGGTCCCCAAATATTATCCTACCCACGCTAGTCGGTGGAAAGGACTTTTCATTCGCTGACTATTGAACGATCTCTACAATATAGAGAGTATACAATGGTTGCTTACCTGGAGATAGATGGCAACACAACTCCAACTCATCCGCAATCACGACTGCGCTGTCATATCTGCAATAAAGTTGGTCAGTCTTATGCTAAATAGCAGGACAATCAGCTCCAAACTGGGTTGTCCTTTCTCCCCTTCTCTGGAAGTTAGTGGTTAATGAACTGGTGATATACCTGGAAGCGGGAGTTAACAGGGTGATTGCCTATGCGGATGACGTTGCTATAGCCGTCTCAGGTAAGAACTCCTTCAGCTATATCTTAAAAGATTAAACCGTTGAGCGGATCGCTGTGAATTGGAATTAAACCCCCATAAAACTGGTCTTATTCTATTTTCCAGGATATATAAAATTCCAATTATAGACCCTCTCTCATAAACAAAACGATTTTAGTGTTTTCCGATACAGCAACACATCTGTGTCTCATTTTTGACAGGAAACTTAACTGGCGACCTAAAGCCAACTGCAACAAACTAAGCAGAATCCAAAGAACAGCAGTAGCTGCGACTGCAGCTATTCGACTAAAAGCGTTACACAGTGGAAAAATTATTTATTTAGGCACGTTAATATTCTTAATACTCGTATATAAAGAATCCTTACAGAGAAAATCGATTACACCATACCTAAACTTTGGTTTGACAAAGACTTTCATGTAAGTTTTTCCTCTAGATCCTTCTAGATGGATCTAAAACCGATAGCGTGATTGGTGGAGGTATTTTCTCAGGTATTGTAAGTGACCTAAGTAGTAGTGTATTGACGGATCAGGGTTAGGTGTTCGGGGTTCAATAGCAGCCGTGACTGAAAGAGATTTTTCAGGCAACTAAAATCTCGTGAGATAATTGGTTGCTTAAGTATATTACAACATCAAGTCAATACTAATAGTTTAGGCTCCCCATTAAATGCTGCCACTCATGGTGTGAAATAATCACTGAAACCACAAATCTTTCTTTCTCTCTCTGACCCATTTTACTAAAAACCTAAAACGTGCTCAGGCACTCTAAGTGTAGTCATACCCACTTGAGTGTTAATATTCCAATAAGAGTTTCGTCCAGTACCCGACTCTATAAGGCAGAACTGGCGATATCAATGTTTCGTCTTCCTAATAAGAAGCTTTGTAACAATTTGTTTCGGTAAACAGAAGTAGCACTGGTTTCGAAGGTAAGTCTTCAACGAATCCATACTAAGTAGTCATTGGTAGAGATAAGCTTACTTTTAGGTAGCTAAGCTCCAAATCCTTCGAACTTTCTATTATAAACTGCGAAGTTTTGTGCTAGTTGGTGGACTGGTGATCCTTTGTTGCTTAAAGATATGTTCTTGTTTCAGCTTTCATTAACTTTAAGGTAAACTAGTCTAAAGGCCTCTATAACACTATGCTGGAAGCGATTCCGAACTATTTGTTACAACACTAGATTAGGGAAGTTATTGTATATAATATATATAATATAATATGTATGTATTTTTAAATAAAACATGTGAATACTTAGATTTTTTTAAATATATATTTATATATATATATATTTTATTTATATATTTTATTTTTATTTGTTATAAAATATAGCTCTTAACAATTATGCGTGAAAAATGACATCATTTAAATGTCCACCACGAACATTCGGTCCACATAGACTTCACTTTTTAAAAAACTCTAAAGGAAGTAATCTAATGGTTGCAACCCGACCATACTCTGGGTTGCGGGTGTGGTTATTTATATTGTCACCTTTCCGGCATCGTACGTAATGCTCTCCATAAGAAGGCTCTCATGTCTTCTATTGTAGGTGGACGAATACTGACGTTGTTTCTAGCTACAGTGAGCTTAGATGACCTGCTATTGGTAGCAGTAGCGGAACTACTAGTTTTGTGTTACAGAATTTTCTCACATTGGAGGTTTGAACACGTGACATTGCCAAAATACATTCCTCATGCATTATTATGTAGTCTTTAGAAATGCAGTTATGCATGTTTGTTGAGTTGTGAATTTCCCTCGCTTAAATGCTTTAGCTCGTTTTTAGGGTTTTCAAGATGTCAACTACAATACAACAACGTACTTAGCTCAGGTCCGATGTTCACTGTGCTGCATTAACAATAGACCCACTCAGTATAAAAAAAAACAGACATTCATAAATATTATAAATCTGTTTAGTATTTTATTATCTATTGTTCTATTGGCTTTGGTCGTATTTCCAGCCAAATCATGATGTCTATCTACTTGAATCCTCAAAATCGCCAGATTTGATTTACCGCTAAATCATCCAGCCTGATCATCCAAACTCAAAACTGAAATGGCAAATGTTTTGAGTCACCCTATTTTAAAAAACAACTCCATCGTCCCGGTTCTTGATTTCACTTGAGGCGAAAAATTAAATACAAACGATACGATCATAGAGATAATTGAAAGATTAATGAAGACATACGAGCATATGTTAATATGTACAAATTTGTGTATTTTCATGACAATGGCGCCATTGTTACTTGTGTATGTTTTACCCCTGAGGTAACACTTCCTTATGTAGAAATATATCATGATAGGTTATTAAATTAGTGAGAACAGTATTTATGTACATACTCGTACATGTGAAAATCTAAAACTTGCAGAGTCCATACTGCTTTCTTTCATTATTAGATATGTTGTTCTGTTTTATTGCAATACCGATCGAATGTTTGTGAGATACATTAGAAGCTTGATCTAAGTACTCAAAACCAAGCTCAGATTTTTCTTTCCGATTTTGGTGACCACATCGAGTCGATTCTCTATGCCAAGGTGTCCTACTAGCCATTCACAACAGCCTTAACACATCTCTCGTTGCTATCTTGTCTTCAGCTAAACTTGACTTTGTTTCAATAATACTCACAAATAAGTCCCACGTTATGTTTGGTTACATTCTTCTGGCTTAGCTCTTAGAATCTTACATAGTTTTTATTAAAGCGGTTGACTAATAATACCAATCCTTTTTAGCGCATTTAGGGCCAGTTGACAAATTCGCTTACAGACTCAATCCTGTGCCAAGTAGGTGGGGCGTCTAACTCTACCGGTAGGTAACTACACCTTATTTTCACCATTGATCCTACAGAAACGTTTTATCCCTAAACTCTATCAATTACCTTTAACTTCAGCCACCTCTTGTTTACTAATTTTTTTATAGTTCCCCTTTTCAGTTCTCTGTTTAACCAAATCTCTCTTCATACAACATCCTTTAAGTAATCGATGTTATCGATGTTATTGCAACAAATCTTACTAAAGCCCTTGATGAAAATAACTTATCAATCGATTCTTTTCGAATTGTCTTCTCTTGCCCATGACCCCATATTGTTAAACTAGACATTTTCTTATCTGATGAAATGTTATTGTAGCGTTCGCTTTGGATCAGTCCTCTTTAATCCGTTTTTGGATATATCTGGTGTTCCACAAGGTAGCCATTTAGGCCCCTTTCTTTTCATCTAAACTAAAAACGATACTACGAGAATTATTAAACACTTTTTCCCATCCATTTACGCCATAACTCAAAACTGTCCAAAAGTATTTCTTCACTCCAAGACTCTATTCGTCTTCAGGAAGCTCTTGATAGAAATTACTTAAAACTTAATATGTGCAATTGTCACGTAAGTGCAGATTCTCTTCGACATCGTCTTCTGCACGGTCAACCTATACCACAGGTTCAATCCCTTCGCAAACTTGGAATATTGTCCGACAGGGAGTTAAATTCCCACTTGCATATTGATGAGATAATTCTTTAAGCCAACTCATTACTTGATTTTATCAAACGATAGTTCAAAGAATTTTTCTTTTCCCATATGACTAGGTCTTTTTTTTTTGGTTGCGTCCAAGGATGTGATAATTTTTGAAAAATACTAATAGCCCGGGCTATCAGCATGCACGATTCGCAAGCCCCAAGTACTCGATTTCGGGGATGCGCCTACGTACTAACACACACCTTGTACTCTTCTACCACTCTCCCCGCGTAATTGCCGTTAAGTACTACTTCGCTGGACTGGTAAGCACTTTATGCCCCTCTTTCTCTTTGTTATTCTTTGTTGTATTAGAGATGCCGTCTGAGTTTGATTTTCATTAATGCTCTCTCTGACCCTTTCCAATCGTCGAAGTTCCTTTATTATTTTTTCCGCAACCTGTTTCACCGCATCCTTTATTATACTTGATGTAAGCAATGGCTCACGATGTTTTCAGGAGTTGGTATCTCTCCAATTTTTTACTCTAGTTCCCTGCGCTCTGTTCTGAAGTGTGGGCACTGGAAAAATACATGTTGTGCATCTTCCCTAGCGGCTCCGCAGTTTAAGTAGAAGGGAGGTTCCTTCAGACCAAACCTGTATGGATATGATGGAAAGTAGCCACGTCCAGTTCGGAGCTGACTTAAGTAAAAATCTACTTCTCCGTAGTTACGTTCTACCCTTTGTAGACTAGTTCCATCTCTCTTGCCACGCACTTGTGCTGCGCTGCTTTTCTCCCAGCTTAATATCTTTCACTGAAACTCCGGTTTCCCGAATTTTGGAAACGTAGGTCCTTTGTAGCTCAGTAGCCAATATATCTGCTGGTAGCACTCCCACAATGAAATATATAGCATCATCTGGCACTGTCCGATATGCACAGCAAACTCTCAGAGCACAAAGTCTGTTGACAGAATTAGTCTTTCTTGCGTATGACTTAATTTTCAATGCTTTCGTCCATATTAGTGTCGCATACATTGTGACTGACTGCACTACTCTTGTTAAAACTAGTCTCATTTGTTGTCTGGGTCCTCTTATGTTTGTCATTATTCTGGATAAGGCAGCGCTCAACTTTGCAGCTTTGTCGCACGTTCTTTCAAGGTGTTCCTTGTAAGTGAGCCTAGCATCGCTCATCACACGGTTTTGATGTTATATCGTGATCGCCCACCCGGATGGTGATTTTTTTTCTTTTCTTGCGACTGGTAACCAGAACTGCTTCCGTTTTATGTCAGCTCTAACCCAACTGTTGCCATCCACCGTCTAACTTTTCGAATACATTCATTGCCAATGTCTTCTATCTCCTCCAGGTGTTTCGCCGCCACAACGATTGCAATATCATCTGCAAAGCCTATGGTTTTAGCCTCAATCCGGATTCCAAGTCTTAGAACTCTGTCGTACATAATGTTCCATAAGAGAGGTCCTAGTTGCGATCCTTGTAGAACTCCGCCAGTTATGTGGTACTGCCTTACTCCATCGTCAGTATCGTAGAGTAGGATTGTCGAAGTAACTTAGCATCATTTTTATTAAAAACCATGGCTTCATCATTGACCTCAGAGAGTGCGCTTTAAGCCACCAGTTTGCAGAGTTGAACGCATTTTTGACGTCCAACGTTAATACGGCGCCGTATTTTTTGCTACCTCCTCTCCATCTTCTGCTCTGAATGGCTTCTTCTAGGGTCGTAGTTACCTTCCGAATAGCATCTACTGTAAAGCCTTTCTAAATCCGTACTGCAGGTTTGAGAGTCTTCCGGCTTTATAAATCGGTTGTATATAATTCGTTCCAGTATTTTATCCATCGTGTCTAGTAAGCATATGGGACGGTATGACGAGGGTTCATCTGGTGGTTTATTGGTCTGGAAAATCCCTTCCATATATAACACTTGCTATATATTTCCACGAATGCTTCTGTATTTATTTGGACGGCTAACTTAACGACCTTATTTGGTATGCCGTCCAATCCATTTATTGTTTATTATTGCAAAATCGTTTGCATACATCCAGAAGTTCCACTTGCGTAACTAATGGGATCTCACCTACTTCCTGCGGTGGTTCTATATGCTCTGTTGTTATATACTTGCTGTGGAAGTAATCCCGACACTATTTTTTGCATCGGCAAAGGCCACGAGGGTGGGGGTGCCCTAGGGCCCTTTAGTTTTGCCAAAACCGTCCAGTAGGCTGTACCCCAGAGATTAATATCTGCTTCCTCGCAGAGTTCTCTAAAGCTGTTATTTTTGCTTCTCCGAATGGCTAATTTAAGGTCCCTACGCCTATCTTTGTATTGCACATGTAAATCCTGGTGGGAGGGCTGACCTCTGGATCGCTGGCATAGTCTTCTAGCTTTATGGCACCTGCTTCGTAGCTTTGCTATTGCTTGATTCCACCAGTATACTGGTGGCCGGCGGTTTATTGGCGTTTTCCGTTACATAGATGCGTCGCAAGCCCTTGCTTGCACTTCAAATAGGATGGCCTGGTGGTCAGTGTGGGTGTAGTCCTTACTGACTTTCCATCTTGATCCTCTCACTAGAGAACTTGTTACAAAAGTTACATCAACTCTAGAGACTTCGCCTTTCTGGTGAATGTGTGCTTGTTGCTCGTATTAAGCAGTACTGCGTCAAGTGACGATACTGCTTCTAGTAGAACCTCTCCTCTCCTATTTGTCCGTATGCTGCCCCATTCAGTGGCTCATGCGTTGACTGTATATGACTAGGTCTGTATACATACAGAGGTAATATATCCGGACCCTACTCGAATATTCCAGCGAATTGTGGTACCTTTTATTGAGTTCGTATATCCCGAATTTAGAAAGTCCAACTTCATTTCCACTTATTCGCTCTTCAAGGTCTACACTGGTATAACCCTTTTATTTTACCATCTTATTGTGACCACCTCAAACTTATTAACTTGAAAACCCTATTCAATTTTATTAAATTGAAAGTCTATATCCTTCAACTTTTCTATATACGAGTATATGCATAATATATCTAAAGTCTTAGATCTCAAAATGTAGCCGAGATGTACATATATAAGAATACTAGCAAGTTAAATACACAGCAGTGATAGCCGGAGAAGAATTCGAAATAAAAATTTTTTCAACAACAGCACAGTGTGAATGCTATAAAGGACTTTGCTTCTTAATAATTCCGAAATAAACGAGTGTGAAACGACTTCTATTCATTTCGCCGAACACAGCACTACCATAACGACGTTCCAGCCCTCTAGACAAAACTCTACATTTAGAGGGTGTTATCATGATAAATTGCAGTATTTTGTGGCAGAAAAATGCCGCTTAAATGTAAAAGCTTATTATGCACGACAATAATGCCCCCGTCTTTAACATATGCAACGTAGTGATGAAAGATGTATTTGCGATAAGTACGAAGAAAGTCTACTTATTAAAAAGTTCAGTTAAGTAAATGGTTTTGCAATGTCGGAAAATTTGAAAGAGTATTTGTGTTAAAACACAGTTAACTTCAAAAAGCACCCTCTCATTAAAAGTGAAATCATTTTATCAGTGAAAAAGTGTCTCAGTATCCCGTGTTTTGGAAATTGTCGTTGTCCTCTATTGTGAACCAAATGAGAAGGAGGACAATACAGTAAGTGGAAAAGACTAGGCCTTGCTCTACTCCTGAATGTCAGCCAAACAATTAATTTATTTAAATGCAACAAAAATTAGCGAACTTTTTATCTTGTTAACGATAAATCACATTTGTAATTATTTATAAATGTCTCTTTTACATTTTATTGAGTCAGGAGACCTAACTCCTTATATAAATTGTCAATAGGCTATCTTATATACCGAGGACAAACCCATTTAACTGCCATGTTTGGAAGTCATGTCAAAACGAAAACATCAAAATAATAAAAGACAATTTAAACAACTTTATCAACAGACTAACGAGTGTCCGGCGACCACGTTCGAATCCTGCTCCCACGTTATTGGCTTGCATTTGTCCAGGGATTTGCTTTCCCTTTTGAGGTTTAGTTGTCGTATATGTCGTCCATCCACTCTCAACACACACCTACAATTTGTATTTGTTTTGCCCTATGTGTGCTGATTTTTGGTATACCAGTTTCGTGCCGATGTACAGAATTGAAATATAAAATGTATAATTCATGAGAGTTATTAATAATCTTGAATAAATTATTGCATCCTTGCCGCACCATCCATTCCGATGGAATCTAATAGGCCACACAATTTAGCAAAACCGATGTTAAATGTGATTTTATGAAAGCCCACAACATCAACAAGCAACGGTGATCCAACTCGAAGTTGTGGTTAATTCAGCGCACAGAATAACAATGAGAGCTCAGCAGTTAGCAGTTACTAGTTACGATTAGTATTGCATTGGTATCACGCTTTCGTTGGTCAGTTCTTGGTCAAGGATACACCATGTTTGTCATTTGGTGGGTTTTAAGAATGCAAACACTGGTCTTTCAAGGGATTTGTCGTTTCGTAGGCATAAATTGTTACCGTCTATTGGAGCGATTACGATTGAGAACTGTATGTACCTGGCAGTTCTAGTAAAGTGATTCGTGTGAGTGTTCCCACTAAGCAGTGGATACAAATAGTGGGAGTAGATTGACGGAAAAACACAATTATATGGATGGTGGTTGGAAGGATGGACAGGGAGTGACTACTCGTAGACAGATGACTTTTTTGAGATTAGTTTAATAAAATCTTTAACTTAAACATAGAAATTTTTCTGTGAAAGCAACGAATGGCAGACACGTGATGTCAAAAACCAGAAACATTCGAAACTCAAGATACAATAGTCTATCCAACCAGATAGAACAGACATGGTGAAAAATAATTAAAAAGGAATTGAGAATATTGATGAGCTGAGGAAAACAGAACCAAGTCGGGTTAAAATGAATACCATGGCCCACAATCGTTGTTATCGCACTTAACTCGACATGAAGTCACAAAGATTAAATAGTAAAAACACTTAGTTCATCTGCTTATATTGAAGTGTCAAATATTCTTTAGTAGAATCTATAAAAAAGACTGATAAACTATTCAGCCCTAGCTCTCAGTTTTAATGTTGCAAATAGTTTAGAAATATTAAAACGAGGTCGCTCTGGTCATTGCAAAATGTTGCGAAAACTGAAATGCAGGCGATACATCCTCTCGGCTGCTGAAACGCTTTCCCCGTAGTGGTCTTTTAACTCGATTGAACAGAAAGATATCACACAAGTTTCTTTCTGCGAATTGCTTCACGTAAACGTCTCATAACGCCCAAATAATACTCTTTGTTTACTGTCTGGCCTTCTGGCAAAAATTTATGATGCACTACATCGTTGTTATCCCTGAAAACCGTGAGCATTGCCTTCTTTTTTGACTGAAAACGACGAGGTTTTTTTTTCGGCTCATTTGCTAAACGACATTCACTAGCCATCAGGCTAGTGGATTGCGTGTCGTACTTATAAACCCACGTCTCGTCTCCAGTAATGATCCTTTTGATGAATGTGGGATAGGATTCCACCTCGCAAATAATTTTTTTTGCGTCGTCAAAATGGTCTCTTTTTTGCATGAAATTGAGGTGTTTTGGCCCCAAATTATTAACCAAAATGTCTTTGACGGATTCATAGGCAATGTTCAAGTCCTTCGCTATCTCTCTGATGGTTAATTTGCTGTTATTGACAAACGTTTCTTTTACTTCATCAACGTTTTTGTCGGCTTCGATGATATTAAGATTAATATTGTATTAAATATCAACAATAGATGTACCAACTTACCAAAAAAAAAACAGAACTCAAATTGGAACAATGGGAGCGCCACTCGCTGACGCCACCGGGAACTTTTTGATCAAGGTGGTATATACAAAAATGAAATAAAACTACGATTATTTATATATTGGGTCTATAACTTTCGTGGGGTTTGCTAAGAGATGGCGTAACTTGTGTTATTAAATTGTTATTATTCCATTGGAACATGCGTTGGAAAGCTACTGTCATTGTACGTCATTTCAGTATATGTCATTCATTTGAGGCTTAAACAACAATAATTTTTTTTCACTCAAATATGTCGAACTTTGCGCCTGAAAAAGTGTTTTTGTGGTGAGTTCTTCTTCATTACTTTAATATGAAGAAAACTGCTGCCGAAAGTCATCGTATTTTGGTGAAAGTTTATGGTGAACATGCGCTAGCTGAGCGAACGTGCCAAAAGTGGTTTGAACGATTTAAAAGTGGTGATTTTGGCTTGGAAGACGATAAACGTCCTGGGCAGCCAAAAAAGTTTGAAGATGAAGAACTGGAAGCATTACTCTATGAAGATTGTTGCCAAAGACAAGATGAGCTCGCAGAATCTTTAGGTGTCACTCAAGCAGCCATTTCAAAACGTTTAAAAGCAGCTGGATATATTCAAAAGCAAGGAAATTGGGTTCCACATGAACTCAAGCCGAAAGACGTCGAAAGGCGGTTTTAAATGTCCGAAATGCTGCTGGAACGCCACAAAAAGAAGTCATTTTTGCATCGGATTGTTACTGGTGATGAAAAATGGATCCATTACGACAACCCTAAGCGCAAAAAATCATATAAGAAACCCGGCCAACCAGCCAAATCAATGGCAAAGCCGAATATCCATGGCGCAAAGGTAATGCTCTGTATTTGGTGGGATCAGATGGGTGTGTTGTATTGTGAGCTACTAAAACCGGGTGAAACCATCAATGGACAACGCTACCGAACACAATTAATCCATTTGAAGAGAGCAGTAGCCGAAAAACGCCCGGAATATGCGACCAGACACGAGGCAATAATTTTCCATCATGATAACGCTCGGCCCCACGTTGCTATTCCGGTTAAGAACTATTTGGAAAACAGTGGATGGGAAGTCTTACCCCACCCGCCTTATAGCCCAGACCTTGCCCTTCTGACTACCATTTGTTCCGGTCGATTCAGAACCCCCTCACTGAAATATGGTTCACATCAGAGCAGAATATCAAAAATTGGCTTGATTCATTCTTGTCTGCCAAGCCGACGCAGTTCTTTTGGGATGGGATCCAAAAATTGCCAGAAAGATGGGAAAAAGTCATAGCTTCAAATGGGCAATACTTTGAATAATACTATTGTACATGTTTTTTTAAATAAACATTCAAATTTTAAAACCGCACCGTATAAGTTATATACCCAGTACTTAACCAAATTTTTGACGAACGGAGGTTTAAATGTACACGTTTTATGCACTAAGGTAGACCCATTTAAATCAAATTAATAACGCTGACACAAAAAATCATGTTATTCCTTTTTTCCTTATATTTATTAAGGACGAACATAAAATACATAAATTAAAATAACAATCATTCACATTTTTGTATAAAAACAGACTCTAACAGATATTTTGTTTGTTTAAATTTTTACATTTAAAAGCTCCAGGACTTCATGTTCGATAACACCTTTTTTTTCTTTCGGGAATGCACCTGAAACTTGCAATGAAAAGTTCTCAAGTTATTAACAATCTATTAAGAAAATCTGTGATCGTGTCCAACCGCGATGTTTTTCTTCTGAATAGTTCCCAATATTTCTTATTCTCTTGCGTTTCCTCCGACAATTGGCCAATTGGAAGAATGCAAAAAGCAACCACTTGTTTGCCATGAAATAAAACTTTGTAAACGCTCACTGGTATGTAATACCATCCATACTTCTCAAAATACAAAGTCCCAGTCTTGGTCGCAGATGTGTCAAAAGCATTCAAATTAATATAGGGTTTCCATTAGGGACTTGACAACTTTGAATTTAATTTGTGAACGCACTCTTCCACTAATCATCAAACTGTTACTGTCAATTTATTCAATAAACTCAACATTTTCATCATAGTAAAGTACACTAACGACCTAGGTTCTCCGATTGGGTTCTGGAGAGGATGCGCCAAGATGATGAATTTCATCGTAAAATCATCTTCAGTGACGAAGCTCATTTTTGGCTCAATGGGTTCGTCAATAAGCAAAATATGTGCTATTGGTCTGGTGAAAGCCCACATGTGCTTCATGAATCAGCACTTTATCCACAAAAAATAACTGTTTGGTGCGGGTTGCATGCCGGCGGCGTTATTGGGCCATATTTTGTCGACGATAACGATCGTTACGTTACTGTGAATGGTCAGCGTTATCGAGCCATGATCACCGATTATTTTTGGAATTTGAAGATATGGACTTGGACGACATGTGGTTTAAACAAAATGGTGCCACAAGTCACACAGCACACGCTACAATCGATTTATTGAAGAGTAAGTATGGTGAGCGTGTTATCTCAAGACATGGGTCAGTCGATTGGCCGCCTCGTTCGTGCGATTTAAATCCCCTTGACTATTTTCTGTAGGGCTACGTTAAGTTATTGGTTTATGCCAACATGCCGACGACGTTGGAAGAGCTCAGAGCCAACATTGAACGCGAAATATCGGTCGTTTCGGCCGAAATGTGTGGCAGAGTCGTTGAAAATTGGGTCCAAAGAATCGACCGCTGCAAACGTGCCCGCGGCGGCCATATGAACGAAGCCGAGTTCCATTCATAAATGTTTTGATTGTACTTCAAGCCCATAATAAAGTTTTTGAAATATCTCAAATGGTTTGCCTTTTAATTAAAAAAAAAAGTTGTCAATTCGTTATTAGAAAACCCTATAGGAAACCCATACGCTAGAGCTTCCAAAATAATGTGAAACCCGTTGATAAGCTCTATATCAATGCCTGCTATCTCAGCTGTTTTGTTTTCGTCTCGGAAGAATCGCCTTGCTGTGTTGCTATAGTTTGTATTCCCGGATTGTTCAGTTGTTATGTCAGTAAGCTAGTTTTCTTTCTGAATCTATGTTGTATATATAAGCTTTTTCCTGTTTTTGAATTTTTCTTTGCTTTCTTGTTCTTTGACTTGCCAAACCTTAACGTCTAGCCTATATGCAATGTGAAGGATACGTTCCATGAAACGAATCCAAGAATGGAGTGGACTTAACCCAAAGGATATTGAAAAAGGTATTTCATTCTTTCTCGATACTAGCGTTAATCATTTCGGATGGCTTTGCACCATATATGTAACAAGTTTGAGATGATGAAGTCACAGGTGATAAGATAGTGCAAACCTTACCATCTACCATTGTTAGTAATAAAATAGGTTTTTCTGCAATATGAAATTTATCCCCGCGAATTTCAACAGGTGATAATACCTTTTGTTGCTTTACTATTAGATCAACTTCCCGTTTTATCAAGTCCGTTGTTTCCTTTGCAAAAACAAGTTTAATAGGGCGGCAGTATCTTGTTGAAGAGGGGGCTGGATTTTGCCAAAGTATGGTTTGAAGTACATTTGAATCGGAACCATGGAAATGTTGAAAAGGTTTTCGTCAGAACATTCTTCAGATATGTATTTTTGCTGAGCTCCGTCACATCCCCATTTAAAAATCAAAGATAATTCCTTAGGGCCTGTTTTGAATTCCTCAGAATTTAATACTTCTTTCTGAGCCAAACATACACGCCTTACACTATGATCAATTAAGCTCTGAAGATCACATATAGCAGACGCTTCTGGCAGAGTTTTTTGATCAGGATAGCATTTTTTTTTTAGACTTTTTAATTTTATAGTATGATGGCAGTATATTTCGAACGACTTTGTTGAGTTTTTGATGTATAATCTCATATTGATGAGTGAGTAACTGCGAATTAACAAAAAAAGCTAACGCTTCATCAGCAGATAGAGATATTTGGTCAGAAGACACGTTATCGAGAGATTTCTTTTAATTCGTACTTTTATCTGTGTGGTAGAGTTAAGCTTTCATTTAACCAGGGAGAATGAATGCTTTCGAATCGTTCACGGTGCCTACCACTTTTGGCTCACATCTCATTTATTTTAAAAAAAGAAGCCTAACAAATGCTTTAAGTGATTTGATTGCTTTTTCTGAAAATGGTATTTGATCAAAATAGCTCATCACAAAGGAAAATACCGCATCAACACGCTTTATTTTGATTTTGGAAACCCAAACTCCAAAAACTAGTTTTTTCGTAATTTCGATATACATTCTAAAAATTTCAAAGAATAGCATGTATTAAAAGCTTATACCTACCACAAAAGACGACATATAGGACATCAAACACTAATAACAAAATTACAACAAATTATATGGATAGTTTGTACTTTTTTTGTCGAAGTCAAATTCGAAAATGAAAAAAAAAAAAAAAAAAAATGTATGGGCCCCGCACTTACGGGCAACAACTTTAAGCGGTAAATGGTAGATAATATACCAGACTTTCAAATGCTTATAGTCTCCCATTCGTACAACACTGTACTTGCTCTTATGAATGCAAAAATTGAATAAAAATTGTCCGTTTTTTTTATCCCATCCACCAAAATATATATTTAAACACCCTATGGACAATAATTCCCTGATATCGTATTTAATAAATCACAGCAAAACTTTCAAGCATCAAGCACTCGTAATAAAAGAAATACCAAAACTACCTTCACAAGCCAATTGCTACTGAAACTATCACAAACTTCAACTTCAAGTCCAATTATATTTATTTTACATGACTTCGACATAACAGTCCTTTCTAAATCATTTATTTAAAGGTATAGGCTGCCAGTAAAACTGGATGAGCGAATTCCCAAACTGTGCGCCGCTTCGAAAAGGACACTCCGACGAAGTTGCTGCTTGGTGGTTGACAGCAGTTAAGCCAAACAGTTTATCTGAAAATTATAAAAAAAAAATATTTATAAATAAATAAATGATATATGTACATATTTATATTTCACGTAAGGAAATTTTGATATCTTATTATAAGCCGTCAGTAAATTAGCAGGTAACATTTCTCCAAGATAACTTGATAAAACTTTTCTCTATCAATACAATCCGCTAAGGCATACGAGTTACAGAAGTAGCTCCCCTACTTGATTTAAGATAGATATTTCAGATTTGATACAAAAGCGCAATGTTGCATATACCCGGTGGAAGTGATATAAACTCCATGTGGTTTACGACATCTATCGTTCTCTTCCCAACTTAGTTGTTTTGCGAATCAAAACTGCAAAGCGACATTACTATGAAGATTTTTTGAATCCTGTCAGATTGAAAAGGAATTATGAAAAAAAGCTACATAAATAAGGTAATAAGAAACAGTGACTAGATGTTGATTGTAATCTCCTAAACTCGCAGTTTGTGTCAGTCGCTGTACCACCAATCCAAAACCATTAACCTATGCGGTTCACAACTTATTCAAACGAAGAAATATAGAACAATTGAATTTTATCGACCAACAGATAAAGATGTAGTAGAAACCTTGCTGTCAAATCTAATGCAACAATTTTGAATGAAATAAACCCCAATGTCATAAAACTTCTTCTTCCTTTCATCTCAAAACACATGCTTAACACTGTAACAAGTACCCGCAAGTACCCCATTTAATGGAAAAACTTAAAAATACTTTCGATACTTAAGTCACATAATAAGATGATCTTTGAGTATAGGCTCATTGTTGTCTTACCTTTTTTATCCAAAGTGTTTGAAAAGGCAATTCTCAAATATGTAAGCGCACTTAATCAGTTATAAAATCTTAAGTTCGGCCCAGTCCGGCCTTCGTGCTAAAAGGAGTTCCACTTTTACATGTCGTCAATGACACTAGAAAGCCCATGGACATAAATTGCTCTACATTCTTAACTTTATTGGATTTTTCAAAAGCTTTCGACACGGTGGACCATATTATTCTCTGCGAAAAGCTGCTAAATAACTGGATTTTCTTTACTTACAGTCAATCTTATGCACTAACATTCCGTGAGCAAAGCGTGGCAGTGGAAAATCAAAGGTCTTTCTTCCTTGGAGTATCTGTAGAGGTTCCACGAAATTCGTGCTCTTTGAAGAATGTTTTTCTCGCACTTCGAGTATATTTCGGTCGTCATAATCGATCTACTGAACAAGCAATTCAAGCCAATGGGACCAAATCTCGCACCAATTTCAAGCTATCAAATATTACGTCACCTATCATATTGCTACTGTATCCGCCAGATACCGTGATTTGTACACTCGTCGCCATTCGCAGCAATTGGGATTGTGTTACTTGACTACGTGGAAGATTTCACGCAATGATATTGGTCTAAAATCAAACAAAACACACCTCCTGCAAGAACTGAAGCCGAACGACCTGCCACAGCGTCGGATTTTCGGTGAGTAGGCCTTAGAAAAGCTGTAGGAAAATCCGTCAGAATAATTAGCCCGTATACTTTCAAAGTTGACAGTATGAACAACGTAACCGTCAATGGCGCCTGTTTTTTCTCTTGGTAATTGTTTGAAATTAAAGGGGGGGGGGGTGATAGAAACGCAACCTTTTTCTAAATCGTTATAAAAGTAAGTGTTTTATTTTATTGACGGTTCTTCCTTTAAATAATGCAATTTTATATGTATAAATATGTGTGATTCGACCCTTATGTTTTGACATTAGAACTTTGACAATTCATGTGTGGGCGTTGAGAGCAGGTGTGTTTGTTTTGGTCGATCTGGAACATGTTCTGGAACGAATAGCGCCCGTATCGTTCAATGATTTCGAACTTTTTTTTTGCACAAAATGCACGAGCTGAACCTAGTCGACATATGATTCCAACAAGACGGCGCTACATACCACACAACACGCGAATCAATGGACCAACGGAGAAATGGGTTCGGTGAGCAATTTATCTCTCGTTTAAGACTGTTGAATTGGCCGGCTAGGTCGTGTTTAGAAATAGATATTTATTGCTTCATAGGTAAATATACATATTTCTTTTTGGTTTTTTTAGCACAGCTTGTACAGAGATATGATGGTACAATTTTATCTATCTATGCCGATAAACCAGCGTCAACTAAAAGTTCTATACACTTTTGCAATTTTCCTTTTTTGTTTTTTTTTTTTTTTGACAATAACAAACCAAACGCTTAAAAAATCACACATTACTACTAATATATAGAATCGAATTTCGTAAGATATTCAATATTGATAAACCGTTTTTATGTAGATGTGTGCAAGCACTTATAACTTTAGACCAGGTAAATATGATTGGCATAAGATACATTTAAGATACAAGAGGAACTAGACAAACTTATGTTTGTATGATGAAGATTTAGTAATTAGGTTCGAAACAAAATTGTATTACTAGCTTCATAGCCTGAGGTTAGTAAAAGCAGTTTCATCATAAGATTATCTGAGGCCTAAAAGGCTCAACATTACATAAGTTGCAAGTAGTTTTAGAACAATAAAGGATGAATTCTGACTAAAATCATCGTCTGGCGTAGGAGTTTTTAATTTAAAATAGCACAGCTTCCAAAGAAAACATGGAGAAAGTTAAGTTATTAAATTTTGTAAAACGCCACAAAGACAAATTTGAGGTACACATGGTAAATAAGCTGGTGCAACTGCCAGGATATAAAGCATTACCATTGCTGCCTTAGCTTGTCCTTAGCAATATAATTTGCGTTTTGTAATCAGGAGGAATGCAGGCATTGTACCATACCTATATGGACTCTGGGTTCTTGTAGGTAAACCCTAACGGCCTTTCTTCCCAAACACTAATCATATCGCATATCTCAACAACAAAAATATCTATTATAATTTTAATAAATTCGTTAAATCATATTTGCATGATCGATATAAGTTTATTACAGCACATTCATTGCCCCTTATACCAATATAATAATAAAAAGAGACAATAGGGATATTACGTTGTCTCGAATTAGGTTGATGACATGTGTTTTCTGTTTGACGTTTTTAATAGCTGAAAAAACAGAGAGGCTATCAGTGAACATAACAGTTTTATAGTTTAAAATTTGTGTTGTTTTAAGAATAGCTAATGCCTCTAATGAAAAGATGGAGAAGTTGCTTGGAAGTCTTTCTATAGCTTCAAGTTCTTCATTTTTTATGACAATTACCATACCAGTGCCAGTGTCATCTCTAGAGCCGTCGGTATATAAATTATTCCATACGTTGGGGAAAAAAGTGTTTATTAACTCAAGGAAGAGTTGGGTGAAGGTTTCTTTGGGGGTGGATTCTTTGTTATTCAATAGTTGAGAATTCTCCTTCGAAATTTCTTTTTATTGAAGTTATCTTAAATGCTTTAAGCGATGCCCTAATTGTTGTGTGGTAGAAAGAGTTGAGTAACTTCAGGTTTGATTTAGCACACTTCCCGTATATAACTAGCCCGAAATCAATCTTAAACAAAAGAATAGTTTTAGTTTTTCGGATAAGTATTGTATATTTTTGTACAATAATGTGAAAATTACTATTCTTCGAGGATAAAAATCTTATAATGTTAAATCTGGAAACTAGATTATTTTTAAATTCTAAACAATGATTTTTAAAACTAAATTTACAGTCGAAAATTACTCCTAATATATTTAAATATTTACCATTTGGTATATTTATATTACTTAATCCTACATCGAAACCAGGGTAGATGAATTTTCTGCAGATATATAGAAAATATGCATAGTTACATATGTCATTTAGTACTCCATTAAATAACTGATTACATCGGTTTGTATCGTAACACTCAAACATTATAAATAAGTCATCTGCATAGAATGAAGGATCTATATTTTTGCTATTATGCTATGATGAAAAGGACAACCGAAAGGATAGATATATCTGTTAAATCTTTTTCTCAAGTACTGTGTAACCCTTATACAGCGATTTTAGTGAATGATATAAAAGGATAGCACAACCGGTTTACACAATTTCCAAAGATACTGGGCCAACGACTTTAGTTAATGTCGCCATAGCTAACCTACGTTAGCATCCAACTGAATTACTAATTTTGGATATCCAAATGGGCCAGTGTCAATACTAGCCATTACTTTATTGTAGCCAAAGTACAAATGAATATTCCGAGGCTTACTTTAACTAACTTACTGAGCGAAACTGAATAAATCTATCCACACTTCCGCTAAGAAAAGTATACACCAAGCTTATACATAAGTGTAAACCATACATCTAAAATTCAAAGGTAAGCTCTGTCTGCCAACTTTTGAGAATAATTTTTTAATTAAAAAATTCCATCATTAACTATTAAAGCCATTCAAGTGCAACCAGCCATCCGTCAAATAAAATTACCGACAGGACGCGATGTTAATTGATGGATAAAAGTTCAAGCCTTCATTGAGTGTCCTGAGTGACCTGAATCCCCATTGATTTATCTTAAGGTGTTTAATGCGTTCGAATGAAACTTTTAACATACGTCACATGAGCGTTAATTCAACACTTCGTATGCAACTCTTGCAATACGGCCACTTACATCACATCGTCTTACAACACTTTACCGAATATATGTATGTTCTGTATGTAACATATGTATGTACAGGTATGTAGTTTGCCATGCGCATTTCGCTTTGGTGTGTCTCACTATCCCCCGACCATCAATCAAAAAGAAAAAAATTACATAAATGGTGGGCAAACGGAAAATGAATAATAAATGAATCGCAAACTTAAAAGTACAAGAAAAAAAAAGAAATAAATACAACTTTCCCCCAAAACGGCACTCGAGGCCGCTTAATGATTCCACATACCACGTCCGCCAGCCCCTAGCTGTAGTGAATGTTTCGGTATCACAATCTAAGGCTGTGAAACAAATTGGACTTTGATTTATGAAAATGGAATTCTTTAGCCATCTCGAGATCGAGACATCGTCGCACTCACCAAACGTCTTCATAAGAAAGTTCCCTTCAAACCGTGTACAGGGACAAATACGTTCTTCTCCGTTTCTACTCATATGAATGGCAGGGTGTCAAAGTGATGGATTTGTTTTTCGACGACACACACTTATACAACTATCTAGTGAAAGATACACTTCAGACTGTCGGCAGACTACAGAAAAAATATAAAAAATAGAAACGAATACTATGCTTCAGGGTTCACGTTTAGCTACCATACGAATAATATATTACCTCAGTTAATCAGTCAGTCATGTGACAAATAATAGGTTTTTTTTTCTGCTGCCTGCGTACCTGTCAGGTGCGAAATTCTGATTGTCTACATGTGGATTGCTTGGAGATACTATTTAGCGCTGTTTAATAAACATCAGTATCAGCGTCAACTAGAGCCCCTCATTCTGAAAGGATCCTAGACCATAAATATTGTCTTCGTGAATTAAAAAACACGGATGCAACTTTAAAGAAGAGATAATCCAAGGCAAACAATGTAATCATATCCTTGTTTCCTATATTCTTTTACAGATCTTGGCAAAATCCCATGGGAACCAGCATAGCGACACATGGGATAAGATACGGGTACAACTACGAATACGAATACAAATACGAATACTCTATCCCAGATAAGGGTTTCTCGCGCACGTAGAGTTGCAAGGATTCTTTTGAGAAGGTGGATTTGTTTGAGAAATATTTATCTGATAAAATCTAAAGTATGCCGGAATGACAAAGAGCTTTAGGTTGGGTACGAAATTACATACGTTTGAATGAGGTAACTATTTAAAAATTTCATGCACGTTTTTCCGGTTTAAGACGGATTGGGGTTGCAGGAGAAGACAGTAGGGAATGATATAAAGTATAAAGAAATGTTTACGTAACATTGAGGTAGTAAAAGCTTTTCAGTTTGTTTATGGTGATTAGGCTTTTGTCGTCTTGTTTTATGGGACAACAGAACTACGCGAAAAGTGTCTATCTTGAATGTGGATAAAGCTAAAGATGTACGCGAAATCCATGCACAAAAATGGTAGTGAAATCTAAATAAATGTGATAAATATATTTGCTCCACCTAGGCTCTGTTTCCTGATCCTTCGAACTCGGTACCTAATAAAAAACAAAGACTACTCTTCAACTGTTCGAGCAACATTGGCTTAGAATGTCTCAATCTGCTTACAGTATTCTTTGAAACTGTGGGATGCTTATATCATAAGTGTGGTCAAATACCGCAAGAAGTAGGAGCAGCGCAAGTACAGTAAGTACTGGGATTTGGAGTTTGAGGTTCCTTACGAGACACCACATAGAACCAGCTTTCTTGTTTCTTGTCAATATTTGCCATAGTTACAACCTTAGAAGTAAAATGGTTTCTGAGCTTTACTCGTAAAAGAGATTCAACCAATAAATAACATAGTCATTCGTTGTCTTAAAAACGCTTTCTTTCCGAGATAAGTCTTGTTATAGTGTGAAGGCTAACGCGACATACACACATAAAGTGGCGAAAGATATGGTATACGTGAGCTATGCGGTCGCGAAACTACTCGTAGTTACTACGTTTATGATCAACAGGTTGCACTGGAGTAGTAAATTATAATTTAAATCGGTTTTGGAGCCACCCTTGAAGATTGGACTACATTTCTTTCCTGGCTCAGGTTTTGACTGGAACCATTTCTGGGCACGGTGAAAGTCGATTCTATATTTTTCCCGCAACAGGAGTTCTGTGTCTTTGCATCAGATAGCGTGTCTGTATAACCAGAATTAAAAGGTAATCAAAGCTCTAATGTATGTTGTAGCAAAGAAAAATTCTTTTGAAACTATCAAGGAACTGAACGGCTACTAGCGTTTTCCAAATCTTGGTATAAAGGCTATTCTCACTGTCCGCCAGGGCTTCGGTACATATGCCAGTGCTAGTAAAAATTCTTTTAGAGATATTAGTAGCTGGTCTGAACCTTTTTGTAGCGTAACTGGATATATTGCATCGTTGCCAGACAATTTTTGAGGTTTTGTAATAGCTGTTCTTTGAAATGCGAAATTCTTCGAAATTAATTAGATTCTTACATTCTTACAAGGGTCTGCTGCTTGGAGCACTTCACTCTAAGAGTTCAGTGTACATGTGCTTCGCTCTACGTGAATGCAAAAAATCACTGCTTTAGCTAGCACCCACAATTGGTTAAAATAACGTCGTTTTGTTGGTCTTTCCAGTTTTCCCAATGCGAAGCGCCAGAGAAGTGGTAGTGAGATCCTTGTAGTTGCGACGGTCTTATCTCCTCTAGCGTTTCGGGGTTTTCTTGCAGTTTTTCAATGTGGATTGCATAGCGTCAACTAACTTTCGTCGTACACAACTACGACCTTTCTCGGTTTAAACACCCGCCTAAGTGCATATTAAGTGCATATTAAGAGGTAAAGCTGGGCCCAAAGTCCTCCTTTGGCTTATGCCCTTACCAACCCACTTTTGACATAAAAGACACTTGAACTGGCCTTTAGCAATGTGGCACGTAGTTTAATAATACATAGAAGTCTTTTAATGATGTTTGGTAACCATGGGAATTCTGTGTGTAGCGAGTTTTTTAGCAAAATGGGAAAAATACCATCAAAACCTAGAGATTCAAAGAGAGAGGCCCTGAGATTGCCCTTGGTTATGGTCATTACAGATACTTAATGTCATGTCACTTTAAAGGCATATTTAGACATTTACACTTTGGCATCCAGATCAGTAGCAGAGATAGTTGGGCACGAAGGTATTTTCTTAAGCTTAGGCTAAGTTACCTGACCACACTTTTTCTGGGATTTTTGTAATCAAAAGAGAATACAATTACGATTCGAGAAAGATTTAAAAATAGACAATCTCATCAATTGGTTAGAGTCACAAAAACGATAGCCTCCTCTTAAATGTTCCAGGTAATATAGGTAATGTGACTTCTTCAAAAGTTTGTGTAACCGGCGTACGCCGGTGATATCGAAATAATTAAGTGAACGTAGTAGGCTGTCAGCAGTGTGTTCGCTGCTATTTAAACGGTAGCTACCGAAATAGGCTTGGTCGTAAATGAGGGCAAAACCAAGTATATGCTGTCAACAAGAAGGGGCATGCAATATCGACGAATTGAACAGAACGTCGACAGCTATAATTTCGAAGCAGTAAGGGACTTTGTCCACCTCGGCTTTGCTATAAGTTCTGTCAATAACACCTCAACAGAAATAAAACGAGTGCTTCTCTTGCCAATCGGTGTTTCTTTGGGCTTGGAAAAAACGAAAAACTAAAGAGACTCTATATAAGACTTTGATCATCCCTATCGCAAGCGGATGAATTTGTCCAATACCCTCAGTCGTTTCGAGAGAAAAATCCTTCGAAAAATATTCGGTTGTGCTTGCGTTGACCTGTTTTGGAAGAGAAGATTCAACGAAAAACTATACGAGCTGTACAGCAACATCGACCTAGTCCGCATCCGACATACTTCGACTGTAATGGATACAACATGAAGAGAGGATGAACACCAATCTTCCAACCCGCAGAGTCTTCCTTGTCCCAACGCAAAGGGACAACGCAGTAGAGTTAGATATCGCCTTAGTTGGCGCGCACAAGAATAACTGCGCATTTGGATGAAGTTAGCTAATGACCAGACTAACTGGAGAGGCTTATTAGTTCATGCCTAGGTTCACTACGAACAATAGCGCCACCTAAGTAAGTAAGTAAGAGGTAATAAAATACAATTTTTTTGTTCAAAGGTATATTGTACAACCAATTAGGTCTTCTAGGGATCTCATTTGCTCATCACTTTTATCTTAATACCCCATATGTGTTGCTTACCTTAGATAAGGTCTTAGGACCAGTGGAAATAATGTGGGGTCTATATCTCCCCATAAGCAATCTAAAACTGTTGAACAGCTCGTCAGTAAAAGCAATTGCTAAACTTTTGTGTGATTATGTTCTACTGGATGGATTTCTTTTAGAATATTAAGCTAATAAGCAAAAGGACAACGCCCTTCTATCACGCAGTCTACAGTATCACTTCCTGAAAAAAATGTCTATTGTACATACGTCCTTCATAATTAAGCACCATTGAAGCAACGAAACCATTTACAGCACGTTGTTTCACTTAGACGAACATCTCTGTAAACACCGTTTTTTTCGAAGGAATGAAGAAAATCAACAATTCACGCAAATAATGATTATTTGGCACAAAATCAGACACAACCAAAAGTATATGGCGCGAAAACAATACCACTAATATATGAAAACGGATTGTTTACTATACGAGTATGTCTATGCTTGGTTCCTGACTTTTGCACATGTCCAAATAGAGCAGCACTTACTGCTGGAGATATTAGTTGAGAACTTAGTTGCATACTTAATATTATTTTACTACTTAATGCGGCTTTAGTTACAGATTCATACATTTGGCCTCTTTCCATTTGTGTGTCAATGACAACTTACGTTGGAAACCACATAATCGGTGTCGTCTAAATTGCTGCGAAATGTCCAGGATTTCACAAGCGATATAAGAAATACTTTATCTCTTCTGATCTGGCTTGAATATATGGTATAAGGCATATATAGAAATCGCCAGTAGCATTCCGCTCAAGTCTACTTTTGGACGTACTCTAGAATATCGTGATTCGTTCCTAAGCCGCAGAATTCGCTTATGGAATGCCCTGTCTAGCTCTTTATTTTCTATTGTAGTTATTATAACCTTCATCAACAATTAGGACCAACGTTCATCAGCACCTCTCTTTCCATCCTCACTAACGCAAAATCAACAGCACATCAGCGTCGTATATGCGCAAAGAAGAAATTGTAGCCGCTGTGAGGGAAATCGGGATGTGAGATCAGGAATTTTCAATTCAGTGCCGATCGCAAGATTTATCAATGGCCTTTTTGCGTCCACTATTTAGAAAACTTTGCAAAAATGCGAAAAGATCTATGCCTTCCTCCGTTTATAATCCAGCTGATGTAGGAAGTAAAGCCACAAGATCATGGCTTATGATGGAAGTTTGTAAATAAGCCTGTCAAGCAGTTTAAATTTGACCCTTATTTTGAACGAAAAATCGTGTTTAGTGTTGAGGCTTACCTTGTTATGGGTCGCAGTGAGCAGGTTTTTATTCTTACATCCATGCCATCATTAGTTATAAAAATTGTCGGAAGTGTTATTTTTTTTTGCTTTAAATGAAAGTAAATATAAATAAAACCAAAAAAAAGGTGCCAATTAGCCAACGTAAAATCGAAGAAAGTAAGAAAACAATAACCGCTTACATACGAGTATTGTGAAAAAAAAAAAAAAAAACAAAACAAAAAAACAGACTGTATAGACGGTAGTCAAAGACAGTTTTATTTTCGGAAATGTAGAAAGTGACGTTAATACCCTGGCCGAATCAGTTTTCCCACGGGACGAAACCGAAGACCGAGCATCTGGAATTCAACACCAACACGGAAAAACAAATAGATAAGCTATATATGGTATATTCCTTCTGTACCGGGCTAAGTTTCACGTAAGCGGTAGCCTATATGCCGGCCGATATTTTATTGATCGGAATTTACAAAAATCTGTTATTAGCTGTTCGTTATGGTTCGCGGTTACCGTTTTTGTTTCAGTGTTTGTTGCGGATTTGATTCCGAAGATTTTGGGTTTTTTTTTTTTTATATTTTGTATTTATTATTTTTCTGAGCTGTAACTTAGCTGTAAGTTTTCTTGGAACTTTGAATTTGTTAGTTTTAATTAGTTAAGAATTATCGTTAAGGGGTAATTAAACAACTTTTTTTGATAACGTTTCGGAAGTCCTGGTTTCATTTTATTGTGTTTTGCGATTCTTGGTGTAGGTAGTTAACGGAAGAGTAATCGCATGGCGCCCTTTTTTTTTTTCAAAACCTTAACCTACGACCACTCTTCGCGGTGGCCGGGCTCTATTCCGTGGCACGCTGCGCAGTACGGAGAATTCGGCAGTAACACTCTGGCGCCCAACTTGGGGCCTTTTCAATTGAAAGGAAATATTATAGACTCGCCGTAGTTATCGAACAGCCGCCGGGTGAATTAAGATATCAATCGTCGCGTTTTGTTTCTATTTTTTTTTCTTTTTTTTTTCTTTTATCTTGGTTTTGGTTTTTTGCTTTTTTTGTTTTTTTAGGTTTCAAAGCATAACTTGCGCAATTACTCCTTTTGTTTGAAGCAGATTTTCGTAAAGAATCTCTAACGTAGTGTAAACTATAGAATAGAGGTTATAGGTTAAACTCAGAGGAGTTGAAGTACGAACTAGATGTCAGAGATGTAAGAAGATGCTCCGAACTGCTCCGAACAAGCTTTATTTTGCTTAATTACACCTACACTTTTAAACATAATAAGGAAGCCGTTGTTCATAAATTAGAGGAGAAACTCAGGTTGGTAAACGAATTTTGTAGGTAATGAGCAGTGCAAGGAATTCAAAAAAGTATTGTAGTAGCCAAGTCTGAGTGGGTTTTGAGGTTTCTTGGTAGGTCTCAAGCTAATGAGGAGAAAGCTTTCCTTGTCGAGGCTAGACATCAGGTGTTAGGACTACTTTCCAATGTAGATATAAAGCCAAGCGTTGAAGGGTGAAAACAAATGGAAGCGCAAGCTCAGCCGAACGTAGTAGAGCTTCAATCCAATCAACAGACTAGCAATGTATGTCCCGAAAGTCTTACCATCTCAGCAGGCAGGAAGTAGTAGACAACTTCAAACCCATCCACAGCCAATCGCAAGATCGTCGCCTAACATATGTTTTTCCCAACAAAAAGAGTACCAGTCGTCAAATGGGGGGTCAGTTTTAGTGGAGACCATACCCAGTCCATTAACTGTTTTCTGGAGAAAGTGGAAGAACTAAGGGAAGTTAGAGGGTGCACCAAGGAGGAGGTTTTCGCTTCAGCCTATGACTTATTTGAAGGAAGAGCGGAGATAGGATATAAACCGTATTTCAGCAGTTGGGCAAAACTGATAATAAGACTGAATGCTGAATTCCTACCGCCAGGATACGACGATAGACTGTGGGAAGAGATTAGATGTAGAACACAGGGACGGTTAGAGACTATCGGTCTTTTTGTTAGTGTGATGCTAGGACTCTTCTCTTGGCTCAGTCAACCTTGTTGAAAGAACGTATCACCATTTTAACAGACACATAAGGCTTTGTTGGAAATAGGCTACCGTCTAG
Organism: Volucella inanis; assembly: GCA_907269105.1. Taxonomy (NCBI): domain Eukaryota; kingdom Metazoa; phylum Arthropoda; class Insecta; order Diptera; family Syrphidae; genus Volucella; species Volucella inanis. Next base: position 101,702,534 of record OU026157.1, on the reverse strand, counting down.
AAACTACACGATACCTAGTCGAAAGTTTTATTCCCCCACCATCGAGACAAAATGCCACACTTTTAGAACCGGATTTGGCATAACTGCTCCCCCCTCACGACGCGAGCCTTATACGCTGACTTGTTTCCGGTGTAAGCATCTTGGCCACATTGCTGCTCAGGGCCCACAACTAGTGCGCAGTTACGGGTGCAAAGCTACTGGTACTATTCGGAGTCGTTGTTCCCGTTGCAAACCACAGGTGGCGATATCGGAAAACAACTCATCGGTTCAAGGGCAGGCGAGCCATTGAGTCGAGCGAAAGAAATCGCCATAAAAGCAAAAATGGTGAAGGATAATATTCGGTTGGATTTTATTTTAGAGGCAAAAGGACTTTTTTGCCAACGTTCGTACTTGTACGTTGAGGTTTATGGGGTCAGACTATTGGGGTTGCTGAATTTGGGGGATTCTAGGACGATTGAAGGCAGTCTGGGATGGGAAGCGCTACGATCATTAAAGTGTTAATTGCCACATGGAAATAATCGTGATTCCAAAGCTATCGCATAGCCTTATTTCAGGTGCTAATTTTTGGGAATGTTCTTCTATAATTCCAGATCTTGGAGTTTTAGGGAAGAAGCGATGGAAGTAGTAGAGTGTCTTAGGCTTAAGGACGGTCATAAGAATCATCTGGACGAATTGGTTAAACGGGTACTTATGTCAATGGGTGATGGTCTAGGGTGTACTAGTCTTGTAGAGGACGTAATAAGAACCAACGCGGACTCTATTAAACAGCGCTACTACCCTGTTTCACTAGTAGTCCAGGAGAACATCAACGCTTAAGTCGATGAAATACTCAGAGTGGATGCTATAGAACCGTCCTGTAGTCCTTGGTCCTCCCCTGTCTTACTTGTCAAGAAGAAAGATGGGAAGTATCGTTTATATGTTGACTTTCGTAAACTTAATCAAGTTATAGAGCGTGATGCGTATCCAATTGCCTATGTCTTCGCGACCCTTAACAAATGGAAAAATGCCAAATTTTTGTCATTGATATTAAGTTCGCATACTGGCAAATACCTATGGCTGAAAACTTCAAAAAGTACACGGCGTTCACTATTCCAGGACAAGGGTTGTATCAATTTTTCCTTATGTCCTCCGGGCTTCACAATGCTCCTGCTACCTGGCAGCGTTTTATATATAGATACAGTCCTTAGAGTCAACCTCAAATCGAACGAATTCGTATATCTTGACGATATTATCATTGTATTCGAGACTTTCGAGAGACCGCTGGAAGTCCTAAAAATTGTGCTGTCACGCATTAAAGGCACGGGTTTGGTACTGAGTCCAGAAAAGTGTGAGTTTTGCAAACCACAGCTGAAATATTCGGGAAAGGACTTTTAGTGGACTCCGACAAGGTGAGATGCATAGTTGAGTATCCTCGGCCCACATCAGTGTCAGGTATCATGGTATAGACAATTCGTTCCAAATTTTTCCGCTTTGACCTCTCCCTTACCCGAACTTCTTAAAAAGATGGATGTGAAAACGCTTTTTGTATCTTGAAAGAAAAATTGGTGAATGCACCCATCCTCGCTTGTTCAGATTTTTCCTTTCACTTCACTTCACTTGTGCTGTTCTTATACAAAATTATTCGCCAAATAAGGTAGCAGTGATAAGTGATTTAAGGAGATCTTTATCCAAGACGGAGCGGAATTATTCGACAACGGAACCTAAGTGCCTAGTAATTCTATGGACAATTGAAGAACTTCATCCGTATTTGGAAGGAACTAGCCTTACTGTAGTAACTGACCACCGTTCCTTACTCTAGCTGTATATTTTGAGGGATCCACAGGATATGGGCTAGATTTCACGATTTTGCATAGAAAGGGTAAAGAGTACTTGGTTTCCGCAGCATTATCCAGGGCAAATGAGGACTTAAAAGTTATTCCGAAGGATGGTAAGGCAGAAGTGTTGAGCAACGTCACGACGATGTTTTCAGTGGAGTTACTAGAAATTATTTTTGGCTCAAAACGAAATCCTACATAGCTCGCTACATCCGCAGCTGCGTAATCTGCCAAACGGTGAAGTCTGACTTACAGAAGTCCGCAAGGCTTATGGCTTCCCGATGTAAAATAATTAAGCCGTGGGAATGCTATGCGTGAATTTTATAGGGCCATCCACAAGCCAACCCCGCGAAAAGGTATTACCAAATCTTAAAAACTAAGCTCCGAGCATATATTTCCAACAACCATCGCAGCTGGAATATCCTTCTACCGAAAGTGGCGTTTGCCATTCGAAATGCCACGCATGAGGTCCTTTAGACAAACCCGTATTTTGTCATGTTCGGCGGGGAAATGCAGTTTTAAGGCGATGGATCTTCTTTTACTGCAGAGGGTCTTATTGCAGATAGATCGGTTGATGTTCAGGCTTGGTCGAAGACGTTGGGTAAACTGGTAGAAAATGTTAGGGCAAGTTTCAAAGTTCGGCCCACAAATCCGACGGCCAATATAATTTACGTCGCCGAGATATTAAGTTTTACCCAAAGGATTTAGTTCTAAGGAAAAACTTCATTCTCACAGGTTCTGCTAGCTATTTTTCTGCGACACTTGCACCAAAGTATGTAGGACCTTTTGAGGTCATCAAGCGGTTTTCGCCTTGAACATACGGGCTAACTGACAGGAATGGAAAGATTTGAAGCTGTTTACAAAACGAGAAGACTTTACTCAATAAAATGGATTTATAACACAAGTAACGAAAATCTTTGAAAGGAAGAGGGGAGTGTTATGGGTCGCAGTGAGCAGGTTTTCATTGTTCCATCCATCCCATCATTAGTTATCCGCCATTAGTTGGTATCTTGGCACCATCAACGGCAGCGAAAATGTGGGTCAGCGAGTAACCAACCCGGAAAGCAATTGTCGGTTCCCTTGTGTAGAGGAAAATTTTTTTATTTTTTTATTTTTTAATTTTTTTGTTCCAAATGTTCTTGTTTCCACATCTCGTAATCCCACGTCATGGTATCGTATCATATTCCTTCGGTAAGGATTAGCGGCTGTGCAAAATCAGGAGATATGGTCTGTTCTGATGAACCAGTTGAATAAGAAAAAAAACAGTTCATGGTAGGTGGTACGAGAGTTTGGGAAATACAAGCGACTGGTAGGGTGTGGGAAAGATTAGAAAGTGGTGATGTTGCAAGGGTCAGTGCAGGAGATTCGTTGAAACAGTTCGGATGCAGTGTGAGGTAACCTTGAAGGTGGCGATTTGTGTTAATGCTGCTAGAATGAATCCGAATATTTGTACAGACAAACTAGAGAATAGTGAAAAGAAATAGAGAGACGAAAAAAAAACGAAAGAGCAAAATTGTTGGAAGTGTTATTTTTTATGCTTTAAATGAAAGTAAATATAAATAGAACCAAAAAAGGGTGTCATTTAACGAACGTAAAATCAAAGAAATTAAGAAACCAGTAACTTACATATTGTGAAAAAATGAAAAGAAAACAAACTGTTGTCTGTAGGTAGTCAAAAACAGATTTATTTTCAGAAATGTGGAAAGTGACGTTAATACCCTGGCCGAATCAGTTTTACGCATCTGGAATTCACCATCAACTAGGAAAAAAAAATTGATAAGCTATATATGGTATATTCCTTTTGTACCGGGTTAAGTTTCAAATAAGCGGTAGCCTATATGTCGGCCGATATTTTATTGATCGAGATTTACAAAAATGTGTTATTAGCTGTTCGTTATGGTTCGCGGTTGTCGCTTTTGTTTCAGTGTTTGTTGCGGGTTCCATTCCGAAGATTTTGGGTTTTTTTTTTATATGTATAATATTGTATTTATTATTTTTCTGAGCTGTAACTTAGCTGTAAGTTTTCTTGGAACTTTGAATTTGTTAGTTTGAATTAGTTAAGAATTATCGTTAAGGGGTAATTAAACAACTTTTTTTGTAAACGTTTCGGAAGTCCTGGTTTCATTTTATTGCCTTCTGCGATTCTTGGTGTAGGTAGTTAACGGAAGAGTAATCGCGTGGCACTACTCCTCGCTGTGGCCGGGCTCTCTTCCGTGGCACGCTGCGCAGTATAGAGAATTCGGTGGTAGTAACTTTTGGTTTAATTGGTTTGTGAAAAAAGAAATGCAATTTCTGGAGTATGGTGAATTCAGGACAGGCTACGGAGACTCAGTTATGTCTACAAAACTACTAATGGCATCATCTGTCTTTTCTTTAAAACGAAGCCGAAACACGCGTTACAGTAAATGGATAACGTTTTCGGACAGTGATATGTGATATGTGGTAATATCTTCGAATATTTCCTCGTGAAATGGACTAGTAAATTAGGTACCAATTATAGTTTCGTGCAATTGAACATCGCTCGGGTATATCTTGTAGGACTATGTAATGTTTTTGCTAGCTGTTTTGGTCTAGAAAACGAATACTCAGCACGTTTTTGGTGAGTGATAGGAAGCGGGTCATTTAAGTCAACTAAGAAAGCCATATGTTTAAAGCCGTGTTCAAATAACGTAACGTCATAAGTCGTTCTTCATAAAAAAAAAGTTTTTGATTCAAACTCAACTGATGTTTTTTTTGAAAAAAGTTATTTAGTTCTCAAAATAAGACAAAACAGAGGCGTCAAAACAGAGACAAAGTGAGCTTATTGGTGAAATAAATTGCTCTTTTAATCTGGTGGATATCATAGAATTGGTTTCCCGTTAGTCAAAGAAACCTTTTCTGTGACAAGCCTTAAGTCTTGCCGAAAGCTAAGCAGACAGTAGCTGGAAACAATCCAAGTGACAGTTTATCATTTATGTATTAGAACTGTCAATAAACATGCGCCTCAGTGTAGAGAGGACGTCACCTTATGGGTTATCCCTGTTTACTGAAGTCTTTAAGCTAGTAACAGCTACCGTGATGTATGATTATTAAACAGCTCATTTGAAGTTGTAGGTCAATTTGTTCCTTTTGACTGCGATGAAGCACTCTTCGAATGAACATCTTTTATTAATCTGTATTACAATAGCTTTAAAGATGAATATGATGATGTTTCCATGAAGCTACAGTTCTGCATTTCATAGTGGGACAGACGATCTGCATAAGGTTTTCTCGAGTGAAAATTTCGGTACAAATTATTTTGAAATGAAATTGTCAAATTTAAGCAGCTCCTCTATCTGCTCGTATAATCGCGTTTTGAGTTAAAGTTGAGTTCTGGTATAGAATTGCCTTAAAGCACTTCACTTATACGTTTTTGTTTTCTAGATCACATTTCTCATTTTCATTTGATTTTCGCAGCATTTGCACTCTGTGTTAGCCAGAATATAGTTATTGCCAGCCAAATAAGAAGTGACTTTGCAGCTGAATTTCTCGCTTTGTTTTTTGGTAATGATTTAATTAGTTAACAGTACTATAGAAAACTGCAAAAGTAAGTGTGTGTGAATTATAATGATACATTGAACATAAAGTATAGTACAATTTTATACATAACCTGTGCCTTTGTCTAATAGCAGAGGACTATCGAGAAAGTATTTTTCCCTTTAGCTCTCTACTACCGCGACCTGACCCTTTTAAAGAACTCCGTGAAAAGAAGCGATTAAAGCAGTTTCGAAATAATTGTCAATATAGAAGACACAACACGTGTCAGTGAATCATTTCCGTACATTGCAGGAACCATAGGTGTGAAATTATGCCACAAACAAACCCAATTTGGAGCATACGCTTCAACCACGTCCACAACTGCTTATTTGTAGAAATCTTTATCACCTTATCAAATTCTCTGGAAAATTTCTTTGACATTAATTGTCTGCTTTAAAATTTCCACTCACTTCGATTTCCAGCAAAACACAGATACGATAATCCACAACCATTTCCACAATCATTAACCGTCTCAATGTACGATTATGTGTCTTCAGCTTTCAATGAAATTCCACATCAAATGCTTCTCGAGACCATCAACAACGTGTGCGTTCAGCCCACTCAACTTGTCCAGTGTAATTAATTAAACAATGCAAGACCAAGAGAGTTGACTAATTTAATGTTAATTTGATTGGAGAATCCACCAAGATGAGTCCACCACCATCACTACCACCATTGTCACCACCACCGCACCGCCGCATGTATCTTTGGTCGATTTCGTATGCAGCTACAGCAACTGCAGCAGCAGGTATTCATCTTCTAAATTCAGACACGTACTATCCGGCGCGTACAAATACGTACCTCCCAAGGATTGCTTGCGCGCCATGTGTGTAGGCTGACTTTGTTTATGGGGCCCCTTCCAGCCGGCTGAAGATAATCTTAATGAGGTGTCATTTGAAATTGCTCAACGAAAACCCTCAAATCCATTTGTGACATAAATAATCACGAGGCTATTTGTCGTGCAGCTAGTATAAGGTCGTGGCGGTGGCTGAATCTGCAACTGAACTGCCTACACCTATTAGCAATGAGCGAGATCGTAAATTATAGCGCCATTGGACCAAGAACGCCACCCTCCGCTCGCCGTTCATCGTCTTAGCCGCCTTCGTTAAAGGCGTTAAATGGACTGCTTACTAGAGAGAAGCTAATTGTGTTGTAAGAGGCATTTTAATATTGAAAGATGTCAGGATTGTGGCCGTGAAAAATGACTAGCGAAAATCAATTCACGACTAATGGCAATTATTAAGATTAACCGGATTAGGGTGCTTCATAACTTCATTAATTCAGTCTGGTACCTCTTAGAGTTTGTTCAGGGATTGCATGGTTGACCGTGTGATTTCCCTGGTCATTGACAAAAAATTTTTAAGCTATCAAGCCGCTTTAAAGAGGGACAAATGGCATCGAGCTGTTTTTAGACCATCTTGAAGTCTATATTAGCTATAAACAATGTTGCAAATATGTTACAACCTAGTCGTAACATAGATACATACGCTTGAGCGTGATAGAACAATTGAATTAACGGACACAATTCATTGTAGGATGACACTTTTCCATTCAGTCAATTCACGATGAAAAGATCATATTGGAGGTAGAAGCCCTAGTAATAACAAAAAAGGTCAGTTCAAAAATTTTCACCACACCTCTGGATACACATACTCGTATAAAACTTGAAGTTAACAGATCCATGGTACGACTAGTCGAAAGAGATTGAATTATTGATTGGATTAGATGTTTTTCCACAATTTCTGACCCATGGAATAGCCATTTTTAAGTCAATACACCAAAGGAACAAACTCAAGGTTTGGATAAATTTTATCGGGACCAATCATCACCAGAAAATAAGTTTACAGAAGATAGTTAGGTTGGGTAAGAGTTGCTGTTGGAAAAACCAACATATTTGGGCCTATTGGTACATTGTGATGACTCTTGGATTTCTGATTCTCCTACTCTTGGAACTAATTTAAGCTTCTGAGACTAAGACTGTTAACATCTATATAGTTTAGATCGCTTAAGTCATTGTAGAAGAAAGCTCCTAAGCGGAGTTTTCTTCTTTGGAAGAGACCTGGGTATGTACAAAGTACATACAATGCTTGCAGATTCTGCGAAAGTCGTTTTTAAAAACGCCAAGCATTCCTACTGGTGATAACGCCTATGATAACACTGAGATGTTTTCTATTTTGAAAAACCAAACTTTAAGTGAGATTCAAATCAAACTTTGGCTAGATTAGTTTAGTCGTTAGGCATATTGGCCCAACAGTTCACCTTAGGTATGAACGTAGCGATTGGTATACCGATGCTATACAGTTCCCAGGAATTTCTCTGTGCCTTGATACGCAACATACTATAGTTGAAAGTTGAACTGCTCTGCCTCCTTCTAAGTGGTGATCGGCATTCAAGGCCGGTTTGAAAATTCTGTGTGGCTCTGTCTAGGGATTTTATAGTGACCTGACTACCCAAAAAGATGCGGATATCCAATGCAAAATTCTTCAGCCAGGACAGAACATATTTTATCGCCAAAATTTCTGCCTTGAACACGCTACAATGATTTAAAAGGCAGAGGAAGAGGCTTAGATTAAGCTTATCTGAGAAACACCGTCGTAAACCAACCAACAACTATCAGTCTTGGATTCAACCGTATATAAATGAACTGACTTGTCATCCATGAAAGAATCTTATTCCCAGAAAGATCTAGAGAAGATGATAATATGAAAGTTTTTGTCAATCCAATCTTGGGACATAGCGTATCCGATGTTCTTTGAATTATTCCTAGTGTATTAAGAATATTAGCGTGTGTAAGTAATTTATTTATTTACTGTGTATCCTCTGGACTTTTCTAAGTTTGCTGCAGTTGATTGCATTGTCTAAGTTCATTCATCAGACAACCACCCCTTAGGTGGGTGTCGGTCTTATAACCGAGACGTATAGCCAGTGGATAGTGCGAGACTGCAGGCCCCAATTGAATTTTTTGCAATAGAATAGAATTATGTACTATAGCTTTCTTGAATATTAGGTTTCCAGTTTAGTTTCCTGTCGAAAATTTATTATTATAAATTAAAAAATTGGACCTAGCCATGTCTCTGAATCGGAGAAGACTGGTATCGACGATTGAGGTAGTGTTTATGATTAGAATTTCATAGATCAGTTCTATGGGGGTTTATTCCCACAGCGATTTATCCAATGGGTTAATCTGTTAAGTTTTAGCTGTAAGAGTTATTTGATGGTATTAAGATGCATACCTGAGACGGCTATAGCAACACCATCCGCATAGACAAATACCCTACTACCACCCACTTCCAGGTATATCAGCAGTTCGTTGACCACTAAGTTCTAGAGAAGAGTTGAATGGACGCCCCCTTGGATTATCCTGCTATTTGACATAGGACTGGTCTGCTCTCCAAGTAAGTCATCTACCTTCAGAATTGACAAACGAGTCGTGATTTTGTATATGTTGGTGTTATTAAAGGCACCCTCTATGTCCAGGAAAGTGACAATTGAGTACTCTCTATAATGTAGGGGTCGTTCGATGTGGTCAATCAGTGAATGTATAGCCGTTTCCGCAGACTTTCGTTTAGAGTAGGAATTATGATTCATAAGTAAAAGCCGTGGATCAATTCTAGATCGTATATAGATATCGGATATCAATCAGTTGATAGACCTATAGGACTGGTGTCCTTTGGGGCAATATAAGAATATTTTCCGGTTTTGGGGATGAAATCTTCATTAACTTCTCTCCATGAGAGGGGAATGTAAATTATTTCTGTGCAGCAATTGATGATATCTCTAGCGATGGCTGGATGATATCGGATGACCGTTGTAGCTAAACAGGTATTATACCGTTCGGTCTGACAGACTTGGATAGTTTGAAGCTATGCAACGCTCAGACCAGCTTGTCTCTTGTAATCAGACCATTAATATTAGTCGCTGCTACAGTCCTGTTAAGGTTGTTGCTGGCCGTAGTAGCTAATTAAAAAGTGGGTATATATTATAGTGATTCCTCACTTGAGGTCGTCCAAGAGCCGCCGGTATTTTTCAAAGGCATTTGTCTCAGAAACTTCTGTTATCTTTTCACAGAATGACTCCCGGGCTTGCCAGTTCTTTTTTATATAGGGATTCTTTATACAAGTCCCAGTCTGTCACTTTTCTATTGAATTTTGATAGTTGAAAATTTTCTTGCAAGCGTTTCTAACTGGTCCCAGTGCTGATATCCACCAGTGCACATTTTTCTTGTCTGTAGGTTGACATTGCCAGCCATTGCTTGATTGAGAGCCAGGGTGATATCCTTCACTTTCATGCCAAGCTCGTTGGTGTTTCAGAAAGACTTAAGAGTTCTTCTGTATAAAGGTCGAGGGATCTTTGATTCGCACAAACGACAAGCTTGACGTGGTGTTGGTACCAGACAGAGTGACTGGTGATGGGAGGTGGTCCAGAGTTTTCCCGCATGATGGCCAAGAGGCTGCTTGAAAGCTTTAACTTGCCCAACTGCCACCTTTCGGATTGGATCCGAGGGTTTTAATAATAGGTACACTTTAGTACAGGTCGTGGTTTAATTGGTAGTGTATTGGCTTCCAAATTGGACAGTTCGGAGTTCAATACCAGCCGCACCCGAAAGATATTCTACTTTTCAGACAACTTAAATCTCGTGAGATAAATACAACAACACTAATAATTTAGTCTCCTCATTAAATGTTGGATTCCACCCATTGAGTAAAATAACCACTGAGCGCAAATATTTATAGTATCACTGTCCTTGTTGATGTGTAATTATCCATCATTAATTAGGTGAGTAATTTTTTAATAATTTGAATATGTACTGTACTGTACTGTACTGAATATAAATAAAGTTTGGCAGTCAATGTGGTAGTTGATTTGGCATTCAGTCCTTAAAGTCTGCCACTGCACAATAAACACCTATTACATATTTTGTTACAGTTTTTTAAGTATTATACACACTTCCATGGAGAGAAAAACTAGGTCGACAAAATGATTATACGGAGCTCAACCCTTTCCATTCTTTAATGCCATATTTTTAATATTTAAAATCTTTGCAACTCTCGATTAAAGGAAAGTAAAATTGCTTACGTCAATCTTTAGATGGAATTTCGGCGCCAATCTTAAAAACCACTCCTGTGCAGTAAATTAAGTCGTTCCGTGATATCCATGATACTGCAAGTTCTAAAAGATTAGATGTGATTCATTTAAGTGAAAAAAATCAGTCATTATGGTAGTCATTTTTCGCCACCAACCAATTTCATCTGCGTCCATTTTAAGTCTTCTAATGTTCTCATTTAAAATGTCCGCTCATCGTGTCCGTATCCGTTTCTCTTCTGCGTTTCCTTAGTCCCATTCATTTGGACTTTTCTTGTGGCTGCTCTCGTCAATCAGATACGAACTCCAGTGATTCAGGAAATGACATCTTCACAAAAATGCGACTTATATAAAGCACTGTCACCATCGTCACCATCGTCACCATCGTCACCATCCATTGTTAAAACATTTTTGGACACGCTAAATGTTTAATGCACACTCTTAGTCTAGGTCGTTTATCCCGAGATGACCATTCCAGAATTCTTTGGAAAAGTTTTGATTTTTCTCATACGAGTACGAAGAAATAAATGAGATTCCCAGTCAAAGATACGAGAAACTCTGAACGGTTCGGTGTTTGGACATGTACTGGATGAAACTAAATAGTGATTGGATGGTTTCATGGATACATTTGGTGAGTATTAGAGTCTGTATAACTTCGGTGTAGAGTGCGTCAGATATTTCACAGACTATATCCTCCCTCTTTCCAACTCTCTGGGTGACTTTGTAATTAATCTTCCTCCCTGATGGCAGTGTTTGCTTTCTTCCAAGTTCAAATCCAGTCTTCAACTACGAGAAAAAAAATATTTTCTTTGTGTGCAATGTGAGCCTGGACAGTTATTTGGACAGTAATCGGATAGAATTTTCCTCGTTTATAGAGATAATTTACCCACAGACCTAGAGGAGTTGGAGGATCGAATACAATAGCTGTAAATGGAACAGCGAAGATAATTGTCGGATTAGGAAAAGAGACGCGTTGTGTTGCAAGCAGAGGTGTGAGAATCAATAGACTACTATTTAAAAGGCAATTAATTGTAATTGTAGGGGATGAGTCGTTAAGGGAAATGACTTTGAACGTGATTTTTGGAGTAGTCTTCCTGGTATCTGATTAAAGCCAAGCGGTACGAATCTGAGTTAATTACTCCAACGAGGATAATGTTGTTTTTCTTAATTCTCTGGAAGGATTCTCTGATACCAGAAGGGGATTAAATGATAAGAAATGATTTGTCTCTCTATTTTGAATTTTCAAAAAAGTTTTATTAGTTCGGTGGAGGATTCGGAGTAGAAAAAATGTGATTTTACCAAGAGGACTAAAAGTTCTAATATTATGGTGATCTTTTTGCAATATAGCTAGATCCCTTTTTGAGGTTTTCTGTTAAGTATGTATCATAAATCTGTTACGCAAGAGCTCATGGTCACTGATTTGCTCTATTATTGTACACGAAAATGGGTCTTCTAAGATGTTTGTACAGTCATTAACTTTGGTGCAATCATTGATATGGTTGACTTCTATATATTTTATTTTTTTTTTCTGACAGAAGCACCGGGAGGTCTTTAAAATTTTTACTTACAGAGCAAAACATAGTCAGATTAGAAAGATACATTCATCTCTTCATAGAGAAAATGCCCTTGCTACCGCTGATCTAAGACTTGGAAGCTGGTTTGGTAACTTAAGTAAGTTTGTTTCTAGATGGACGAAAAATATTACACTCTAGTCAATGCTATTGTCGATAGTTACTCTTAGCGAATACTTTAGAGCAGAAATTTCTTACATTGACAGAAGGCGGTCATCGCCTCGCCCAAATACATATTAGGATTCGTTAGAGAATTGGTTGGTGATACCATTAAGCACTAGATGAATCAATGTAAAAAGAATAACCTCAGTTTCGAGAGTATTGACTGAAAGTCCATTTCTAGTGCACCAATTTTTTCGCTAGACAAGATTCAACATGGATCTATATATGCCTAAGCATAGAACTATTGAAATGAGGTAGGACGCCGCCTAACGAACAGCTCTTATTTAGCCCCGCAATCATCATCTTTGCCATGTTGTATAGGCGAGTTACACATGGCGTCAAAAGTTGTGTTATCAAAGTACCAGATGGTACGGGAGTAGTCGTCTCTTGTCTGCATTTATGTATTCCGAAATAAAATGGTAATAAACCCTTTCAAGCTTTAGGTAGAGACGTGCATCATACCCAATTAAGTGATCTCGACAGAAGCTTTTTCTAAGAACGTAAAACTGTAAAAATAGAGTTTCCACTCTATGAAGTGTTCTGTGAATAAAGACGCGTAAACACATCGCTTGTTTCCCTGAATTTCATCGGAACTCAGAAGATGGCGATCATTAGTTGAGATGGGTTATGAGCCCCAAAGTCTTGCTAAGCCATTCATGAGTTTCGTGTATGGCGCACTTTACTCTTAAACGTCTGTTGTATTGCCATTGCTGACCGTTCCAATTTAAAACGTCAAAGATGCCAAAATAGCGGGATACCTATAGGTACGGAATTTCACCGCATCATTTCATTAGCCAGAGCTTCGACCTTTACTGGTTGTATTCTCACTGCTGTATTTGTTATTGTCACTGAATTACAGCCTTTGTTTCAATAGACAAGGGAAGTGTCAAAACTCTCTTCTTCGTGGCTCTGTTCGGGATGGTAAAAAAGGGTGCAGTTTCAATTCCGAGAGTATTGTCAGTTTTAGTGATTGTCACTTCCGCCGATCTGTTGCTGCCTTCTGTTGGCTCTAGAGGGGTGAGACTTTTAGCTTTAGCGCCTTCGAATGCATTATCGCCTTACTAGATGTCTTCTTCTCCTCTTCAATGGACCCTTTCTTTTAGAATATGCCCCACGGATTTGACCTGTATATTTCGATGGGGTTTAACCGTAAAAGGCAGAATCTCTATGTTGGTATCGAAGAAAGAGCCGAAAGATCGAAATTGTCGAGTTGTAGAGGATGAGTAAGGTCAATAAATGTCAAGAAGTTTCTCCCCTCCTTTTTCCACCATCCACCGAACAATCCTTTCTCCCCTGGGCTTGAGCAAGGTATCATACGATCCGTGCCAATGATCAACCTGGCTGAGAACAAAGCATCTCTAAAAATAGCTCAGTCGCAAACGGAGTATCCGGATACCTGGCGATCTCCGGATAGGCTAGCCTTATCTGTATGCAGTGGATCACTGTACAGATGGACCATCTATGTGCGTTCTATGGATACTCCTTTAATACCGGGCGGTAGAACGGTGATTGCACCGACTATCGACAGGGATCCTGCATTGTCCAGAGGAGGTAAGATAGTGGCAGGAAATGGTGCACCATCCTCAAGAGCCAAACGCAACGAGCCCAAAACTAAATTTTCAAGAAAAGATAAGAGAGATAAGAGGTAAGTTTGCGGTAAGCTACGAACTTGCCGCTGCTACAAAAACTCCTTCTTCTAAGAAGGAATCACGGACTCAGCCGCATCGCCAAGCCCCATCTAAAGTGCTCTACTCAAGACGCCGAAATGCATCACGCATTACTAAAACCTTCAGATCTATTCCGGAGGTAGAAAAAGTGCGGACATCACGATCAAAATTAAGTGTGCCAACAAATCCTAAATGACTTCCTCTGCTCTTAGAACGCTAAAGGACTTTTCTAAGCGCAAGAGATCGTTGGAAAAAACAGAGTCGGTTTCCAAAAGGCTCAAAACCGTAAAAACCAAAACTCCTGGGCCATCCAACACCACATCTGAGGTCCTTTAGCTAGGTCTTAAAAAACGCTACGACGAGCGTGGTAATCGATAGAAGCGACACCGACGGATCAATTACACCTGAACGGTGGCAGTTGATCAATTTGAAGCTTCTGGGCAACTTCTTGCCCGTTATGCGGGAAAACCCCAGACCATATCTCATCACAAGCGACGCTGGCTGTGCCAGCATGTGCCGATCAAAAATCTCTAGAACTTTTCACGAAAGCCATTGGTGGTTTAGGAGAGATTTGGCCAGGTGCAAGGCCCGAAGTCGTGCCTAGGAAAGATATCACTAACAGACCTAGAACCCGCACCTGGATTCCAGCCGAATCTTCCCCTCCAGAAAGTATATTGGAATCATCAGGCTCAGTAACCCGACCCTTCCGACTGATGACTGGAAAGTCGCGAAACTGGAGAAGCTAAGGGGCCCTTAAAGATGCGCGTTGATTGTGATCAATAAGGAATCCTTTAACCCTCTACCGCGGACTAAAGGCATGATCTGGTTCGGATTCGAGGCAATATACCTGAGGGTCTACAAAAAGGATGCTGATAAACAACCTCCTCCTTCTTTAAACGAAAATTCAAATTCAGCTTGGATCTGGGAGCGTCGGTATCCATTCCTGTAATGAACAAGGATGACTCCAATTCATCCCAGGTGACTATTAAGCCGTGTTCCGTTATTGCCCAGGGGAGTGCTAACTTATCTCCTTTCAAACTTCACGTCGATCTCCTCTTTTGACACTCTCTCGGAAATGGAAACCGACGATGAAGTAAAAATAGATCCTACACGATCAGAGGAAGAAGATGAGCTCTTGAGCTCAGTTTGGGAATCGGAGGACTCCAATAAAACCGTGATAGAGACCACTCTGGGAAATTGTAGCAATGATACGGGTTCTCCATATTAATCTCCACCTATCAAAAAAGGCTTCGGCCGGACTCAATCTGCGTCTCTCCAAAAACTTACACCATACCTAAACTTCGGTTTGACAAAGACTTTCATGCGAGCTTTCCCTCTAGATCCTTCTGGGAGGAAGATGCTTTTATGGAGGACAAATCAATCCACTTCTATATAGATGGATCTAAAATCCACAGCGGGGTTGGTGGCGGTGCTTTCTCAGATAGTCTAAATTTAAGCATCCCATTTCGTCTTTTCAGTCGCGATTAAGGAAGCTCTGTTCTGGTTGAAGAAAAACGTGATATCTTGAAAAGATATCCGCATCTTTTCGGATAGTTAGACCGCTATCAAGTCCCTGGACTTGGTCTCACTAAATTCTAAAACCGCCCTTGAATGCCGATCATCTCTTACGGAGATGGCAGAGCCGTTCAACCTTCACCTTTGTTGGGTGCCGGGACACAGGAACATTCCAGGGAATTGTAGGGCCGACGAACTCGCCAAAATTGGAACCACTCTACCTATTCTACCGAAAAATGGTAGCATAGGTATATCAATCGCTACGTGCAAGTTAAACTGGATGCTAATAAAAGAACGGACTTTAGATGAAGCGGTAGGCCAACATGTCTAATGACTAAACAGATCTGGCCAAAGCTGGATCTGAATCACTGTATGAGTCTGATTCTTCTAAACAGGAAACATCTCAGCGCCATTATAGATTTCATCACTGGACACTGCTTTATAGGCAAGCATGCAAGAAGGCTTGACGCTTTTACAAACGATTTCTGTAGAAGATGCATTGACGAAGAGGAGGAGGAGACAATCCTTCACTTTCTCTGTACAAACACAGCTCTCTCCCAGAGAAGAAAATTCTACCTAGGAGCTTCTTCTACAATGACTTAAACGATCTAAAGAATACAGACGTTAACAGACTTCTGCGCTTCATCATAAGCTCAAATTGCCTTCTCTCACTAATTGCGGTTCGAGCGAATAATTGTTCATCACCCTTAACCTGTTTACACAAAGTATTTGAAAACAATTTGTACGGTTCGGAAAATTGCCTTGAACTTTCGACAAAGACGAAGTTGAAATCCTTAAACGTCATAAAGGATAATTAAAAACTATTGTCCATTTGAAATTTTGCCCTTTTTATTCTATTCCTGCCTTACTTGGCAGATCTTTGTCTTTTGCAAACTTGAAGCCTTTTAAGTAGATCTTTCACCATTTCCCAGGGTAGAGAAGACAACACCCAGCAGTTACAAACTACGCGTTTATGCAACTGCAACCATTCCCACAACGTGTGTATGTAAATATGTTGATTTGTACTATTTGCGAGGACATTTTTCGTAATCCTATTTACAATATCTTTGAAGGAGCGGCGGGTTTGCACCACAAAGAACTTCAAGTAGCTTCAGTCGGGCTGGTGCGAGGGTATTTGAAAATTGTGTACTGTTTGTACATATTTGTGTGCATTTGCTTAAAAGTGTATTCATATATATGCATGTGTGTTTGTTTAAGGGGCAAAGCGCAAAATAATTGTGCGCATTAGTAGAGCGGAAAATTTTGTAAAATGATTCGACTGTTGGAAAATTCTGAAACTGAAATTGTGCTAATTAGTTTTGCACCCGGTTCTGGCTTACGGTGGTAGGAACAGGGACGATATGCGGGTTACTGCTGCCATTGCGAGTGGGAACTAAAGTCCTGATGGTTCATTGGAAAAAGACGGAACATAGATGATAGGAATGGGTAGGTATGTAATGTCCTTTGTGTGCGTAATTAAGTTCGCCGTGCCGGAGAAACAATAATTGCAATTAATAAACCTCGATGGGGTGTTTAAGAAGGTAATCGTCGGCAATTCATTAACAAAACACCCACCACACAAACACATTTCCAATACACCCCTTAGGCATTAAAATTTATTTGAGATTTCGAGTGCGAGTTCAAATAGTCATATTTTGATAAATATTTACTAATTTAACTTCAGTACAATGAATGGTTCGTCAGATTCATGACAACTTATAGAATTCGATTCAACAAAAATTTGTAGACTATAAAGCCAGCGGTAGCATTGAATTTAATCATACAAAAATGATGTAGCAAATGGAAAATGAAAAAACAAGATATTAGCCATACTAAAATTAAGAAAAAGAAATAAACGATTTCAGATAAAGTTAATGGAGGCTAATGTTAGAGGAGGCCGAATACCCACAGAGAAAGTGCAACTGAGGGACATTAGGAAAATTGTTGGCCTCTTAGAGACATCGAAAATCATTAGATTAGTCTGCTGGGAACCTGGAAAGTTATACCATCCGCAGTCAAGTTTGTACTAAACCCGACCTTCAATGGAAGCACTTACCAAAGATATACATATGTACATAAGCAGTTCTTATGCAAATTCGGGTCCTGAATAACACACCTCTTAGCTTTGCTGAACAAGTTCATTGAAGGTCTCTTTTCTCGAGATTCTATTTTGCTTTTAGACGCAAACAAGGCTCAGGCCTATGTCTTGCCGAAAGCCCCTTTACATTGCCGGAGAGCGAACAGGGGTTTAGAGGTTTTCCACTTCACATGTTTACTGCAAAGGAGAGTACTATCCAGAATGACACTCAAATCTTAGTTTCGTTAGAGAATTAGATGGTGATGCTTTTAAGCACTTGATGAGTCAGCTTTCTCTATCTCATTCTGATGAAAAAAACAACCTTAGTTTTAAGAGGATTGACTGAAAGCCGTTTTCTATTCGATCATGTCTAGAGCTGTTTGCGCTTTAGAGTATACGCTAAACTACTAAATGCTTTAAACGGTTACTCGACCAACATACCATATCACTGAAGATAGGATGTCGCTTTGCGGGCAGTTCTCCTTTATCTCCGCCATCACATATGCAATAGCTACCGTCAGCGCCTGCAATCAGGATCCTATTCACCAGCATTGCTTTTATACACAAAACTAGTGATTTGCCTATGATACGTCATGTTGTCTTGAGGAGTTACACATTCCGTCAAAAGTTACGTTGTCGTAAGCATCCTCAAGTTGCTTCTTATATATAGGATGAATTCGCAAATTAGCGCATATGGAGCTTGACCATGAATGAATGAAGACACCGTGGTAGCTCTAAAGATTTAGCCTAGACTGTATTCATCTTTTCCGGTTTTCAGAATAAATGCCAGTGCCAGGATTGCAGTTAATATTCTCTTTACAGTACAGCACAAGTACTCCGATCAATGGCAGCAACTTTATATGTGATGGCCTCATTTCCTATCACTTCTGATGACATTGACGTTGGTAAGAGTTGATTGTGTGCCAGTTATATATATAGGGTGACTGACTCGAACTGCAACTTTTTAAAATGCTATAATTTTTTTTTATTTTTTGATAAATTTTATTGTGCCAAAGCAAAAAATGTTGGAAAATACATCAATTTTCAAATTGTATCAGTAGTTTTCAATATGTTCACCTTTGGCAGGAATAATGGCCTTGAGACGGCTGAAGAAAGCATCGCACGCTGCACGCAAGTGGCTCTGCGGTATTTTGGCTCATTCCCGACAAAGTGCTTGTTTGAGGTGGTCCAAACTTTGGTATTTTTTAGTGCCAACCTTCGCCAGACAGAGAAATCCAACGGATTTGAATCCGGAGAATTTGCATTCCATTGTGTCGAAAAAATTAAGTGTGGAACATTATTTTTTAACCAAACTTAGTTGACGCGCGCTTTGTGAGACGGTGCCGAGTCTTGTTGAAACGTCCACTGTCTCCGACCGAAATGATTGTTTGCCACAGGCTTCAATACTGTCTCTAAGATAGTTTCACGGTATACGATCGCATTTCGGCGCCACGGTCCAAAAATACGAGCGAAGAGCGACCATCGGCGGTTATGGCTGCCAAACCATCACAATCGGTGCTGCCTGCTTTCTGGTGGCCGTCCGAAGGTGTATATTTTCGAAGGACCTCTCTGGCAAGTAAGCTCGGTCATTTTGTTTGTTGACATATTGCTCGATAGCAATTGGCGACTCATCGAAAAAAAACCCAATTTGGCAACTCACCACTTTCGTGCAAGCGTAGCAACTCGGAACTTCAATGGCTAGATCCCAAGCTCATAATTCAGTATGTGTTGCATCCGTTCCAGTCGATATGTTAAGCTAACGAGCCATTTTTCTTCCACTTCAACGCGGATTTGGCTCAATTCGAGCCTTCACTTTCGGAACCATTTCTGCCGATGTTGCTGTTTTTTTATGACCACCTCCATGGCGTTTTGCAACGCTGCCAGTATCACGGTAAAGAGCTGTGGTTCGAGACATAAATGATTTATTTACGTTGATGTGCTGGAGGGCTCTAACGATAGCTACTTGTGGTTTTCCAACCAAATATAAAGCAATCACACTATCACGTTTGAATTCCATCACGGGTAAAAATTTTTCAACACAACTGAGACGCAAATCGTTTAAAAGGCTTGTAAATAATCTGTCTGTAAATTATCTGTCATGTGTCAAAATTTGAGCTCACTGTCATGAACGGCTTGGAAATTATAGCAGTCTGAAGTTGGTTGCAGTTCGAGTCAACAGGATGTATATTCATATATAGTTTGGGACTTTGTATGCTTTGCCATTTCATTCAATTCTGTCAACAATACCTCTGTAGAAATAAAACGAACAGTCACTCTTTTCAATCGCTGTTCCTTTGGGCTAAGAAGGCAAGACCTGTATCATCCTAGTTCTACCTCGTGGCGCTGAAGCATAGACTCTTTCGATGAAGGTATCCTCGGTCGTTTCAAAAAAAAAAAAAATTTACAATCCGTTTGGATTGACGGATTTACTCCGGAGGCTTAGATCATCATAAAAGGGAACCTTAACCGACTTGGACTGCACCACTGGAGACAGTCGGTTAAGGATCAGGCTGATTGGAGAGGCCTTGGTTCACCCCACCTCAGTAAGTATTGTATTTGTCCGAACAGTACGATCGAACTGAAATTCAGTTCATTGGGCAGCACCATTTTTTGATTGTAGACTAATCAATCATGCCAAACTTTATCAATTGCTTGCGCTACATCGAGACTGTAGAAAAAACTTTTTTCTATTCAAGCACGTTTCCGTTCTATAGTAGATGGCAGTTATTGGCAGCAAAGATATCTCCCTACAGGATTATGCTTCGAGGGGTGATACTTACGTTCTTAACAGCACCTTGCCTCAGGTTCAGTATAATAGGTGAACTCTCTGAGTAAAAGTCTTGATTTTCTTCAATTTGAAGAGAATTATGTGGTTGGGATAAGGATTTCTATTACCTTGTCGTCGTTAGCTTTTATCCTCAATATGCATTTTTCGCATTAAAGTCTCCACCAATGATAGAATTTATTTTATGGGGCAGTATATATTGTAACTATTAGGTATGTTGTGGTCTTTATAACTTCACCTGTTGATTGAGTTTTCGATTTGTAATCATGATTGATACTTTCTTTACAATGAAAACGTTCGGTAGGGTTCCCAGAGATCTTATTTAGACAACACTAAGTTCTCAAAATGTACCCGAGACATATGTAAGACTGATTTGCGATGACGATATCGCCCATAAAGTTAAGGTGGGGTGACTCAAATAGCGGAAAAATTACCCCGCTGCCGCCTAAACTTAAGGGTTTATTATATACGACCGACGTTTTTCCAGGTTTAATGGGAATGAAAATGTTACGAATGTCAGCGGGTATACCTTAGAGTGATCTTGTAAGAAATAGGCACATACGTGGAAGTCCCCACATCAAGAAATCGATAATTGAGAAACTTGGGGCTGATTAAATCAGCTGGCATTGCCATGTTCAACGACGGTCATCCAAAATAGTATGATAAACCTTATTACCTTCTGAATTTAATAAATGATTTTTTGATGAAGCGAGTTGTTGAAAGGAGACTAACATTTTATTTTAGGTTACGTCAGTCGAACTACATTCAAGTCCATTATTATAAGTCATTTAATCATTTTGTTACATTGGTTTTAGTGCAACCCTTTTGGAGTTGCTCTTAAGCTTCCTGGAAATGTGTTTCTTTCCAAAACACTTCTAAGAACAGATGTTGAACATACTTGTATACGTTTCATAGACTTTAAACTCGGCATTTTCGTTTATGCTTACCAAAATACACTTAGTACACTCAGTGCTTCTATATAGTCTCTGGGAGCGCAAATCAAAAAGGTTATACAACTACCAAAGCCAAAAAACGACAGTTCAGCTGCCCACGCGACAGTAATATTAAAAAGGAACATTTGTTTTTAGTTATAAGCTACATACAGCCAAGAAGTAAGCTTGATTTGTATGAGAAACACACCTTAATAAGATTGAATTTGTAAACAATCTATAGTATGTAAAGAATCAAATAAGTTAGTTACTCTAGAAGATTTTATTACGACAGTTTTTCTTCGACGTCCGCATTCGCACTTTGGCTGCAACAGGGTGGTGATCTGAGTCAATGCTAGCTGCCTGGAACGTTCGGACGTCCAGGATGTTGGAAGCATGCCTTTGATTTAGTGTTTGACAATCCGGAGACCATGCACTTGGTAATGTAATATTTCGCCACGCCGCAAAGTCAATAAGCCCAAGTCCGTAGCTGAACGTGGTGTCGTGTAAGCTGTTTCTACCAACTGGTCCACCAAAGATGACCCCCTTTCTTATCCTGCATTAAAATTGCCTAGTATAATTTTAATGTCAAACTTCGGACATTATACCATAAACCATTATGGGCGCATATTAGGCTTATGTTATCGAATTTAGCGGATTGTCAAAAGACGCTCGCTCAGGTTTTTTTTTGTTTTTTTTTTTTTTATAACTCCGCGCGCGCACAAAGGGAATACGAATACCCTTTTACTGGATTTTCACCAGGGCGCGGGGTGGTGTAGTAGTTTTGAAACTAAGGTGTTAGGTTTCGATATTTTTCCGGAGGTGGTAGTCAAACTGGAGCCAGTGCATCCTCAACCAGTGGGTCTTAGTACGTGCTACTTATTATTATTCTCATATAACTACTTGCAAATTCTACGAAAAGACTTTTTCAGAGCAATGCCTCGCACGGGAATCGAACCCGCGACCCTCTGCTTGAGGAGTATATGCATATACCACTACACCACGGCCGCCCCCAATAATATTAAACCGAAGACAGAGTACTGTCTACTTCCAGGGAGATGAAATCATCGATGAACTTGCCAGACAAGAGGAGAGTTTTTAAAGACCCGAACCTACGTTTGTCTGCCTGCGTCCTCGATTTAGGTTTCCATTGACCGTTGGATTTCATATGGGCTCAATTTCAGATTTCATGACTCCCCAGGCTGCAGGCGGACCTAAAGAATGCTTCCCGATGTCTATAGGAAACCAGCGACCTTCCTGCTGTCCCTCAACAGGAAAAATTGCAGGTGATTATTGGGGCACTACACTTTTGCTATCATTTAAATGTGTTGGACATAAGTTATTCAAGCGATGATAAGCGATGCTTGCTGTGAAAGTGATGACGACATCGTGGGGCACTATTTCTGTGTATTTACGGGTTATGCTCGCATATATTGAGGCCAGATCAGAAGGGGAAAAATATTTCTTACATCGCTTGCAGAAACCTAGACATTTCGCAACCTTTTTGGCGACATCGAATATGTGGTCAATCCAACGTAAGTTGTCATTGACACACATACCAAAAATGGAAAGTTTTTCCGTTTCGACGATGCAAGTACCATTCAAGCATTGTGTTTGGAACCATTGAATTCTAACCTGTTGATTGGTTATGCTGTAAATATCGGAATTTAATGAGCTAAACATTCACTGCCGTTCCCGTTCTACAGCCAGAGAACAGGGACGTGAGTCAGGAAACAAATATAAAAAGTAGAGAGTACTGTCGTCAGTAAAGGAATATATCGGATAAGAAGTGGTAGACAAGAGATTATTGATAAAAATTAAAAAGAGTGTCGGAGACAGAACGGAGCCCTGGGGCATTTATTTTGCAAATATCACTTGAAACCATCCAAGACAACTTGATTTGAGCATGCATTATCGACAAAAGAGCCTGATGCCAATCGCTTTCAAATGCCTTAGAAAAATCAAGTGCAACTATCTTGCTTTCTCCAGATTTATAAACTCTTGGGTTCCATTTTTTGGCGAGACATCAAATTACCAGAGGACCTGTTGGTCCGAAAACCATACTGCCGGTCATTGAGAAGTTTCCACGTTTCGAGATATTTCATGAGCTGACGGTTTATTATCGTTTACATGACCTTGGAAAGAAGAGGCATAAGTGCAATGGGTCTGTAAGAGAACAGAGAAGAAGCTTCGCCTTTTTAAGGGACGGGCTAGACAAATGTTATTTTCCATCCGATAGAAAAACTTCCGCAGTGGTTTTGCCAGCGTGGAAGAAAAAAGTGAGATATACTATCTGGACCAGCGGATTTATGTATGTTGAGATATTCAAGTACACGAGTGTCAAAGTGTATTCGTCCCATTGAAAATTCGACGCACACAAGTTTAGACGGGGACAAAGCACAATCAGGAGGTACTGCACCTGCCGCAAAGTGAGCAACAACCAGATTGGCCTTCTCCAAGGAGCTGACAGTTGGAATGTTATTGTAAATGAGCGTTGTGATAGAGAATGTGGCAGAATTCCTAATGTTTTCGATGAACTTTTTACTACCTTTGGGATATTGTAGTATTTTTTGCTTCAGTTTTTCGTCGTATTTGAATTTCACACGCTTAAGAAAGACGTTGCAGTCATTCCTGGCTCATTTGAAATTTTTTTGGTTTTCCTTTACCGGGTTGGTCTTGTAGGACCGAAAAACTTTTCTCTAACCCTAACTGCCTCTTTACAGCTCATGCCTTTTTCTTTCTTTAACTGTGTGGTGGTTATGGTTGGAATGACCATAGCTGGTACCTTAAGCAACATTTCATGAAAGTTGTGAAGCAGTTATTACATCTAAGCCCATATTATCGCCTACCAATCTAATAGTTAGTCTTCTATGGCCTGTTTCATTTTAAATTGCAGTACGGCGTTTCTTGTTGGGATACTACCTACACTAATGCTATTTACGATGGCGGTCCTTCGTCGACCAAATGAGGTAACTACTCCGGAAATGATGAAGAAAATACACAAAGCGGTACTGAATGATCGTCGACTGAAAGTGCGCGAGCTAGCAGACAAGCTGTGTGCAAGATGGGTGCCGCGTTTGCTCGCACTCGAGCGAAAACAGTGTGGTGAAGATGTTTCAATCGAGTGTTTAGAGAAGTTTCACAGCTACAAAGCAGAATTTTTGCGACGTTTCATAACAATGGATGAAACATGGGTCCAACACTTTACACCCGAGACAAAAGAACAATCAAAACAATGGACTTAAAAGGGAGAACTAGCTCCAAAGAAGGCGAAGACCCTTTCATCTGCAGGCAAGGTAATGGCTTCGATTTTTTGGAATGCTCGTGGGATAATTTTCAGTGACTATCTTGAAAAAGGAAAAACTATCAACAGCCAGTATTATGCAAACTTATTGCAACGTATGAGTGAAGAAATCAAGCAATAACGGCCGCATTTG
Organism: Volucella inanis; assembly: GCA_907269105.1. Classification (NCBI taxonomy): domain Eukaryota; kingdom Metazoa; phylum Arthropoda; class Insecta; order Diptera; family Syrphidae; genus Volucella; species Volucella inanis. The sequence goes on along the minus strand of OU026157.1, from coordinate 101,677,940 downwards.
ACTAAGAAGAAAGTGTTGTTTCATCAATACAATGCACCAGCTCATTAATGCAATTTCCAAAATTAATGAATTAAAGTTTGAATTGCTACCTCATGCACCCTATTCGCCAGATTTATCCCTTTAGCCCCCTCGGATTATTTTCTCTTCCCAAACCTGAAAAAATGGTTCAGTGGTCAAAGATTTTCCAACGATGAAGAAGTGATGTCGGCAGTTAATGGCTATTTTGAGGAACAAGACAGTTCTTATTATAAAAAGGGTATCGAACTTTTTGAACATCGCTGGGAAAAGTGTATAGAGCTGAAAGGCGATTATGTTGGAAAATACAATTTTTGCGTTTTCTTTATTGGGTCTCTGCTTATAAAACAAAAGCATGTAATTTGGATTATGTTTAAGGTCAGCCATCGAAAAGATAGTTTTGAGTTATTCAGGAATCTTCGGACCCTCGCTTTAAGGGATTTATACATCTACAAACTCTTAAAATCATTTTTTTTATTCGGAATAAAATATAACCAGTTTATGTACAAATTATAATCTACGCGGTGATATCAGAGATTTAGTAATCAAATCATACCCACGGTCCAAAAAGATATTTTTTCGCGCTATTACAGTGCAATTGCTCCGCGCTGATTTAATAAATTACCAGACACCCTTAAACAATGGCCTTACTCATAGACCATACCAGCATAAGTTACCTTTTTATATATTTGAACTGATACGTATATATAGATATATATTATATTCTTCTTTCCTAAATATTACTTTTAAGTTTTCGCATTTTTCCCATCAATTTGCGTTCAATTGATACATACAATCACCACTTGTCCTTCGGGCAACAAATATATATCTAACTATTTCATTTTATGTCATATTTCATCTAAAATTTATAATTATGAACGAGGCGGCCAATCGACTGGCCCATGTCTTGAGATAACACGCTCACCATACTTACTCTTCAATAAATTGATTCTAGCATGTGCTGTGTGGCTTGTGGTTTGTAGCACCATCCTGTTGAAACCACATGTCGTCCAAGTCCATATCTTAAAATTCGGGCCAAAAATAATCGGTAATCATGGCGCGATAACGCTGACCATTCACAGTAACGTGACGATCGTTATCGTAGACGAAAAAATATGTCCCAATAACGACGCCGGCATGAAAACCGCACCAAACAGTTATTTTTTTTTTGTGGATGAAGTGGTGATTCGTGAAGCACATGTGGGTTTTTACCCGACCAATAACGCATATTTTGCTTATTAACAAACCCATTGAGCCAAAAATGAGCTCAATCACTGAAGATGATTTCGCGATGAAATTCATCATCTTGGCGCATCTTCACCAGAACCCAATCGGAGAACGTACATCGCTTCAAATGGTCCATCGGCTTCAATTCTTGAGTCAGCTTGATCTTGTATGGGTGTAAACCAAGATCCTTACGCAAAATACGCCATAATGTGGTCTGAGTGATGTCCAATTCTTGAGAACGTCGTGGAATTGACGGATTTGAATCGTTTGCTACGGACGTCTGAACGGCAGCGATATTTTCGACACTTCGACCAACCCGTTGTCTCACTGACACGGCAACATCACACAATGAATTGCAATGAAAAATTTTTGCACTAAACTTTTTACTGCCTGTCTACTAGGGCGAGAATTACGACCGAAAATTGGAGTTAACGCTCTTAAAGTTGCAGTCACCGACTCCGAATATCTTTAGAAAATTTTTATAATTTGCAGACGTTGCTCGTTAGTGTACTTTACCATGATGAAAATGTTGAGTTTACTGAACAAATTGACAGTGACAATTTGATGATTAGTGGAAGAGTGCGTTCACAAATTAAATTCAAAGTTGTCAAGTCCCTATTGGAAAACCCTATATAATAATAAAATAATTTTTTTTTAATCTTTTGAGTGGTGATTCACTCTAACGAAACAAAAATATATGACAAAAATTTTATAGCAGAAACAATACTGAAAAAGAACGTCCTTTTCTTTGCTGTTTGTTGGTTGCACCAATGTGAAAAACTGTAACCTTTCAGTTTCTTTGGAGAAAAGCTTGAAAACCCCTGCCAAAATCCTGATATCTCTTCTTCATTTATTCCAAATTGCTGATTGAAGAATATATGTATGTATAAACTTTAATAGGTTATCCATTGGAATGCTCGCGCTTAACATATAGGCATTAAAAGCATTTATGTAATTAAATTAAACCTCTGGGGCACCTTTTACCAATGCAATCGAAGACAGCTTACATTTTGTGACCAAGCTCAAATCGTCCATCTATGTCATAGCATATAAATGCAAATATCCAATAAGGCAATCCAATAAATCCTCTCCAACACTTTTGTATCCATGTAATCAAATAGGTAGACATGAAATCTAATTTCAGAATAAACTAACCGATTAACCTACGCATATCCGGGCTGTAGGTGCAACACAAAGAGCGGCCAAATTCGTCTCGGAACTTTGGTCAATTTGAATTTAATCAATAAAACCTTTTTGTAACCTAATTCACATCATCCTGACACAGTGGAACTGGTTCGATAGACAAATAAGATATTCCACGAGAGTTCTTTTCGATGGTCATGCGATTGAGAGGTCGTAGGTGGTCTCAGAACTGACTTTGGCCCACAACGATCAAATTAGCTGTTAACAATTTTGCTTATTAAATTAGGTAAACAAAATCGACGGGTGGTTCTTGGCTATCAAAAGCACCCTTGGGAGTGGATTTATGCATGAGTTGCTATCAACTGAATAGGATTCAAATGAGATCTGGCGTCATGACCTTTGCGGCTGTAATGAGCAGTTGGATTCTCTTCTCTTCTTGTCGTATATGGTTGAACATATCTGCATGTGGTATCTAGATAATATTTTTGTAGAGGTGTGTAATACGAAAGAAAAATGAATACATTAAGATGTTGTACATTTATGAGGTAACAAATTATCAAATTGCATTACGAGTAAACACGCGTTATAAGTATATGCTATGGGGAGGGAGTTAGTTTGACTACACTTTAGCAGAATTTACGAGAGTATGGCGTGTGGAAGTGGACCAAACCCTTGGGCTTAAGTGCTTGCATTAGACAACGTGGCAGCTAGGTGCGGCACCACTTAACAGTGGGGATATTCCTTCAACAACTGATTTTAAAGATAAACCTGACTCTTGAAGTCGTTTACGATTCGTTCATTCACATTATTTAAATGGAAAGTAAGAAAAACAAGAGTAATTTTGAAAACATTTAAAAAAGTAAAATTAATTACTCTCTTTATATAAAAAAATCCTAAAACCCTTATAGTTCTTGCACTATTTTTTTTTTTAAACATCAAACATGCTGATGTTTCCATTCATGGAATAACACCGCACATATTAGACCGAGTCATCAAAAATTGGACCGATCGCTTGAAGTACTGCCAGCGAAATCGAAGCGACTATTTGAATAATATACTATTGGGTATATATTTTAATTCTTGCGGTTTTTTTTTTTTAATTTGAACGTTTATTTAAGAAAAACATGTACAATAGTATTATTCAAAGTATTGCCTAATTTTCCCATATTTCTGGCAATTTGTGGATCCCATCCCAAAAGAACTGCGCTGGCTTGGCAGCCAAGAATGAATCAAGCCAAATTTTGATATTCTGCTCTGATGTGAACCGTATTTCAGTGAGGGCGTTCTGCATCGACCGGAACAAATGGTAGTCAGAAGGGGCAAGGTCTGGGCTATAAGGCGGGTGGGGTAAGACTTCCCATCCACTGTTTTCCAAATAGTTCCTAACCGGAATAGCAACGTGGGGCCGAGCGTTGTCATGATGGAAAATTATTGCCTCGTGTCTTGTCGCATATTCTGGGCATTTTTCGGCTACTGCTCTCTTCACGTGGATTAATTGTGTTCGGTAGCGTTATCCATTGTTGGTTTCAACCAGTTTTAGCAGCTCATAATACAGCACACCCATCTGATCCCACCAAATACAGAGCATTACCTTCGCGCCATGGATATTCGGCTTTGCCGTTGATTTGGCTGGTTGGTCGGGTTTCATATATGATTTTTTGCGCTTATGGTTGTCGTAATGGATCCAGTTTTTATCACCAGTAACAATCCGATGCAAAAATGACTTCCTTTTGTGGCGTTCCAGCAGCATTTCAGATATGCAAAACCGCCTTTCGTCGTCTCTCGGCTTGAGTTCATGTGGAACCCAATTTCCTTGCTTTTGAATATATTCAGCTGCTTCTAAGTACCCAAAGATTCTGCGAGCTGTTCTTGTGCTTGGGAACAATCTTCATAGAGTAATGCTTCCAGTTTTCATCTTCAAACTTTTTTGGCTGCCCAGGACATTTATCGTCTTCCAAGCCAAAATCACCACTTTTAAATCGTGCAAACCACTTTTGGCATGTTCGCTCAGCTAGCGCATGTTCACCATAAGCTTTCACCAAAATAGGATGACTTTCGGCAGCAGTTTTCTGATTGAAGAAGAACTCCCCGCAAAAGCACTTTTTCAGGCACAAAGTTCGACATATTTGAGTGAAAAAAATTATTGTTGTTTACACTTCAAATGAATGACATATACTGAAATGACGTACAATGACAGTAGCTTTCCAACGCAAACCGTTGGAATTAAGTTATAGACCTACCACAACGTTATTGTTTTATTTAAATATTTTTTTTTTTTCAATCGTTCTCATCTGGTCACCCTTTATTTTTATAAGACCCTATTAATCTTTTATAATTTGGATGTATTTGGACGTTTTCACTTTGCATTTCATCATTAATCGATGTAAGGTATAGCAGTATATATGAATTTTGTGAAAAGGATTGTCTAAGGTTTCGCTAATATTTTGCCAATAGCTTAAAAATGGTCTTAGAATTTAAAATGTCCTCGAAGCAGTATATAATATTTCAAGACAACACTAACACATTGATGCAGTGAAACACATGGTGGCAGGGTTTAACATATGGTATTCTAGGTTTTAATTTCCTTAGCTTCCGAAAATACTTAAATTCGAATTGAAGAAGCTTTAGAAGTCTCTGACAAAATTTAACACTGAATCTGGAATGTACTTACAATTTAGTGAAAGAAATGGCAAATACATTTAAAGAAAATTAAATTAGGACAGTCCTGTTTTAACCTAGAACGAACTGAATTTCGCTGTCCTATCATAACGTTGTCACCATCGGATGGTGATGTTGATGCTAAATTTCTTTTTTGTTCTCTGTCAAGCACATTCTTGATAACTATGGTAGCCTTTGTCCTTCTGCATTTAAGTAATTTTGCCGCATTTGGATTTCAAACAATATTTTTTTAGTATAATCATAGAGCACTGTTCAGTCAAGATATTGAATGGCAAGTTATGCCCAGTAAAAAACCCGCAAAGAAACATCTCAACTTTTCTAGTGCTTTTAAAGATATCAGATATGGAAAATAATGTTTTCATTTTGACTTCTTTTATTTGATCTGTTAGACTCATTATTAATTCCTAAAAGCGAGTTTAGACTATGTCAACCGATGCACATATCTCAAGATAACAAATATTACGAGTATTTACCTTGATATATTACTTTTGTACTTTGGATATTAATTGTCAAACAAAATTGCAAAAGTTTTTACAATTTTTATTTTAGTTGATAAATCAATGCTTGTTATTCACTTATTTCAATGTAAAAGTTTACCAAGACTACGTTTTAAGTGGTCCATACGGAAAGACCAATTTCGAATCACTTTTTGTAGCATATTGTAGCCAAGACTTCAATTATCTTCAAGTATCTCAAAAAAAAAAATAGTCTAAAAGTGTGAAATTGCAAGAACTAGTCAGCCATTTCTCCGGTCCAAACCAAGAGATAAATTGCTCACCAAACTAATTTATTGATTGGTCCATTGATTCGTGTGCTGTGTAGTGTGTATCATGCCGCGCTGCCTTGATAGAACCGCATTTAAATCAGGTCCAGCTCATGCATTTTAGGCAAAAAGAAAGAGTGAGGAAGTATTGAACGTCTTTATTAACACTTGCGTATACAGCAGCAATATTTTTCTCTATACACACTCTACGCACACGGGTAGGTGGCTCGATGTCAAATAGCATAAAACTGGTGCGCAATTTCGTCAGCGTGGCTTGAATGGCTTGCTCAGTAGGTCGTTTATGAAGACCGTAAAACGTTTGAACTGCGCGAAAAACATTTTTTCACAGAATACGAATTTTTGTTTGGGTGTAAGTCTTTCCATAATAAAATGCTAATGCTAACTGAGCATTTTTAACTTTGACGCATGTCACGAATCACGCGTAAGTTGCCAAAATAGAACACTGAAAAACCAAACAGCATAAAAATCACCATTTATAAGTTTTTTTCAAAAGAAACAGAATACTTAGGACACTTATTAACAACTGAAGGAGTAAAACCGAACCTAAGTAAAACAGAGAAAATTAAAGAGTTAAAGTTTATTGAAACTATTAAACAAATTAAATCATTTATTGGAATCACAGGAATATCACAATACAGAAAATTTATCAAGAACTTCGCAAAAATTGTCTAATCTATAATAAAATTTTTGTAGAAAATTCGAAAATAAACATTACAATTACAATAAACCAAATTACATAAATGTTTTTGAAAAAATAAAATTATTTTAACAGGATCGCCAGTATTGCAATATCCAGATTTTAGAAAAAAGATGTCAGCGACTTTTGTTTGGAAGTGTGATCAAACTTCCTAATTGTTCTGTAACTGTAACTGAAAAAGAGTCGTTGACCAGTTAATTATTTTAGACCTTACATATATCGAAAAACTTTTGACTTTCTAACAGACCATTTACTACTTAAATGGTTTCAAGCAAAAAAGATTTTAACCGCAGACTAGAATATATAAAAGGAAGAGAAATAAGGCAGTAGGTTTTATGAGTAGAATCAGTAGTGAAAGCTATGAAATTCATGTGATTGAGACGCTCACAGAAAAGGAGGGAAAAATACTTTGAATTCCTAAACGTCAAAAAAATGCGCATCATTAGTAATTATGCTTTTTGTACGCTTTGCAACACTTCCTTTCCAGAACAATGCATCTATGATGCTTTGAAGTACCTTATTTGAACACATTCTCAGCTGTTTTTTTTTTTTAATTTAATAAATTCAGAAAGTTGAGTCAAGACAATGTAAAATAATATAAAATAAAAAATTACTTACGAGTTTGGTGTAGACTCCATTTTATATAATTTTCGAGTACAAATATTGCATCAAATCTGGTTGTTTACACAGTACATGCGATTACACTATGAGTTGAAACGTTATGCATTGCATCACTATAGTAATGCAGCATTACAAAACGCTTGACGATGCAGTAATGCATTAAGGAAATCGGCCACACTATTCATTTTCCAATACTTGAAAAATAGTTAATAGATTTTATACACAGGTAATTCTTTCAAAAATAAAACTAAGAAAATAGAGGTAGTAAGAAATTGTAGAAAAAATATATATAAATTCTTAATATATTGACAAAGAAACATTTTTAAAAGGTTCATAAAAAAAGGAAGAGTAGGCATATATTCAGATTTAACAGAACATGAATATATCATAGTGAAACTTAAACTTATGGATCTATTCGATCCGATAAATGTACATTGTACATATGTTTCTTACTAAAGAAACGAAAAATTAAGAAAGAACGTATAAAGAAACAGCCAGATACCACAAAATTAAAATAAATCATTCAGAGATAAACGTAAATTGAGAAGGTTTAAAAAACCAAAACAATAATTTGAAAGAATTAGTACTTAAATGTATTATAAATCACTATGTGACAAGTTGCGATTTTTCTTGTGTAACATTAGTGAAATCAGGTATTCCTTTATCCAATATTCCTTAATCCAAAAAGACAGAATCTTTATTTTAATCAATAATATATGGTAGTTACAATTTTAAATTAGTAATTAAATAGTGATAATATTAATCACAATAAATAGTAATAATACAATCTTTTGCTGAGCTATGACAAGTGGTGAAAGCATTTCGAAAATACATAGTAATAATGATTAATGATGGAGAAAACAATTTCATTAAATTTTATATTTTAAGGTAAAAGATAAGGATAAAAGATAATATCCTAATTCTGTAGGACAAATATATTTTCAATTTTCAAATAATTAAGAATAAAAATAAATCGTTTCAAACCAAATAAAAATACTGATTCCACTCTCTCACACCTTAGATAGTATAGAAAACAGTTAAAAAAACGTGATGCGGTGACAAAATAACAACGAGAATAAAGGTACATAGTTGATACAGAAACATAGTTTCTGGTTATAGCACGCAGATTGTAATTACTATAGATTTTTATATCGTAAAAATCCGAATTTTTGAAAAATAGTTTTAGCACTTTGTAAGAATATACCCTAAATGCTTTAAGGGAAAAAATTTGGTGTTCAACGATTAGTCTTCTATAAGATTCTTACGTTGTGTTTTTGTTTAATTAAAACAGGTTTTATGGTATTGAAATAGATACCACCCCAGCAGGAAACACCATATTGCAATTTTGATTTTATTAAACCATTATAATAATAGTTTTAAAACACTTAAGTTGCAATAAAGGCTTAGGTGGTACAGTTGTCTAACAACTTTATTTAAATAATTCTTAATACAAAAAATATATTCTTTCTAATCCAACACTACACCTAAGTATTTGAAATTGTCTACACATTCAACTTTAAAGTAGTCAGCACAAAAAATTGATATTTATATAAGTCAACCAACTTTTCGCCCTTAATACTAAATAGCGTAAACTTTGTTTTGTTGCGAATAGTAAGTTTATGTTAATATAACCATCCTTGAAGTAGATTTAAGTCAAATTTTACATGACTAACCAAATTAAAATAGCCACATTGATGAATAAGTTAGTGCTGTATCATCGGCAGAAGCAGTTATTTCGCCCATAAATGGTTGTAAAAAAAGCGAGTTCAAGTAAATCAAAAACACTATTGGGGCCAGTACGGAACTCTGAGGGACACCAGTGTTAATACTAGATAACAATTTCTCAAATAAGGCGCAAATCAGTCATAAATAAAGCCTCTGAAACCTGCACTATATAGTTTACTCAGCAGAAAGCTATGATTCACTGTATCGAAAGGTTTAGTTATATCTACCATATAAATAAAACACAAGTAATTTGTGAAATATTTAAACTACTTTGTAACTCATCTGTTAATTTTAATAAGCCAATATAAGTCGAATAACCACTTCTAAACCCGAATTGAGACTTATCGAAAAAGTTAGTTTTATCTAAGAAGAAAAGTATTCTGGATTTTATTCCTATTCAAAAACCTTAAAAAAAAAAACTGACAGAATCGAGATAGAGCGATAATTGTCCAGACCTTTTTTTATGGACGTTAGGGAAAAAACCTTTTTTTAACGCAAGTATTAAAAATGAAACACAAAACATCGCAAATTTGAAAAAAATATTTTTTTTAATAAAAAGCTAGAAAAACTGTCAAGAGACGAAGAGTTTGTTTTTTTAAGTGACTTAATAATTTTATGTATTTCAATCGGTGAAAACTCTTCAAAGTGAAAGATAAGTGGCTGATGTGGTTCATTTAAAGAATAAGGAGTATCTGAGTAGCTATTTGATAAACCTATATTACAAAAGAAATCATTAAACAGATTTGCAGCTCGAACAGATTCAGGGACAGCAGAATTGTTAATGCTTATTGTAATATTACTAAAGGGTTTATTTTTATTCAAAATTTTATTTACAACTTGCTATTAGTTTCTAATTTTATTCACATTTGACTTAAATCTATTACAGAAGTAGCTATTTCTACAACGTTTACCTTCATTATTGATTTCACAACTGAGTTTTACATAACGACTGACCAAATTTGAATTATTGCGATGTATTTTAAGGATACAACAGAGTTTATTTTTTGTTCTGATTTTGTTTAATAATGAAGTGTTTATCCAATGTTTAAGAAATTTAAGTTTCTTATTCTGGTGATGTTCAATAAAAACACTCTTTGAAATATAAAACTGTAATTTCTTAATGAACAAGTGATGGATCGGGTTTAGAATAAACAGTTTCTCAAAATTCGAAATTCAAATAAGATTTCAAATTTAAAAAGTCGACTTTTCGTAACATTTTTTTATAAGAGTGTTGTTTTCTTGTAATACTGGTATTTAATTGAAATGATATTAATTTATGGTCTGTAAAACTAAGATCGAATACATTTGTATTAATTTACTTCTACATTTCTTCTTAACCTTACGAACACATGGTCTAGGCAAGAGCTTAAGCGAGTAGGTTGAAAATGATCAGATTTACAATAAAACCAAACGATGACACTATATATAGAAATAAATCCGTCTCAGAAGAATTACACAGAAGATTAAAAGTGACAAAACGTTTATTGGCACTGAAACTTAAAAATTTAAAAAGGTAAACTCATTTAATTCTTTTTAAAACATAGATATTTGTAATTCTTATTTATTATAAACCACCAGGTTTATGTCCTGGTGAAAGCGTTCTCCTTGTTCGTCACTCTCAGCTTCCAGGTTTTTTGGAAAATAATCAAAATGTGAATGCAAGAAACAGATTTTCAATGACATTCTGTAGCCTAAATCCTTATAAGTTTTTAACGTCTTTGCAATTTATATTTTGGAGTTGTTGGTTTGAAGATAATCTAAAAACCCGTTTGTAACAGCTTTCAATGACGTCCTTTGTATTTAGTTTAAGGTCAAAACTCACCTCGTTTATAAATTTTCGTACTTGCGGTTCAACGAATATACCTTCTTTAAGTTTGGCATCACTTAACTTAATGAATACAGATTTTTAATGTAAAAAGCCTTAACTAGTTGTATCTATAGCTTTTACGAAAGTCTTCATTAAACCCAGCTTTATATACAAAAAGTAGCAATTTTTTGTAAGACCACTCTATAATCCTAGAAACAAGCCTATCACGTTTAAGTCAGCACAAACTTTCCATCTCGAGTCTCTTTACTCTATCAAGTTTAATATAAATTTTGCTTTCTTTTAAAGTGATTGAATATGCTACAGGTATGAAGATATGTATAGTTTTGCTGCCACTATTTAGAAAAACAGCTTTTAAATCCGTTAATGTTGTTACAGTAGCATATCGATTCGTGTATAGTACACTCTAGAAGTTATATGGTATAGAAGTATATATGGATTATCTCGATAAGTGGGTGAAACTTGTTCAAAATTGCTGAATCTGATTTTAAATCAACTCCTGGCGAAAGTGTTGGTTATTGGTAACTACCGTGTTGGAGTAAGTGATGACCAGACAGTAATGAAAAAACTTTTCAATTGTTTTGTTTCAGCAGCTGTCAATGTTAGAAATGATATCCAGCTGTCAAAATATTCAGTAAAGTTTGCCATTTCATCATGCATCGTTTCACGATATCCGAATGTGCGGAAATTATTAAAATATTACCGAAATACCAGTTCAGTTGTAAATACGCATCGTGAATTTCGTCGTGAGTGCGGTCGTCATCATAACTTCAGTGTGAAGACTGGTGGCTGTGGTTCAAGTGGTAGTGTATTAGTTTCGCATTCGTGAGATTAGTGGTTTCCTAAATACAACATCAAGTCAATTTACACTAATTATTCAGTCTTTTCATTAAATGCTGGACTCTTTCTTTATCTTTTTGTCTCATTTTCCGAAAAAAAAACTTTGTACATGCTTTGGCATCATAATGTAGTCCTATCCACTTGAGTGTTAAGTTCTTTAAAAAAAATTCGTCCCACCGTGAAAAAGTTTGAGCATGAGTACACTATTTTGGATCTTAAACTACCAATCAGACAGAGATTGGTGCGAAATGCAGAAAATATAGCCCTCGTAGCGACCAGTGTCGAATAAGACCCAAAAATATCGATTCGACGCTGATCAGCTAAATTGGGCATCGCAAGATATTCAACTCGACTTATTTTGCAGTTGGATTTGGGCCGGATGACTATAGAACACCACATCGACAAAGATTGACTGTTTGGTGCGGTTTATTGCATGGCGGCATCATCGGACCTTATTTCTTTCAAAATAAGGAAGGAGACACTTGACCGTTTGCATAAAAACTAAGTATTTACTAGTACTAGTACTACTAGTAGAGGGTTTCCCAATAGGGACTTGACAACTTTGAATTTAATTTGTGAACGCACACTTTCACTAATCATTAAACTGTCACTGTCAATTTATTCAGCAAACTCAACATTTTCGTCATAGTAAAATATACTAACGAGCTGCGTTCTCCGATTGGGTTCTGGAGAAGATGCGCCAAGATGATGAATTTCTCCGCAAAATCTTCTTCAGTGACGAAGCTCATTTTTGGCTCAATGGGTTTGTCAATAAGCAAAATATGCGTTATTGGTCGGGTGAAAACCCACATGTGCTTCACAAATCACCACTTCATCCACAAAAAATAACTGTTTGGTGCGGTTTGCATGCCGGCGGCGTTATTGGCCCATATTTTTTCGTCGACGATAACGATCGTCACGTTACTGTGAATGGTCAGCGTTATCGCGTCATAATCACCGATTATTTTTGGCCCGAATTGGAAGATATGGACTTGGACGACATGTGGTTTCAACAGGATGGTGCTACCTGCACTCACACAGCACATGCTACAATCGATTTATTGAAGAGTAAGTATGGTGAGCTTGTTATCTCAAGACATGGGCCAGTCGATTGGCCGCCTCGTTTGTGCGATTTAACGCCGCTTGACTATTTTCTGTGGAGCTACTTTAAGTCATTGGGGTATGCCAACACGCCGTCCACGTTGGAAGAGGTCAGAGAAATGTGGCCGAATCGTTGAAAATTGGGTCAAACGGCACTGCAAACGTGCCAGCGGTGACCATATGAACGAAATCGAGTTCCATTCATAAATGCTTTGATTGTACTTCAAGCCAATAATAAAGTTTTTGAAATATCTCAAATGGTTTGCCTTTTATTTAAAAAAAAAAGTTGTCAAGTCGTTATTAGAAAACCCTATAGAAGCCTACATATTAACTGTCTTATTCATAAAAACTTACAAGAGCCTTTCAGCTTGCTGTTTAGTACACTTTCAAATACAGTGTTTATTACACTTTCAAATACAATGTTATTATACTTTCAAATACAACAATTATCCTAGACTTTGATGTTCGAAGGCTGAATTACAACTGACTGAAAAACTTATTAAAATTAACAAGATTTGCAAATATGAAATTAAAGAATGCAAAATATTAATCTGATCCGATCAAAGCGTGTGAACAGAAATTTCTGAAAGTATGCAGATTTATGTTCCCACGTTTTGAGATCTATTAAATTACATAGTGTGCTGACAATGAACTTAAAAATTAAGTTACAATTGTGTTATCAAAGTCTATGGAATAAATGTGCGTTGAACTTAGATACAAAAAAGTTCCCGGTATTCAGTCAGAAAATTAAAAATACTAGTTTATTCATCTAAATCTATATTGTCGCTTTTAAAGTAATCCCTATCGACTGCAACACACTAATGCCAGCGCTTGATCCAATCCTCGAAACATTTTTTTATATTCGATTTTCTGTATGTCCAACAGTGCTTCCTGTGATTTTTCCACTACTTCCTCTCGGCTACTGAAACGCGTTCCCCGTAGTGGTTTTTAAACTCAGTTGAACAGAAGAAGTCACAGGGAACCAAATCAAGTGAATTCGGTGGCTGTTGGATGTTATTTGTTGCATTTTTCGTCGAAAAATTACGAATAATGATGGCACTGTGCGACTGTGCGTTATCATGGTGCAAAATCCACGAGTTTTCTGCCCACAATTCTAGTCTCTTTCGGCGAACTGCTTCACGCAAACGTCTCATAATGCCCAAATAATACTCTTTGTTTACTGTTTAGCCTTCTGGCAAAAATTCGTGATGCACTACACCGTTGCAATCCATGAAAACCGTGAGTATTGCCTTCTTTTTTTATTGAAAACGACGTGTTTTTTTTTTAGTCTCTACTCATTTGGTGAATGCCATTCACTGGCCTGATGTTCGGATTGCGTGTCGTACTCATAAACCCACATCTCGTCTCCAGTAATGATCCTTTTGACGAATGTGGGATCGGATTCAGCCTCACAAATCATCTCTTTTGCGACGTCAACACGGTCTCTTTTTTGCAGTAAATTGAGGTCTTTTGGCACCAACTTTGCTGCTACACGACGGAAACCCAAATCATTAACCAAAATGTCTTGGATGGTTCCATAGGCAATGTTCAAGTTCTCCGCTATCTCACTGATGGTTATTGACTGACATTTCTTTTACTTCTTCAATGTTTTCGTCGGTTTTCGATGTCGATGGTCTGCCACTGTGTTCATCATCTTCGATTGCCGTCCGACCACTTTTGAACCGCTCGTGCCTCTGGTAAACGACCGTTTTCTTTAGAGAATCGTTGCCGAAACACTTTTCCAACATTTCCAACGTTCGCGCACCATTAAATACATTTTTACGCAAAATTTAATACAAGTTCGTTGTTGCAAATTTTAATCCATTTCTAAAATTGTAAAAAATCACCCAAAGATAGATATACTCCTGGTTACGTCAAGAACAGATATACCAACTTAACAAAAAAAACTCAAATCGGAGCAATGGGAGCGCCACACGATGACGCCACCGGGAACATTTTGATTAAGGTGGTATTACGTTACATTTCTCTTAACACTTGCTATAGAGAGGTTCTTGGAAAACATTATTCGTAAACGTTCAATAGCATAAGAATGCTCTATAAGTATTCAATTATAACTTCATAAGCTATAGGAGGATTAACCGTACTATAAACCTCTAATAGAGTAGAAAAATGGCCGTCTTTACATGATATTTGATTATAACAGCATAAGAAATACTTGATCAACTTTTATGTACCATGTAGAAATATTAGGTGCTGCTTTACCATACTTACCTTGTCTTCCTCCAGCCAAATTTCACTTCTTTGTCTCTTTTTATTTGTAAATGCACTGTCTTTTCTCTACATTATGTTATTTAATTTTTTGAATTTGCTAACTATAATTTTTTAATTTCAAACCGTTTTCGTAACAGGAATAATAGAAAAAATAGTTGTCAAACTTTTTGTTTTCTAGAGAGTAGTTCACAATGGAACCAGAATGACAACATAATGACTCTAATGTGTCTTATAGCGTGAACTTAGCTATAACAGGTTTATTGAACGTTTATGAATAAAGAATTTTATAATATGTTTATTAGTGCCTAAGAGCATTTTAACTAAAGTATGTTATAAACCTATTATAAGGGATTTTTGTGAATAAGAAGGTAAGTATTTACTGGATTTGGTATGCAAAAACATGCGTTTTGACTTGCCAGCAAATACTAAATTCATTCAATTAAATACTACCATTTCAACGAACAATTATTTTGAAAACTATACCGTTAGCTCTTATCGTCATCTACTGTTTCTTTAATGTTTGCTTTGTAAACGATCTCGTTGGAATGTTCAGTTCGTAAAGCATATTTAAAAGAATCAGAAAGCGAAGTTTTTCAATTGCAACTAGTTTTTGTGCGAATTTTAAAAAAGCATACCGTTCTTTTGAATAAGTAACAACAACCGTTGTTGGTTTCCAACAAAATCCTCATCTGCACAAAAATAAACCACTATTTTAGCAACTTAATCTGACAGATGTAAAAATATCAAATTGGCTCATTAGCAACAACCAGCTCTCTCTCTCATCACAACTCCGAGACCGTGGCGGGAATGAGTCAACAAGCTCAACGACTAGCTTGAGCGAGAGGTATCGTGCAGCAAAACGCTAAATGTTACGCTTTCCTCTTAGGGAGCCTCACGTGGGGCATTAAAGAGCAGACAGAAGACAAAAAATTTATAGCACAAATACATTTGCCGTAAATTAAAATAAAGTTATGTACATAGAGGTCATCAACCTCAAAACTCCGTAAAATGCTAAACAGCTGTTAACACAACTGACCATTTTTATGCATATAAAAATTAAGTATTTACTTTAAAATCGTCTACATAGTAAAAGCATTTACTAGTTTTTATGCATACGGCCCACTATTACCGTCAATGTTATCAGGTATAAAGCATTGTTAACCGGCTTTCTGTGGTCAGAGCTCGAGAACATCGATATATTCGAGCTGTGGTTCCAACAAGACGGCGTTGCATGCCATGCAAGCGACGCAACGCTCGAAGTTGTGAAGGAGAAATTTGGCGACTAGGCCGTCTCACGGCGAGCGTTCATCAATTGTCTGCTGCGATCATGCGACTTGACACCACTCGATTATTTTCTCTGAGGCTACATCAAGTCCTTAGTCTACGCTAACAAGCCAACAGCTTTGAACGAGCTCCAGGCCAACATTCGATACGCTATTGCCATAATAACGGCGCATCTATCGAGGATTTAAGAAAAGGCTTACCTTGGTGTACCCTGACCCACGGAAATTGCTCTGTCAATACTAATGGTAGAAATTTAGTTTAGGATTTTGTTTTTAGAAGAAATACTACCCTTTGTAACTGCGTTTCAATAAAGTTGAGGTTTTATTTGAGTCTTCAGATATCCAATTTCTAAACCTGTTCCATTTTTTTGCCCATGCTAATTTTTGACTTTGAGGTCACTTTTCTCCAGAAAATGTCCCATATATGTACATAACGTTTTACTCTTCTTTTTTTTTATAAACGTAACAATAATAAAAAAAAAATTCAGCATCAAGTTTGCAGAAAAATTCATTGACTTTATAATACTTGGGAAAACCAGTAGCAGGTAAAATTAAAAAAAAAATAATAATAATAAACGGTTTTTCTGGTTTTAAATAAGTTTTATTTTATTTTGAGATGATACTCAAAGTATTCTCTTTTGTTTTGTATGCAAGCTAGAGCCCATTTTGGGATTTCACTGGAAATGTTAATTGATGTTAACTGCTGCCTTACTTTTGATGATGCTTCGAGAATTCGTTCTTGCAATTTCAGTTGAATAAACAAGTTCTTTCATTCTTCCCCATACATAAAATCCAATACTGTAAGGTCAGGAAATCTTGTAGGCCAGTGAACTGGTCTATTTCCTCCTATCCAACGGTTACCGCTCTCTTCATCTAACAAATTCTTAACCTCACGACCATATGACCATATGGAAATATGATGAAGCTAGATGAATCAGTGGAATGTCCTAAAGTAGTTCTGGTAAATCACTTTGCAAAAACTCCAGTAAAAGAAATTTTATGTCTGGAAATATTGAATTGCAAAGCTAACCGTCTGATCATGGATCAGTTGTAACAGCTTCCAGTGTTCTCTCATCAGCCGAAATTCTTCTTACTAGTGGGGCTTCTGCGTTAGGTCGTGTACTTGAAACTGATCCCGTTTCTCGAAGTCTACGATACGTATTTCCAAATACTCCTTTACTATGAAGTCGTCGGTTAGGTTAAAGTTCATGGCTTCTTTGTCGTGCTCTAAACATAAATAATGTCTGCTCATTCTTAGTTTGTAAGTGCAGACTGTAAAAGCAACTATAACCTTGATGTAAAATATGAAATTGATGAATTAATTTTTTTTCTAATCTTTTATACTATTTTTGTTTGGTAAATGTTGCAAATAGGCCTTCATACTTACCTAACCAAACTTTTAAGAACAGGGTAGGGAAATGAGGATTTCGACCGATAGGTAGTCAAATAAAAGAACACGCTTTGCAATTTTTAAAAATTATTAGAAAATTAACAATTCTAGGAAACAAAGTTTCCACAATTAGTAATAACAGAGCAAAATCATTACCATGGGTCAGGGTACACCAAAGTAAATCCTGAAATCCTCGGTAAATGATATTAACCTTGGAAATAGACCCTTACTTTAGAATAACTTTTTTTCTCAAAACATAAATTAAATCAAATTATATTTTGATTTATTAAAAAAAAAAAAGATGGTTCACATTTTACTTAGAACTAACTTTATCTAATTTTAAAATTTTTTTTTACACCTTCTTACAAATTTTTTTGCAATTTTATAAAGTCGTGTTTTGAGTATTAAAGTCATTGCTTCTTTGTCATTGTTGTTGCTGTTGTGATGTTTTTTTTTTTAGTGTTTTTTAGCGTTTACTCCTCCGCCCTTTAAATCGGACGTCTTCGTTCGATTATCTAGCCTTTAGGAACTTTGGAATGTCATCGATTCCTACGGTAGTAGTGGTGGTGGATGTTAAAGTTCTTTCAGCAGGAAATGAAGATGTATTGCACTCTGCTTCATGTTTATTGTATTTGGTTGAATGTTTGAGTTTTCTTTTTACAAAAATTGATGCCGAAATTAGAATGATTTAAATATGTAAGTCAAAAATTAATCGTTGTACTAAATTTGTTTTTGCTTTCAATTAATTTTATTTTTGATGTGCCTTTGGCGTATAGCTGCTTAAGCATTTCTAGCGAAAGTACTTCTTCTGTTTTTGTTATAAGGGTTGCGGGTTGAAGGACAGTAGACAGCGGTTGGTGGAAAATTACTTCATTGTTTCTAATCTCCTTTCCTTGGATCTGAATCGTAGCATTTGTGTGTCGAATAACGTATGTTCCACTGAGTTCCAGTGTTTCATTTCATTGTTGATTTTTACGGGACCTTTGCATTGGTTGAGTAGGAGTAATCCTGATGAATTTTTTTCTATTGTTCATATGTGTTGATTGTTAATGATGGTGTAGTTGGCTTCTTGGCTTTGGATTAACTTCGGAATACAATTCGTTGAACTTAAATTTATAACATTATTTTCATTACATAATTAATTATTGTACATTACGTCAGCCAATTCAAACGTTTCGTCTAAATTAAAATATGGAATATTTTCTCTTTTGAATAATTTTGAATAATAATAATTTCATTGTTTGTTAAAATATATGAGTTTACGATATTGGCCCAATGAATTACGTATGCAATGTTTACAATTTCTTCCTTAACTAAATTTAATTTATATTTCATTTTCAATATTAGGTTGTTTTAGGTTGTTTACTGTTTTTTAAGACATTATTCATTTTGTCTACAAGAATTTCGAAATCGTGGTGGCCTGGGTTTCCAGCGACACATTTCCACGCACTTCCAATAAAGTCTAGCGATCTTTTATTTCTGTTGTTTAATTCAAGTCAGTTTAAATGGTTCTTTATGCGCAGGGTTTTATAGGATATGATATGGTATAGGGAATGATTAGGTTTTCTTTTGGATATTATTGTTCTTTACAGTTTGTTGATTAGTTCCTCATATGCTTGAATGTCAATAATATGAACTATTCTGAAAAATTCAATTCTTATTTTAGCATTTCCGGCGTTAATTTTGATTATTTGGAAGTAAGTGTAGTTAAAATTTTGAACATAACCAGTGCTCGAAGGCACGCTTAACCTGTAGAAGTGAATTAACTCTTTATCAAACTTTTATGAATGGTTTTCCCTGACTTTGTTATAGCAGTAGAGTTCTTATCTTTTGATACTATTTCTTTCTTGAATTTGGGTGAGAATTTATTGTCTAACCTTTTATTAATTTTAACATAAATTATGTCTCCTACTGAATAGTGCTTTAGAGGGTTTTTTTTATATAATGATACTCTGAGTCAGCTGTTTGTTTGCCTTTGAATTAAGTTATAGTTTTTTGTCTTTCTTTTTCAAGTTTTTTTGATTCCTTATATAGGTGTCTTGTAAAGAATATGTTTATTTGTTTTTTCCTGTTGTTGAATGAATGGAGTTATTATATTCGAAAATTGACTTATCAAAAAGTTCCGAAAAGGTGGTTGAACTATTTTCGGATTTAAAGCAACGCATTGGTTCAGAGAGAGTAGAGTGGAATCTTTTGATTTTTCCGTTGACGGCACTGGTGTACGGTGGTTCCTTGACCACTTTAATGTTAAAAAAAATTCAAGCATGAATAAAATGGAATTTGAGTTTAGCAATTTTTTATTATCTACGACAATAATTTCAGGGACTCCGAAGGATAGTAAGGGGTGATTCATCGTGAGGTTATTTTCAATAGGCTTTTTTTGACAGATCATGCATGATACCTATCAAACTTCTTCATCACTTTTGTTCAGTATCGTTTGGCAAGCTATCATGGAAGGACTCACACCACAATAGCGTTTTCAAATTGTTCAGCTGTATTACGAAAATCAGCGTTTTGTGGGAAACGTTTTTTGTGCGATTCGAGGAACTTACGGTGCGCATAATCGACCTACTGAAACCACTATTGCCAATACCATTCTCAAATTTAAGTCCCAGTTTACATTAAAGGATGATACTCGACCGGTTACACCACATCCAGAACGTAGTGAAGAGGCTATAGCAGATGTAGCTGAGAGTGTACGCGAAGAACGTGACGAATTGATTTGTCGTCGTTCTCATCAGCTTGGCTTGGCGTATTCGAAAACTTGGCGTATTTTACGTGAGGATCTCGGCCTAAAAGCGTACAAAATTTAACTTGTGCAAGAATTGAAGCCAGGCGACTTGAACTTGCCTCATATTTTCAGTGAATGGGCTCTAGAAGAACTCAATGAAAATCCGAAGTTTTATCGTGATATTTTGTTCAGTGATGTAGCCCATTTCTGGCTCAATGGATATGTTAATAAACAATTTTGCCATATCTGGGCTGATGAGCAACCCGAAGAGTACCTAGACCTACCATTACATCTATTACGATTGACGCTTTGTAAGCCAACATTACTCGCGTTATCTACGATATACCAGTCGCTATGCTCAAACGAGTCGCCCAAAATTGGACCTTCCGAATGCACCGCCTCAGACGTAGTTGTAGGCACCATTTACATGATATCATCATTTTTAAAAAGTAAATGCCAAGAATTGTTCTTTTAAACGATATTAAAAGTTTTAAGTTTAATTCCAAATTTATGTATTTTGTTTTACATTACAAATCAAACCTTACGATGAATCACCCTTTATAAGTTCCCTTAATGGTTGCTTTATATCTTCTGCAGAGCTAGATCTAAGAATTCTGGTTAAAGCGTATTTAGAAAATTTATCTATGACAGTTAAGATGATACGCCTGCTGTAAAATATATGTCTAAACGAACAATATGGCCTGGGTATTGGTGTTGCTGAAGAATGGGCTTATTGGGGTGTCTGTCGTATTTGTGCAATTTGCATGTTTGGCAAAGCTTTACAATATTTTCTATCTTGGCTCTTATTTGCGGGAAATAGAATTTTTGTAGTACCTGAATTTTATTTTCTCTACTATTTCGGTATGCTCGGTTATGTTCGTTAATAATTTCACTTTCTTGAGAATCATCGGTAAGATCTGTAACAATTTTTCTTGTATATCGAACTCTACGAAACTTCGCTAAACATTCAAATGAAACATCTTCTCATGGCCTCGTTTAAGCTCAGCAACCCAAAATTTTACGGTTGCAAACGAGGAGCAGGCTGAGGCCTTTCAAATAAAAGTATTGTATCACATAACGATGACCAATTTTCTCGATTTTCACAAATTCACTTACTTTCCAATACAGTGATATTTTTAAACAAATACCGCCATGTCTTGGTCAGGCCGGGTACTTCGGGACCGTCCTCGTATACTGATTGAAATGGTGAAAAACACTTCTTGAATTATTCCAAGGATTCTTTCTTCGCTTTTAAGACCGTTAGTTACAGAAGGATTAAGATATCTTTTTTAAAATTTCAATTACCTTAGCTTGATCGTACATATCTGGTTTCTGTAATTACGTGGCAATGGTAAGTTGGAAAAATTATTACGAATTTGTGTGATGGAGCGTTATCTATGTTAAGAATAATTTGGTTTTTAAAAACTTCAGCCATTTGTATTAAATTTTGTCCAGAACTCTCATCACTGTGTTGTGTTCCTGTTAAAGAGTTTACTTAAGTTTTTCCAGGTGATCTCGATAGTGCATCAGCAACAACGTTGGATTTTCCAGGTTTATAGTTTAACTCGTAGTTATACTCTTCGAGTATAGCCTTGCAACGCTTTATTTTGCTGTTGATATTTTTGTTGCCGAAAGGTGTCTACTGCCTTTTCTCTGTAGGTGTCCGTCAATAGATGCATGACATCTGCGGAGACATCCATCCTAGATATTTTGTTCAGTATTAGGGTAAGATGCGAATAAACTGATTGATAATATTTTCCACCGTATTATTACCGTTAACTAGAGTAGTGAGTTGATATTCTAACGTACTTAAATCGCGCTTGATTGCGTTGTGTGCCGTCAGGCACTTTGAGATACATTGACAATTGAGTAGGGTGTTGTGCTACTCCAACACTTCATCGGCGTGTTCGACTATTTTGTTTCGAATTATATGTATTTATTATCCCAAAATATTTTGGGGTGCCTTTTACTGATTCGTATATGGTTAGTATAGTATATATAGTATATATTCGTTCAACGCTTTTTCTCCATGAGCTGTACTCACCTGGATTTCCTGAAAAATCTCTCAGGCTTCGTACAACATCTGGAACTCTGTCGAGATCGGTAAGGTTTTGTAGGTATTGAGGTTCAATTCCCTCTTCTACTCACTTGCAAAAGTTAGCGTTTGGATTTATTATGGATTGAAAAATAAATGCTTAAAGAGATTCAAATTCTGGGGTAGCTATTACATTGTTTTCTTGCCACGGTACAGGATTGTTAGAGGGGTTAGGTGTATTGGCTAGATTAGGATTGTAAGAGAGGTATGGAGGGTTCCTGGAAGTTGAAGGGTGAACTGAAGGATCTGCGGGATTCATTGTGATGTGGGATCGCGATCTTTTTATTTTTGGAATTTTGAAAACTTGAACTTTAAAGGATTTATCAAAAACAAAAAAAAATTTTTAATTTTAAATTTAGCTTTAAAATTTCAAGTTTCACTTCCTTATTTTAAATTTTACTTTTTAATACTAAAATGGTTATGAATTTTTAAAATGATTTTTAAAAATAATGATTTTTTTATTAAAATAGAAATAATAATAAAGATTTGTAATTTTTATGTTTCACTTAAATTAGGTAAATTATTTTGTTTTAATTGCATTAAAATCTTTGTTTATAATATATTTTTATTTTCGGAATTTTTTTCTTAATCTTAAGTCTAATTCTTACGCTTAAATTATAATAAGGTTCATTCAACGCTTATGGATTTCGTATCTTTCCCTTTTGCTTATCTACTCTTGTACTCTGTATACACTCCCTCGTGGTTTATTAGATCAACCGATCCAATCGACGAACACTTCTGTGGGTTTTGACCCGATACACAGATCACTAGTAAGAGTTCATAAAGTCACAAGGCGGACCGAGCTTTTTAAGATCTTTTACCGCACTTACACGAATTTGCGCGAGCTAAATTTTGTTATGAACTTTTCGATAAATTCAAACAAGAGCTACTTGAGGTTTTCCTCTAATCTATACCGATTACAGAAATCTTCACATTTTACTAAGAACTAACTTAATCTAATTTTACAATTTTTCTTTACACCTTCGGCTTCCAAAGGTGTATGGTGAGAACGGATGTTTGCCAGACGGTAAGTCATCAGTTTCCACGATTCACCTGTGCTTGATATTTAATTATATGTAGTTTGCAATTTATTAAAATCGTGTGTTGAAAAGTGCTGATACTTAGTTATGTTGAACTTATTGAAATCAATGCTGCTTTGTCATTGTTGTTGCTGTTGTTGATGTTGTTTTTTGTGTTTTCAGTGTAACTTGCGTTAACTTATATCGAAGAATCATTTCTCAAATTTTTTTCAAGCTTGTATGTAGGTACTTATCTTGTACTTGCATATTGCGCACATGGTGATTGATTTTTTTCATGCTTAATGTTAGCTGCATTTTACATTATGATACACCAAATTTAAGCTTGAATGATACTATTTCACGTAACGGCAAAAGATATACGCTCTCGATGAAGACTTTTCAGAAATAAGTGATTTAAAAAAAAAAACTTTATTATCAAAGTCTTCAGAGTTAGATTGATTATTTCAAAATCTAAAAATTCTAAAACCATGTCATTCAAAAGACTGGGAAGTCAAATTTTATTTGATACCAAAAACATGTATATGCATCTTACGCTTCTTATGATATATGATTTAATATGTATATAAACGGACATAAATCATCTGAACATTCACCCACAATACGAATTTCACACAATCTTAAAACTTTCACATACGATTTTCATAAAACATCACAGTTTTCATGTACTAAGGCTCAGCTTTCATACCAGTCTCATTGATGTACGCTCTTTGCCCTAATAATTCCCCATATCCTTTCTGACATAAGGAGGGGCTTTTTCGATAATTCTGTTGGAGGTTTGTTTCCGCTCTTCCTTGATATCCTTGTAGTTTTCTCCGTACCTAAGTTCCTTTAAATAGTATGTTATTGTATTTTTAGGATATAGATATAGAGATTATAGAGATAGGATATAGAGATTTTATTAATCTTGATATTTCATTTTGCATCCGTCATTTAGAGAAGTACGTTGTTAGAAAGATCCTATAATATTGGAATTCGTAGAGGTATTACAAAGAAATAAATCAGATACATGCGAACGTAGTGACATAGAACAGATTATCAACAGAAACAGCAAACTTGTAATGTTGAATTCTGATCTGAATAAATAATATAGATAAATATTGGGATGGTTGTCTCTTATCTGAACAAAGTAGAAATAAACGCTTTTAAGGTGCGTAGATTTACTGGTCTCGACGGAAGCTTTGTCTAAGCCCACAATAAGAGAAGAGCCATCCTTGTTACCCCGATTCTTTCATAGAGTTCAAGGTTCTGGGTATGAAGACGTATCTTCACATCCATGAGCTGCCCCGGGACCCAGAAGAGGCATCAATTTCGGTTGCCTCGTAAATCTTAGTTTCCAGGATGAGATTTTTAGAGCAGATTGTTCAACCTAGAGTTTGCTCCTGGAGCACTTTACTCTGGGAGTTCCGTTTTTCATATCGTAGCACTCTGCTCGAATGCAAACATTTTTTTTCTTTGGCTAGACTCCACAGTCGATCGACACAATGTTTACACTAAACGTCATAAAGGCTGCTGTCATTGCCAGCATTCCCAATTCGAAATGCCATAGGGCTTATAGCGGCATTCCTATATGTGCGCCGGTTTTGTCCCCTTTGACGTGTCGATGTTTACTAGGAGGTAGATTTACCCGTCCCACTCAAGTTTCGTCCACTTGAACAGCAACTTTTGCTGGTTACAGTACGGGTTTCAGCTATCATCGGCCTTATCCCACATCATGTGCGGGTAAAACCGCCGATGATATTTTTTTCGTTGATGGGTTTAACCGCCTTAAACTATTTCCGTTCACTGGAACTTCAGCCATTGCTGGTTGCAGCACTGGTTTCAATTAGACATCGTACATGGAAAGATTGACAGGAGAAGTGGCGGAAATTTTCTCCTTTTTGGCCCTATTCGAGACAGAAAAGTACGTGGGTTTCATTTGGTGTCACTTCCGCTGCTCTGTTTCTCTTCTCTGTCGCCAATGGAGAAGTGAGACTTTTAACACTTGCGCCTTTGACAGCACTTGCCGTCTTTTTGCATCGTGCGTCTATCCCACGTTTTCCTTTCCTCTTCATCTACCCCTTAGACTCTAGTGCTTAGGAGTGTGCTCTTCTAGAGTCCGTCCACCTTTTCGGTTTCCAGAGACAAGCTGTTAAAAACGGAACTCTGACCTACCACTGTTGTATTTTGATGGAAGAGACAGGCTAGGCCGCTTTGGTACTCTTTCCATTATTCTAGCCTAATATGTATACTGAACGTGTCGTAGAAGGAGCGGCAGGAGTCAGTGTAATCAATTAATCCAGCAGCTCCTGGGTCGGCGCCTAAAACGACGTGGGGTTTTGGTAATATTTTGGTTAGCGCTTTCATAATTCGTTCCCTTGCCGCAGTATAGATGACCACGGGTGGATTTTCACTGTTACGAGTACCATCTGTAGTGTAGTGTGTTGAACAAATTTTGGAACAAGTACGTATGGATACAGGGTTATGCGTTAAAATATTGCTCTCAGATAATTGTCTCGAGTTCGTCAAAGAAGGAGCAAACGCAATCATGGCGTTCGTTACCAAACACGCAAACCAAACCATAGAGGAGCAAAGGGGCCCTTATAGATGCGCGTTGATCGTGATCAATAAGGAATCCCTTAACCCTCTAACGCAGACCAAAGGCATGATCCGGTTCGGATTCGAGGCAATACACCTTAATGTCTACAAAAAGGATAAGCTGGATGATGATAAGCAACCTCCTCCTCTTTTAAAAAAAAATTTAAATTCAGCCTTGGGCCTGGGAGCGTTGGTATCCTTTTCTGTAATGGAACAGCGACGATTTTAATTCATCCGAGGCGAATATCAAGCTGTCAGTCTCCTCTTCTGACACTCTGTCGGAAATAGAAACCGACGACGAAATAAAAAGAGATCCTACACTATTAGAGGAAGAAGATGAGCTCTTGAGCTCAGTTTCGGAATCGGGGGACTCAAATAAAGCCGTGATGGAGACCACTCTGGGAAATTGTAGCATTGATACGGTATCTTCAGATTAATCTCCAGCACTCAAAAAAGGTTTCGGCCGCACACAAAACGCAGAAGATATCATCCTAATCCAGGAACCATGGATCATTAAAGCCGTGGTTCGTGGTAAATTAGAACTCGTATATTAGTGAAACGTAGCCTTAATGTATTATAACTTCCGAACCTCAGCGACCACGAATTAACCGTTGCCAGCCTGGGGACTGCCAAAGACTATTACTGGCTGGCATCAGTGTATCTTGGCCACGAACATGTGGGCCCTCTACCTGATAAAAACCTAGAAAGGGTGGTACTGGAAGCTGGAAGGCAAAAAACTGGTCTCATCATGGGATGCGACGCTAACGCTCATAACACGGTATGGGATAGTACCGACATCAACGGTAGAGGTGGGTCGCTTTTTGATTACATTTTAAGTACTAACCTCATTGTTTGCAATATTGGTAATGAGCCTACTTCTATAACAAAAAACCGATAAGAAGTGCTAGATATCTTTCTTGTATCAGACACAATCGACTGAACACACGTTTCCAGATCACAGCCTGGGTGATGCCCTCCCCAGTCAAACAGCATTACGAAACAATCGGAAAACTAATTGTCTAAAATACAGAGCAATACTCTCAAGAACACTATCCTCTGAACTCTCAAGTCCCCGCGAAGCACCAATGAACTTGACATGAAAGTCAGGCAATTCATCCTGTCTCTTAATCAGACTATGGCTTCTTCCTACCTTCTTATTCAACCTTGGGGCAAGTCGCACTGGTGTACTTCAGCACTAGGACCGCTTAGAAGCACCTGCAGAAAACTTTTCAACCTTGCAAAAGGCACAGGAAAAGTTACTGATTGGGACTCATACAAAGAATCCCTCAAAATATATAAGAAAGAACTGAAGAAAGCAAAGCGTCATTCTTGGAGATCATTCTGTGATAAAATCACAGAAACCTATGAGGCATAGCGGTTAAGAAAAATCCTCTCTACAAATCCTCTGATGCCATGTTGTTTGAAAAAAACCGATGTCTGCGGAACAACCTCAAGTGATGAATAACTCACCTTGCTACTGGATAACCATTTTTTTGGTAGCTCCTGGTAACCAAAACAGGATTATTGCAACTGTGCACAAAATGCATGGTCTGATTACAAGAGACAAACTTCTTTGGGCGCTGCATAGTTTCAAACCATACAAGTCCGCAGATCCGGACGGTATAATACCGTCCGAACTACAAAGGTTCTCAGATATTATCATGACCACGCTAGAGAATTTCATGAGGAGCTGTGTAAAACTGATCCACATTCCGCTGTCACGGGTGGATATTAACAGATTTACCCGTTGGGTGGATCGCTGTGGATTAGGAGTTAACCCCCATAAAACTGATCTTGTCCTCTTTTCGAGGAAATATAAAATTCCAACTATAGACTCTCCTCCGGTACCAGTTTAGTGTTTTCCGATATATGGGTATCATTTTTGATAGGAAATGGTACAGGTATTGGGTACCGGGTAACAGAGAAATTCCAGGGAATTGTATGGCTGACGATCTCGCCAAAATTGGAACCACTATACCTATTCTACCAGAAAAAGGCAGCGCAGGTATACCAATCGTTACGTGAAAATTATTATTTAAGCTGAATGCTAATAAAAAAACAGAACTTAGATGGACCGGCGGGCCAACATGTCTAGCTACTAAACAGCTCAGGTAAAAACTGGATCTGAACCGCTCTAAGAGTCTGATTCTTTTAAATAAATTTATTTTAAATTTTAACGCCATTATAGATATCAGCACCGGACACTGCCTTATAGGCAAGCATGCGAGAAGGCTTGGCGCTTTTACAAACGATTTCTGTAGAAGCTGCATGGACGATTAGGAAGAGGAGACAATCCTCCACCTTGTCTGCACATGCCCAGCTTTCTCGCAGAGAAGAAAACTCCAATTAGGAGCCTTATTCTACAACGACTTAAACGATCTAAAAAATACAGACGTAAACAGTCTCCTGCGCTTCATCGTAAGCTCAAATTAGTTCCATGAGTGAGGGGATCATAAATCCACGTGGCAGCACAACGGGTCATAAGGCCTAAGTGCAGTGATTTTCCAACCGCCACTCTAACCTAACCTACCCTTAACCGGACTGGGTGTTGTCCAGAAAAAGTTAAGAGTCCTTTATGTCAAATTCTTATGATTTGGCAAAATTCTAGGAATAACCATCTATAAGTTTTCTGAGCTGATGTATTTGTGCATGTACCAAAGTACAACTACAAAGGCGCACGCTCCACCCGAAAGCTACTAGAGACGTATGTGTTGGATATGGGAACTATTCAAAAGGGTACCGTATATAGTTACCCAACATCCAAATGGCTGTGAATTTGATGTTACATCATCTGGGCATCTATTTTTGGGGATAGAGGCTCGTCCGTAGCTTGAAAACCTTTCTTTCAATATCCTTTACACACTGTGCTTCTCGGTAGTCAGTCAAATATATTAAACCTTTATAGCTAAGGCTGTCTATTTCTAGTTTTTAATTTTCGGATCGTGTTTTTGGAGACTTTCCTATCAGTATTAATAATTGTTATAACCGTCTTCTCACTTTTCTCTGATAAATACACCATCGTCGGGTTTCCCAAGAGTGATTCTAATAAAAATATGTATTTCTCAGTGATACAACAGGTAAACAACAAGTCCGATTATTAGTGTAAAAAATTGGATTTCCTCAGACTACACATAAAATTCACAAATAATGTGAGCACATAAAGCTCACCTCCTTTCAACGGAATAACAATTTTATCTGCATCTGTATGAAGGGTTATCTTCATTCCAACCCGTGGTTTGATCACAACAAAAATTCACGATATAAATATCCAATCGAAATATTTGCAAAAAGTCGATTATAGTTGGTTCTTCTAAAATCCCTAAAACTATTGTATATAATATACCTTGGGCGTTGTTTGTGGCATGGTCTTTTAACATCATTCTAAGCTGCAGTTACACGAGTCTCGGGTTGCAATGGTTGTTACAAAAAACTAAGATAATAGCGCAGCACCAGATGAAAACTTAAACAACTTCGATGTTTGCGAGGCAATAAAAAGCTCAAACGTAATTCCACTGGCAGGATTCGTATTAATTCGTATTATGGTTTGAAACAATAGTTTTGAATCCTTGTATGCATCTTACGAGATTGACCTACCATAAGAATTTATTAAAAAAAAAAAAAAACTCCCAGCGTAAAATTCTAACGTTGAGTTATTATCCAGCTTTCAAATCAGAAATCGGGAAATGAATTTTACAGGTGAATTCCCTGAGACTTACTTTCTGTATAATACGTCTACATAGATACATTTTTTCGCTAAATCTAATTGCAAATATTTGCACGAGTAGAAATTTACCCGGCCGAGAAAAATTAATTTCCGTCATATTTACTGAACGACTTGATGCAGAGGACACCTGTTTCCTTTTTTTGACTCAAAATTATTTTCAAGATATGTATCCGTAACCGTAATAAGAATAAGAGGGCAATTAAATCTCCTCGGTCTCCCGGGGATTTATTAGATATTTGATGTTGCTTTAATCAGTTACATTGTACCAATGGCAACTGATTAAATTGTATCTACAATAAATTGCGAATATTTCAATCGAATTTCTGCAGCCAACAATTCGTCTTTTTATTAAATTAACCCATTTGGGCTGGGCCTAGCTGAGACTTCCTGTTGCGTTTTTCTAGTTTACCGCCAGCCTTTTCAGCCTTTCCAGTGCGATCATGTACCCGTATGTCATATCGAGAAGTTATAAACGTAGTAAATAATAACTCTGCAAACTATTCCCCTGATTAAATTATATATTCCAAAGGAAGAACAAACATGACCACCAGCCAGCTTTTGTATGCCAGCACACTAGGAAAACAAGGAATACAAATAATACAGGGAATACGGGGAGTACACGAGCGCAACATGCATTTATGATCGCCAATAACTAGCTACAGCCACGGCTTGAAGCTATCTCGGGCCGGGCCATCTCAATGCACTCCTTCTCAGGGCAATTAATTGAGATCATTCGTGCGCTATATAAATATTTGCCATGACTGCACTCACAACCGCCTCCTTTGTGTGCCTAACTTGGTTGCTATCCATTCCAGACTTCCTCTTCCTCTTCGTGTTTCTTTCGGTTTAATGACTCCGATAATTACGCCTGTCCCCTTTTACATGGCAGCATTACGCCTCCGTGCGATTCAATTAAGATATCGACATCGATGAACTTATCGTTGCGATGGAGGACGAGAACGAGGACTTTTCGGATACTTTAGCTGTCGGGAGTCACGAGTTCTTCGCTCTAAGCAGTCATCATCGACATCAACAGCAAATGTGCGCCTGTACTCGTATGTAAGTTGGGAGTCTCGCGTCAACAAGAAGCACACTTATTCAGAGTGCATCGTAAAGACACTTTGAGTGGTGAAATGATGGTTTTCTGTTCTTTTCTGAGTAACTCTATAGAACTCTGGATTTTGATATCGACTTTGACTATGTGCTCCTTTCTTGGACTTTGTAATTAGGTGCTACAAAATCCACTTTGGAGAGTTATATCGTGAGAAAAGATTCTTTCTGTTGTGGCTGGAGATATGACCATGGGTTGATTATGAATAATTTATAAGTGATCAACAAGGTGCATGCTAAGCATGGTTGCGGTAACCCTTCAAGTCCTTGTATAAAGTAATCTTGTACATTTTAAGATCTATGTTTATGTTTGTCTGATTTGGAAGATGGACATTGAGTGGACGGAGTCCAATTAAACAGGAATTGAAATGCGTATTGGAATGTGTGCTAGAAGAGAAGTGGTACTATAAAATCAGTGGAATCGGAATTGTTGAGCGGAAATGTCAAATGGAGCAGAAGGAAGCCAGGAATTTTGATTTTCAATTATTTAGACCTTACCTTAGATAGATTATGGACGAATTTCGGTATTAGAATAATTTACCTTAAATTCAGAACGTGAAAGTGGTTAAGCTTCTCTACCTAAACTTTCACAGAATCTGTGCAAGGTCCGCACGATATCTGAGTGTCATCCTTTACACCAATCTTCTTTGTTTTAAACGAACGCCAGAGCACTATCTGTTTTCTGGCAGTGTAAGGTAGCTATCGGTTATTTGTGGAGCTTGTTATGGGGAAAAGTTCTTCGCATCTATAAGACAGCAGTAAAATACTGCTATTTTTACCAAAATTAAAACAACGTTTTGTTTTGGTTGCCTAGTGGTATTCCACAGCATGTCCTTGTGGCACTTCCCATCGGTATTCACACCAAGTCTATCTTCTGTCTGCCACTGCATTTTAAGTGATCCTACACGCTCACCATCAGAAGCAGTCACAGAAGCACACTCAGGACTGGCTTAGTTCAGAATCTTAACCAAAAATGAGGGGTGGGGGTAGTGGTTGTACCATCAGAAAAACCAGTAAAAAATGAAGCGCTGCCGTCCTCACCGCTGCAGGACGACAATTTTTAAACACATTTCTCATTTCGTTCACGCAAATCTGATAGCAATCAACAATAAGACATGAAAAGAGTTCTAAGAATTTGGGTTTGGGTTTGGGTCCTGGGTACCTGTATTATATACGTACTCGCTTGCGAATTCCATTAACAGTTAAGTTTTCTATAAATGCATATTGTATATGGTGTTAATCTACTCAATGGAAACCGACTTAACAGTTGGTTTTGGACGTTTCTTAGCAGCATTATTGCTGTTCATCATCATGTTGTAGTAAAGATGCCGAGCGTATCCGTAATAATATAGTAGACCATATCTAGGTCACCATTGTGAGAAATTCAACGTCGAACGGGTACTATCGTAAGAGCCCGCCAGGGCTTTTCCTTATTGAGCCTTCCTTATTCTCTCAAGTATGCCGATAACGCTAGCATCAAACGTAAAAGGCTAGTCGCATTAATGGTAAAGGGCACTCAGAGATGCCGCCTCTGATGATGTGTTGGGTTTTAAGTCGCTTTAACAAAGAAATCCTTGCTTCAAGGACGAATGCAAAGATTTAAATAAAAAGAAACAACGGATGTGCCGTACGGCGCTATGGAAAGAGCACTAGAAGCTCTAAATCGAAACCATAGAGAGATGTTCTCAGAAAAATGCAGTTCGGAAATTGGCAGTTTCTAGGCCATGTTCTCTCCTGCGACCAGAGAGGACAGATTCTCTTCCTCGCTTGTCATCTCAGTTGTACAAACTGTAAGACTAGTCCAATTGATGCTAGCGTCCACGGTTGATGCATTGATAGGGAAATCAGTCTTTATTAATAGTTTTGTTTTTGTGGATTCATTTTAATTTCGACGAGCAAGCGGAAAAAGAATGTCACCAGTTGGCAGGGCCCTGATTGTTGGGAGGAAGGCTTTGATTGATATCAGAGGTCTCCTTGTATTCGAAGTTGGCATACAAGAGGCTTAGTATCTTCTAAGTTATGCCAGTCTTGGTGTATGTTGTTCCATCTATGATAAAGAGCAGGATTTTCCTCACCTTGTTCACTTTAGCCGGAAGCCGGATGCTGCCCGTCATCAGGTTCCCGAAAGAGCTGAGTATAATCGGTGTCTGCCGCACAGAGGCAGTGAATCTTCTTGTGACGGTTACTCGTAGAGATGGTTTTCCAATTTTACCTTATGTATATATAAAATATCAAATGGACGGAGTGAAAAGCCGTGAGTATTTGGGAACTAATTAAGATATATTGTGTTCCATAGCACAATAAAAAAAGTCTTGTGAAACATCAGGTCAAGTAATTTGTAGTTACTTTCGCTTATTGGAAAGCGGTCCACTCAACCATACTTGGCCTCCAAAAACAGACAAAAAACTACCCCTTAAACAGGCAAACTTTTCGCCTATGAAATTAATCTCTTTTCCAGCTATTGGAATACCATCTAATGGGTCATTTGTTGCCTTCTTTATGCAAATCCTTATCACATTAGTGGATATAATAAAATATGATGACTTTAACGAGAAACAAAAAAGCTTGAAGGGGAACACTAAAGACAACGAACAACGGTCGAGAAACTACGACAGAAGACAAATCACAAAACTTCCTCCTCATTGTGTTTTTGGTCACTTTCGGTTTGTTTTTTCCAAGTTTTATGAGGCTGTCTTTTTGTCCGGAGGCCCGGCCGGCCGACGGTGGTGGCATTATTTTATTTTAAGGAGATTATAACTTCTCCTTTCCTTCCTCTTATTGTTGATGGTTTTCATCCTCTAGAGGGGGATTAAATACGAGCATGGACGTGATATTTGGATTTATAAAAGATTTCAAAATGCTTTTTCGGTTTATTTTGCATGCCAATAGTCATATTGTTCTATTGGATGTTATTTGTCTTTTGCTGTGTTGAAAACTGAAGGAGTGGAACTTCTAACGTGATTTATATAAACCTACGCAATGGAGTTTTGAGTAGAATGTCATAAATCTTCCTTCTCCTAAGAAACAAAGAAAACAAAAATTTTAAAATTTATAAAACTGGGTCCTGCCATCTTGTAAATGGTATTTTAGGCATTTTATTACCCCCTTAGATCATCATTTGAAGCTGAACTTTGAAAAACTTTAAAAGGAAAAGTCTTTTCAGTATGTCCGCCCGGTCTTGATTAAGTGCAGTCATGACAACAAGAAAACAAGAAAAATAACCAGACAACAATTGGTTAGCAACGTCAATGTCATTTGACGTTGAGATAGAGAAGTTCAAAATTAAAATGACCGAAATGTCCTTAGAATCCTTATTTGAGTGGGTTTCTTTCTTAATGTTTGTCAATACGAACGTGACATTCATGCAAATTGTATTTTATTTGGTCTCTTAAGGATTAGAATGATATTTTAATGGTTAGATACGAATAGATGCGTAAATTGCCAATACTTTTACCATTTTGATGAAGTTCGTTAAAAATTTCTTTGGCATACAAAGGATGATCCAAAAATCACCCTTAAGACTGTAGATTGTGATCTAAAAGATATTTAGAGTCAATTTCAAGGGCAGTTTTCTATTCGCTTCGGTTATTTTTGTCCCAAAAGGCGTAGCGCAGTGGGTGATCTGCATACTAATCATTACTTTAAAAAAAAACCGTTTTGAATTTTTGCGATTTGTGGCCAATAACAAACTCAAGAGCAATGTTAATCGTTTAACACATGTGATACGTTAGTATCAACTTCTCAAATGGTCAAACGTTTTAGCTACCGTACTTTAAAGTTGCCCTTTTGTTATCGTTTTTGTTCAAGAAATGAGTGGCCTGTATTATTTTAATTTTTAAAGTAAAATTAACAAAGTTAAAACAAAATTTAAAAATTTCTTTTGTTGTTCAAAGTATGTACATAGATTAAGAAAATAATTTAAATTCCTCGGTCAAAAATGTTTTTACATTTACAAAATAAGTAAACGCATGAGTTCTCTTGCATGAAAAAAAAAAAAATACTAAGAAGGTTTTTTTTTTTTATTTGCGCAAGAATATCCCAAACTCATAATGCACAATACAAAATTTACAATATATTTGTTATTATGAATCTAAAGAAAGTGGAGTCCAATCGCATATTTTAAAAATAAAACTCTTTGAAAATAAATTAAAAGTTGGTCTAGGTACAATGCAGAGTATTGATCAATATTTTTAGATACACGTTTTTAAAAACGCTTTAAAAGTATACTTGTCCATTATTCTGTTGTTTTCGTTCTTCTTTGGTGAATCCATAACTGAAAACAACATATGTGTTAAGTTTTGCGCTCTCTTATCATGAAAACTCTCCTTTAAATTTGCGTTATATAGTCATTCTATTATGTCATTATGCAATATGTAGGCATTTCATTATTTTTTATTATATTAATTTTTCGATCTTTGATTTTTTTTTTCACTTTCTTTCTTTTTGTTCACTGAGCTATCAAGATCTAGTTTGCTGTTAATTTAATATTGAATATTCTTAGAAATTATTTATTATTTTTGTAATTAAATAAACCAAAGGATAAATATAGTTCACACAAATGGTCTACATCGTGTGTGGAATTTGTTTCTTTTTTGGATTTTTTCTAACATGTTATGTGTCCAGACATGTGCTCTGTTTCTTTATATTTAAAATTATCTCTATTTTGTGTAACAGTAAATGGATAAAAATCTTTCTACAATAGAAGAAAATATTGTTGATAACTCAGGACTAGCGAAAGTACATTAATACGTACGTCAATTACGGAAAATACTGATATCCAACCAAAAGAATCAACACGAGTAATTTCCAGAATGGCTAAAACAAAAGTTTATCAAATTCATCATTTTAATACACAAACCTACAGTTATGAAGACGTAAAATGGAAATATACTATACATGACTGAAAATAAACTTAAATCATACATTTTGAGAGCAGTTCCTCGACTTGCATAAAATCCTCAAGCTTGGAATGAAAAAGACGCTGAAGCTCAAGCATTCATAATGAGGGGCTTGAAAGCAGACAGGTAAAAAAATTAATCAATTGCTCATCCGCCTCACAAATGTGGTCTAGACTGAAAAGCGAACCATCTTCGCAATTACCATATTATTGGAAAAATTTATAATTTGCAAAATAGATGGAGAGGATAGCATGGCTGACTGTATTGCACAGATAATATCGCTCACCCTGAGGCTGACATATATGTATGAATCTTAAGTAGAAAGAGCCAGTAGTTATTGCAAAGATTCTCAGAAACTTACCAGCCTAATATGACCATATAAGGAAAGCATGATACGCAGTTTCTAAAGCGGAGCAATGTGTTGAACGCCTGGCAGACTATTTAGACTATTCCCCTTCCAGCGAAGGGGAATGTAATTATCGCTGATGGAGAACGAGAATACGAGATAACAGGCTCTATAGAATGAATTTTCATGCAGTCAAAACTAAGGAGTTGAATGTTGTATCAACTGAATCAATTAACTAATGACATGGTGGTGGTGAAATTGGTAAAATGTGGTAAAATGAGCATGCCGTCAATCGGGGGTGCGAATTATTTCGTGCTTGTTTATTTCTTGTGGAGTAAAACCGATGTGCTAGAAAATTTAATGATGAAACTGATGGGCATACAAGAAATTCCGGGAAAACCAGATAAATTGTGTCTGAGGATACAAATGTTGTGGGTGAATTGTGTGTTGCAGAGCTGGAAACATATTGCTTAGAAGAAGCAACGAATGCAAAAGATGAAAGCAATTGGTAAGAAGTAATAAAAGCAGAAATTCGTTCACTTAAATGAAAAATACCTGGCAACTGGTGCCAAGATAAGCGCTGATGGTGAAGTGGAGGAGATGTGATCTAGGTGTAACACATCGACCGACGGCTTCGATATTGGACACTTGGGATCAATGATGTCTAACGAATGTATTCTGGATAGAGCATCCGGTACGCAATTCAGTGGTCCTTTTCGATGTTCAATATCAAGTTAAAAACTTGAAACTTCAGGCTCTAACGAGCTAATCTACCATTAAAGCATTTTTTAGTCATCAGTCATCGTAGACTTGCATAATCCATTATAATCTTAAATTTGTGACCCTCCACGTACGGTCGAAACTTTTGCACTTTTGTGGGAATAATAAAATATCGGCTTATCGACTCCAATTCATCTGCTTGGCATAACACGCACCCAATTCCGGTTGCTGAAGCATCGCACGAGATTATAGATTCCTTAGTGTAATTAGGATTTACTATGATTTAGGCGGATCACCTACTGATCCAAATTTTCATCTTGCAACGAAGAAGCAAGTAGCAATAGTATTTTTTCTTATAGAGAAGCAATCGATACACTTATGTATTTAATGATTTGCAGAAGGCCTGACATTACCTATATCATCTGTTCATGTATGTAATATATATGGAAAGGTCAACAGGGGATGTAGGGGATTGACAGTTTTTTGCGATACGATTTGGGGTAGAGACGTTGACACCAGACGGAGTACAACTGATTGCATTGGGTTTCTAAATGGTGTACTTATAGCATGGGCTTCCAGGAAGCAGCTATAAAAGCTGAATTTATAGCTTTGTTTACAGCGACAAAATCTGTTATTTTTTTTAAAAGTCTGATGTCGGACTTGGATCAAAACCAGATGCAACCTACAGATATAAAATGTGACAGTCAAAGGACTATTGCAAAATCTGGAATCATCGAAGAGGGCAAAAAATATCGATATGCAATATTTTTATACTTGCGACACGTAGAGGGAGCAGAAAATTTATGTTCAGTATGCGTGCAGAAGTGATCAATTAGTCGATTCTTTAACCAAAGCACTCTTTAAAGAGAAATTTAGAAATCAGTATGCTTCGCGAAACTGATATATATATATTTTTTAATAAAAAGCGAGATGGAGTGTTAAGTATTGCGATTTCTAATCATGAAATTATCCTTTAAATTTGCGTTATGTAATCATTCCAGTATGTTATTATGTAAGCATTTCATTATCTACCTTATATTACATTAATTTTTCGATCTTTAATTTTTTTCTTATCTGCTTCACTCTCTTCATTTTTGTTCGCTAAGCTGTCAAAATCTCGTTTTTGCTACGAATTTAATATTGAATAGTATCTTGAGTTTTCTTATCAATCATTAATTATTGTTTCTTATTTTTTTAATTAAATAAATCAAAGGGTAAGTATTTCACACACATCGTCTGTATCATTTGTGGAATTTCTTTAATAATACGATATGTAATAGAAAAAACATCTTCTCCTTACAATGTAAAAGAGCTATTCAAAATCCTTGAAGAATTTTAAAAAACAATTTGTCTTAAAGCGGAAAAAAATGTAACAAACGCAGAAAGAGGTTCTTGAAGGCTGAAAACGTTTGGCTTTTCGGTGAACTAGAGTTTAAAATGTGTCGTTCTCTGAAACGTGGTTGCTCACGACTGATTTCCTACAGAGTAATGAACAAAATAAGCAGAGAAAAACAGAATGGAATGTCCCATCAAAGTATCTCCTTTGCAATTATCTTAAACTCACTATAATATAACATAATTAGGATTTTCTCATCATATAAGGATATAAAAAAAAACTGGGCAGAGTTACCAGTACAGTCCTTATAAGACCACTCAATTACTCGCTTATTTCAATCGCAAAAAGAAATGATATCCTCTTTGTACCACTTAACTAACTTGGCTATAGTTTGCAATTGGGGATTTGTTTGGAGTCATACACAATATATGCAAAAGTTTTCATTTGAAAAAAACGACAAATACTCATACATTTTCATCGTGCTGTTTTAAACGAAGTTAATGTTAAAATGTTACTTGTGTGAAGGCTCTTCAAAAGATTTAGAAGAAATAGACGATATAGTTGAAAGACCTATCAAAGGATAAGGGTGTTTAAATGTGTTTTACATTTCATATAAGTTACAAGGGAAGTCTTGGCGAGTTAATAAGGAGAATAAGCAAATTGCAAAAGAGAAAAAATTTAAGGAACAAATCGTCGCCTGGATAAAATATTGTCGTAAGCTACAATTTGCTACTTTTGGGAAAACGCATTTTAAGTTCAAAAACTATACGATGAATTTTTTAAAAAAATTAATGGCTGATTCAGAAAACATCAGAAAACATTGTCGTATGTGACGGTTTAACCAAAACTGCTTATTACTCAAGCACATACGACAAAATAATCACACATACGACATAAATTAAACAAATTTAAATGTTGCTGGTATATTACATACGACAATATAACAATATAGATATTATCTATTTATTTAAAAAGAAAACCAAACTTATATTTATTTTCTGTACTATTTTTATTTTCAACAAACTGAGAATAAACAAAAGTAGAAATTAAAAAGTGTAGATGTTCACCAATACCCCCAGGCTCGTAGGTTCCGCAATCGACCTTTGCAAACGCTGCTTTGCTACCCTCTCTGCCGTGTTTTGTGCTGTCCAAAGACCGCAGCATACACTGAACAGGCAGTTAAGCAAATGAGTAGTCAATAGAAAAAACTTAGACAATTAAATGCAAAAACATTTTATTTTATTTAAAAAAAAAAAGGAAAAAACAATTCAATTACAAAAAATTCAAAAAAACGTAAAAGATAAGGTATAGTAAAATAAAAATAAATACAATAAAAGAAGTTAAAATTAAAAGGTCTTTGGAATGTGCGTGCTTAAAGCAGTGGAAATGACCCGACTGTTGGAGCACTCAAATTTTGCAGTTTTACAATTCTCCGCAGGATTTTCTCACGCAAGTATGACACCTTTCAAGACTAGTGGACAAACCCGACCTGTCGTTTGTGAGATGCCAAACCTGAGTGGAGGTTTCAACGTCATCCATTTCGGATTTATGTTTATCCCACGCAATACTTGGATGTGAATCACAAACTAAGTAAAAGCTTTTAGTTCCAATATGAGTTTTTGTTAGTACGAGCTTTTGTATGTAAGTATGATCTTGAACTTTCTTTTATGGCGTTGCCAAAATCCCTTTTCAATTACTACAAAGTAATTTATTTTATTTTATTTTTTTTTACTACAAAGTAATAATTCTAAATAAAATAAATAATTAATTCATATTCGATTAGTTAAAAAATACTTTCGGTTTCTAAGCATTAAAGTATTGGTAGGTTTAAAAAAATCACACAGAGTAAATTTTTAAATATTAATTTAATTAAGTAGGAAAAGAAATACTCTTTAAAAAGATCAAAGTTTCAAATAATTTTATATATGGCACGATAAAATGTTTTATCTTCAATTTCCTTAAATCAAGTCTTACATCCTATTTTATAAGTATTATCTTCGTTATAAATAAGTGTTTTGACTTCAAAGAACTGGATCTGCTTATAAGCCAGTTTTTCAGACTTGAAAGCATAGTTTTTAAAATCCTTTTTGTTCATTTCCAAAATTTTCAAATTAGCGTTTAGAAAATTTATTATTTTTTAAAAGGCGAATTGAAGTAACTTGGCTGGGTATTTTGATATTTCGTAAATATTTTTCAATGACGCTGTGGACACAGTCAACTTCTTGCAAGCAAGAAAGTCCTGACTCACAAAACTTTTGCGTTATTTCTTTGATATTTACATTTTGATGGTCATGAAGGAATTGTAGGATAGCAGTCGATGTTATTCGGTTTCTATTTTTTGGAACGGATAAATAACTACACAAAATCATTTTTTTCATATTCGGGTCGTCGTCAACCTTATTTAAGATTTTAATTAATGCACTGGCGATATCATTTTCTGACCGCCCTCTAACAGTTTCATTCGAAATAACGCAGTATGTCACTTTTACTGAGCCGGGTATGATGAGTGTGCCAAGGAGAATGTAAACACAAAGTTTTCTTTTATAGTAAAAATTGGATGTATGACTTGAAAGCATAGTTTTTGAAATCCTTTTTGTTCATTTCCAAAATTTTCAAATTAGCGTTTAGAAAATTTACTATTTTTTAAAAGGCGAATTGAATTGAATTGAAGTAACTTGGCTGGGTATTTTGATATTTCATAAATATTTTTCAATGACGCTGTGGACACAGTCAACTTCTTGCAAGCAAGAAAGTCCTGACTCACAAAACTTTTGTGTCATTTCTTTGATATTTAAATTTTGATGGTTATGAAGGAATTATAGGATAGCAGTCGATGTTATTCGGTTTCTTTTTTTTGGAACGCATAAATAACTACACAAAATAATTTTTTTCATATTCGGGTGGTCGTCTACAACCTTATTTAAGATTTTAATTAATGCACTGGCGATATCACTTTCTGACCGCCCTCTAACAGTTTAATTCGAAATAACGCAGTATGTCACTTTTACTGAGCCGGGTATGATGAGTGTGCCAGTGAGAATGTAAACACAAGGTTTTCTTTTATAGTAAAAATTGGATGTATACTATACATTTTCGGCAAGGTAAAAACGTTTTCGAGTTCATACATCAAAACTGCGGTGTTTTCGTCAAGGTTTTGCAAATTTTTTCTTGTCATGCCTTCTTAAATTCTTTTCTTCCAAGTGTATTTCATAAATCTGAGTTACAGTTTCTGCATATGTTTCTTTATTAGCATTGCAAAAACTACACGTATAGTTTTTTTTTTTTTTTGGGGGGGGGGGGACATGGATCGAAAGGTTAAATTATTTTACGATTAAAATCAATGGAAACTGGATTGTCAATTTTAACTTTGTACAAATCATACATACCTTTGTTTAGGTGTGCTTCTAAGTATTTTCTGGAGGTTGTTGAACGGCAATAATGGGAGTCTACAACTGCGAAGCCTTAAATGTGGCCCTTCACTTCAACTACACGGTCGATTTCTGTAGCCTTTCTACCACGCTTATTCTGAGATTAAGAAGACTCTCCATATATATATTTTGAGAAAAAATAGTAACCCTTCTCTATGATATACTTAATGTGTTTAAAAAACATCTCTTTCATACTTGTATGATCTCATGCCTTACTTTAAAATAGTAATGAAAACTTTCCTTTTTGTCCTTTGATGATAGACTTCAGAAATACGTATGAATGACTTCCCTCAGCGCATCAATACGCATCTACAACCATAAAACCAGGTATGTGTGCAAGTGTCACCCTTCGTTCTGCCAGGCCTTAAAACCCTGCCTTTTCCTTCATATAGAGGACTTTGTTTCTTTTTCTTGTAGGTTTTTGGTTGGCGTTGTACTGTACTTACGTTGTAAGAAACAATAAAAAAGGAAATTGAACTTGTGATCTATTGTTATGTAGGTAAGGTATATATTCAGATAGTAGCATACGATCTTCGACGCGATTAGTGGAGGCAGAGGACAAAATCATTTTATCTACAGCCTTATACAAATTTCTCAATGCTGAGGTCCTGTTTTCTATGTTATTTGGCAATTCATATGTTGGATCTTCTTCCTCGTCATCTGCTGAAAAATCGTTACCGCTGGAATGAAGACTCGAACCTGTATCATAATCATCACCCCATAGTATTTCGTTGGGCATTCTAGAAAAAATAAA
The DNA here is from genome assembly GCA_907269105.1 of Volucella inanis. Lineage (NCBI taxonomy): Eukaryota > Metazoa > Arthropoda > Insecta > Diptera > Syrphidae > Volucella > Volucella inanis. The sequence continues at coordinate 101,635,622 of OU026157.1, read as the reverse complement.
AATAATTATTCAAGGCTCTCTTTTACCTTATCATGCATTATCACACGCATAGAGTTCCACAAATACACTTGGTGCAGGGGACTCGTACGACCTCTGCGACATTTTGATTACTACTGAAATTACAAGAGTCTATAGTATGTTTTATCATACGACATACGACAAACGTTTTGAATTTCAAAATACATACTGTCGTATGCGCACTAAAACCGACACATACGGTAATTATTTACCAAACTTCCACTGAACAGATTTTGTATAAAAAAAAAATATCGTATCTTGTTAATACTTAATAGTGGCGACCTTGATCATACGACAAATTTTAACGATAATATCTTGGAAACTAAATCAGATATCGAAAAATGGATTCCACTAGGTTGTAGAGAACAATTCAAAAAACAAAACTGCATTTTAATATCAAAGCCTCTATTTTTCATAAACCTAAATGCGGTTTTATTAATACCAAAGATGGTAATGTAGACGGGAAGACCTTTCAGAAGTATGAGTTGTTATCTGCCTTTACTGGAATATAGGAGAACCTAATTCGAAGATTCTACGTTACCTTACAAATAATTCCTATCGGTTTTAGTAAAGACGTTGAACAGTTTGGAAGTTTTTGCTAACAAGCAGCTCAAGTTTACATTGAACTCTATTCTTGGTACCCAATAAGCACAAGTCTTTACAAAATTTTTATACATATGAGTGAAATAATATCCCATGCGCTTCTTCCTATTGGGCAATTTAGCAAAGAAGCTCAAGAGTCCAGAAATCAAAATGTGACAAACAATTTTACCAGATTACTTATATCTTCTGATCAAGTAATAACATTACTAGCTATAAACCGCAAAACATTTTTCGCTGAAGTTATAGATATGCTACTTGAAGAATCGTAAACTCATTTTAAAAATTATACAAACTTATACTTCAAAACATTGTTTTATTTTACTTTTGTTATATTATTTAGTTATATGCACATCAGGCAATAATAAGTATATTTCTACATTATAAATTATAAGTTCAAATAGAAGACAGAATTTTAAGCATCGATCAGTATGAAGGGGACCGTCTATGCCATAGGCAACAATCCCCTAAACTGTTAGTTTGCCAAAAAGTGATCTATAGATAAACTGTTAATGGGGAAGTCAGTTGGGCAAGTCTTCCTTCCCCGTTCAACAATATTTTTTTGTAACCGTTTACTGAATGTGTGTAGAAATCTTACCGTCATATTAAGGGCATAGCTTTTTGGTTTTAACGAGGAGCTTGTACGTCTTTTGCAAAATTTTTTTTATTCTATTTAGGAATATTGACAAATTATGTTTTAATGCGGGTTGTTGCAATGCCTTTGCTCAAGTTGCGAAGGGAAATACTTTTGCTCTTGTCTGCCGCTTATAACAACAAATTCGCACACAATAAGCGATGCTTCAGTTCTCAGAATTAGTCACCGTATGGTACAGTTTATAATATAGTTAACGGTGATATCTGCTTTATAGCGAGCAGAGACTTCCATTATTTGCACAACTGCACGTGGTCTTTTTAAGGTCTGAACATTCTATGAGCGCCATTGTTTTTTTCAGCAGTGACATATTTTCGTGATAGCTTATTCCACCAGACAACCGGCGCAAAGGATATAATTGATCTTAGGAAACCCGTCTACATGCAAAGGGCATATCCATGTCTTACCCTGAAAACTTTTTTACATTGCCAGCACGCCGAAAATACTTTTGGGGTTTTCGACAAACACGTTTAATTCAAAGAAGTTTGTTACTCGGGATGAAATCCAAATACTTAGCTGCGTTGGGGAAACTGACGGTGATTTATCGCAAAGAGAATACCCGAACATTTAAGAGGATTCATTGAAAGTCCATTTCTAGTACATCAATTAATTACTAGGTGAAGTGAAAAGTAACCTCCTTATCCGTCAGAATGCGCTGCTACTGCAAAAAAAGGTTATGGTGCCTTGAGGTTCGTTCATATTTAGGCAGACATGCCAAATTTCAGTGCGATTTTGTCTTTAGTTTTGTTTTGACAGCTGATTGTTGTTAACGTGTTTGGTATGATGTTGAATGTAGACGAAAATGATTTTCGTTCTCTCATAAAACTTTATTTTTTAAGAGACAAAACGGCGAAGGAAACAAAAGAAAAGTTGGATAAATATTATGGGGCTAATGCTCCGTCAGATTACACCGTCAAATATTGGTTTCGAGAGTTTCGTGGTGGCCGCAACTCCACTACCGATCAAGTCCGCAGCGGCAGGCCCTCCGATGCGGTTAACGAGGACAATGTCAAAAAAATACATGAAATGATGTTGTGCTAGCAAATACCACAAAGATTAGTACTGAGCGCACACGCCATATTTTTGGCATTATTCTGTATATGGAAAATTTATCCTGCCGCTGGGTGCTGCGCATACTCACTCTTGACCAAAAACACGAACGCGAGAGCACTTCGAAAGAGTGTTTGAAGTGGCGTCGATTGGTAACTGTTGAACACCAGAGAACAAAATGAGTGCCCGGCAATGGACTGAAGCCGGCACAAGTGCTTCGAAGCGGCCGAGGGAGGCTCAATGGGTCGGAAAGGTTATGGCGTCGGTTTTCTGGGATTGTCATGGCATACTCTTTGTGGACTACCTCGAAAAAGGAAAAACTATCAACAGCGAGTATTACTGTGCATTGCTGGAGCGATTGAAGGCCGAAATCGCTGCAAAACGGCCTCACATGAAGCGAAAAAAAATTTGTTTTTGCAAGACAGCATCGCAACCATGGCTAAAATCAATGACTTATGGCTCCAATTGATTTGACTCCCTCGGACTATTATCCCTTCCCAAACCCCAAAAGATGGTTCATCAATAAAAAATTCAGCTCACTCGAGGAAATCATCGACGCCATGGAGGAGTATTTTGCAGACCTTCCGGAAAATTACTTTTTCAGACGGGATCAAGAAGTTGGAAAATCGCTAGAATAAGTCTATCAAACTAAAAGGGGACTATATTGAATAAAATAAAAAAAAACATTTAAAAAAACAAATTTTTTCATTCCCAAGGAGATTACTTTTCACTCCACCTAGTACTTATAGGGAAGCTTGTCACTAGGTTTCGTCCAACATGAAGGATAATCTACATATGCCTGTGTGTAGATATTATAACTATTGAGAGCGTTAAGCAGTGATTAGACAAACGTGCACCATAGTAGTGAAGGCAACACCTACCTTGTTGGAAATCCTTGTTACTTCTCTTCCCCCTGATTATGTGGGCCATGGTCAGCATCCGCATTAATGAGCGTAACCACATTTCTTTCCACTCCTTTCTCCGTTGGGCTGGATCAAGGTGCCATATGACACGTACGGTGGATCAGCTTGGCTGAGGGCTCAGGATCTCCAAAAATAGCTCAGTCGTGAACGGAGTATCCGGATATCTGGCGACTGCCGGATTAACTAGTTTTATCTGTATACAGGGAATCTCTGTTCAGATGGATCTCCTTGTATGCTCTTCTCGTGGTCACGAAAACCCGTGACCGACACTCCTTTAATACCAGGCAGCAATACGATGGCTACACTGGTTACCGGCAAGACTCCTGCAGTGTCGAGCAAAGGTAAAAGTGTGACAGGCCATGGAGCAATTTCTAAACGCAAACGCAAAGAAACAAAATCCAAACCCTCAAGGAGTGGCAAGACTGGCAAATCTACATGTCCTATGATACCTACCTGTTTGAAAAAAATCGATGACTCTTGGACAACATCAAGTTCTATATGACTCAACCTGCTACTGGACATCCACTTTAAAGGTAGCCCCTATTCGTGGCCAGAAGCAAACACAACAGGACTACTGCAATCCTGAATTAAATTAACGTCTGATTATAATGACAAGTTGTTTTGAACGCATAGCTTCAAACCATACAAGTCTACTTGCCTGGACGGTATAATATTTGCCCAGCTACAAGGGTCCTCAGATATTATCCTGTCTACGCTAGGAAATATCATAAGCAGCTCTGTAGAAAAAATAATCTACATTCCACTGCCACAGATTAAGTTAATGTAGCTTTCATTCCCAAAGACGGAAAATACTCTCATGTTGCCCCAAAAGACTTTAGATCTTAAAGTCTATCATCTTTCCTTCTGAAAGGTCTAGAAGGACTAATTGATATCTATACACTATCTAAAATTCATCGACGACTTTTGTCAACGGCTTAACACGTCTACTGTCGGTGGAAACTGTTCTGCATTCACGAACTAACCATACCAAACGATCCCTGCAATATAGAGAGTACACATTTGTCACTTTTCTGGACATAGGGTACCTTTAAAAAAGTCAACACATTCGCAATCAGCTCGCTTTCAGTTCTCTAGGTAGACAACTAACTTGGGGAGTTGATAAGTCCTATACTAAATAGCAGAATAATCAACTCCAAACTGGGTGGAGCTTCTGCTAAAAAATGTGTCCACAGAGGTGTCCTTTCACCTTTCACCTTAGTGGTTAATGAACTGCTGATATACCTAGAAGCGGGTGGTAGCAGGGTGATTGACCATGCAGCTAACATTGCTATAGCTGTCTCAGGTAAGCATCTTATTACCATCAAATAATTTCTTCAACTAAATCTGAACAGATTAACACGATGGGCGGATTGTTGTGAATTGGGAGTACACCCCTATAAAATTGCTTTTGTCCTTTTTCCAGGAAATACATATACAATTCCAATCGTAGACCCTCCCTCAGTAAACGGTAACAGTTCAGTCTTTCCGATACAGCAAAATATCTGCGTCTCATTTTTGAAAGGAAACTTAACATTCAAGAAAAAGCCAAGCAAACTACAGTAGATTTATTCCCTTGCAAAAAAGCCATTGGGAACAAATTGGGCTCTCAACCTCGCTAAACCTACTGGCTAAACATTTTGGTAATAATCGTGATACTGCCAGTGAATGTAGTCAACTACAACAAATTAAGCAGAGTCCAAAGAACAGCATATCTATGAAATATGCATAAGCGAAACCCTACTCTCTACACTCTGTTTCACTTGACACCCCTCGATATCTTTAACAGGTAAGTAGCAGCGTCACAGTGGGGTTGGTGGCGGTATTTTTTCATATAGGCTTAATCTAAGCCTCTCCTTCCGTTTTCTAAATCACTGTAGCGTGTTCCAGGCGGAAATTTTGGTTATTAAAGTAGTCTGAAGAAAAACGTGATATCTGCAAGAGATATCCGCATCTTTTCGGATAGTCAGGCCGCTATCAGATCCGCTATCAGGCTACTGACTTGCAGCCTCGTTAAGTTGATAGCACCTGGGAAACGAGTCTGAAATATGAAAAATAATGGCTTTGACTCAGTATTGTTGCCATCAGTTTTCTTTCTCGAATTTTTCATAGTACTGGTGAGGACACCATTCTAAGCAGAACCTTTTCTCGTTTTACATTTTTGTTTTAGACACAGCATCGACGGGCTTCCCGCGTCCTTTACCAGTTGATTTTTCGTTGATAGCTCCTATTCAGAAAGGCCAAGACCTGACATTCGATTCTAATATAATTATGGCCCGACATATTAGCACCCAATCGTACTTTCCAACCGACAATGTGGATACTGTAATCAACAGGAAGTTTATTTTTACCCAAGGGTTTTAGTTTTTTTTCGTAACAGTGGGGTTTTTTAAGTAGGTGGGTAGTTAGCACAACTCCTAAGCTATAGAGCCAGACCCTTTCTGGAACTCTTGTGGCCAAAAAGGACGGATATTTCCGCCTGATTTGTCCTCAACAATCCTTATTTTTCTCGACTCCAGATATGTGGAAAAAGATCTTTTAAGATTATGGCAACTATGGATGAAGATAAACGATATTTATCTGCGGCACGTCCTACTTCTGAGATTCAATAATTTTTGACAGAAAACTATTATGTCACCATTTTCTTCTATTCTTCGCTTACAAGTTTGACAATCAAGACCGGTCGGACTGGATCAGCCCCCAGTTATTACCACGAGGAGGTAAAGTAGTTGCAAATAATGTGTAGTTATAGTTATATTACCAGGTTGATGCCACTCAGTGTTCCCCCTAATAATACAACATCTAGCCAACTCAGTATGCTTTCCACCCAAAAGCAAAGAGCTGTGCTCTGAACGCATTTATTGTTTGCCCTACTTCGCTTTGAAATTTCGAAGCATCTGCCCCTTACTTTGTCCATTAAATTGTTATCACTAAAAGGAGGATTGGGTAAAAATTTCGTACTCTGCTTAGGTTTCCGCCTTATCGACTCTGCGACTCTGTCAGTGCAGTTTCTTTAATAGCCATCCTTTCTGCGTTTTCATTGTGAAATACTGGTGAAGATGTTCTTACTTACAGGGGTTTAGAAATTCGCCCGACTATAATATTGATTGCATTCTCCGAGACCATCTTTATGCAAAGAACACTTCAAGTGTATGAGAACGTCCTCTTGTATGTTGTGAGCAAATTCCACACCTTATTAACGAAGCCAATTGAATGAAGTTTGAATTAAATGCGATCAGAAACGTTTTTGCATTATCAACGTTTCACTTCTTGTTCAGCTTATATATCGCAAAATAATCATCAAAGATATGCAATATGAGCAATGGCATTGGGTATACACAAATCAAACTCCGATTGCAAGGTGTACCCCATTACACAATAACTACTCAACCGATGAATTACGATAAGTCATTGCCTGAGCATTCACTTCCTAGTACGATCAGATTAACTAACATCCTCGTCCCTATAGAATATTAATAAACGGAAAACCTTTATGCTGTCATTCGCTGCATTCATTCTACTCTCGTTTTCTGTTTAGACAATCAAATGCCTCAGGCGTCGAACTAACCCCAGTATCTAAAGTCTAATTTAGTACGAGTACGTATTTTACAAAGGTTTTCTTGTCATGTTTACCTAATCCCTGTCGAAACCCTCACTCTCACTGAAATCTGACGTCTGTTGCCTGGGGCAGGATGTTTAATTTGCTGAGAAAGAAATTTTTCATTTACACAACTGCAGCCGCCGCCGCTGCTTTTTCTTTAGTTGTTCTGAAATTTTTGAGCCTCTGGTTGCCAGTTGCTACCTCCAGTCAATACTACACCATTCAGGTGTTTCAATATGAGGAATGATGATGTGAGTACTCTCCGAGACCAATTGATTTAGTTTGGTTTATGGAATAAAACCTTAGAGATGAAGTTTTTCATTACTTTATGGGATACGGATACATCCGTACGGTCTATGGGTGATTCATATTTGCACGTTCTCATGGGTCCCTCACTCGCACAGCCCATTTCCACAGAATTTTCAATTAAACTTTGCATTCCCTTGCCTTTAGCTTACAATCCTTTCATTCTCTCATATCCATGGTCAAAGTTAGAGTCAAAGAATTTCCCATAGCCATAACTAATATCAGTATCCGTACCCAGTACCACTGCCAGTGCCAGGGTCGGAGCCAGAGTCGGCACTAGTGTCGGCACCAAATGGAATCGCTTCATTAGTATGCAACGTAGCTGGAGAATATTAATTGACTACAACAAGCCATTAGCATATGCAGGAGGATGCCAGTCCAAACACACCCCGTCACTGGGTATTTCGTCATACAAGGACCAAAAACGGAAGACACCACTTGTGCCATCGTAGCTCTGGTGTACTGTTATTAGGGTTTAACTGAAATTGAAGTTAATTCTCGAAGCGTGCCTTACATATTAATGTTTTCCAAATAAAGCCGAAGAGGGTTGTGTTGGAATGGGATGATAGGTAGGTCGAAATTCGGCTGCGTTCAGAAGGCAAACCATGAGGAATGATGGAAAACTTATACGAAAACGAATCGTTTCTAATTGAAATCCAACCCGCTCCAAGATGACTAATTATTTATGCATGGGGGTACTGATTGAAAACATTTGAGTACTTTATATATTACTTAGCTTAGTGTATAACTACTTGTATAAAATGTCCTTTTCGATTTTGAATTTTAATATGCTCAAGTCCGAGACCGAAACTGATTAAATTCACCTTGGACCTTTGAATTATTTAATATGGCTTTCAGTAGATTACAATTCAAATTGGGTGCGTGGCAAATGTAATCACAGTTGGATGTCCGACGATGCCGATGGTCTGTAAATTATTGAGCAATTTAGAAGGATCACTGCGTGAACAGCGATTTCTACAATCGAGTGAAACGCAACCGGTCCATTATATTTGAAATATCAACCTACGATTTAACACTGTCTTTGTCCAATTACAATTTCCTTTAGTAAATATCGAATAATCGTAAATCGATTGCCTCGGGCTTCTGATGTTCTTTAGGAGCTGCTCCACTATTGTATATTGTATATTAAGGAGAAATATGATGCTTGGGAAAATAAGTGAAATTCAATGAAACTACAACTTGTTAGGAAAACGACCAATTTAGATGATTCATATGTAGATATGGGATGGTAAGAAGCATTTCTGTGATGTCTGGCTATTTCACCTGGTAAAAAAATAATGCTTCTTCGATTATCCGCGCCTACCAGTCTATGGAATCGGCAAATCGGTTTAATTTATTTTAGGAAAACCTAATCATCACGATTACGTGCTAGTCCAACGGTACGGGTGAATTTCCTAGTATATAGAACGCAAAACGTTGACAAAGCAACTTTGAATGTCGATCAAACCTTTGTACATTTTTCCTATTACTTATTATTACTACCGGTATTACTGGCAACACCCTCCAAGAAACCTGGGTCAGGGTAGTGAACCGGAGTCAAACCGCCCAAAGCAATCGATAATATCAAAATAGCAGTAATAGAAGTTTTCTACATCTCGATACAGTATTATAGATCATTTCTCTTTGTCCCCACTCTCAGTGTAGAGCGAGCTAGGAGTTACCATCTGAACCGGAATAAATTAATCCAAAATAAAATGAAATCATACTAATGAAATCGGCATAATGACATTCTTGCTGTCCGAGTGTTCTTCATACTATCATACAAAGACTATACTAGGCGAGACAAACCCTGCAAATAATTAATGGACACATGTTGATGACTTTAAACTTTTTTACCCTGATATTGGATCCTGGAGTGCGAAGGCATACGTTAACCCGGTTCTGGATTAAAATTCTTGCTAACTCTAGCAGCAGGCAAACATTTAATATCCTATTAGTTTTATGGACTAGTTGTCATCACCTGGGAATGAGAGCTTCTTCACTTTAACTAGATACCAACCAAAAGAGGCGCAGCTATTATGATGAGGGACCTGAATCCCAAGGAAAGTAATGACTGGTAATCGTAATGACAGCAGAGAAACATTTGTTCATTTCTGTCACCTGTTATAAATGGATCCATGTCAGCTGGATGTCAAATGACAGGCAGACACCATCTACCAAATTTATAAAATTTTCATTTTTCCTGGGCGTACCAGACGAACAATAGATGAGGGAATAGTACAATAGCCACGACAAAGAACGGTAGATAAAAGTATGATATGTAACTACCATTTAAGTCACTAGGTGGCTTTCCGAGGACACCTTAAGGGATAAAGATAAAGGGACAAAGATGAGATCAGAAAGAGTACCGTACGATTTGATATTTGCATCAACAATAAAGCACTAAATAGGTGGACGCAGTTTCGGGCAACTGGGACAACTAATGCGAGAATTTGCATCTAAACTCCAAATAAAAAAAGGGAATGCGATGGAGCGCCACGCATGTTAAGGAAAGTCGCCATACGAACGAGATCGATAGTAATTTAGAGTCTGGTAAAAGCAGAAGTGGCATATTTCCGAGAAATTTTGTTCCACAAGACCCTCGAATCATGGAAAATAATTTGTCCTATCATAGCCGTGTAGATCCAAAGAATCCTTCACAACTACAAGCCCCATATCTTGTTAGAAGCAAGTTTCCACTGCCAGAAGGCCGATAGTACCATTAAGGTTTTTAACGTGACATTATTAGTCCAAAAAAGTGACAAAACTAGTGACTGAGCATAGATGTCAGTCCTATCAAAACAATTAAGAAGTGGCACCATAAGCAGCACAACAAAGCAGACAGGACGTCGTCTTTTGGGCAACCTTTGTTAACACTCGACATCAACGTCTATGCCAAGTTTTCTCTTGGAGTTATATATACATGCTATCAAAAGTTCCCAATTAATGCTACTCTCACTGTACTGATGTGTTTTGGTTTGTATGCCAGTGCCTGGCTATTGAAGACTCTCTTAAGGTTTACCAGCAGCATAACTAGACATGTATGCCATCAGTGTCAGAAGACTGAAACTTATCAAAAAAAGAGGCAGCGTAACGATGACTTATCCATCACTACGACCGATGAGAGAGCACAAAAGGCACGTTGTTTTTCAGCTTCGTTGTTCCAATACAGTCTACTGGAAATAAGTTTTAAGCATTAAGCAGGGAGCTCGTGAGTTATTGTGAGTGTCGTCAGAATTTCTAAGTGTTTCTAGTGTGATTGATTCTTCTTTATAAGAAGCAGCTTTTAAAATCCAAATAAGATTGTTATATCCTTTTTGCTTCGATCTGTAAAAATTCTTCCAAAATTTTAGAAGTTTTGGGTAGTCGCTGCAAATAGGCGTTTTATCATAGAACGAACGATATGCAAGATATGGTGAAAGTAGAATTGCTATCTAGCTTGGGGCTTCTGTTAATATCGCAGGAGTGGCTGGTTTGTGTAAGGAAGTGGAAAACCATACTGAGGTGTGGTAGTTTGAGTAGCTACATTACTATACACTTAAATGGGAAGACCGCGGTAAGAAAATAATAATAGCACTACTTACTTCGAATCAAGGCAGTTTCAGATTTAAGTGAACTCAAATTGAAATGTAAATTAAGGAAAGTTCAAACAGTTTATATTTTTATAACAACTTACATACTTATAGTTTGTTGTGTTCATAGATATTACGGAAATTATAGAAATCAATTCTCTAGATCACATTGAGTATATAAATTCATATAGTGGACATTATCTGGTTAAGTCCATTCTCTCATGTTAAATATTGTTCATAACTTTGCTATCCTCAGGTCGTCCTCCGATCTTTCAAAAGCATGACTACCATCTGTTTCGTTGTCTAAAAATAAAATTTTCAAATCCGCTCCCTCTAAGGATAACCCTTAAAAGATTTTCCCTTAACCTCAATTGAATGAGCTATATCCATAATGTAAGCAAAGTTCCGTTTTAGTTTCCACTCCGGAGGTTCAGAACATCCTTCCACCATAAAAATGCAAATGATCTCATAAAAAATTTAATATTCGAGATTTCTCACTTGAGCTCAATTCATGTACACTACTGCTGTGGCGGGTAGAGCACTAAGCACATTTCGGGAATCATCAATCATAATTTTATGTGAACAGAGTGAGCGTTTACAAGGGTTAAACATTTCAATATCAACGGCTTGATAGTTTTTTATTTTCTGTGGTTTGATGTTGGGACAGATTGCTCTTGAAATTACAAAAATATCCAGACGAATGAAATATTAATTTATGATATGAATCCCTTCCGTTACATGAACAGACGCAATATTAGCCAGCGAAAGGTATACCACAGATGGCACTCTGTCAATGATAGATGATGGATTTGTTTTTGGTGTGATTTTTATTTTTAAAAGTAACAATTGTTCGATATAGACATAACTTTGCTATTGTATAGTAAATGAAGAAATTGACTCAGGGATTGATTGAGAAATTTATAAGCACTGGTGAGTTTCAGCTAGAAACTATGACTGTGATGAACAGTCAATTGTTGTTTGAGTCCGGTGCGAACCTGGATCTCGGCCAACACTTGGGCTACCTAAGATACGGTTGTCCGCTGTTGGTCCAGCTATCTCAAACGTTTGATTCGTAATTGCTTGATTAGACCGATATCACTGCACAACCCGTACAGTTCGCGATTTAATAAAATCACACGCAGCATATTTCTATCGAAACGATAGTGTTTCTTCATAGGCTTTCGATACGGACCAGCAAGATAAGGGTCTTGTATAAAGCTAGTCTGGACTTACGAGAGAGGGCCCTACTACTAAACAGCCTCCTAAGCCCAAAATGTCTATGAGCTTTCTTGCTCTTAGCGAGAATTCTCCATAGGAATTCCACGCAATCTGATGAGTTTGGTAGGAATGCCCACAGTATAGCTTCCTAACCAAATATTTAGTTATATGTGGCTTTGAAGTCGATAAATATACCAGATATCTCTCTGGTAATGACCAAGTAGATGGCTTGTGAATGGTTTTAGATGCTCATGATAAACGGCAGAAAAAGTTTTAAAGGTGATATTTTGGAGACTTACTATATTGCTCTATAGTTGACGCAATCAAAAAAGTTTCATTTCTTGTAGATCGGGCAAACGATGCTGAGATGCCATGGCCCGGGCATTCTTCCGTCTGACTGTATCATTTAGATTAGCTGTCATCTCTACCTAGCTCAGCAGGTAGACCAACTGCGTCAGCAGCTTTATTTCAATTTAGCTTGAATATGATTACTTTAACTTCGTTTAGCAGGCATAACTCTCTATCATCCAGGTTCATTCTACCTGAAAGCAGTATTTCTAACATCGTTGCCGTAATACGCTTTGCATAAGTAGTCTTTTCACATTCTTAGCGCCGACTGCGACTGTACTTCTATTTGAAAGCTTTCATTCTAGCTTTGTAGCCCTAACATGTTCGTTTTATCCTTTGACAAAACTTTCGAAGGTCATTCCTGCCTGCCATTCAAGCCTTTGCTGCTCTATTCATTTCCGATTGTAGAGCTCACTGACTTCGTACGCTTCCTATTCGGCAACATGTACTTTTCTATATTCCTCGTCAAACCAAAAGCTGATCTAATCTGATGCAATGAACCAGGAAAAGAATGTGACTGGTCAAACATTTTTAGTTACAAAACCGATTTTTGAGTCCTGTTGGTGTTTTTCTGGAGTATGAAACTTCTGAACACTTCTCGTTCAGAAAACTTACGTTTTATAATAAGTCTTATGTTGCCTAATGGCAACGCACTATTTAATTAAGAATTAGTGCGGTGGGTGGAGCATCTGCATCGACAGCCAAGCTGGGCTTAATGCCTTGCTGAGCCCTATTTCAAGCTATTTTAAGAGTGATTAAGGCTTTCCTGAATGCAGTTGGAAGGCAGAACTCACCAGTTCACTTGTTTGGGTCTCAGGTCACAACTTGCTAGACAAGTCTCAGAGAAACATTTTTTAGAATCAAAACCTACGTTAAGACTGCCTGCATGCTCTATTTGGACTTACATTTACAGTATGATTTATGCTTAACTGCAAACTCCAGGTAGTCGGTAGACGAAAGGAGTGCTTCCCAAGTTCTCTAATCAATGAGTTTCTTATCACAACGCTTTTGCTAAACACCTAATTGCACTGAGCCTAGCTGACACAAGTCAAGTGAGTTCTAATCGATTTGCCATTATTCATCATTAATCTAGCGAATGCATATAAAGTTATAAAGCTACTTTGTGACATTGAGCTGGGAAGGATGATGATTTTAATTTTACCGAAATAATCGCTATCATTTCCTAAAATTTACTTTTGTTAATAAGCATCGTTTCAGTTGTATGATCGGCTAGTTTCATATCGGGCCAATTGCAATTGCTGTATAGTTGAATATCTTCCAGTGCTCTTCTGTAACCATCACGGCAATGTCATCAGCAATTCAGATATAACCTTATGGTATATCGCTATTCATCGTCGGGGTCATAGGGATGGATCCTATTCGGGGAAGAGCTCGCTATCATTTTATGAAGATAGTCCGGAATTTTATTTATCGTGCTTTCTGCGAGAATTCCTATGTTAGCTGTTTGTATCCTATCTTAGGCTTTTCCCACGTTTTTAATCATCGAGGTTTTGAATTCGAAATGGACTTGATCTTTTAAAGCGATGCAGATCTGCTTCCTGGACTTCATTTCGTTAATATCTTTGCATTCTAGCAAGACTTCTTGCTTCATATCATCTTCATTTTTTCCTTATAGGCCGCTTTTGTTGAATTCAATAATTTTTTTTAGCAACAATAGAAGGTTTCTGGCTGTAGTTTATCCGATCGATCCACATTTGTCCCTACTTGTTTGAGTGTAGCATATGATGTACGTTCGGTAATATTAATTACAATCGCATTCGGGCGCAGTGGCTTTTTAGTATCCGCTGCCCATTTTTTCTAGGCTACCTTTTTTATAGCAGTTGGCGCAAACTTTTCTTCTTGATTGGGTTTCGACTTTGGCTTCGACGTACTCTGCATATCTGTTTGTTTATTTTGATCTGTGCTGTTGTTTCCAATTGTGTGGATTGTTGCTCTTCAGACATATTTCCTGCTACGTCAGCATTTCTATTGCTTTTTGCAGATCTGCTAGACGGGGTGTTCTTGTCGATCGTCTATGTTGATCTTGTTGCTCTACTTGACGTGTTTGCCTCGCTCGAGATTTCATCCATTTTTAAACATACCGTTGTATTGGTCTTCTATGAGATCAGATAGATCAGATATTGCTAATCCATGACCTCGGATTCTCTCTCCAGGAAGAACTATTTGTTAGCCTATGCGACCTGCGTGTACCGATTTTCTCAATTTACATCTGGGCATTGTACTTCTACCTGTAGATATCAATAAGACCGTCGATTTTCGCACTGAGCTGTAACATTTTTGTCATATCTTGGTTGTCACAAACTTAAGCAGTAAAATTTAGCTTTATCGTATCAGTTTTAACTCCTTTAAGTTTGCCGAATGGGTAAGCAAGGTCTATTCCTAAATTTTCATGTCGTTAGAAACTTTTCGGGTAACAATACTGACTACAGTGTCAAGGTTAACCAAGTATGTAGCAGGTGCATTAGCACAATCAATTTATTATGATATTATGCCATAAATTTATTATATTCTTATTAAAGTTTGATCCTTTTGCAGGCTTCCTTTTGCACTATCTTGTCAGCATTTCCTGCGCTTGAAATGCAAGACTACCATCTTTGTAGTCTCCTACCGGGCTTTATAGCCTTGATTGCATTTATACGTATTGAAACGTGCTATTTAGAGTCATAACAAGCCCTGGTACAGTAGTTTCATCTGGATGACTATAGAAAAATCTAGCATCTCGAACATTTACAAACAAATCGGTCTATTGCACTTAATTTCGCTCCCCACTTAACTCTGATTATAGCACCAACATAGCAATGCAATTGAGATATTGATAAACTTAAAGTCAAATAAAGAGAACTTAGACAAGAGGTCACGGAAAGGTCCGTTTGGTGGAAACCCTCCACTCAATGGCAGATAATCAATCGCTGTCAAGTGTATTTATACAATAATTGAATCTCTTTCTTATTGAACTTGTTCGTAACCCATCTCAAGGTTGTTAACCTTTTTTTTAATTTCCGGAAATTCTTTCCTACAGCAAAAGTTCTTCTATTTCTCTTACTCACAGTTATCGATTCCATAAAGGACTTGCCTAAAATTCGAACCAAGTGGAAGTTGCGTTCTCCATAAATTGATAAAAGGACCTCTTGGAACTCCCTGAATCCATTTAATATTTGCCTTTTCCAGTCGACGCACTCAAACCGCGGTGGGCTGCCGTTGGCCGTCAGTAACGGCAACAAGCATTGGCGGAAGGCCGTCGTTTTAACTTAGCCGGCAAGGTTCTGCCTCTATTGTGCAGCAATTTTATTTATTGCCTCAAGCTACCAGACGGCAAACAAACCATCGAATCGACCCTGAATATGTTTCAAGGGCCACTCAATTCACTCTTACTTATCGGTAGTGGTAGCTGGAGTAGTAGCGCACTATTTCGACTGCCTAGGGCATGGTAACAATGGGCGCTTTTATAGAAGCTACAACGTAAATTGGATATTAACTGCACTTCAAAACGGATATTTACCTTAAAATTTTCATAGTGGGTGTGTGTATTGTTGTCCAAGTTTCGCCCATGTGCAAGAGTATGAGTGTGCATATGGAAATGCGACAAAGGCTAGAACTTGTGTTCACTGAAAGTGGTTTTTAGGTACGAAGTACCTAGGAAGTTAACATATCGATATATTTTTTCACTTTTTTTTTTCAAAAATAAAATGGAACCGTTGTTCAATGTTACGAATAGACTTTGAGTGGTTTTTTTACGAAACATTTACTTTGGAAAATAGAAGGAAAAATGTGTTCACTTCGCCACTTTGGGTTATATTTTTTACCATTTCGAAGATTAAGGAGGCAAATAAAAATGAATTAATAACAACTTAAACCAATCCAATAGGCAAAGAGAGTATATGGTTATATACCGCAGGCACTGAGCCAAGTGTAAATATGGGCTTTGAATGAAGGCACGTTGCCAAGGTTTGAGTACGAGTAAGACATAAAAGGGTTTCGATTCTTTGGATATTCAAAGGACAATGCCCGCGAGATTTTCAGAAAAATATTTTCCTCGCTCTTCTATGTATGAGCTGAATTTTCATCCTTTTTATATTTACTATATTGTTTCTGGTTTCCGTGCTTGTTTTGGAAACCCAGTCAACAGAAAATGTCTTCCAGCTTCTTCACAACTAACGTTGAAGGTGGTTATGTTGATAGCGCCTTGCATATTTAAATATTTACGAAGATTGTAGTGTTTTTCCTTGGGAAATAATAGCAATGTGTTGTGTTCATTGAAAAGTCTATTAAAGCCGAACCTTGTATCAAGCACATGGTTATTAAAACCCCACTGCAAGATGGAGCGTAGCTTTGAAAGTGCGGCTCTTACTTACTTACCCACTTATATGGCGCTGCAGTCCCAGTGGACAAGGGCCTCAACTAATATGTATCTCCAGCGCAATCCTTTGCCAACTGCCACCAACTTTGCACACGAAGTTGGCTGAGGTCCCCCTTCACTTGTGCGTGCTACCTAAAATGAGGTCCTCTTCGACTGCTTTGTCCATCTGGGTTGGAGTTGAAAACTCCTAGCCATTCAAGCTGGGTTATATGTACTTCGTTATACAGGTCGCACATTTCTCTGTTGAAAAGTCTGCTCTATTCTTCATTAATAGAAACGGAACCGACAATATTTTTCTCGGAACCCCAGTGAGGATTGCCATCCGCTTTCGTCAGTTCAAGATCTCTGCGAAATAAAGCAGAGTCTTTTTATTTGCTCGAGAGAGAACTTTACTACTCAATTGCTTTTTAAGGCTCGATAAGCAAGAGTCATTCTTCGCATGATTTCCACGCTGGTGTCGTTTTTTGAGTTAAAAGCGGAGACGAAGTACCTCAAGATTGTAGCTACCATAGACGTTTTGTACCTTTTAGTTAACAACAGATACTTTGTCTTTCGTTCGACGACAACTAAACCCAACTTTGTCTCAATGCCTTCAATGGCGCAAAGGCTTCATTAAAAGCTCGATCTTTCACGAACTATGTCGAACAAATCATATGACAATGGATCGACCTTGCCGACCCTGACACAGCAGTGTGTATACTCCATAGGTATCTAATACAGTCAAATGATTTTGGTAGGGATGCTAAAACTAGGTATGGCCTGGTATGCTCGTCTCTATAGACACTATTATATCAGTGAAGAGGTGGTGTGTATCGATTTGGAACTCTTGGGTCTTCAAGAGTGAAATATGAAATATGAAAATTTGATCCTAACCTAACAATATATATACTGACAGTCAGACTGTTTACGAAAAGTTTTAAGCGATGTCAAAATATGGGAGATAAGATTTTATATGAGATGTTGGGGTAATTTATGATTATGATTTATTTAACGCTCTTCTTTTTTTTTCTGAGGAGCCGATGTTCTTCCCCTCTCATAAAGCTCGTGAGCTCCTCTCCTTTCTTTGTACAGGGCCGCTCTGCACATTCGTTGTTTTTTAGATTTTTCTATCTGAATGCTACTATACATCGAACCAGAGGTTTCTTAGTTGAGGTTGATTGAAACCCAGTAAATCACAGGCTACCTTAGTGATTTTTCTTTGACGTAACCCGTCGACGGGTTATGGAGACTAAATCGGAAAAGGCTCTAGCAGTATTTTATTATTGTAGCTGTCTGATATTGAACTCCGTTTCTGGAGGTGATGACTCGGAGGCTGATCCTTCCCACTTACCAAATATGTCCCCCTCGCCTAACTTGGTATTAAAATCGCCAAGCACGATTTGGTGCTAGAGTTTGCCGAGGAGTTAATAGAACCAGTAATCGTCGTCGCTGACTTGTCGAAGACGTGTTTGTTAGGTCTTTCTCTGCCATCAAATCCGCATCTAAATGAACGATAGGTCTGCTTTCCGTGTTACGCCGGGAGTATATAGAATTCTTCATGGTAGATGTCTTCAACCACTTTTTTATGATCCATCCCATCGTAGTTCTTGGTTGGCGGTTATGTCTGCTTTATAGCAGTCGAGATTAACGTTTAGTTTTTCGGCTGCACACAGTCTATTAAAAGTTCGAACATTCTCTTGAAGATCCGAACATCGTTGGCAGTATGATCAACAGATAATTCGTCATTATTCGATACTATTAACTCGGTTGTCACATATTTTTTATATCTTTCGAATAGGGTTGTGATCCCCATGACGATGTATACCAGTATTATTCTATTTTTCGGGCTTGAATTTTAGCCTGCATTAGTATGGATCTACTCATGCTGTTACGCGGCATTATCACTGGGAGGTAGAGCGAACAATACGATACGAACTTGATTGTTGCGCTACTGGCCGAATTCAAGGTATAGGTGAGTCAGGAATTTTCGAATCAATCACCAAGTATATCTTCCATCGAGGGATAAACAGAGAGGACAGCTAATGATTTTAAAATCAGTGGGGGAAATATTTATCTGTGGTTCCTAAATAGAACCAGGTGTGCTGCTAGTGAATAAACCATTGTATGGAGTCTTGTGAAGAGTGATGCACATGAAATGATAAACCTAAAACATAGAACATAGAACGGTTTTCGTCGCATTATGGGAACTTTGGTATACGTAGTTTTCACCGTGAAAAAGAAGCATGATACACAAATGTTACGACTGACATTTGTTAAAAATAGGGAGAGTGATGCTGGTCAACGTTAAGTTAG
Organism: Volucella inanis; assembly: GCA_907269105.1. Taxonomy (NCBI): domain Eukaryota; kingdom Metazoa; phylum Arthropoda; class Insecta; order Diptera; family Syrphidae; genus Volucella; species Volucella inanis. Next base: position 101,616,667 of record OU026157.1, on the reverse strand, counting down.
GCTAGGCAGACTTAGCCTTATATTGAACAAAGCAACCTCAACCTTAAGACGATTAACTGAAATACTATACCTGAGCATAGAAGTTAAATCTGTTGGGATCATCAAGTGGAGAATCAGCGGACATTGCTGATTACAGCGTAAGGAATTGAAAAAGAGTCTCGGGCTCTAAATTAAATAAGGTAAATTTAGGTCATTGAATATAATTCTGCTTACTGAACTTATCTTTTGTGTCTCATTTTGTGCCTTTTGGTTAGCTTACCAGAAGCCCGTAAGATCTTGGTCTGTAAGCAACATAAATAGTGTGTCTTTTCATTCGATGTTAGTAAACATTATGATTAAGATTTGGCCTATGTCCGTAGCCTGGTCTTGTTTTTGACGTTCTAGCCAAGCCATGAATAGAGAACAGAAAGACTCCGATGTCAAGGACATAGTGGCCTGAAAATCAACCTACACTTCCTGTTTTGTGATGCTTATACCTTTCGAAGGGCGTAGATAATTTGTGATGTTGGTAAAGATTTCATTCAGTTAAGGCCTTTGAAATCATCCCATTTTAATAAAAAGAGCTAAGGGGAAAAATTTGACTTTTGTTGGCTTTTCGAAATAAGGAGTAACCAATAAAATGTTTTCCCATTGAGCAATTCATTTGGCGGTTTTTCCCATATGTTGATGTCACCGTCATCGAATTTCTTTTTGTGCTAAATTATTATGCCTATAAAAGTTAAATGACATCATAAATTGGTTCCTTTATGTGTCTTAATGTCGTTACATTTAGATGGGATTAATTCAATTTCGACAGTGGCATAAGTATCGTTTTTGAAGGATTTTTCTTTATCTTATTTATTGGGCGTTATGGATCAATAAACATGTCCGCCAGACAACAGTTTATAGGTTATGCGAATGGGAATATTGATTTGTTTTTATATTTGTAATGTACATTTATTGGACATAACGTCTGTGACAATTAAAAAAGTTGAATGCGTTGTTTGTTGACTTGACGAGATTTATAACAGGCAGATCATTTTAAAGGGCTATTAGTTCGATTTATAGTCGGTTGTTGAAAGCATTGATTGAAGGCAACCAAATATTGCTCATGTTTTTATTTAGAAACGGATTAATTGCTTCAAATTGGAAGACCTTCTTCATAAACAGTATATTACCAATTTATATTGTGATGAAATTGATATAAGACTTATTTACAAGTGCGACAGGTCCCACATTTGGTTGCAAATAGTGTATAGTATAGCAAATTTTAAATAAAAACTTTGGCTTGGATTATGCCTACAATGGGCGTTACACTGATGTACTCTTGAGTAATCAAATAACCAGTCTGGCTAATTTCTTCCTATTGAGGCCTTTGACTAGCCTCTTGGTTTCACTGAGTTTTTCGATATTTGTGCACTTTTCGAAATCCGAAACACTTTCATATTCCTTTTTTTTCCTTCAATCTGTTAAGATTTAAGTCTTCCTTCAAATGAGTCTAAAGGGACTTGATGAGAAGTTCTTAGATTTCGTACCATAGTTTACATGGTTGTCGTACCATGGTTTACATATTTGTCGACAGCAGTTTCTGAAAATAATTACCATAAGGTTGCCATCTTCCTATTTTGATGATAGTATGTCTTTGAGAAAACAAAGTTCTTATGACAAACGATAACGTTACTCAGAATTCATCTATTTACAGTTTTTGTTTATACCTATAGGTAAGTTTATGAATGAAAAAAAAAAAAAACGCTTGTGTAACAGCATAAAAGTGTTCTCATAAATCGGACTTTATTATTCTAAAACTACCTCCAACTTATGTAAATCGAATATATAAGGTGTTAGAGAGCTTTATGATGAAACTACTTTTACTAACCTCAGGCCAATAAGCTGGCAATACAATTTGGTTTCGAATCTAATTACTAAACTCTCAGTATACCTACATATACTCGTATATGTTTGTTTAGTTAGATTCTTCTTGTTTTTTAAATGTAAAGGGTGGTGTTTTTGCTATTTAATTTTTCAGTGTTCTATTTTTGACAGCTAACGCATGACACGTAAGATGTGACAAAGTCAAACATACTCAGTTAGAATTGCCATTTCATCATGGAAGGGCTTATACTTGAACAACGTTTAAAAATTATTGAATTTTATTATCAAAATTCGTGATCTGTAAAAAATATTTTTCGCGCTATTGGACATCAAGCCACCTATCCATATGCGTAGAGTACGTACAGAGAAAAATATGACTTCTGTATCCAGCAGTGTTAATGAAGACCATGGTTGGACCATTTGTCGCCGTTCGCAGCAATTGAGATAATATTACATATTACAAAATGCAGCTTCTGCAAGATCATAAGCCGAACAACATGCTATAGCGTCGAATTTTCTATGAGTGAGCCTTAGAAAAGCTGGAATTTTCCTCCTTTTATTATCGAAAAATTATCTTCAACGACGATGTTCCAACAAGACGGTGCTTCATGCCACACAGCAGGCGAATCGATGGACCAAATGAGAAATGAGTTCTGTGAGCAATTTATTTCTTGTTTTGGGGCGGTGAATTGGCCGGATAGTTCGTGCGATTTCGAACTTTTTGACTATTTTTTATAGGGATACGTCAAAGAACTCTTCTATGCCGATAAACCAGCGTAAATTTCAGCCTTGGACTACAACATTACACGTGTTATTAGCGCGATACTAGCCAATGTGCTCGAAATAGTGATTTAAAATTGGATTTTCCGTACTGACCACTTAAAACATAGTTGTGGTCAACATTTACATGAAATAACATTTACATAAAAAGGAAAGCATTGATTTATCAACCCAAATAAAAATTTTGTACACTTTTGTAATTTTCCTGTGCTTTTTTTTTTCTTTCTTTGACAATTAAAAAACAAAAGATTAAAGAATCGTCAATGAGACGAATCCACTTTCAATCACGTGAAATAACAAGAGTAATATAATCCCTTCTTGGTAAAACCACTGTGTAACCAAGTGGTTACTAACGATGGTAGACAGGTTTTCTAGATGGTCGGAAGCATTACTCATAGAAGACATCACAGCCAAGATTATTTGCCGTACACTCTACACGACATGGATACTCAGTAGAGGTGTTCCACAAAAAATAGCATCGCACACTAAAAGCAGCAATAAAATGTCATACCTCCACAAATGTTCTTTTAGCGAGCATTGAGGAAATGTTTTAAGGTACTAGTTTGGCAATTCCAGTCGAATTTTTCTACGCTTAAAAACCGAGCAACGACAAATTCGATTTTATGAAGTCTTTACGTTGTGCAATGTCGCAAAGAAAGTTCCCTCAGACGACATCGCAATGTAAAAAACCAATTTTATTCACAAAAATCTCGCAGCTTAGCTTTATACCCTCCATATACTGGCCCGTTTACTATCATCAAGCGTACAGCAAAGTTTTTCACTTAAGATCGAAATGGAAATCACATCAACATCTCTTTTAACAGTTTAAAGACGGCGTATGTTCCAGACGCACCAGAGTCAAACATCAGCCGCAGGAGTAGATAAGAACTAGCAATTAAATTTCAATCATCTTAACAAGGTATGGGAGAAGAGTTAAGTTTCGAAATACTCATGATAAGATAAGCTAAATTACTAGAGGGGGAGGACTGTGGATCATCCTGTAAATATAATTCGTTTTCTTAAGGCAATCACCAAAGGTAATTTATTTCAATCTACTCACACATAGATTTATATTGTACTATATATTCACTTATGTATAGGTTTTAATTTGAAGGATGACCATAAAATACATTTTTAATGATAGTCTAAAACAAAATCAATTCGCCTTTGGTTGTTCTTTTCCTACTCAGTCGTACATATTCGAAGGCATCTCCACACTACCTTTTAGAACTCATTTCGAACATGTGCGAAATAGGATTTGTTCCTTCTCTCTTCTCATTTAGACCCACTGCACTTAAATACGTCCCTTCTTCCCAAGGTTATGGAAATGCTGATAAATCATCAGCTTGTGAAATATCTAAAAACACAAAAACATCTCATTGTTTGGTAGTACCGTTTTCGTATCAAAAGGTCAACTTGTGATTTGATAGCATATCTCAACGAGAAGTGCAACCATAGTAGGACTGCCTTGCCGATCCCTTTATTTCCTTACTATTATAACCTGCAAATATTTAAGACTAATCTCGATCGGTTTCTTTTTTTTTTTTTTGAAAGGTTGGTGGGTTAATATGGCACCTGGACCCAAAGGCACACCTCTACGCGTATGTAGACCCATTGTGATGCCAAAGCAGGGGAATTGCATACCCTTTGTTTATTTTGATTAATTTCCTAAAGTAACTTCAAATTACTGTGAAAATGGCACAGAAATAAGAGGGTATCCTCCTGTGATCCCATGTCCTCACAGCACCTGCAGTAGTCGCTGCCGGTAAGATGGAGTTTAATTGCGTGCCCCATCAGAAGAGTATGGCGTGTGAGAAATCCAAAAAGCGGAGATAGTTCAGCTTTGCCTTTCAATAGAATCTTACTTGTTTTGGATTTGCTTAGTTCTGGCCATAATTATTTCAGAGTTTGTAAGGTTTTTCGACCTTTAATTGGCTTTTATTTGTATCACTCCCTCCACTTGAATTCTTAAAATGCAGAGTTAAAATTTAATACGTTGATCGGCAAATACTCTAATTCTCGAGCTAACTCATCTGCATGTTCCTTGCCTGCCACTCTTTTCTTTAATTTTTTTTATTTTGGTGGGGGCTGAAGCATTAATTTATTTAGCTTAATACAACCTAAATTTAACTTAAAAACTGACAGAAAGACTTAAGAGCTAGGAAGCAAGGGAATTATGAAGGAGATCATTCTTTGAGTTGACGATTGGTTCGTTGGAGCTATAAGAGGTGCGGTAGATAGAAGAGATGAGCACAACGTAGATTACGTGGGTTGGTGTTGGGAAATAGAGTTGGCAAGGGATGTGCAGTCGATGAATGAAAAAATGTCAGTCAATAACCGTTTAATAAATGGTTGATGAGTTCGATTTAAGGACCATCTTATCGATATGCGATCGAAAATTAAGTTTACAGTCGAATAATATGCCAAAGTTTTGAAAATAAAGTCGGTGAGGAGACCGGTTGCATTTACGTGAGAAGGTTATAGATTGGCAGATTCATGGGGGGAAAAAACATGTTTAACAAATTTTGTTTTGTCAATGTAAAGAAAGAGAAGGGGACCAAGATGGTTGCCTTGCGAAACTCCAGATGACGTCAGGAATGGAACAGAAAGCCTGGATCTAAAGCGAACATTATAATATCGGTTCATCAAAATTTTGAGTGAGAAAGGGACCAACATAGAAATTTGATAGGTCATTGAAATAAGGGGGATCTAGTATGAAGGAGCTGTTGACAACTAATTGTTTGAAAATTGTAGCAAAAAAGTTGTAGCAAAAGTTGAAGATTTGGTTTCAAAAACAAGAGAGGAAAAATGGCTCATATTTTTGCAATTGACAAATTGAAACAAGACTTTGAGGCCATTTATAAGATTGGTTTGCGCAATATTAAAGTAGCGTTGATAGAGGGAGTTGTAGAGTTCAATGAAATTAAGATACTCGTATGTACCTAGATATGTAGTTTGCAAAGTCACAAGAAAAGTGGCTGCGAAGGTATACCGCCCATAAATTTATTTTGTTTCGTGGAGAGCGGAGTCTACGATTTCACCAAGCAGGGAATGTAAAAAATATTTTATGACGGAAATATGACACATAAAGGAGATGATAAAAAAGTCTGCTAGTCCGGATAGTACTTGCCGAACTACAAAGGTCCTCAGATTTTATCCTGCCTACGCTAGATAATATCACGAGGAGCTGTGTAGAACTGATCTATATTTCACTATCATGGAGAGAAGTCAAAGTAGTTTTCAATTCCAAAGCCAGAGAATGCACTCATGTTGTCCCAAAAGACCTCAGACCTATAAGTCTATCATCTTTCCTTCTGAAAACTCTAGAACGACTGATTGATATCCATATACGACCTAAAATTGATCGAGATTGTCAACGGCTTAACATGCCTACTGTACCCGTATTACATTCCTGGACATAAATGGAGAGTTGATCAGTCTTATGCTTAATAGAAGAATACTCAACACCAATCTGGGTGGGGCTTCTGCTAAAAGATGTATCAGCAGAGCTACGCTGGAAGCCGTGTCCTTTCTCAACTTCTCTGAAACTTAGTGGTTAATGAACTACGGATATACTTGAAAGTGAGTGGTAGCAGGGTGATTGCCTATGCGAATGACCTTGCTATAGCCGTCTCAGGTAAGCGTCTAAATACCATCAAAATCTTAACAGATTAGCCCGTTGCGCGGATCGCTGTGTATTGGAAGCAACCCCACATTAAAATGATCTTGTCCTCTTTTCCACGAAATATAAAATTCCAATTATAAACCCTCCCTCAATAAACAGTACGAGTCTAGTGTTTTTCGATACAGCAAAACATCTCTGTCTCATATTTGACAGAAAACTAAACTGGAGACCTAACATTCAAGAAAGAGTTAAAAAAGCTACAGTAGCTTAATTCTCTTGCAAAAAAGCTATTAGAAACAAATGGGACCTTCACCTTGAATAACGCACTGGCTGTTGTTGTCTGGTGGACGGCCTTAGACAATGCAGTCAACTGCAACAAACCAAGCAGAGTGCAAAGCACAGCATGTCTACGCATAAGCGGATTTCTACATTCTACTCCCTCTGTGGTTTTGAACATTCTGTTTTACTTAACACTCCTCGATATCTTTAGTAGGCCAGTAGCTGCAACTGCAACTTTTCGCTTTAAAGCAACTACACAGTGGACAAATAATTTATTTGGCCACGCTAATATTACACCACACATGAACTTTGGTTTGACAAAGATTTTAAGTAAACTTCCCCTTTGATCCTTTTCTGTGGAAGATACAATACTTTCATTGAAAATAAGTCAATCCATTTTTACACAGATAGATCTAAACCGATAGCGGGGTTGGTCATGGTGTTTTCTCAGATAAGCTAAATCATAGCCTCTCATACCGTCTTTCAAATGACTGTAGCGTATTCCAGGCTGATGAAAAACGTGATATCTGCAAAGGATATCCGCATCTTTTCAGATTTTCAGGCCGCTTTCAAGTCCCTGGACCCGGTGGCTGAATAAATTCTAAAGCCGATCATCTCTTACGGAGATGGCACCTTTATTTTCACCTTTATTGGATGCCGGATCACAGAGACATTCCAGGGAATTGTAGGGCCAACAAACTCGCAAAAATTTAAACCACTCTACCTATTCTACCGGAAAAGGGTAGCATAGGTATAACAATCGCTACGTGCAAGTCATTATTAAAGCAATAAAAGAACAGGCCTTAGATGGACCGACGGGCCAACATGTCTAACGACTAAACAGATCTGGTCAAAGCTAGATCTGAATCGCTCTAAGAGTTTGATTCTTTTAAATAGGAAACATCTCAGAGCCATTATAGGTATCATCACTGGACACTGCCTTACAGGCAAGCATGTAAGAAGGCTTGGCGCTCTTACAAACGATTTCTGTAGAAGATGCATGGACGAGGAGGAAGATTAGACAATCATCCACCTTCTCTGAACATGTCCAGCTTTCTCCCAGAGAAGAAAACTCCACCTAGGAGCCTTATTCTACAACGATTTTAAAAATGATTATAATTTACTGAAACTTTGAAAATGTTTCATACATATATTTAATTTCCTTGAAAAACACCGAAGATATGAGCGACCCCATATTGCAGGTCAAATTAGACTAAGAATTTTGTATGAAAACCCTGACTCTAACTGCAACTTTTTAAAATGCTTTTATTTTTTGATAATTTTTATTGTGCCAAAGCAAAAAATGTTGGAAAATACATCAATTTTCAAATTGTACCAGTTGTTTTCAATATGTCCACCTTTGGCGTGAATAATGGCCTTGAGACGGCCGAAGAAAGTATTGCACGCTGCACGCAAGTGGCTCTATGGTATTTTGGCCCATTCCCGGCGAAGTGCTTGCTTGAGGTGGGCCAAATTATGGTATTTTTTAGTGCCAACCTTCGCCTTCAAAATACCCCAGACAGAGAAATCCAATGGATTGCATCCGGAGAATTTGCAATCTATTGTGTCGAAGAAATGAAGTGGGGAACATTGGTTTTTAACCAATCTTGGTTGACGCGCGCTTTGTGAGACTGTGCCGAGTCTTGTTGAAATGTCCACGTTCTCCGACCAAAATGATTGTTTGCCCAAGGCTTCAATACTGCCTCAAAGACAGATTCACGGTATACAATCGCATTAATTTTGACGCCACGGCCCAAAAATACGAGCAGAGAGCGACCATCGGCGGTTATGGCGGCCCAAATCATCACAATCGGTGCTGCCTGCTTTCTGGTGGCCGTCCGAAGGTGTAAATTTTCGAAGGGCATCTCTGGAAAGTAAACTCGGTCATTTTGTTTGTTGACATATTGCTCGATAACAAATGACGACTCATCGGAAAAAACCAAATTTGGCAACTCACCACTTTCGTGCAAGCGTAGCAACTCCTTCGCTCTAACTTTTTTCTGTTGCAGTGTAAGATCGTGTGCTTTTTGGAACTTCAATAGCTTGAGCCCAAGCTCATTTTTTAGTATGTGTTGCATCCGTTAGAACGACATGTTGAGCTCACGAGCCATTTTTCTTCCACTTCGATGCGGATTTCGCTCAATTCGAGCCTTCACTTTTCGAACCATTTCTGCCGATGTTGCTGTTTTTTTTATGACCATCTCCATGGCGTTTTGCATCGCTGCCAGTATCACGGTAACGAGCTATGGTTGGAGACACAAATTATTTATTCACGTTGAGGTGATGGAGGGCTCTAACGATAGCTACTTGAGGTTTTCCAGCCAAATATAATGCAATCACACTATCACGTTTGAATTCCATCGCGGATAAAATCTTTTCAACACAACTGAGACGCAAATCATATAAAAGGCTTGTAAATAATAAAAAAAAACCCTAAATACATGCCAGGTAGTAAGTAAATAGGTACTTGAGTGACCGCTCGGTTACACACATGGGATGCTCGGGGCCTAAAGGAGAGCTACTTAATTTTGGGAACATATTTTTGAATAGTTTTATTAACAATTTATGAAATAAAAAAAAAACCGATTTTTGGAACCTAAGCCTATTTCCCTTCTTAAACGATCTTAAGAATATTAAAAGTCTCCTGCGCTTCATCATAAGCTTAAACTGGTTCCATGAGTAAGGGGATCACAGATTTACGTAGGCCAATAGGTCTAAGTAGGTTGGTCCTTTTCACTCCACTCTTACCTACCTACTGAGTAGAAAAGAGATTAGAAAGGATAAAAAACGATAGGTCTTCAGATGGAGTCCATTTTAGCTGAGGCAAATTAAAATCGCTAGAAATAATAATATCATCAAACGAGTCTCATAGTCGATCAAATTGCATTAATTACAAGTAGGTAGGATTCGAAAGGTTGGGCCAGAAAAATGTAGCAACACGTAGCATATTTTAACTGACACAAAGTTGAGCTTAGAAGAAGACGAAGTTGCAACGCGAGAGAAGTCAAAGTTGTTGTGAATCGCCAATAGGACACCTGTACAAGAAGAATAAATCAAGGGGGATGTGCGATCATCGTCCCGAAAAATAGAATAGAAAGTGAGAGGAAGGTTTTTGCATGACTATTTAGGCTTGAAAATTTTTTCCGTAGTCAAGCCGACTGCGTTGGAGGTGTGATACTCTTTTAGAGTGTACATAGTGGCGAAGGGCAGCAAGTTCGTCTGCAATCGTAGAAAATATCGTGATACTTTATTTATGTTAAAGTTCCCCGAGACTGGTAACATTTAAAATTAGGGAAAATTTAAGCTTTGAAACTCCAGTTAGGGCTGGGAAGAGGAGGTGGATCTTGGCAATTCATATTTACGTGGGAACTTATTAGCTGGCTTTGGTATGACGGACTGCTTGATTTATCTTGCTTCGTCGTCGTACTTCCCAACATTTTGCAGACACACATAGCTTTCTTCTGTGGTGAGATATCGAAAGCAAATAGTGATGCCACATTTCTTTTCAAAGAAATTCGAAATCCAAGCATCATCAGCGTTTGGGTGGGCGCCTTCGATAAGAAGCGTAGTGGCCGATTTCAAGCAAGCTGGTCTAGTCTACGTTGCCATTCGTCAGGTATCCAAGTTGAATTAAAGTTATTGATAAGCTTCTGTGGGCGATGACTGCATCAGTTGACATAAATTTGTTCTTTGTTGTCAAATTATAAGAACTTCGCAGGAATCAGTAGATTGGACTATCCGCAGATGACTTAAATATGGTGGCGATCAGGTTCCATGATTTCAGCCACGAGCGATCTATTATATTATGGTGGATATTCTGGAAGGATAGCAGAAAGTTTGGTGTGCCATCGATTTTGCTGTTTATTGTTGCGATGTGATGTTCGACATCACATACGACGATCAAATAGTAGCAGGTTCATCCCCGACATCATTCACTTTATCAAAGATAACTTTGAGCATAGGATCAGATTGTTTAGGAGAGAGCTGTTTATGTCGTAAGTCTGGCTGCTTCTGGTACAGCTAATCTTTCAGCTTGAAAGACACTAATGTAGTCCGGCAGGCGACGTAAGTATCTTAAGTTTAATTAATCGGAGAACATTCCGTCGTCGGTTCATATCTCCGTCTTTGATACATCCATGTAGATGAATATCGATTCTTCTACTGTTTGGTTACTGTTGCATGCCTCTGCGCTTGAAAAAACGCGAAGGTGTTTTAAAGTCATAATGGAGTATCATAAATCCAGTTTGCTTGTAAAGATAGAAGGGTGGCCCTTCGGGTTTGTTTTCCTCAAATTAAGCTGATTCTTGCAATCGTCTGTACTTTTGACATTAACTTTTTATTGCTGGTTTTATTTGTGGATTAAGTTCAAGCCAGGCAATCGCCATGTAAATACCTATGTTTAAGCTCGCAAGCTCGCTTTAGATTAAACACAAAAAATGAAAGGGGATTCGGACACATTTTTCGGATAGATCTTTCTTCCGACGTACATAACTGAATATATTAAAATACGGCTCACTCAAAACAATAGCTTGAAACAACCCAATCTCCCTCTTCTCAAACATGCCACTTCCTCCTATCACAAAAGCTTCACCACACACGTACCCACTAAAATATTTTGATTCAAAATAAAATAATTACAATAATGAAAAATCTCACATGTATTCAACACTTCACACCAACAACAAAAAAATTCTCATTCGAAGCCCTCCTTTGATGTTTTTAAACCAAATAACCTCTCATTTCCAATCCAAAACTCCGCCACCAAAAAAATCTTAACCTTCACATATGTCTCCCAACCATGTTTAAGCCTAGTAGCCTCAACGCTACCGACATCGCTATGGAAACTCAATCAATTAATCTCCCACCAATATCAGATGATGACAACAATCGCTCTGATTAGCGAAATTACATACACAATTCACAGCATAATTTAACCAACTCAATCCTATCTCAAAGCTGTAATACGAGGTGTGTTCAGAAAATAACGGGAATTTTTAAGTTTCGCGGGTTTGGAGATTCCGATAGCAAAATTTTCAGCTGTATTCCTTATTTACTTTATCTGTGGCAGTCTCTAAGATTAGATGTGTTTTTATGAGCTCGGCGGTTTTCGTTTGTTAAAAGAAATGTATCAAAGAATTTGTATCAAATCTTTTGTAAAAAATAAAATAAAGTGTAACAAAGTGTGTCAAAATTGTTGCTCACACTTCATTGTAACGATGCCCCAGCCTCCATATTCGCCAGACATGGCTATATGTAACTTTTTCCTATTTCCAAAAATAGGGAAGAGCCTTAAAGGGCCGTCTTCTTACAAGAATAGATGACATTAAAAGGGCATCGCTGATATAGCTAAAGACTATCCCGAACATCGAGTTTGGAAAGTGTTTTGAGGATTCGAAGAAGCGCTGGAAAATAATCTAATGTGGACTATTTTGAAGGCAAAAACTGCGCCACCTATGGCGAGGCCTTCCTTTACTGAGTTGTCCCGCCGGATTAGAGTCGAAAATTCTGCTGGCTGAAGCGTTGGTGTTCATTCGCTCTACATATCCCAGCCATTTCAAGCGCCTAATGGGCAGTTTTTTAACTAGGTCGATGTCGCTGTACAGCTTGTAGAATTTATCGTTGAATTGTCTTCCTCAGAGCCCGTCAACGTAACATATATGGAACCAAATATCTTGCAAAGAATTTTTTTGACCAAGGATATCTTCATCCGCTTTAGAAAGGGTCCACGCTTCGGAAACATAGAGCAGGGCTGGAATTTCAAGGATCTTATATAGAGTGTTCTTGATTGTTCGAGAGAGGGTCTTACTACATAGTTGCCTTCTCAGCCCAAAGAAACAGCGATTGGCAAGCGTTATTCTTCGTTTGATTTCTGGGGAGATGTCGTTTTCAGATGTGATAGCAGAGCCGAGGTAGAAAAATTTGCTTACTAACTCAAAGTTATAGCTGTTGATTGTGACATTCTAGCCGATTCGTCGATGTTGGATGTCCCTTCTTGTTGACAGCATAAACTTTGTTTTGTCCTCGTTTAGCGCTAGACCTATTTTAGCCGCTTCTGTTCCTATACTCGGAAACGCACCAGTGAAAGCTCGCTGTGTTCTACTAATAATATTAATATCATCGACATATGCAAGCAATTGAACAGACTTTTAAAAGATCGTACTTCGTCTGTTGGTTTGTGGGTTTTGCACCTTTATTTCAAGTATGGTGTTAAAGAAGTCACCTGACAGCGCGTTGTCTTGCCTAAATCCTTTTCTGACATCAAAGGTCTCGGTTAGGTCGTTCCCGACCTTGACGCAGCAGCGAGCTTTCTCCATCGTCTTCCTGCACAATCGGTCGAGTTTTGGCAGGGATGCCAAAGCCAGACATAGCTTTGTATAGCTCGTCTCTGTGGATGCTCTCATATGTGGCTTTAAAATCGATAATCGGTAATGAATATCGATCTGAACTCCCTAGGTTAACTCCAGGATTTCCCGTATTGTGAATAGTAGTCAATTGTGGACTTACCGGACCTAAAACTGCAGTTATAAGGTCCAATCAGATCGCACAATATGGTAGACAATATCTTATATGCAATGTTTAAGAGACTGATATGTCTATAGTTGGCTTAGTTTAGAGGGTTTCCTTTCTTGTGAACCAGGCCAACGATGCTGAATTTTCATTTATCAAGCATACATTCATCCGACCAAATCTTTGAAATAAGTTGTTGTATACTCTCTACTTTCTTCGTCTAGTAGGCCGTCTCGCCCGGCTTCAGTTTAGATATTCTTAGCCTTACATCAATTTGGTCGCGTAGACGGAATACTTGACTTGTATTGTCAATATTGAATGGTTCGCTCTGCCTAACAGTGGAATTATTTCATCTCTGTCGTTTAGCATTACGCAGAAATAGTTGTTTCATACCCTCAGCACCGACTGTGACTCTACTACAAGGTTTCCTTGTTCATCTCTACAGGTTTCCACTTGAGCGTTATTACCCTGACACGTTCTTTTACTATTTGGTAGAATTTTCGAATATTATTCCTGGAGTAGCACCTCTCTATTTCCTCGATCGGCCGCTTCTGATACTCTTTCTTTTTTCTCAGGAGAAACCGATGTTCTCCCCCCCTTTTTTTTCTCGTAGAGCTTGTGAGCTGCTCTCGTCGTGCAACGCCACTTTGTAGTCATATTATTTTGCTGCTTTTCGGCACTCTTCATCAAATCAAGGATTTCGTGATTGTAGGTGGGTGAAACCCAGCACATCACCTGTGATATTTATGATGGCTTCTCGGCATCTCAGCTACTTGTCTTTAGCACTTGATTCTGGCTGTATACGCGATCGTCTGAGATATCCGTAGACGTATCTTGGTTGCAACTAGGTAGAAGTCCGGGTCTATGTTAGCCGCTCGGAATGTTCGGACATCTTAATTACCTGAGGAGTGGCTTACATCGATCGCAACATGGTCAATCTGGTTGACAGTTTGCTGATCTGATATCCGCCATGTTCCTTCGTGAATATTGTGGTAAGGAAACCGTGTGGTTGACATAGTAACATTACGCCCCACAGCAAAATTCGTTTCCAGACGTGATATCGTGTAGGCTATGTCATCCTTTACAATTTCAGCATTTAAGTCGGATAGAACGATTTAAACATCGGACATTTCTGGTAGGTTTTGTCAAGGAGCTTATAAAAACTTTCTCTGGTAGCATCGCCCTTTTCCTCTGTTGGGGTGTGAGCGCAAATAAGATTTAAAGAAATATCCCTTTGATCCGGATTTTTCTAAGGCATTCACTCACGTATCAAAAGCTCAAGACTTCCTGCCGAAGTCTTCCGCATCCAAATAGACTCTGCTTACGTTTCCTATAGCAATCACCGTAGTAAATATCACAGTTTTTCATTTTTATTTTTCCCGGACCATCCGACCGCACTTTCTGAATGGCAATAATATCTGCTTTATAGCAATCTATGACCTCCGCTAATCATTCCGCTGCACGCGGCCTGTTCAAAATCCGAATATTCTACGTTCAGATCCGATAGTCTTTGTATTTTGTTCGTTTTGCATGGTCGCCACCAGTAAATCCGTCTTCATCCGAGGCTTTTAGTCGTGGCGGTTAACCGAATGCACAGCCCCCAGCCTTAAAGACCAGTCTCTTTTGGGACCCTTGGACAGAAGGGCCGGACCGAATTCCGGAGCCAGTTACCCGCTTCTGGGATGTGAGTGCCGCCGTTGGCCCTTATAAAGGGCTAATCCGCCATTAACTCTTTTTCAATATCCTGACTTGAAGTTGCAGTGTTGCAGATCCCAGTAGACCTGGTATTCAATACCAACGACCTTCCAGTTTCCCCATCTCCAGTCGAGGTATAAAGCACCCAGCAGTCACCACCTAGATGAGCAGTACCAGTTGATGGTGCGAGACAAAGTGAGAATACTTGTGTTCTCATATGATCGCATTCAACAGCCCTTTGACCACCGCATGGATCACTACACCATTAGAATTTCGTTTTTCATATCGCAACCCTCCGCTTAAATGGACACATACAACCTAAAGCTAGCTAGAATTATCTGTCTTTCTGCTTGATATTTCGAGATTTTCTCACAAGTGGATTTTCCCGCCACATTCAAATTGCATACACCCGAACTGCAGTCTTTGCTGATTGCAGCAGCGGTTTAATCCGGGTCATATGCGCGGCGAAAGCCACCACCATTTCGTACACTGCCTAGATTAAAAAAGGCCTCCAGGGTAGAGAATTATCTAGTCCCTTATGATAAACCGTGATAGTATGTCAAAATATTGTCACTGTGTATAGGAGGTGTACTAATCACAGCACAGCTTGGCCTCAAAAATTATGATTTTTAGTGCATTAAGCTCGTCACTTGCCCTCTTCTGGAAGCAAATTCCGAAAATGTTTCCAAAAACCACCACAAATTAGTGAAAATTAATAGAAATTTAGTGTAACATATAACTCCAACGGCTTTACGGATGTATACGAGTAGATATAGATGTGAGCTTAACTCTCCGAAATTTGAAATTAAAAAAAAAGTTTGGAAAATTCATTACATTCCGGATTTTTCGTTTAAAGTTTTCATTCATATTAAGGTATCACTGGAACCATCCATCTATTCATTTATTTACCTTTCCGGCTATATTTTAAATGGAAATACTAAAGCTCTCCATACATGTCATAGAATATTCGTAATTTGTTCTACAAACAAATACAGCAACAGAATGCAAATTTGTTCTCTCACTACTCAACTCTCTGTGAAGTAATGCAATCATTTGACAACATATACAACAAACAGAAACAAGGAAAAGAATTGAAGAAATTCTCATCAACTCATACTTCTTCGAAGAAGGACATTCTCGTCATCCCTTCAGGTCGACATTAAAGTAAGCATGAAATTAAGGCATTCAATGACACACATAGTTGCACTCCGTAACTGTAACTGAGGCAGAGACGGTAGTACATTCGGTCGCCTTATTCCACCTCCACAAATACACACACATATATGCAGTAAAATGAGAAGGAATTTAACTTTGATCTTATCCGGGGGATTTTGATTACAGCACCCTTAGGTATAATTGAAACAAATGAAAATAAGAAAAAGGCAAAGAGGGCAAACACACAGAAAACACTGTAAACCCAGCAAATTCAGTAAACTTTGTAAAAACCCTGCTAGACTATGTCAGCCCAGCTATTCGCAACCTTCTCCAAAGTAGGGTTGGCAGGGTGGCAAGTTATCATTCATCCCCTGTGCCGGCAAATGAAATCTTCATAGTTAGCTTTTATGCGGACATAATAACGGTTCGGGTTTCCCTTTGAAATGGCGACTTTAATGTGAGTTTGTCTATGAAACCTTGAGAGAAATACCAATGTCCTTTCTCAGTGCGCCTCCACCCCCTGAAAAAAGGGTGAGTGACATGGATTTTAAATTCATTTAACCCCGCATTAACCCGTATCGTATGAAGATGTCGAAGATAGAATCTAGAATTCGGAATCCTTTTTCCGTTACCGCTCTCATTAAACATTAATTCGGGAACATCCTTAATCCATTATCCCCCTAAGCCTTGAGTAGTACAGTATTTGGTTCATCAAGACATCAGCCGTTTCTTCGCGTGCGTTTCACGTTTCAATCGTCTAAATGATTTATTTAGCACCGCCATACTTCAGTTGTCCTCTGTAGCTATGTAATTTGCACGAGTGTCGTGTATGGTAAAACAAGTTCCAAGCGGGATGCTTTATGAGGACACAAGACGGCTTCCGACGATTCCAACTATCCAACTGAAAGTGTCACAAATTTACGACTCCGAGGCTATTTGATCTCGATCGTTAAACAAACCAGTTGATTAGTAATTACAAATTTTTTAATAGAGTCGTACCATAGAATGACAGGTACCCTACCCCCAGACTATGGGCTCGATAAGAGGTGGATGCTAGTGGGCGGAATTAGTCTCATAGTCGGGCTTTGAGGGACAGCCGTTGGTGGTAACTCTCTTGCGTATGCAGTAGTCGAATGAGTCGTGCATCGTATGGAATGGTTCCATGTTTCATGTCCTGCAATACGCCATCATGGTCTTTGGTGTTAATTAAAGTTTTATTTTAATTATAACTTGCAGGGGCAGACATACACTTGTTAGGCTTGATGAGCAGTTTGCCGTTTTTGCTTGTCTGTCGTTTGTAGCCCAAGGTTCATAAGATAATTAACGACTATGCGCAGGATTTCACAGTGAAACGTACTAGAAGAAGCCCCAGTCACTATGTATAGTCCTAATATGTATTGAAATCATCAGACCACCACATCTCGCCGCCAAAACCAAGAACTTCTTTTCGCTTGCAAGCAGCTTTAACCACTGACGTAAAATAAATTTCTAACTGACTACTTAAAAAAAAAAAAAGAAAAAAAAATACTAATTTTGAGAACGTTTCAATACGTTTTCATACTCCTCTTACTCAGAGAAGAGTACCATCCTGTCATGCAATTTCTCATTTTTGTCTTACCAAAACTTATCAGCCATGAAAATTAATTTTTCCGTTCAAATTGCTATTCCTTGAATAACACAGATAATTTTTGACCGATTTTGATTACTATTGCAAAGATTTAATAACTTAAAAAGTCATCGGTGGATTTTTGTCAAAATCTAATGGCCGCAATTCGGCAAGTGCGTCTTTGACAAAAATTCAAATCGATAGCACGATTCATTCGCGAGTCATTGTGCGGCATAAAATTGACACATACGGACTTATACACATAACAAACACACACATTTGTTAAACACTGTCTAAAAACAACATATCGTAAAGTAGATATAGCCTTAAGTAATTTAGAGCGCCATCTAGAAATAAAAATGTTGTAAGGTAAATGTAGGACAACCTTATGTATTAAACTGAAGCCAACTTCAGTAAAAATTACTGCCATGTTGAGAAAAGGCGTTGAGTTGTAAGGTTTCAGAGTGTCTGGTTGAAGATGTCACACTTTTTTAACAGCAGCGTGGCACGCTTGGGGTTGCAAGGCGTTCGTTGTTGGATCTGTTGCTCTAATGTGGAACTTACTGAATTATCGTGACGTAATCAAATGAAACAAAGGTAAAAGAAATGGAAAACAAATTTGTACTATATTGACTTAATACAAAAGGGACGAACGAACATGAACCAAAAAACTTTTTGTAGTGTTCTAGGTATTTTAACACTTAAAGGGAAGGGCTCCTCTTCAACTCGCTTCTGTCATTTGCAACCTGACTATTCCTTTCCTAAATTTCTTTTGGAACAGTCCCTATCTCTTATTCTCAAACAGTTTTCTACGTGACTATTTCAACGATCGCACACTAGTTTAACACATCATCATCATTATACCATGAAGGTATAAGGAAGAAATATTAACACGAAAGATATATTTGCCAGATTGATATCTGGTGATGCCTTTTATTTCAGTTCATTACACCAACGTATAAGCAAACATATAAATCTGATTGAATTATTTAATTTTTTAGGAGGCAAAACCGATTGCCTGTGATTTAGATAAGAAAGCTTTAATGTGGTTTTATGTATTTAACTGTGTGTATTATATAGTACTCGTATGTGTAAATTTATTATATATTTTAAGGTGTTTAAATATTCGTATATTAATATTAAATATAAAAATCATAAAAAGATATGTATGAAATATTTTTAAATATTTATTTAATTATTATTTAAAGTTTCTAATTATTCTAATTATACTAATTATTAAATTAGTTTCGAATGGCTTTATGGTTTTTTTTTTTTTTTTTTATTTTTTTGTTCTCATATATTTTAACTTTTATTCGGTGGTTTACTTCCTGGGTTTTTTCACCCATACATATGTATGTATGTTATGTGCTCAAGACGCTCAACATATTTTGGGGCATTCACAAGGACAGTTGGAGGTTAATTTGAAACCAGTGGGTTTGTTTTCCGCACAATAGTCTTTACGATCCATCCACAAATAAAATGTACTTTATTGGAGCCTTAAAAATTCTCTCCAAAAGTCAACGAGTCTGCGAAATTGGTAAAGTTTATACATATACCATATGTTCACCGAGTAATCCAAAATGCTTACCTCCTCGTATATGCCCTGTTTTTTTGACTCTTGCTTTCTTTTCCAAGGGCACGTGTGATGTGCAGAAAAGCTTTAAACTCCACTGGTACTTAAGGCTTAGATCCATTACTGTGCCATAGCAAAAATGTAATGAAAAAATATGCAGACAAACTAGGCTACAATTTGTAAAATGATTAACCAAAAGCTGAAACGTGGTCTAAGTACGGCAATGACAAAAAAAAGTTTGACTTACGCAGCAGATGTCCAACAAGTGAAAGGCAGGTTAAAAGAAAAAGGCAAAAGGAGATATTGCACTGCTTTAAATACTCTGCCGTGTATTAAGAGAATTTAGCCAAAATTACCAATTGGTATAAGGGTCGCGTACACGCTTATAAACTAGTTTGAGTCTTAGATGTTTGGGCGAATTTTTATACGTTGGAGTAAAGTGATTTGACGCAGGATTTTAAGTTGAAAGCTAAATTTGCATAAATATAATTTGTGCACAGACCACGCTCCAGAGTTTGTTTTGTTTTACAATAGATGGTGACAGGAGAGAGAGCAGATCGGAAAAAAAATTCAAAGCAACAATGTGCTGATGTAAACGAATGAAACATATGAAGACGCTGTAGACTTTGAGCGAACAGCAAAAGTCCAACAATCCTCAGATCAGCAAGCAGCCACAGTCCAAAAATCAGCAGCCCAACAAACTGCAGTAGCAGAGCTCAAAGTTCTGAGTATGCAGCAAGAAATTTTTAGGCTCCACTAAGAAATCGCAACATAGCGGGCATCTCATCAAATGAAAACCATAGTCGCCGTAGCATCAACTTCGATCACCTCGAGAACGCGCTTAACACAATCAGCGGAAAAAACCATTAATATATCCGTAAATTTCTCGAAGAATTTGAGCAGTAGACAAAGTCGCGTGACTTCACACCGGTGAACAGTGCATGGGAGTACGTCAACTAGTAAGGGAGACGGCTAAAGATTTTCTTATTACAATGGGAGTTGTCAATTACGATCAGTTGAAGAAAGCGCTGGTGGAAACATTTGGAAGGCAAGTCAACAATTATCGACAACTTGAACACCGAAAAATACGTCCAGATGAAACATGTCTAAAATTTGTCATCTCGATGAAATCTCACGCTGCAAAAATATCAGTCCTAGAGGCAGAATTAGTAACTTTTATAATCGACGAATTTAACGACGACAGTGTCAACATAACACTGATAAAGGACGCAAGAACCGTGGTTGAACTGTTAAGCCGGCTCGATCGATATCAAGAAAAATGTGAATAACATCTCGCACGCAAATATACAAGCAAGCCAGGAACCAGTGTTACAGCTAAACCAAAATCCGCCATAGTTCTCGCCGGCGCAAGAGCAAGAGGTCGAAGTTCGGCCACTATAAAAGTAGCTGCCTAAAATTACCAGGGCCAGAAAATGGTTGCTTTATACGCAATGAAGTTGAAAATTTTCATCATAGTTGCCCGAGGGGTCAACGAAATCAAAAGCAAATTGTCGCTACTGTTACCAAGGCGTTAGATGAAAAAGATTTAGACACTGAAGAAGGATTTGCTGGTGCTATCAGTGCCATGCAAGCCGTAAGTGTTGCCTTTATTTGTGATCAAGTTAGACGCATCAAATTGACAAACTGTTTTTCCCTCTTCGATACCCGTAGCGCATCTTATTTCATCAGATGTTCTATAATCCCAAGTAATATAAGAGTCTCAAAAGTAATACGAGAAACTTAATATTCCGGAATCGTCAGACAAAACTATACTCATACGGCATAATACAATGCTATATCACATTTTTAGATGAAACCAAAAAATATCCCTTTGAATTCTTTCAGATAACGTTATGACACGGCCATTAATTTTGGGACGGAATTTTTTAGGAATATTTACCATTCATTTAAATTAATTTAAAATAAGAAAAAAAAACCGGATGTGCTAACTGGAGAAAATTCTATAGCAAATAAAAGACAATTTATTATTCAGGATGCGTTTAATTTGACTAAGTTAGCTATTGTTAGTGATTTTAATAGCCCGCCGACTCCATAGTCAGTTTCACCGTGTAGTGATAAAATAAATGAAACCTATGTCTCGATTTTGTCGACCTTTGATCCACAGCCAGTACACTGCGGTTATGATGATGAATTTATTTTTGAAATAACCGCAATCGATTGAGGGGTTTAGTCAGGTGCACATACAGGAAGACTTAGTACCACTTACTGCTTTTGTGACATCGCAAGGTCAGTAGGAGTATTCATTTAAGGATGCAATTTCGTCTAACAAACGCACTTGCGATTTTCCAACGATTGTTGCACGAAATATTCCGAATTTATGGAAAGGGGCTTGAACTTAGGACGACTAAGTGCAAATCCGAATATGACGAGCTAGAGTACTTAGGTTACTCAGTGAATGAATGCATCGGGGATTAGGCCAAAAGATGGGCATATACAGAGCATAAAGCAATATCCCATGCCTAAGAGCCAAAACGAGTTACAAAGTTGTATACTCTTATATTCGTATTTCCGCCGTTTTGTGCCTTCGTTTTCAAAGGTCGCCAAGCCACTTCTAGATCTGATGCGTAAAGAGTCTAGGTATGAGTTCACGAATAAATGTATCAAGGCCTTCAAGCAGTTCTGCGATAATTTACTGGCAGTTCCGGTGTTAGCAGTCTATAACCCAGATAGGGAACTGAGTTTTACCATGATGCATCAGCAACCAAGGGTTTGGTTAAGCGTTAATGCAGCGTCAGGAAGGCGGGAAATTTCACCAAGTCGAGTATTTTTCAAAAACCTATGCTGCAGGTAAAGCAAAATACCACAGCTTTGAGTTGGAAACCTTGGCCATCATCTACTCATTGCCGCGTTACCGGGTATACCTAGAGGGTACACCATTTAAGATTATCACCGACTGCAGCTCACTAGCGCTCACTTTGGGTAAGGAACAGGTCAATCCTAGAATCGCTAAGTGGGCGTTAGAGCTCGAAAATTATAACCATTCTGTACAACACCGAAGTGGTGCATCCATGGGTCATGTCGATGCGTTAAGCCGATTTCATGTTGTTTCCGCTCTGAGCGGAGACGAAGTGGATTTTTACATTCAAGTAGCATAAAATCAAGACCCTGATGTTAGACAACGTTATACGTATGGTGCATGAGAAGATCGGTCATCTATGTTAGGTGTGGACAAATGCTACCATAAAGTAAGAAAAAATTATTGGTTCTCTAATATGAAGCAAAAAATCGAAGGGTTTATACAAAATTGTATCAAATGCATCCTGCACTCTGCGCCTGCTCAATCAAATGACAGCATTCCGAAAAAACCTCTTCCTTTCGGAACAAATAAGAAATTCATTCAAAACCATCGCGGCTCTTACGTCATACATAAAGTACTCCGAAACGACCGATATGTTGTTACTGATATCGATAACTGTCAACTGACACAATTACCTTGCAATAATATCTCATAGATATAAAAACACGGGAGTTAAGGTCTAACTATAGCCCACTATTATTGTAATTTAATTTAAGTTTTTCTTTTTGTATATTTTGTCTCATTCTTCTGATGGACATGGTCGATCATAAATTCAAATTGGCCGATTTTAAAAGTAGATGTAGCCTTAAGTGTTTTAGAGAGCTATCTAGAAATGAAAATGTTGGAAAGTAAATGTAAAACAGCCTTAAGTATTAAACTGAAGCTAACTTCAGTAGGAATTGTACGTCGAGGAGGTTTCATGCATGTGGGAAGTCTTTGAGTTTGTTTTGTTTAAGATGGTGACAGGAGAGAGAGCAGACCGAAAAAAAATAAAAATTGAAAAGAATCTTGGTGCATCCACCGAAATAAAAGTTTTTTTTATTGGAGACTTAAAATAGACACCTTAAAACGTGAAGTTATCACAAAATTTTTATTTTAGATTTTCGATGGAATGCGGTAACTTTCCTACCAAGAAAGCAATAGTTAAAAGTTAGGTAGAAAACGATTTTCAAAAATCAAATGGTAAACTCCAAGTGACATCATAGGGCTTAACTGTGGTTAGGCAGAGTATCCTCAGACATACTCGTATCTTGAAATTTAGCTAAGAAGCAATCAGTTTTTAGATTACTTTGCGTTAAGCGGGTCCTTCTAAATAAATTGTTACATTATATTTATTAGCGGGTCCTTCTAAATAAATTGTTACATTATATTTACTAATCAGCATTTGAATCGTCTATATAGCATCGTTTGCCAAGAGAAGATCAAAAAGTAAGGTTCTGATACCCTTGTGATCCATTTTGTCTGATTTTTCCAAACATGAATCGACCCGTAACCCTTCTTTTTTGTTACTTTGATTCCGAGATTTCTTATTGTCTTTCTGGTCAATAACACAAAATTTGCGCAAGAAAGTTTTATAAGAAAGAAAGTGGGATATACCATATAATTAACGAGGTCTTTGTGTTGATTGTTTGAGTTCTGATATACTAAAGGTTTCCATTGGAATTAACCATGAGATCTATGCCTTTTTATGTGTTTATAGAGTACATATGTTTAATGTTTTGATATTTACAGAAGAATTTCCTTGTCATTGTAATGGTTGATTTCAATATTAACATTTTGGAAAAAAGTGAAATTGTCTCGAGCTATATGGAATTGCTATCATCGCATGGCCTAGCAAGTTTCTTCAATGAACCTACTAGACTCGTCTCAGGTAGATGTCTAGACCATACGGTTCAGTAACTGTGAGAAATGCGTTATTGATTTAATGATGACTTATCACTCCATGACTGGGTTCTTGCTTAATATTTCCGATAGAATGTGAAATTTGAATTCTGAACCTTCGAAGGTTCATTTGAACGAAGATAAACTACAACAAGCTCAAATATGTTACAATCTTTCTTGTGAGTTTTGGGAAGTAGTATGATGCTGCTGCTTTCTTTTCAATGCTTATTGAAAAATCAACCGATGATGCACTCCTACAGTTTTGCGGCAAAATAATGCCAAACTTAGATGTTAAAGAGTGTACTGCTGGTTTATATATTAACATTACCAAAGCGTTTGATATGGTTGATCACTTTATTCCACTGGATAAACTTGAAAAAGCAGGTTTTGGTGGCTTTATGTTAGAGTGGTTTAAACCGTATCTAATAATAAATCACAAAGAGTTGATGAAATCAGGAGTAATCTTATGTCTCTCCACTTAGGAGTATCCCAAGATTCTGTCCTAGGTCAGATTCTCTTTCTTATCTCAATAAATAATAATAAACTCACTTTTTACAATTAATTTTAAAGGTGCTCCAACGGCTTTTCCGGATGATATAGGCTTCTAATATGTTTTAAATAGTCGCCTGGATTTCTTTTCCGACTTAAATTGGGACCTTAGTCTTTTAAGAATATGGTTTTATAAACACAATTTGCTTATAAGTCTTAAGACTAAGATCATGATTTTTAGAGTATCAAAGATTCCTGTTTGCAAATTGTAACTGTGGGTCTGGCTTATCTACTCCTTCTTTTGATGGCAGCCTGAATTGCAGTGATAAATGTTTCCCTATCGATATCGTTAGTGAATACAAATACCTGGGACTTACCATGACATAGAGCATAGAATGAGCTTTTCTAATCATGTAGAAGCTTTGAAGAACTTCTATGCACTTCTTCTATTTGCGAAAAATCTGTTCTACTAAATTTTTAAAAATTATTTATTATGGTATTTTTTATTCAAAATTACAATATGGTATTACCTGCTGGGGAGGTGCTTATAGGAATAAAATACAACCTCTTTTGATTATCCCGAAATATATCCTACGAAAATAATGCTGCTAACCTAGGAGATATTTTACGTACACCTTGTTCTGTGACTTAAAAATTCT
Organism: Volucella inanis; assembly: GCA_907269105.1. NCBI lineage: Eukaryota > Metazoa > Arthropoda > Insecta > Diptera > Syrphidae > Volucella > Volucella inanis. The sequence continues at coordinate 101,591,749 of OU026157.1, read as the reverse complement.
TCCTGTTCGACATCTATACTCTTTTAAGGTACTGAAGACCTTCTTTATGAAGTCTGGTAATCGGAATTTCAGACTAATTTCGAACTTTAACATGCGTCAAAACTTTTATATATTCTGTATCTTTTCCAAACTTCCATACCATTGCTTATCGTAATTATTATTATATTTTGTCTCTTCGTTTATTTAATAGACGTGATCGTTCAGATCGATCACCTTGCCTGGATTGTTTCTCAAACTCGTAAAAACCTGGCTTTTCAATTTCAACTTCGCTAACTTAGAATCTGTTTTCTTTGACTATCTGGTATAACCAATGAAACAAGTTTTATACTAGTTAACTATTTGATACTCTATAGCAAATTTACCCTCCTTGTTGTCTGTTTAAGCTTGCTTATATAATATTTGAGTAATTTTTGTATCAGTTTTTTTTTTTTATTTTAGGGCCACTCCACCCATACATACATAATTCATTTGATTTGTCATGTTTGCTCAGTGTAATGACATTCAACACAATTTTCTTTACTAAAGTATAAAAAATACAGAATGTCAAATGAATTTTTTAAATTTCATATTCCCAGTCGGGGGGAAGATGTATCCTAAACTGGAATCCAGAAAGCATGTAGGTAGTTAAGCGTATGTACTCCACAGCGCTCTTAAGAACAAGCTCTCCAATAAACCCAAGAGTGTCTGACACATTATGCTCATTGGGCAGCGTCTGATCCCATAGGGGTGGCTGTTTTTAGAAACCTTAAATAGAAGAAATAACTAAACTATTTTTGGTTAAAGTTACAAAAACAAATATGGCAATGAGTAAAACAACTAGATACAATACCCCAGGTGGCAATTCAGTTAAACTGGTAATTCCACTCTCTTAGGAGATCGGTCCTACGGACTCTGAGGAGGACCAATTATTGCTTATAGGAAATAGAAAGAGTTCAAAAACACCAAGAACTCCACCAAATGTATTCTCCTTAAGAGTATTTTCATCAATAAACCCTACACAAAAATCAAATGACACAGAAGTCTTTAACAAAAAAAGAACCAATAACTGTGAAAAGTTCGTAAGAAAAGATCAATAGCGTTCCAAAGAAAATAACGATAACTACCAAGTTGAATCCAATAATTATTACGAGGAATGGCAAAAAGGAATTATAGCCAGAAAACAACTTAAAGAACTCGTTGAAAGTCTTCAGCAACAAGTTGGGAGACTTGAAGAAAAAGTCAGCTTGCTAGACAAGAAGACCTTAAATGGCAACAAGTCAAGTCAAAAAACACATGTAATGAAAAGCCCAAAGAAAACTACAATTGAGTTTCATACTGATGAGGAAGAGCTCATTCTTGAGACTGATGGTAACAGAAACAAATGGAAATCCAAGAAACGAAAAGCAGAGGGTAGCCCAGAAACTGTTCAAAAAAGTCAGCAGACTGCTTCAAAAGCAGAAACAATAATGAAAACAACCAATAAAAAAATAGGCGACGTACTCCTAAAGTCTTATGTGAAAGGCACTAAGCAAACAGCACCACCTCCAATCATGATTTCCGGACTGGCAAAGTTTGGCGAGCTTAAGAGCATTGTTGAAAAATGTACGAATAAGACATGTAAATATACATCATACAATAAAGACAATTAGAAAGTCATTCAAGAAGACGTTGATGCGTATAGACCTGTCACTGAAGAATTAAACAAAAAGCAAATTTAGTGGCACTCATATGAAAATAAAACTACAAGATCGATAAAAGTAGTAGCAAGAGGCCTTCACTCTTCATGTGATGCCAAAAAAATTGTCGAAGACCTTATAAAAAAAGGATTTCTAGGTCTTGATGGCACTAATCTTATTAAAAATGAGATAATCAAAGACTCCACTGGGATATTAACGTCCAAAAAGAGATCTCTAAATTTATTTATGCTCACTTTCGAAAATAAAGAAAGCCTTGAAAAGATTTACAGTATTAAATCAATTATGGGCATATTTGTCAAAATGCGAAAGTCAAATCTTTTTCCACAATGTAAGCGTTATTAAGCCTTTGGGCATACACAAAAATACTGCAAATGCGAGTTTGTTTGTGTTACATGCGAAGTCAGGCATCCTACTAAAAACTGTCCCATGGGCAAAGAACAAAAAGCAAAATGTGTTACCTGTCAAGGCAACCATCCTGCAAGTTACAGAAGATGTCCAGTCGCCATCTGTCCAAGACACAAAAAGAAAAAACAAAACTGAAAACAAGCTTAGAAACTCAACAAATGCAAAAGTAATAGTTGTAAACAAAAAAGTAACGGTCGAAAACCAAACTAAAAATCCACCGGCTAAAGCAATTGTACTAAGCAAAAGTGTACTCTAACTATTTCGAACTAGAGAGAGAAACAGAAATAAAATATCCTGTCGAGATAAAGGAGCTGTTATTGAAAAAAAGCAGAGCTCGAAGAAAATGGCAAACTGAGAGATTCCCAGATGATAAGGCAGTTTTTAACCATCTTAACAACAAACTAAAAAAAAGAATCTGTGAGTTCAAAAATGATTCACTTAGTAGATTCCTGAAAAGTCTGACGACGGATGCTTCTACCGAATACTCCTTATGGAGAGCAGCTAAGCGCCTAAAAAGACCTCAGACACAAAACCCGCCAATAAAATGTCAAGATGGTAAATGGATCGGAAACCCGAAACAAAATGCTAATCTTTTCGCTGAACATCTCGCGAATGTTTTTAAGCCATTCCCAGCAAATACAGCTACAAATCCCTTACAGTTTGTTGATAGAAACGACGAATGTGAAATACCTTTTGTCACGCTCAAAGAAGTAAGAAACATGTGTCAACATAAGTTGTCTAACAAAAAAATACCAGGGTACGATGTAATAACTGTCCAGGTTTTGAAAGAAATGTCTTCAATAACCTTCAAGAAATTCCAATTCATAATAAACGCATGCCTTAAACTAGGATATGTGCCTCATAATTGGAAAATTGCAGAAGTCATTCTTATACCTAAACAAGTTAAGCCACCAAAAGAAGTAATATCCTACAGACCACTACCGCTTATACCATTCATGGCAAGTTTTCGAAAAACTGCTCCTGAAAAGGCTTACCAAAATAATAGAAGAAAGCAGTCTAATTCCGAGCCATCATTTTGAATTTAGAAATAAACATTCCACGATAGATCAAGTGCATCGAATTATGAATGTCTATATTCTTAGATGTTGCTCAAGCCTTTGACAAGGTGTGGCACTTTGGAATTAAGTACAAACTGCATAGGGACCTTCCCAAGCAATACTACGAAATACTGAAATCCTACGTTACGAACAGACTCTTCAGAGTACGGTACGACCAAAATTACTCGGAACTTAAGAAAATTGAAGCCGGTGTACCACAAGGAAGTGTCCTAGGACCAACCCTGTCTCTGTTATATACAAGGAATATTCCAGTAGACACCAACACTATCAAGGCCACCTTTGCTGATGATCATGCAATATTGGTGACAGATAAATATGTTACGAAGACTACACAAAAATTGCAAAATGCAGTCGATAACGTTAGTGATTAGACGCACAAATGGCGTATCAAACTAAATGAAACAAAATCGACGCATATAAATTTTACAAACAAAAACATAAACAATGTTCCAATTTTTATAAACAGTACAGCAGTACCTTACTCCAATACCGTCAAATACCTTGGAATGACTCTGGATGCAAAGCTTAAATGGAAAGATCACATCAAAAAGTAAAGAGAAGAACTAAGCTTGAAGTACAGAAAAATGTACTGGTTACTAGGAAAGAACTCTGACCTATAGTATCAGTCCAGAGCAAACTAATGTTATATAAGTAAGTACTGAAATCCGTTTGGGCTGTACAAAAAAAAACAAAAACAAATGTTGAACCCATCCAAAAATTCAGAAATAAAGTCTTTCGTGTAATAATTAATGCCCCTTGGTATACAAGAAATAGCGATCTACATCGTGACCTTCAAATTAAAATGGTTACAGAAGTGCTTAAAAAACACACTGCATCACACAATCAGAGACTGCAAAGTCATAACAACTCCGAAATGGAGACCGTCTTAAACGAAACAATGTTTGGAGATTACGAGCTGATGGTATAAAAGCTATAGGAAAGTGTTATAACTTTAATTTTCCCCCAATGTGAATTTATAAATATAAGAAAAAAAAAATTAGTTGTCGATCTTTCTTAGATTGGTCCTGATCCATCGGTGGTTTTACTGCGGTAAAAGTCCCACACTACTTGGTACCGATTCTTACCGAGTGTCTTTTGATTATTTCCATTGGATAATAATAAAAAAAAATATATATATATATATATATTAAATTTTGTTACTAATAATAATAAATAAATAAAAAAATGTTTTTTCTTTTTTTCTAAATCCAGCCCTGGCTAAGCCAGACAATGCAGATATTACGAGTACAAATCTATAACGAAGGTTCTGCGTTCTGTTAGAATTTAATATGTATTATGGGTAACGTTTCACTAATATGAAGGGAATGTTTAGTTTCTTTGGGGTGTGGGAATAGTAATAGATATGCCTGATAATCTTGAGATTGCATTACTAGAAATTATTCCACCAGACAACTGGTGCATAGAATATGATTCAGGTTACCATGACTGTGCAGATCAAAAGTGAACTTCTTGGTGACAAGCTATGTAGAAAGCCGACAGCGGATTTAAGATTTTCGAGCTGAACTTTTCAGTCCATAAAAATAAAACCTAAATACTCAGGCTTGCTGCAGAAATGGTTGGTGGTGCTTTATAGCACAGACCGGCCAATTTCCTTCTTCTCATAAGACACAATAACCTTAGTTATGAGAGAAATGACTGAAAGCCAAAAAATACTACAGTGGCAGTAAAACGGTATGGTCTCTCGTCTAAATCATTAAAAATTCTGCCACATCCTTCACCCCAACGCACAATGACATTCCAACCGTCAGCTCCTTGAACAAGTCCAATCCGCTTACTGCGCACTTTGAAGTCAGCTGAATCCTTCTAGATTATGTTATGTCTCCGATTATACTTCACTGTGTCGGATCTTCATCTCAGTAGCGAAATAACTCAAAAGTCTTAATATACAGAAATTTACTTGTCCAGATGGTATATTACACATTCTTGTGAAGAGGATCTTTACCGATCCTCTAAAAAAAAGCGAATCTTATTCTCTCTTCTCTTACAGAGACATTGCACTTAAGTCCGTTCTTTCCAAAGTCAGTTTCTAGTTTTCTAGTTTCTTTCTTAGTTGTTGCAAATCTATATCCACCGTGGAAGATCACCTCTTCAGTATTGTTTCCTTATTGGACACGCCAATTTAAAGCACTTGGCGAGATCTCTGTTCATGCACCGAACAGCTTCTTCTATTTGTTGGTTCGAGTTTTGACTTGGCAATCTCATCTTTAAAGCGCATCTAGTGTTAGTTTTCCGCGGATCCTTCTTCTTAGAAGAGGTCGAAACGTCGTATTGGAGTCTGAATTCGATGTACTAATGGTATGACATGGAAATAATATAGATGTGGTCTGAGCTATTTTGAGAAAAATATTCATTCCCGTTTGGAATGCAAGAAAGTTTTGTTTACACTATTTGAAGCCACGGGTCAACGGGGAAGTTTTTAAAGTGTATTAGCCACCGTTCTCACATTTTATTATAATTGCAATATTCTCCAAAGTAAAGCTCAGCCGATCAGGAATTCCTCCATTAATTGAGAACGATTTAATTACCCAAGCAAACATTTAAGTGATTCATTAGATTGATGAATAAATTTAAAGTTTTATTAAGGAAGTAGCTGTTCTAGCCAGGCTTTCATCGAAAGGATATTATACCCTCAATTGTCACGTCCAGCCTATTCGTATGGTTGACATGTGGCACGGGAAGTTAAAGGAATATCTGCCAAACATGGACGCCATCCTTCATCAGATATACCTCTAATGGTTTCATCAGCATTAATATAGATGCCATCCCAAGTTCCTTGTAACAAGTTTAATAGCTCTATCTGCAATCTTATAATTTATCTTGGACCAGTCTTCCTCAAGTTAAACTTATGTACATGTATTAAACGTTAGTCGTGTTTACGGATATTTTTAGCCATCTTCGGTATTTGTTTTTAGTCTTTGACGGAGGAGCACATTCACGGCTTATATGAAATGATTTATTCATGAAATTCACATCTTGTTCTCTGGAAGTCGATTCGTGGTCAGAAAGTACTAGAGTAGACTCGAGTTGATTAGATAATAACTTACCTACTTACCCCAGAAATAAGTTTGAAAAAGTTCACAGAGTGACTGTAGCTAAATTAACTTTTTAACAACTGCCCGACTTCAATCAGTGTCGGTCGGATAAATTAAATGCAAAATCACCTCCATCGCATTAATCAATTTCGAAAATTACCATAACGGACAACTGCCTTTGTAGTGAATTGCCATCAAGGGGGATTCAAAGTAATTTGCAGTAAATTAACTGCTCAAAATCAGAATCAATATTCGTATTTTCACAGAAAGTCCTTTTGTCCGCTTGCGTCTGGTTTGTGAGGTTTCATTGATGACCTTAGCCATCTTTACATAAGTGAACACAGTAGGTGTTCGTTTATCGATTGGTTACGCCGGCAAAAGCCACACGGACGAACAGTGCAAACGCAAACATCATTCTCCCTAACTAACTTACACCAATTAACCTTGGTAGCAACAATGCTCAGAGTCAGAATGTAAAAGCTGTAACAGATGAAAGAGGCATAAGAGGTGTAAGAGGTGAAAAAGCTGTAAGTTTACCCTCTTTACACCTTCATACAGTACATCAAGGACAATATGAAGTCTGTAGCTGGTGAAGATTGAACACTCCACGACAACGTGGGTAGTGAGCTCTGCGACTTATAAACTCTGCACTGGTAGTACTCACGGCCACGAACATGAGAATTACCCTATTTTCCTTGGCTACAGACATCCACATAATCACATCTTGAAGGGTTCTTCTTCAATTTTCAAAATGTTCACCTTGTCATACACTCTCGCTGAAGTATGATATGTATACGTACCCATGATGCACATGGTCAGAAGTCCGAGGTTCCCTTGACCAGGTCTACTCTCATGACACCTTGTCATCATCATCATTGGAGAGTTGGCCTTTACTGCCTGCTCGGTCATTGAGAAAATTTAACGTAGTGTGTAGTGTAATTTAAATTTATGCTAATTCGGACATGCATAAATATTTTGAGGTGTTGTGTTAACTCGATTGCGTGGAACGAATTCGTAAGCGAATGTCGGCCGGCTGACTGCCCTGGTTGGTCGGTCGAAATGAGCCACTGATCCCGGTACCAGAGTGGACGACGGTGCATTGGTTACATACAGGAGGAGGATACAAAGAGAGGGAGTTGGCTTTTTTCTTTAATTTTCATCACGGCTAGATGTGGGTTTTGGATATGTGGGCATAGAGACGCCTGGCATGATACAAAAGAATGCTCAGACAAAGGAACACAAACAAACAAAAACAAAAACTGACAGAAGCGCTTGTATTGAACATTGTTGGCGATTTTTGTTTTTGTTTAACAAGAAATTTTACAGGCCACTGGGTTTTGGATAACTTTTTTTTTTTTGGTAGGCTTACTGAACGCGATTGCAAGGGCTTTAAATATGATGTCTTGATTTTAAGAGCTGACTAGCTAAGTTGAGTTTTAAAGCGATCATTAAAATTGTTTGGACTGGTACTAGTGTCGCCACTCACTAAGTTATAGGTGTTGTAACAGAAAATATCAGTTACATCTTGCTTCGGCTCCATTGAATATGACAGATTAAATTGTTGTTTTGTTGAGGAAGATATTTGTCTACTCCTGCGAACTATGATTTTTGTCTCTAATTGTCTGAACAGACTGAATCCGTAGCGGTTTCCCAGAGCTATGCTCCATCGAATGTCCATCAATGGAGTTAACATTTGCTTCGAGGTATACAAATGCCACCAGTATTTAATAATTGTGTCTTTCCATATTTCCTTGAATATGAACTTTTCCACTCTCTTAGTGAAACGAGTATACGGGAAATCAATTCTGTGTCGTCAGCATATCCCAGTATTACGTATACTGACTTGGATTCATTTTATCAGACGAATATATCCTTGCTTAATAAGGCGTAGTTGAAGAGATGGAGCTGGTATTTCAATCATGCATTCCATGTATTCAGAATATGTTCAAGAATGAACATGTTTATGATAGGAAAAATTTGGAAAAGAATACAATCCACTTGTAGTGACAAGTAAGGGCATATGAACCCATAGATGAACAACATATGTATCATTTAAAGATAAGATTGCTCTATAAAACAAAAAAAAAACGTAAAATTGTTGTAAAAGCAATTGTGGAATAAACTCTGTAAGAGAGAAATCTGTCCTTATTCATTAATGAATATTTATATCACTAGAGTATGTGATTTTGACAGTTCTCCCTACGTTTCTACCTTCCTTAAGAAGCGACTATAAGTCATCAAAGCTCACGGCTTTGTTATTCTTCAGCCATTTAATGACTGCGCCTACTTCTTCGCGGTCATAAACTGGCCGGGTTTTCTTGATTGTTGACATATTTCTAATGCCGTATTTTATGACGCTCTAACCATCTAGGGTCACTAAGTACCATATGTGCAATGCTATATTATTGTTGGAAAATAGTCCAGTTCTCCTCGTTCTGAAGAATGCACGTAGCGATATTATCGGGTATGGGCTACTTCCCAAATTGACCCCGGAAAGCTGACCTCTCGGATTCATATTGTAAACATTGAAGTAACACATGTTTCACGATTTCTGAAACAGTTTCGCAATAAGATGTTTTCGTGTTTATGTCTAAACAGAAAGGGTAACCTACTCAGTAGCCAGCCTTTTAGTGAAAATTTTTATTTCCAAGAATTATTTTTAATATAAACGAAAGGAAATCGAAAATTAAACACTTTTTAAAATTAGTTCTATTTAAAGGTGAAAACATAACAAATTAAATTTTTTTTTTTAATAAATGAAAAATTAAAATAAGTCCAGTGCTCAGCCTCGAAAATTCAATATTTAGACAGGTAAGTGCCACTTGTCGTCCTCTAAATTATTGAGAGGTTAGGCCAGTCTAGAGGCCGTAAAAATAGGATTTTTTGTGATTTTTTTTTTTTCAGGAAATATATAAAATAAATCGAGCTTACAAAGGTAGAAGTTTAGTGTTCATGTAATTGACTGTAAAACAAAATAAACTTAATAAACATATAGAATAATTTATTTAAAAATGGCGGCTGTGCAGATGACCTCTCTTTTTTGGAAGGATCTACGGCCGTACCAACAGCTCCTGTTAATTTTGAATTATGAGAAGTAACTACTTTTTTTTTTGTACATAACAAATGCTAAAGAAGTACGTAAGATTTTTTAATATATTGTTATTTTTTTTGGAATGGCGCACTTCCAAGGTCAAACTTGCAAAATTTCTTTGAAAAATCAACTGAAAATTGTTAATAACAAATGGTACTATGTCATATAAAAAAAGTCCTACGCACTTATTTAGACAATATATATTTTTTTAAACGATCTAATTAAAATTTCAAGTGAATTGGTTGAAAATTATTCAAGTTATAGGTTCGACCAACTTGAAAAATTAAGTTTTGAGATAAACGCGTTTAAAATGTTAAGTTATAGAAGGTTAGGTTAGGTGAGAGTGGCGTTTGCAAAAACCAACCCACTTGGGCCTATTGGCTCATTGTGCTGCCACATCGATATTTATCCTCTTACTCATGGAACGAGTTTGAGATTATGATGAAACGCATGAGATTTTTAACGTCTGCATTCTTTAGATCGTTTAAGGCTCCTAGATGGGATTCTCTTTTCTGGGAGAGAGCTGAACATGTACAAAGAAAGTGGAGGATTGTCTCCTCTTCCTCCTCGTCCATGCAGCTTCTGCGTAAATCGTTTGTACTATAAAAGCGCAAAGCCTTCTTGCATGCTTGCCTGGTGATAACACCTATAAGGGCGCTGAGATGTTTCTTATTTACAATTGAAGAATCAGACTCTTAGAGCGATTCAGATCCAGCTTTGGCCAGATCTGCTTAGTCGCTAGACATGTTTGCCCGCCGATCCATTTATGGTCTATTTTTTATTACCATCAAGCTTAAATAATAACTTGCACGTAGTGTTTGGTAAACCTATGCTACCATTTTCCGGTAGAATAGGCAGAGTGGTTTAAGTTTTTCCGAGTTTGTATGAATACAATTCCCTGGAATGTCCCTGTGGCCCGGCACCCAACAAAGTTAAAGGCTGAACTGCTCTGCCATCTCCGTAAGAAATGATCGACATTAAAGGGCGGTTTTATAATTTAGTAAGAGTTTAGGGACTTGATAGCAGCCTGACTATCCGAGAACATGCGGCTATCTTGTGAAGATATCATGTTTTCCTTCAGCCAGGACAGAGCTTCACGCTTCAGTGATTTGGAAGGCGGAAGGATAGGCTTAAATTTAGCCTACCTGAGAAAACACCGCCACTAAACCCACTATCGGTTTCAGATCCATCTGTATAGAAGTAGATGGACTTGTCCTCCCAGAAGGATGTAGAAGGAAAGCTCCTATGAAAGTCTTTATCAAATCGTATTTGTCCACTGTGTATTCGCTTTAAGGCGAATAGTTTTATTCGCAGATGAAGATGTCGATGGGTGTCAAGTGAAACAGAGTGGAGCGTAGAGTTCTGCTTATGCATAGACATGCTCTTCTTTGGATTCGGTTTAGTTTTTTGCAGTTGACTTCAATACATCTAATACATCTTTTAGGAGAAATTCCACCCAGTTTGGAGCTGATTATTCTGCTATTTTGTATCACTCATTTATCTGCAGATGTGATAGCACAGTCGTGATTGCGGATGTATCAAAAGGCGCATTCTATGTCTAGGAAAACAACCATTGTGTACTCTTAGTGTTGTAGGGATCGTTCGATGTGACTAGTCAGTGAATGCTGAGCCATTTCCACCGATTTTTCCTTACAGTAGGCATGTTGAGCCATTGACAAAAGTCTTGGATCAATTTTAGGTATCAATCAGTCGATCTAGAGTTTTCAGAAGGAAAGATGGTAGACTTATAGGTCTGAGGTCCTTTGGGACATCATGAGAGCATTTTCCGGCCTCGGGAATCAAAACTACATACAATAACTTCTCTGAGTATCTGACAGTATCTGAGGACCTTTGTAGTTCGGCCGATATTATACCGTCCAGACCCGCAGACTTGTTTAGTTTGAAGCTTTGGAGAGCCCAAAGCAATTTGTCTCTTGTAATCAGACCATGAATTTTGTTCACGGTTGCAGAAGTAATATTTTGGTTACTATTGACCGCGAATCTTCCTAGAAAGTGGGCGTCCAGTAGCATGTTAAGTGATTCAGGAGCGATTGGTTTTTTTAAACAACTAGGCATCATAGGATTTGTAGAGAGGATTTTTCTTAGCCGCGATGCCTCAGAGGTTTCTGTGATTTTGCCACAAAATGATCTTCAAAATTGACGCTTTGCTTTCCTGAGTTCTTTTTTATATATTTTGAGGGATTCTTTGTATGAGTCCCAGTCAGTCACTTTTCTTGTGCTTTTTGCAAAGTTCAAAAGATTTCTGCAGATGTTTCTAAGCGGTCCTAGTGTTGAAGTCCACCAGTACGGCTTTTTCTTGCCTCTAGGTGAAATCAGAGGACAGGAAGCAGCCATTGTCTAATAGAAAGACAGTGTGATTTCCCTGACTTTCATGTCAAGCTCATTTGTGTCTAGTGGTGGACTTGAGAGTTCAGAGAATAGTGTTTCTGACTGTATTTCTCTGTATGTTAGCCAATCAGTTTTCCGATAGCTCATGCGTGTGCCTTTTAAGGATGGTGCCTCATGGCCTGCCACAGTTTAACTTCCCCTTGTCAATGCAGGAGCCTCGATGCAGTCACCATTCTACCGCCCGATATTAAAGGAATACCGGCCTCGGGTTTTGTTTGTTTAGAGGTTGTATCCATTATAGATCCCACGAGTAGCGGAAAAAGCATGGTCCATCTGTATAGACACCTTGATATAGCAAAGAAGGAAAAGGATTGTTCGGGATGGTGGAGGGAAAAGGAAGAAGAGCATCCTTTGGTTTCAGGATTCGTCTAGAGAAACTTCTCGGGATTCACTGATCTTGCTGACCCCTACAACTTGACAAGTTCGATGATCCGGTAAGGGTAAGTTATAGAAAGTCATGTAAAATTTCACAATATCCTTGACCTTCTAGATTAGTATCCCGCTCTTCTATTTCTTTTCTATTCGGTTTAATGCAGCAATCTTTCTGCAAGGTTTATCTGCTCTTTGTCAATCTCCAAGTACATTTCGTAGCTGTTCGGGTTGTTTTCTAAATCCATCGCTTTTATTATGTACAAAGTTGAATAACGGCTTTTATTGTATTGTACATGCAAACCGGAATATCGAATCGAATAAGAAGATGGTCTCTCCAATCGGACATATTTTATCGTGCTGTGGTTTTGCATCAGTAGATAACTTATAATCGAATGTAGCCCATACACTGTTTCGCATGCTTTCAGTTTCTACGAATGTATGATCCATAATAAAAAGAGTGTTTGTCTATTAGTTTCCTCGTCAATTTGCTCACTTTCACCGAGACTTTTTGTATTCTTTTTCAAGTTGCGTAGGCGGGTACCCATTCGCTTTTGAACGTAATCTGTACACTCTTCCTTGAGTGCTGTGACATTATCATAGAGCTTAGCATCATTAACGCCTTCAAAAGTCTTAGAATCATCGTCACCAATATAATGTGTGTATTTTACCTGGTGCGAAGCTTCGAATGGCTGAAGCATATCAACAAGTGCATTGACCTCCACTTTTTCTACACGCCTTACACTTTTCCAATTTCACTGCACAGTCTATAATTTTTGCACTGTTATTGCCAATAAGAGTCACTAAGCCAAACAAGGCCGTAAACCCATGTTTTCTTCACGAACTATCGCCTGATACCATAATTCCATTTTCTACTTTTTCAATAGAAATAGTTGTCGCATCTTTCCCTGCTTTCGTCATACAGTTTTTTCAATCTAGTTTAGTTCCAGTTCAATATCTTTAGAAAACCATATCACAGAAAGAGTGAAACATTTTCCTTGCAAACTAATTCCAAGTATTCGCATGGAAATTACAATTCTACGGTTTATAGCCTTTTTCAATAAATGGACTACTAGGTATCTAGTAGTCCTTTTTCATAGGACACTACTATTTTAAATCCCAAACCGCGCTTTCCACTTTCCGTAAATTTTACTTATGATTCGCGTATTTTACACGCGACAACGTTTAAAATAGCTAAAAAAAACTGCAATATCCTACAATAACCAAAACCTGGATTCATTTTAATATCGTACATGTCTTTCAATTGCTTGGATTTTTTTCGCGGATGTACTCCTACTTTTAACTTGTTATTGCATATTGCATCTTTTTGACCACAATATACTTTGTTTCTCATCATTAAAATGAATCAAAAAAAGTTAGCGCAAATATCGATAAAAACAAACCTTTTTCAAATAGTGTCCTTCTCGAATAAACGCATTCTTCGCATACTATGTTTTTAGGCCGGTGTCTTCGGCGTCAATTATAAGATCTTTATCAAATTTAGAACACCTAACTTTTTGAAAATGCACTTTTCCAACTTTTATTGTTTCTTTTCTGTTGCTGTTCTTTCTTTCTTTTGCGAGCCTCTTCTTTTTTTTTTTCTCCTCAATTCTGTGAAGTTTTCTTTTTAAAAAATCGGCCTTCTGTTTTTCTTTCAGTTCCTCTTTTTCTTTTTCAAAGTGCTTTCATTCTTCAGAAGATATTACTTTAATTCTGTTAATTGGTTTAGATTTTCCTGCTTTCTTTATTGGAGGGGGAATTCTCAAATGTTTTTTCACCACAAGAGACAAGCTTGGTGTTTTGAGAAATATAGTTAAGTTATGAGATAAAGGTTTTTGGACTTCGTTCGCAATATAGTGCTTCTATTTCCTTCTAATGTTTTATCAAAGCCTTTTTTATTGCTCCACATTGCTTTCGATATAAATTAAAAAACCTTTTGTCGAAACTTCGAATTTTCCACATGGCATGTCAAGGGAAATGTCTTCTCCACATTCTTCTTTTCGGTTCTCCTTTCCAGAACTATTTCTACCAATTTAATGGAAGTCAATGTTAGAATTTTCGGCCACTTCAAATAATTAAAATGCTATTTCGTTTTCGTGAAACATGAAACAAGTAATTAATCCAAAATGTTTCATTGTCAAGAGCTGGAAACTTGACATTAATCGTATCTTGGTCTTCTGGTATTCAGCAGCTTCCTTTTCAATTGACGAAGTCGGAATAGTAGTATTCTGTGGACTTTCGAGATCTTCAATCTCCTTGCGCATTTGAATTACGTACAGAATAATTTTTACATCAACTCCGGAATCTATTAGGTCTTGGCTTTGTAACGGCATCGAAATTCCTTTTTGTTTCTGCTAGCGATTTCAATGGCGTTTTAAAGGAGTTTCCTCTACTTTTATTCTTAGCTTGCTTTAAGTTATTGTGGACGTACTTTGTATAATCGACGGTACCGGATTGAACCGATACAACCTGCATTTTCGAAAACCATTAACGATAATTTCTGCCAAATTTTCTTTTCTAAAATTCTCTTTAAAAGGGGATAGAAGGTTGATTTTGTCAAAACGTTGTAATGGTTTGCGGGTTGCATTGCATAATCATGAAGCGTATACTTCCATTTCGATTTAAGAGGCTTGAAAACACTTACGTCGGCAGGTTGCATTATGTAGGTTGTATTTGGTGGAAGAGCATACAAACTTATATTTTTAGCAAAGCAAAATTGGCTAAAGCTCGTCGTAAAATGAATTCGATGTCCGTCAACCAAGACAAGGATTGGTTTTTAAGCATTTTGGTCCGTTATCCACTTGTCTAGCCTTTTGGTTATACGAGTATGATCAAAACATATATCGGAATTCATCCAACCGGCGTCAGATTTTCCTAGAAACGTCTTTCGGGGGTCTTATGTAAGGAAAAACTACATAGGGAGGCAACGTTTTCCCACTTGCACGAGTGCCACGAGGTGCTATTACCTTACCACTCTGTGGACAAAGACTAAAACTGGTCTCATATCCGTTAAAAATCTGTTCCTGGTCTTCCAATATGTCGCCAGCATCTAACGTGTCTAAGTATTTCTTTAAATCTGAAAACCACTTTGTTATTCCTTCTTCTGTTATAACGGCTCGACCCTTTGATATGTCTTCGGGAGTTCTATGACACAAATTTGGATTTATTTTTAAAAATGATTTGTACCACTTATTGCCTGGTCGATTGTCAACAAAACAGTTAGATCTTTTATCTTTCAAAGCAATGGTTTGGACTGCGTTCAAAAGATCATCGGAATTCAAAGGAAAACCGCATTTGGTGAGGTAGATGCACCAATCAGAAATTGCTGTTTTCTCTTTTTTTGACAGGATGACTTCTAGTTCCATTATCCGCGGTCATTCTGGTGCTCTTAAATGCAGTCTATCTTGGCATCTTTATTCCATTTCTTAGTACCACCATCGCTTTGGAAATTTGTTCCTTAAAGTATTTGTGAATAGGTCGCTTCGACATGACACCTTAAACGGGTTTCGAAGTAAACATTTGTCTGAATGACCAATGATTCATTGAGTAAGTTTCTTTACTACTAAGATCGAATAATTTATCCAAAATTCGCTTGAAATACCAATATTTAGACCCAAACCATTATATGGCTGACTAATGGATGAAGGACTACTACTCCACACCAAATAACATTTCAAAGTGGTCGACTACTGGTTAAGATTTTAAAAATGCTTCTTAAATAATTTTTTTATAAACAAGCACAATCGGATTGACTTGTATAACCAATTTTAATTATATAGTGCATATTTATGAAATTCACGAAAGTACCAGTAGTCGCCCGCCCGGGTCTGAATACTGTATTAACCAGCTAAATATCTATTTTAGAAGTCAGACTCCTTCTAATTTGTCTAATATAGATGTATATATATATGTGATTTGTTATTATATAACACATGGGCTGAAAAGTCAGTGCCATTTTATAGTAAAATTCAACTTTATTTATCAATATAGTTGCCTTCGAGGGTGATAGCCTCAAAATAGGCCTCTGTTTCGGCGATAACTTCTTCATCGGACTTAAATAACTTTCCAACGAGCATTCTTTTGAGGTTGCTGGGGGCCAAATCTGGAGAATGCGGTGGGTGGGAAAGCAATTCGTAGCCGAATTCATTCAATTTTGCCATCGTTTTCATCGACTTGTGACACGGTGCATTGTCTTGATGAAACAGCACTTTGTTTTTTTTTCAAATGCGGCTGTTTTTTTGCGATTTCGTTCTTCAAATGCTCCAACAACGCAATGTTATAGTCGCTGTTGATAGTCTCCCCATTTTGGAGATAGTAGATGAAAATTATTCCATGTGTATCCCAAAATACGGATGCCATAATCTTGCCAGCCGACTGTTGAGTTTTTGGTCGTTTTGGACGAGGTTTGTCGCCTGCTCGCCTCTCAGCTGACTGCCGACTTGACTCTATTGTGAAGTGATGGAGCCAAGTTTCATCCATTGTCACATACCGACGCAAAAATTCGGCTTTATTGCGGTTGAACAGCTTTAAATACCCCTCTGAATCATCAACACATAGTTGTTTTTGGTCGACTGTGAGCAAACGCGGCACCTACTTTGAACAGAGCTTTCGCATGTCCAAATATTCGTGTATGATATATCCAACACGCTCTTTTGATATCTTCAGGGCCTCAGCTATCTTGATCAACTTCACTTTACGGTCATTCGTAATCATTTTGTGGACTTTTTTGATGTTTTCATCTGAAACAGCCTCTTTTGGACGTCCAATGCGTGCATCATCTTCGGTGCTTGTATGACCACTTTTAAATTTTTCAATCCACTTGCAAATGGTTCGTTCGGCTGGTGCAGAGTCCGGGTAACACTTATCAAGCCATTTCTTTGCATCGGCAGCATTTTTTCCCATCAAAAAGCAATGATAAATCAACACACAAAATTGCTTTAAATCCTTTTTTTTTTCACAATAACAAATGGTGCTTCACTCACAACGCTATATCTCGAGATCTAATCGTACGACAGCTGTCAAATTTATACATGTATCTTTTGAAGGTTGGTACTAACTGAAAATGGTATGAATTTAATTCAAGTGGTGCCCTCTCTTAGAAACGGACTTTTCAGCCTATGTATTAAAGTAGAGTATTATTATAAAGAAAATCTGCACAACGTTGTCAAAGCGGTGAAAAATCCATTTAAAACCTACCTGTTTTCAAGGTATTATAATCGTACTTTGCACAAATGTTAAGTGGTTGTTCGCGTCTGCAGTCTGCATACGTTCATGTCAGCACTCCGTTTGACTTAAGTTTCTGCGGAAGCTTACAGGATCTATATTGTGAATGCATACGAGACGTTGAAAATAATATTTGAGGAACGAGTTCATTTTGATTGTGATGGTTATATCACTCACTTTGACTGGTAGCATTGAAGTTACGGAAGGTATAGCACCATACAAAACATGATGTAAGACTTAACCCATTGATTGCCGACTACGGCATATCTCATAGCTTGCGCTGCAAGTTTAGATTGATTAGAATTGGTCACCGAATTTTTTTATTGCCGGTTGAGTTAGAAATTATAAGAAAAAATGAATATAAATTTAATAGAGTGTGAGAAATACATGAACCGTTTATTTTGAAAGTAGTTAAAGTCCAATGTTGACAAAAAATTATTTAAGTCTTATATAATATAACAAAATACCTTCTTTTCATATCTGCGCTAAACAAGTCTAAATCGTTGCAATATTTGCATTAATTCGTTAGAAGTGTAGCTGTTACGATAAATTGCATACATTTTTGAAATTTGTGAAATAAACGTTAAATTTAAATATCTCGAAGTAAAGAAAAATGGACTTCAATTGCTTTCAAAATAAACGGCTCATACTTGACTAAACTTTTTGTTACAAAAATAAAAACTTATACTATTTAGTTATATCAAATTAATTATATATGTGAATGTATTACCAACATTAAAATATTTTTAATAGTTTTTTTTTCTTTTTTGTTTAATTCAGTTCTTGAAGTTGTGGAGTGAACATCAACATTCAAGCTCTTTATTAGTACTTCTTTACATTTTCATTTATATTTAAAAAAAATGTCTTGTCTTGTGGAGCTATCGCAGCTGAAAGTGTAATGCAAAGACTGCAGTAGCCTTTCTCATGCAGCATGTGTCAACGTGATGCCTGTCGACATGAGGAAGGCAAACAAACTGTGGCGGTGCATGAGCTGTACCTCCAACAAAGACGCGTCGTGTCTCACTATATAGCCTGTGTCTCAAGCCCGCCTGTGTGCTGCCTTCACAGAAAAGTTGACAAAAATCAACTGATCAACCCTTCACTAAATTCTTCACAAATACGAATCAATGTTGCACTTGAGAATGATATACGCGGGGATACAAGAGGTAAAAAAAAAAATTCAAAAACAACAAATAGGGATTCCGAGAGGAAAGTCCAGCCACTGGAAAGAAAAGTAGATCATCTCTAACAACAATTGATCGCTAATGCAGTGGAGATCTAAAATACACCCATTGTTAACGACGGCACTTCCAATGTTGATTTGGCATTAAAGTTTTTCCGTGATGGTTTGCTAGGGGATATATCGAAAGAGTATATCGACAAACGCATCGGCATACACAAAACGTATCAATAAACGGCAAAAAATAGTTCATCCTGTCATCAACTAAAGGAAACTATAATTCTGCACGTCAAATTCGTTTCTCGCCAGTGCAAAGAGAAAATTATAAAAGCGAAGAGAGAGAGAAAAGCGCAACTATCAACAAACTACTTAGCTCGCATGGAAATCTCTGATGTACATGACTGTTTAACGCACCAGACACGTCAACTACTCAATACTGCATTTTCGCTGAAAGGAGAGAAGGGGTATACATATATGTATGTATAGGGTGATTCATTGAGGTTTGAAATTCGCAAATTTGATTCCCAGTTTATTTTAGTGGATGATACTCAACCGGTTATACTACATCCAGCACGTACTGAAGAGACTATAGCAGCTGTAGCTGAGCGTGTACGCAATTAATTCGTCGTCGTTCTTACCAGCTTGGCTTGGCGTATTCGACAACTTGGCGTATTTTACGTGAGACAGCGCTACGAGCCATACAGCGCGTGAAACAATGGACTTATTGAGCAATTATTTTGGTAAGTACTTAATTTAACGTCTTGCTACGGTAAATTTTCCCGACTAAATCGTACGATATCACACCTTTGGACTATTTTCTCTGGGGTATGTAAAATCTCAGGTCTTCAAGAATAAGCCAGCTACGATTGACGCTTCGGAAGCCAACATTACTCGTGTTATTCGCAAGATACCAGTCGCTATACTCGAATTAGTCGCCCAAAATTAGACCTTCCAAATGGACCAGCTCCAACGTAGTCCTGGCCAAAATTTACAAGATATATTTTCTAAAAAGTAAATGCCATGAATAAATAAAAATTTTAAGTTTACTTTCAAATTTATGTATTTTATTTTACATTATAAATCAAACCTTTTGATGAATCACCCTATACTAGGAACTTGACAGTTTTTATGCGGGAAATGGAGGGTGATAATTCAGTAAGAATAACTTGTGCTGCCGATTTTAATCAACTATGATTTCTCTTAACTCTGTTTCGTGTTTAGTCCCAAATGTACCTATGTATTGTAAATACCCGGTCGATTCTCTTAATTGTGTTGATATTTTTTGTCCGCATCAAAACATTTGCAGCATAAAAAAATATTTTTTAGCTCTGGTAATTGTTTTAAGTGAAATAAGGATATATGATAATGAATACCGGGGTATACGCTTTTTGGCAATTGTAATAATAAATACTCAGCTGGAAGTGTAGCAGTTTATATGAAAAATGGTTACGTATGCGATTGTTCCAAGCTTGATTTTCGGAGCGCTGATATAATGAAACTATCTTTGGAATTTAAGAACGTTAGTTATACTATGTTGTGTGTATATATTATAGATTGCACGAATTTGTTAAGGGTATTTTCATTGATGAACTAGGTGTTACTCTGAGTGTTTGTAAAGAAAAAAACTTGATTGTTTTGGGTTATATTAATATTGATCTTTGAAATGAACTTGACAAAGATACAGAAAGTTACTCATTAATTATGGCATCTAATGGTCTTAAAAGCCTTATAAATGAACCAACCCGTATGACTGATCTGTCTAAAACTTGCACTGATCACATTTATATACGTCTTCAAAAAATAATAAGAATATGTTTAGTAGTTTTGTGTATGATTTGAAATTAACAGATCATTGTATGATTGCACTTAATATATGTTCAGATTTCGATGTATTAAAAAACCAAAACCCACCTGCTAAAAAAAGAATGCTTAAAATATGAATTTTGGTAGCCAGTGTATGTGGAAAGCAATCCATCAGATGCTTTCGATATTTTTCTAAACATATTACAAATACATATTAAAAACTGTACTATATTTAAAGCCGTGGATGACGTATAACCTTTTGTAACAGATTAAAAATAAAAATAAATTTGCAGTGAAGTGTAAAAAAACATCCTCAAAGCATAAAACGTAAAAAATATTATTTCAAACCTTGCAAAACCGTTCATAAAGACATTGAAGAAACGCGTGATAGGTTTTATTCGGATGCTTTTATACTAGCTAGGGGTAATGTAAGAGTAAAATAGAAAATGGTTGATAGTATTCTGGGTAAAATTAAACAGTTTGTTGAAATTGATAGTCTATAAATTGATGGTGTAAGCCATACTGATTCAAGTATCATTTCTAATAACTTCAATGATAACTTTATTATGTACCTGCTGCAGGCTGCAATCATTCGATATCTTCGTACATTGCTGCAGATAATATGAACTTAATCGAATAATTTTGTTTTTGAGTCGTTTTCTTCAAATGAAATCTACAGAACCATATGGTCTTTAAAAAATAAAAATTCTTTTACAAGTGATGGTATATCGAGCGTGTTATTGAAAAAAACGTGGACGTATTGAGTTATTTGTTTAATATTAGTGTTCAAAACGACTGTTTTCCTCGGCACCTTAAATGCGCTGAAATTATTCCACTTTTTTAAAAAGGAAATAGAAAAAGTATGTGCAACTACATGCCCATTTCCTTGCTACCAACCTTTTAAAAAATTTTCGAAAAACTTTTCAAATCACGCATTGTGTCATTTTTAGGGAAACATATTTTTTTAATAGAAATTAGTTTGGATTTAGAACAATTTTTCAGTTAAATAGTCTTGGCGCTGTAGACGTATAAAAATCTAAAAAAAATTGTAGAATAAAATATGGTCCTGAAACCAAATATTTTGGTTGTTGATTCTAAGGTTGTAGCTAGAACAGCATCGATTCAATAGATAGCCAGTTCTCATGAAAAATATTTTTAATATACTTTGTAAAAATACATGTGTTTTAATGAAAGTATCGTAAGGCTTCTAAAAAGTACTAGACTTTTTGATTGCCGTTTTTTTTATTGCAAATAAGACGGATAACGTATTTTTGAGCGACCAGAAGTGCTTATGTGTACCCCCCACCCCCCTCCAAGCAAACAATACCATACTCGATTTTAGAATGAACTACCCCATAGTAAACACACTTAAGAAGATCCCGAGAGCAATATAATTTTAAAAAATATATTTGCCTAGTTGCAGCTATAAAAGTGCATCAGTATGGGCAGACCAACTCATTTTAAAAGTATTAACCTTCTCAATTTCGAAACACTTATCAAATCATACACGCGAGTCAAAAAATGTCTGAGAGCCTACCACCGAGTTGCAAATATGTTTGCTTTATGTATATTTATTACACATTGCACAGTGAAAAATGAATCGTCCCAAGTCTACTTCCGCACACTTTAAATAACATAATTTTTTTTTTTGTCACTTATAATCAGTTAATGCATCTTGAACCAGTGGCGTAAGATTTCTAGATCATGGTTTATATCAGCAGAAAGATTTAAAGCAGAGTCACTGTGAAAAGCACATGCCATATCATCAGTGAATGCATTAACTTTGCTACGATAATTTTGTAATATAAGCTAATTAACAAAAATTAAGAAAAAAATCGGTACACACTTTGCCTTCTATCAGATAAATATGAACATAACCCGCATTTATATAACTTCTCCAAAAGAATTCTGTGGTCGACGGCATCAACAGCTTTTGTTATGTCAATAAATAGAGCAACAAATAAATTCTTTTTATTTAAACCATCATAAACATTCGAACAGAAATTCAAAAGGGCTCCTGCAGTTGAAAAACTGAAACGGAGGCCAAATTGACACTCACTAAAAAATTAGTTTTTTTCTGAAAAAGGCATCATTCTATTCTAAACAACTTTTTCAAAAATCTTTGAAAATACCGGGAGTAAAGAAATGGGGCTATAATTATTTATTGATGTTTTTTTCTCCCTTTTTAAATAAAGGTATTACTTCGGTTCGCTTTAAGTCTTCTGGAAAAACACCACTAAAAATGCTTTTCTTATAAATGTGACATAAAATATCACAGATATTTAAAGCTACATTTTTGACAAAGTTATGTAAAGTTATGTAAAGTTTGTTTTTATCTTTGATTTTGTTGATTAATTTAAAAGTTATAAACGGTTTCAGCTTTGTGAATTTGTTGTCTCTTTTCTCTACTGTTTTCGAACATTGATTAACATACCTATTTAAAATTTCTATAAAAATCGAATAAAACTTTTGACGGATCTGTTTCTTCAAGTACATTTTCCCAACATTCAAAACAAAGTAGATTATTTAATGCAACTAAATCAGTTTTTATGAACAGGAATGTCTACTGAGGATGCTATCCTCAGAGTGTGTAATCAGTTGTATGAAAGTGTTAACTTTAACAAATATACAATGGCTCTCTTTGTTAACATGACTAAAGCATTTGATATGGTTGACCACGACTTGCTACTAAAAAAATTATATAATGCTGATTTTAGAGGAGTAGTTCACAATTGGTTTATTTCATACCTGAAATGCAGATAACAAAAAGTTAACATAAATGGAAATTTAAGTGATTTTCGTTTTCGTTCAGTTCTCGGACCCTTGTTGTTTTTAATTTATATAAACTCCCTTTTTCAACTGAAGCAAAATGAAATGTCCACTGCATTTTCAGACGACATAGCCGTTTCATACTAGTCTAACGCAGCCCATGAGTGTATCGTAAAGATTTCGGAAGACCTAGAAACTTTGAGACTTTGGTTTACTGCACATATTATAAATAAATTATCAGGGGGAAAACAAAGCTCATGACTTTTAAAACATCTAGTAATGTTTTATATGATTAAAATCTCTGTTTCCACGCACATGATTGTAAAAAGTTTTTCTTACCCATTCATAGCTGCGGAAAAGGTAATTATTTAAATAACTTTCAGTGTTCTAATCGAATCAGTACAACACTATAAATACCTATGGGTACTTATCGACTATAACTTAAATTGGAAAGACCATATCGAAACCACTAAATCCCCTATGTTGTTGTTGATACGGAAGGTGTACTTAATTAAACAATACGAGTACTGCTCCGAAAAAGTTTTAAAATTAATCTACTATGGTTTTGCTCACTCTAAGTTGCAATATGGCATCACAAGTTGGGGTGGCTCATATACTAACTCTTTTGGACCTTTGTTGATAGTTCAAAAACATTTAATTCGGATTATTTATAACAAAAATCGCCTAACTCAGGCCAGGCGTATATTACCGATGAGACATCTTTATGTTTTTAAAGTGCTGAGAGAATTCTTTAAAAAAAAATGGCAATATTCTTAGCAGAAACTCCCAGTTATACAGTCTACGTATAAATAATATATGTACCAATCGCTTACAAAATACATTTTTCACATTTCTACACCGTTAAAGCTCCTAAATTTTTCATATGCTACAATTCTTTATCCAGACGGCATTTTATTTTCGTTCGATTCTTAAAAAAGTAAAAGACTGGTTATTCACGATCGACTATGCTACTGTTAAATCCTTTTTAAGTAGTGTCTTATAATCATCTAGCACATGTTAATCCTAAAGTTGTACATATATATTCGTATCTTTATTGTTTGAATTGTTATTTTACTGAATTTTTTGTAACTATTTTTGAATTTAAGAATTTTATATTATCTTGAAGTCAGTTAGTATTAATGGCGAACTGATTGGCACCTCACATCAGATTTTAATTTTTTTCACTTTAATTAAGAATTCAGGAGTCATTCTACACTAACTTCTAAGTTGTAGAATAACTTTTATTATTTAATTCCGTATTTATTAAACCATTTTTGTTAATTAACTTTAAGCTTTGGAACTAAATAAAATTAATACAATACAATTAAAGCAAGGATCAACACAGAGAGCGGGCTTGTTGGGGCAAACTGGACAAAAATACCTACTTTCTTTCCGTCGCTTTTGCTTTGTGCATATTCGTCATGGCTTTGTAGGTTTCTTTTTTCTGTGGGAAAAAGATGTTCCAAGTAATGAAAATCAAACAAATCTATATTATTACAAATGTTGCTTTCTCCTGCATTGCTGTCATCGCTATCAACTAAATGCAAAATAATTGATTCCCTAAATTAATTCCTCGATTGCTTTGAATATAAAATATAAAAGCATTATGCAGGAAGATTTCGAAGAAGTGCAGAACAATTTTCTTGTGCCAACGGATGGTTTTTCTGAAAAATGAATAATAGGAAATATGGTACGTTGGTCTCTGACACCTGCCATTCCCAAAATGTAATCCCTTATTCGTTTCTAGTTTGGTGAAATTTTTCCATTTCGGCTTTTCACTTGAACCTTTGTGCATGTTGGTTTCAGTTTCTTCTTGACCAAATTTTTTAGATTACACTTTCGAGCAGACAACAGTTTGCCGAATACATATGCTGACTTACTCGTAAGATCTTTCGTAAGCCCGACTGAATAATAATAATTGTCCATAAAAAGCTCATAACCACGATTTCGGAAACCATCCATCAAAGTCAAAACAACATCTGAGGCATGAATTCGTCCATTTATAGGATTAGTTTTGCATAATCGGTCATCAATTTTTTCCTCCTTATTGTTTTAATGTAGAATCTCAATACTAGTTGAAAACGATTTCTGGACATTCTCTTCCTCCAAAGGTCGAAATTGTAGAATTCATTATCTTCCAATAATGTTCAATGGATGGTAAACTAATTCTGCCCGTGTGCATAACTAAAGCAAAGAAAACTCGTAGTTCTTTTTCGCTGGCATCCTGCCAATCTCGCAGCCGGGAGGATTGTAATAATGGAAACTTTGCTATTTATTGGGCAAATCATAGCGATTGGTTTCTTCAAAAATATTGTTTAAAAAAGATTCTGTCAAAAACAGGTCGAAGAAATCCCCTGGTGATTTTATATCAGCTGGAGTTATTAATCCAGGACTTCCGTTAAGGTCAAACTGTGGTGAAACCCTTTTATCAGTTGTCCAATTATCCATTATCGATGCTCACTCAATGAAGTTGATTGAATCCTTCGAAGCCGTTTTGCTGGGATATTTTTATGTTTATTCAATTTCACTTACTGAATTCACACGTCATTTTACTTCAACAAAATCTTTCCCACTCGCTTCATACTTTGCTCAACTCTAACGTTAATACATTTTAAAGCAAATCTTCTTTTTTTTTTTGTGTTTGTGTTTCTACAATTTCGTTGAAATCGTACACTCGCTAATTGGTTTTATCTGCTATTTATTCCTTGTCAGTCCATTTTATTATTTACAACTCCTTGTAGATATCGTTGCCTTAAAGGTTATTCCCATTTAGTGACTGTCGCCAGATGAAATAAGAATACAAGCTGGCAAAATCAAACGAAACGAAAAGAAAAATGTCTTGGTTTCTTACAACTTTTATTGAAAAAAAAAATTACATAGCATAGTATCATTTTTTCCATAAAATTTACTGTAAATGCCATTTCAATACTAAATCTGTAACTTAGTATTATAATAATTTGGAAAATGTCATGTTTACTTTAAAATAAAATCTTGGCTCCCAGGGCAAGACGCCTGGCAGTAAATGGGCTAACCTTTGTGTTTTAGGCCTCCACTTCCTCCAAAACTGACAGTTTTCGGAGATTTTTCACATAATCTATTACTGTACAATACTGTACATTAAGAATTACTAGGTGGGGTGAAAAGTAACCTCCTTGACCGCCAAAATGCGCAGCTACTGCACTGGTGCCTTGAAGTCCGCTCATATTTACACAGACATACCAAATTTCATGAGAGGCAAAACGGCGAAGGAAACAAAAGAAAAGTTGGATAAATATTATGGGGCTAATGCTCCGTCAGATTACACCGTCAAATATTGGTTTCGAGAGTTTCGTGGTGGCCGCAACTCCACTACCGATCAAGTCCGCAGCGGCGGGCCCTCCGATGCGTCTACAGAGGACAATGAAAAGGTAGTTAGAAAAAATAGTCATTTCAAGTTTAAATTAGTTGACAAAATCTATTCAAAATCTATTAAAAATCTGGTTATTACAACTCCTTTTTACAAATGAGACGATCAGAATTTTAAACACGGAAATCAAACTAAATTGACGAACGTTTATTGGTATTAAATTCCAAGTATGGACAAAAAATAAGCGTCGACTATTTAAAAAGTTGTTATTAGGGACGGTAATATTTCGGGTGCGGTTTGAATGAGCCAAGCTAAGTTTCTGAAAGAAATATGTTAGTTCCTTTTTAGTTTTTAATAATTTATACAGAAAGGTACAGTTCAGAATATTTATGTGTTGTCTAAGTGCACATCATGTGACTTGTTGAGTAAATCTTGAAATGTAGTCATATTTTTGGAGTCCATACATATATGTATCGAATCGTTAAGCTACCCAATCATCCATTAAGTCAATCGGTATGGAAAGGTAGAGCTGCACACAAATGCCTACAGACAGTCAGATACGAGGCAAGTCATTAATATATAATGAGAACAACAGCAGTCCCAAAATCGATCCTTAAGAAACTCAAAGTCGTTTATGTTATCTTGATTCTATACGAGAAGGTGATTCACCTCTTTTAAGAAAGAAATTGTTTAAATGATTCGAATTTAGATCAAGCCTTTTCACCTTGCTGAAATCGCGGAAGAAATATTGTATAGGGCAGGGAGAAACATTAACAACTTTGTTAATTTACAAAAATAATATCGTGATATGATGAAATAAAATCGAAAATTAATTTGTTTGTATTGTTGCTTGTATTTGTTTTTTTCGTTGAAAACTAAACCTCGGAATTTTCTGACGATTCAATGATTTTACATTTATATAGCGATTTAAAATATATAACAACTCCATTACCACATTTTGAATTTCTGTCGCTACGCAATATAAATGTAGTACCGTGGTATATTAAAAGCGTAATTTTTTATGTTCTGATTTAACCAACTTTCGGTAATCTTAATAAAATCAATGCGCGGGTATATTTTGTTTATTAAATTGACATATTTTTAACCCAATTGCAAATTTACTGAGAATGTTAAGCATAATGCGAGGTATACAACAATTGTCCAAACGTATAGTACTCATTTACAAAATTAAAACCTGAATACAATTAAAAAAAAATATGAAAAACGAAAGCAAAAATTAAGAAAAGTTTATAACATATTAGTAATACACATTGGAAAATGCTGGCTCAAAGGGAAAAGAATAAAAATGTGGATCACTACAATGTGGAAGACATCAGGAAAGTTCGCAAAGCATCTAAATGTTAATGATTTGCTTAACTTGTTCACCGTTTCTCCGCGTTATGTATATCAAGCCACTCTTTATTCTAACAGCAAATATTTTAAAGCTCTTTTAAACAGAGCGCTTTTTAACGTCTGTTTGACTGAGCATTTGGCAAGCCGATGCAATTTAAAAAATTCGTGCTGGATTGCATTTTTTCTTAGGCCTTAAGCTTTCATTAACGTACACTGCTCAATTTGATGTGAACCTTTCCACCTCCGACAGTTGAAATTTGGTTTTTAATCTACCATATATGAAGATAGAAAAGTCCACCGTTCTGCATCTGTCTTAGAGTACAGATGTAGATCTTGGCTTAGTTCTGAAGTAATTATAATGAAGCAAGAGTGCGTGTGTTAATTTCTCAGTTATTTGTTTGACGAGGGCGTTGGGCGTTGCACCTCATCGACCTGTTCTCCTAAAACCTTGTTTTCTTTCTTTACTGTGGAGATATCATTAGCAGTTTCCAGCATTCGCTCAAAGTAGCGTCCATCTTCGATGTGATACGATCCTCTGATTCTTTTAGCAAAATCTGCTTTTACTTTCCTATGTTTTTTTATCGATGCAATCTACTCAGTCAAATAACCACGCACGCGCACCAAGGGGAGATGAATACTCTTTTACTGGCTTTTCACTAGGGCGCAGGCGGGTGGTGTAGTAGTTTGAAACTCAGGTGTATTAGGTTTCAATATTTTTCCCTGAGGTGGTTGTCAAACTAGAGCCAGTGTATCCTCAACCAGTGGGTCTTAAGTACATGCTAGTAGTTAGTTCTTTTCATTTAGCCCAGCCAGGCCCAGTTAGAGTACCTTTGATATAGTGGACATATAAAGAGTATAACTGCAGTGGAAAATATCGACGCAACGATGAAAATAAACTCCCTAAGTTAAATGAATTCTTATCTTAAGATAAAAAAAACCGACAATTTCAACTTTTAAAGGAGCTAACACTCGTTTTATGATCGGCGAGTTGCAAATCGGAGCTAGTTAATCAGCTATGTATATTTCCAATTGTTCCTTGATGTAGAGTTGAACTATTGTTTTTGTTACAATCACCACGGCAAAGTCATCAGCAAGTTCGACAATCGCTGCTTCGCATGTAATTTTTAGGCGTAAGATTTAATCATACATAACAGTTTGCATTAGAATATAACTTCGGTATGGGTTACATCCATTCATAGGTATTTCAAATCTATAAAGCTCAGTGCTTGTTGGTAATTTTTTTCCTACGCCTGCCCTGTATAGCGTCTAGAGCTCTTGTTACCACCCCATTAATTCTATCCGCTGTTGACAATGGCTTACGAAAACCATTTGGTGTCTGGCTAGATCCCCTGCTATTCCAATTGCTGATAAAAGTCTATTGTAAGTGATCCGCTTAGGAATTTTTCCGACTTTGTCAAGCAAACAAGTAGGACGAGAAGTCCAAAGATCGTTCGGTTTCCATTTTCCCTATGCCTCTTGAAGTCACGCGTTAAAAAAATAAATCAAACAGTATTTTAACAGCGATCTTTAAGAACCTATTCGAAATACTATCCAGTGCCTGTGAATTTTTTACATGCTTAAAATAATGCTTCACATGTAGTCAGAAGTACAGTGATATGTAGGCAATGACGAATTTGTGATGAATTTGACCAACTGGTAACTGATGTCTTGGCGACAGTATTTATTGCAACAGTACCGGGTATGTTGCATGCGAGGGTATTTAAGACCCACTTTAATCATCCAATTTAATAATCCTTATCCCATAGATCGTAATTACTTTGTCCGCAAAGATCTCTAAAACAGAGGTGTTTGCTAGACCTAACTGCTTTCTTTAGCCACGTTTTTGCTTCTCGATATGCGTGCAATAAACAGGATTACACGCATTGATTACAGATCATCGTCTCACTTACGATGAAGCTTAGAAGATCTTCATCCAGGGTATTGATATTCCATTTAGACCATTTGAATATTATCCGGTTTATGCGAATTGCTGATTTGATGTATGTGGTTAACAGTATTGAATTATGATCGCTATGCGTATTAGTTATATCTCTTAGCAGGCCGATGCTTATAATAGTATCATTGATAGAATCTGACCTTGCTGTGCTTAACCTGTTTGTAGTTCCGATGTTAGCAAAAACAATACCCAAAAAAGAAAACGATTCTCTGAAATTAGTGTATGAGATTATATAGTACTCTTGGCAATAGCGTCGGCGTAAATTCAATGCAAGATCGTTTCGAAGTGTTCGAGGAGGTTTATAACAGCTATAACATATATGAAAATACTACTTACCTTACCTCGTACAAAGTAATACATAGGTTGCGCCCGCTATTCCTGAGTGGAAGCGTTTCCCCAAACTCAAACTTTTACTTTTTTGCTTCAGCAATTGCTGTCAATTTTGAATTCTCCAAACATTTGTCATAGAAGGTCTTGAGCTGTTTTCCAGGAAATTAATTTTTTTTTTTTTTTTTTATGGATAAAGTTTTGACCAAATTTTTTTACTTTGCACGTCTATTGCTACCTGTTATATGTTCAGATTCAACGCTTTTGATCTTATGAAGTAAATTATTATGTCTGATTTGGTAGTCCTTTCATTTGTAGTGGTTCTCTTAACATCGTTAGCGCTTTTATAACTTTTTGCCAAGTGTCAAATCATCTGAAGTAACGTCTGGACACAATTTTTCCTCATATTCGACAATAAACTGCTCGCTCTATGAGAAAGCTTATTGCAGCTGTTTTTGCGTTTTTGATCCTTTGAAACGACGCTAATCTCCTCCGTAGACGTCACTCCGTAAATACCTTTGGATTCCCCTATTGTTCGATTCGCCAATTTATTAAGCAAGAGTAGGATATTTTCGCCTTCTGTTTTTCTTATTCACATTCGTGTTTGCTTCTTGAAGTTTAGCATCTGCCTTCATTTTACAAATACCATACGAAAGGTCTCAAAAATTCTTAGTTATAATGTCAAATCATGTGAAGGACCTAGACTCTATCAACACAGTAAAATTTCTCATATTTTAAACTTCCTTTAAATACATAAAGTAGACACATAAGCTTACCGTATCTTAAAAAAACAAACATTATGTACACACAGATTAAATGTCCTCATCTGAAGGGAAATTCCAATGTTTAATATATTTTTGCTAAACAGAGAGCCGGTTTACTCCTTCCTTCTTGCATTCGCCACACTATCATCATCAAAAGGATTCTTAGATTTCCAAAACGAGATGTGTATCTCTGCGAGCTGCCGCCACTGTTAAACAGCATTTAAAAAACTGCGCCACAAAAGAATCTTAAGTGACGACAATTAATACTCGAATACTGAGTTCCGTGCACAGGGAAACATCAAACAAGTTCAGGGCGTGCACTATAAATTGCGCGTCGCATTATACTACTTCAAACGCCTTAGCCGGCTAGTATCCACCTTCTGTTTTCCCAGTGGGAAAATCATCCCAAGACTGCTGCTGTTCCAAGAATACAGTGGTACCATCCCATAAATTACACTCGTCACAGATGTCGTGTTGTGTTGCAACAAAAAGAGAACCATCCGCGCAATGGATTAACTACAAACCAACACATTAGTCACAACAAACTCGCATAGATGCTTTTTCGGAATTAAAAGGGCATGTTGTGGTACTAGCTTATTTTTCTTCCTCGCTTTTCCCCTTCCACTTTCTTTTTTTCCGACCACCACAACACAGCTGATTGGATTTGTCTTAAGTAGTCCAATTTGACAGGGCTTTTTAATTTCCTATTTTATGGAGTCGCCTTGATGTGATTCATTACAGCGACATTAACCACGACGAAGACAGACCGTTCTAAAATGTAAATTTTATCACCAATTTGAGTTAGTAAATTCGAAAATGATGTCTTGGATTGCGTTAGTGGTCCTCCGTTTGGGTGGGACGTGTTTGTTACTCAGCAGATTTAGGTGTCGAATATAGAACCATTAGTCACATTCCGTCAAATTTTTCTTAGTTTGGAGGATGGTAGCTTGGTTTTAGTAGTGGTGGTTCTCTTGTTAGTTCTGATGATGGTTTTGTTCTCATACGAAAATTTTATTTCCATTCATAGTGAAGAGAATGTGGGTTTTGTGCTTTATTTAATTAGCGAGGTAGTTTGCAGGATTTCGGATCTTCGAATCATAAAGCTGGCGGTGGTGACTATAGACTGCAGATTATATTCACTAGAGGCGCATGATCATAAAAAAAATCCATTTATTACATTACAGATCACTCTTTCAGATAGATTAGGAATGAGTGAACTGCACAGCATTTAAATATTTTTAACCGAAACAGTTGATATTGATGAAGGGTACGTTGCACTAGGATAGGATGGCATTTTTGGTATTTCTTGACAAGTTGTTGGGGACATGGGCTTTATCTGATCTTGGTTGTCTAGTTTATATAGTATATTACTGGTTCAACAAGATTCAGTGCGTAGCATTGAAAGTCCAGTTCGTTTTCACTAACACAGATGCTGAAAAACAGACTGGATTAATAGCCGAAATGGTGGTGACCTATGGGTCCCGCCAATAACCTCCTGATATATGTGGAGAACTTGTGGTATTCTCCTACGGCCTTTAATATTTCATACTCTATTGGAATTTAGGACAAATTAATCCGAAACGGTTTAGCTTGAAAATTTGGCCCGATTTTTTTTTTCAAAATTTCAATAAATACGAGTTTGTGATATGTCAATAGATTTCGAATAGGATTGCAAAAATATCAAAAAAGTACTCTATTTTAAAGAAAAAATTAACTGTATTTTGTGTATGCTTTTTACTTTAATAACGGTTATCGGCACATTTTAGCCAAAATCTTATGACCGCGACTCGGAATGAAAGCGCATCATCTGACAAATATTCAAATCGATAGCTCTATTCGTTCGCCAGTTATCATGGCCGAAAAAATACAAATCTACGCACACAAGTATGGCGTATGGCACATGTCTTATATGCCAGCGAAAAGGCATCTTTACTACAAGCGAAATTATTACGAATTCTACCAAATATCGATGTAACTGTTATACTAGAAGGGTGTTACTTAAGAGTGATCAGCTCGGTTCTGCTTTACGCCGCTCTGGTTTGGACCACGGCACTAATTAGACAGGATGCTAAGAAAAAACTATCGTCGACATACAGACTATGCGCATTAAGAACGACATGTGGCTTTCGAACAACATCGGATGAGGGAGCATATGTTATATGGAATGATACCCATTGACATACACGCGGATAAGTTGTTTAGGGTATACAACAAAATTGCTTTAAGCCGCCTGAAAAAAGGTTGATGAGGAGGAAGGATAACCTCAATAATTAGATGGCACAACACCACAAAAGGCCGATGGACCTACAAGTTAATTCCGTCTGTAGAAGTGTGAGTAAACTGGACACATGGAAACTGCAACTACCACCTCACGCAGTTTCTGTCCGGCCACGGGGGGTACAGTTAATATCTGTACCGCTTTGGACACGATAACTCTTCCTTGTGTCCAAATTATTCAAATGACGACGAGGATGCGGAACATGCAATATTTTATTGCAGAAGATGAAAAGTACTAAGTCCACCTCCTCGTCTAACATATGTCACGGACGTGAATTTGTGAGCTTATACGCTGTGTGCAGAAACAACTCCGCCGAATCGAACAGGTACGACATGCTGAAGCAGCAAGCACCCAGGAGATAGCATATATGCTGATCAGCCTTGCGAAGGAGTAGGCAACCGTAAAAAAAAAGTATGTTGTGTGGAGGTGAGACGTTCCTCACCTCAGTAGACAAACATTTTTGATGAATTATAAAAACACCAGCGCTCGCCAGCAAAATCTGACTTACAACAGCAAAATTGCACATGTTTTGTTTAGTGCTTAGAACTATGTAATCCAAACTAAATAATTCACTCAACTATATGTATACTTGTATTATAATTCATATCTAATGCTTCATATCTTCGATTGTAACTGAGATTTAACATTTTCATAAACAGTAAATTCGCAATTCAATCTATTTAATCTAGGCTAACGACTAATTGCTAAACTGTTATATTTTCACTATTTGCCTTGGGTTATGTATCTTCCTCGCCCCACAGTGATTGCTTAAAACACGTGGAGAAAAGTGAAATAGAGGAGCACAAAAATGATTTTGCGGCTTATGAATTGAAATATGGCACATTCGGGTCTAACAAAAGCAGTTCGTGAAAGAAAAAGTGTAGAAAGATCGAATACCGACGATTCTTCTTTCCAATGCCTTGCTTATCACTAATAAGCTTATCACAATCGCGATCCGTTGTTAATCTTGCTTTTGCTTGGTAAGCTCGATAGTGAAACAAAGCAGGCTTGGGCTGAAAAATTAGGAGCAGCACAAGTATTGACCTTATTGAGTTTTTGGAACTAAAGTGCGACACACTGGGATCATGTCAATCATTTGCTCATTCGACGACATCACGAATAAAATAATCAGGTCATATTAAAGCCCATTTAACCAAAACGCCGGAAACTATTTCGCGGTGTGTCATGCGTAAAAGTGGCCACAAATTATTTCAGTGCCCCCAATTTATTGCGTTAGATAGCTCATCGCGTAGAAACTTCGCTATTCGCTGGTACATCAGGAGAATCCTACCATCAGTTCCTGCTCGGAATCAACATTCACAAGTGGAAATTCATTTCTGTCGTCTCCATCAGTATCAACACGGCTTTGCCCAACGACTTGTAATTTCAAGAAAAAAAAAACACTTCTTTCGATTGCGTCTTTTCAGGAGAGCTATTCGATCCTAATAATCGTGATATACAATTTTCGTTTTTCCATTCAGCTGTTGATGTTGATGCCCTTCTCCAGCGGTTTTGGGAATTGGAAGAAGTCGCTCCTCATAAATCTCGTAATAGTTTAAATGAGTATTACATTGCTCTTCCATTCAAAACACTGTGCCCAATTTAGATACTTTGAAGCCAGAAGTCTCGCGTCTGCATTCGATGGAGCACCGTTTTCAACCCAATCTAAACTTACATCAAATGTACTTCAAATTCATGTAGAAGTATATAGAACTTGGCCATATATAGATCATTCCCCGTGACGAGATACTGAAAAAACACTTTCGCCAATTTCACCTCCCCCATCATACTATTCTTAAAACGGAACGTTCTTCCACAAAAGTTCGCATCGTTTTTGATGGTTGAATAAACGGCTCAAACGGACAATCACTAAATAGCCACCTCCTAATCGGTACGCCAGTACAACACGAAATTTTTGTTGCTTGCCTACGTTTTCGTCAACATTGCTTTGTTTTCTCTGCCAACATCGTCAAAATGTTCCGTCAAATTTGGGTTCGCGAAAGTGATAGAGGATTTCAAAACGTCGTGTGGCGTCGGAATGCTAGTGAAGAAATGCAGCACTATCGTCTACGAACCGTCACTTACGGTACTGCCTCAGCTCTATTTTTATCGGTCCGCGTACTGCAGCATATTGACAAACACTACAAATTAAAGTATCCTAGAGCTGCTAGTATTTTTCTCAATGATGTCTACGTAGGCGACATCATGACAAGAACAAACTCTATTGAAACCCTATTAGAAGTGCAATTTGAATTAATAAAGTTTTTACCGGAAGCGCGTTTATGACTTCGTAAATGGAGTTCTAATTATTGGACTCTACTTGCTAAACATAATTCAGAAGATCGTGAATGTGGTATTCTTTTGTAGACCCTGACTGCTCACAGTCCCTGGTTAAAGTGTTGGGAATGTTCTGGAATCCTGCTGCTTACGTATTATTTTATCGTTCAACCCTTTCTAGTTCGAGTGCACCGCTAACCAGGAGAACTTTGCTATCCAAAATAGCGCGTATATTAGACCCCCCAGGACTGCTTGCTCCGTCGATAATACTTTTTAAAATCATGTTTGTGCTATGTTTTTCATCCTACAGCTTGTACAATACAATTGAACTTTTTCGAAAGTCAAGCATCTACCTACAAACAACAAACCATCCGCCAGCAAAATTGAAACTTCTGAGTTATTCAGCATTTCTGGACAATGATGGACTTCTAGAATATTGAGTAGTCGCAATCTAATACGCAAAATCGTCTTTAATGCAAGCCGTAATTTATGCAGAGCAAACGCATTAGTCACCAGATCATGAACGATCTGCCTTCGTATCGTTTTCAGTCAAGTAATCCGTTCTTAAACACAGGCTGTGATTTTCACGGAGCTCGTCGATTCCTCACTGAAATGCATAGTCACAATGAATTAATCGCTGCCACGCTTGCCAAGGATGCGTCGCGTAATCGGCAATTACGTTTTAACATTTGAAGAACTATCTACTGTTCTGACACAAATAGAAGCAATTCTAAATTCTCGTTCTGTGTTTTTAATTTGAACCTGTTTCTGAATATAACAAGATATAAAATTGTAACGTATAAAAACGATATATGTTAACTGTTAGAATCTATCATGCCATAATTTGGGAGTGGTCTGTTTAGAACTCATCGAAGATAAATAATTCACTCAACTATACACGTATTATAATTATAATTGAAAGTCGCAATTTAATCTATTCAGCTTAGGTTAAAGACAAATTGCTAAATTCAGTCGAGATAAGTGTCGGACAAAACACGACAGAGTTCTTTTTTGCATTAAAACTGAGCCCAATAGGGTCTTAATTACGGAAGTATTAAATAAGTAATACGTAAGTATTATTACGTAAAGTTTTAGATCTGATATCGGGGGTCTAGTTCAAGGGAGATTTGAAGAGAAGAGTTATTTTATTACTACAATGACAACACAGATGTTGCCCTGTTTTAAAACATCTTATTCTCGTTTATGCATACAAAAATGATAGAAAAAGATGATTAGGTAGAAATAGCACTTGAGCTATTCATAAAAAACTGGTTTTACAATCTTTTCTTTATCTTAACGGAACATTTATTACTTTGATCCAAAAAGCCAACGGAAAACCACGGCATATAGTTCAGAAATAACCTGGAACAAAATTTCTACAGTTTCATTTCCGCCTTATTTAAAAAAAAAATCCTATGCTGGACAGTAATTCCACTACCACAGTTTTGTCGCTTTAACCTCATACTGAAATTGTTATTGCGATTATAATAGTCAAATTTGAGCTGGCCTTGTCACTTCGGAAGGCAAGACTTGAAGGACGGTTTATTGAGCTACGGAATAGAACTTAACCCAATTCACGAATATACTGATATGGTACGAATATTCAACTCACATCGGTTCTAGAAAATCAAAATAAAGTAAAGATGTTGTACGTATCGAGGTGTCTTTTAACAACTTAAAGGCTTAGTGAAGAGATTTTTTGGATCTACAAACTAATCCAACAGAGGAGAACCTTATAAAATATAAATGTGGAAAATTCGAACTGGTCGATCGTGAAAAAAATAGAAACATGGCCAAAATAGGTAGCTGAAATTGTTCTTATAGTTTCATTTACATAAGAAAATAGACCATGTCCACCATATGTGGTTGGTATTAATCCTATGTAAATAATCCAGTATTTCCTTGCTGGTAAAATACTTTAAATCTTTGATTAATTCCTTATAAGCTCCAAGGAAAGCCGTTCCGTTATAGCTAAATATTTTTTCACATCTTTTTCGCCTTCCAATAAACCTTTCATAACACCCTATAAAGGTCTTGGTTGACAAATCTGAAACAATGTGCACTGCTCTTGTTTTTAAGCAGACTAATATTGCAACCCAACATTTTGCCCTATTTTTACTTTCCGATCCACTTATCACCTTCAATTCAAAAGGTCCGGCAAAATCCACTCCTGTGGTTAAAAAGGTTCCCCAACCTGGACTCTTCCTTGATCCATTAGCGATAATTACGGGATATTTTATCTCATAATCCATCTCTGCTCCACCTAGTCTTCCACCTTTTACGAAACGATTACCGTAACTGAGCACGTTAATTACTTGTTGCAAAAGTAATTCTTATCCAATAGACTGCCGGACTTGGGTACAGCTATAGAATATATTCTGCTGTAGGCCATTCCATAGTGTTCATAACATTCTTTACCATTTTTGTTGAATGGTCATCATTTTTAATGGTGCTATCTGCGTTTTGGATGTTAAAAGCCTATTAGTCACTGTTCCATTTCCATATTGTATAGTGCAGACTCACTGCTACCTGAAAGCCCGTGAATTTGTATTTTCGAATTTTCTCCTGTTCCTAGCTATTTATCAATTCTTAAATTTTCAAAATATTGTATATAATTGAATTCCAAAACTCCAACCATCGATTCTCCAATCTTCTCCAGTCTTTCATCCCAATCAATCCTCAACCTCCATAACTCCCATATTAATATTTTTCCTATTATATTGACCGGAGATATATGGTATATCAATTTGGGTTACAAAGCTGTGCTACATTACTAACTATTCTCCTTTTTGTTATGACTCCATTATATTTAGTGTTTTCTTATTACAAAAGTAAATTTGTTCTGCTCAATCCACCATTTCAGCCCCAAAATGGTTGTACCTTCCTCCTCAAAAAATAAAAATAAAATAGCTTCTAAATTTATAGCTTTGCTAGTTGATCTCCATTTATGCAATTCAAATCTAGCTGCTTTCAGAATAGTATCAATTTCCTTTGCTAATATAATAACTGAATTTTCCGATAGAAGTTATCTTCTATTGCCTTAGCTCCAATTGAATATTTTTCTTCCGACTTCCTAGAGATTTCAATTAACGATCGAACAGCAACAAATGGTGATGCTGTCAACCCAAACGTGACAACTATGAGCCAAAATTCCTTCAATCCTTGGTCCGCATTCTCTCTCCAAAACATCCGCTGTTAATTCCATTGTCTCACTTGGTTGAACATTTTCCGAATATCCTCGTATATTGCGACCTTATGTCTTCTAAAACGCATTATAGTTTCATGCAAATCCTTTTGCAATTTAGGCCCAAGCATTTGTATTGCATTGAACGAAAGTCCCTTATCCGTCTTACAACTCGAATGGTAATCAATCCGATTATCCTTACAAATACGATTATGTGGTATGTAATACAATTTCTCACCTAATCCCGGTCTTTGTGTGGCCAAGACAAGGTGTTCCATTTTTATCTCTTCCCTCATTTTCTCCACATGTCTTCATTCCTTGCAAGACGTTTTTCCAAATATAAGAAACGTCTCAATGCCGTCTCCTTAGAACTTCCTAGTTCTTTTACTTCTTGTTTTATCGGTATATCAATTATGAAACATCCTGATTCATCTCGTTGATGTGTTTCTTTTAAATGATTTTACACTAAGAGTTCCTCCTCCGTATGCTGAGAGCATGATTTGATTTGGTCTTTTTGCCAGAGTCTCTCTAGCAATTTGTCCAGTTGGTATTCTTCCTTATATTGAATCGATGAAACCAACTTTCCTGTCTTATAATCCATAGTTCCTGAATGTGTTCCGATTATAATTATTCCTAATGAAGTTTCCATTAATAAAGTTCCATTTAGTTTTCTTTGTATAACAGATGTAATAATACATATATCGGGTTCGATTTCCAAAATACCGGGTCCGCAAATGGTATGTCAGATAGATTCTAAGCTACTAGTGCATCCAGTGTGGCTAATGGCATTGTTAGTTGCCAGAAACTACCTCTCGGAAGGATCTAAATCACTTCCTATATGCCCTTCTAAGCTACAGAATTATACCATGGAAAAACCTTTACCTTTATTCTTTGTCGTATTGTAAATGGCTGCACATCGATACCTACAGCTCTCCTTGTAGTTGATAAAGCGGTATTCTTTCCTTATTTTTTTGTTTATAGACCAATCTTAATTTACATCATTCTTCCTTTTCCTATTCCTAGTATTCTTTTCCTTATCCTTTATTAGTTTCCCTTTATTTCCTAATAATTATAATTTTTTTATTACTAACATTTATTTTTTCCTCTGATAACATATTTATTCCCCCTTCCTCATTGGTCTCCTGATCAATTTTCATTTTCTTTCTCGTCACGCTTAGTCAATCCTTCCATTTGTTATCAAAGTAATTTCCCCTTCTGGATGACTCTGCCCTCATTGTCAACACATGTTGCATCTCCCGTTTTACTAGGAAAAGCATGCTGTTATTCAGTGGATCCTTTTGGCATTGTATATTTCGGCATCTAATTGTTGTACACGCTTCTTTTGTGCCCTTTCACTAGGCAATTTTGGCATGTTTTCCTACTGGATACAAAATCTCTCCGAGCATTAAAATTGAATGCCTTGAATTCCGGCCAA
The DNA here is from genome assembly GCA_907269105.1 of Volucella inanis. Taxonomy (NCBI): domain Eukaryota; kingdom Metazoa; phylum Arthropoda; class Insecta; order Diptera; family Syrphidae; genus Volucella; species Volucella inanis. The sequence continues at coordinate 101,551,771 of OU026157.1, read as the reverse complement.
TAATAGAGTGTATGCTCCTTGTTGCATACCTCACACTGCTTCCTTATTGGGTTAAATCCTCCACTTCCTGTGCGTAAAGATGCCTCCGATTCTTTCCGGTAAGTTTTCCTGCTCTCAGTTCCTGAAGACCCGCTTTTCTCCCTACGGCTTCTCCAGATGGTTTCCGTATTTTCCAAGGCTCCTGTCTGTGTATCTAAAAATTCCAACATTTCAATTAGTTTTGGAAACACCGCTACTCCCTAGTCTCCTGATCTAGGCGATCATACAATCCGTGTATGAACACCATATCCCAATGTTCTTCTGGTAATCCGAGCGCCTTTAGCTCACGGATCGTCTCGTGAGTTACGTTGGACATCCTTTGTTGCTCATCTACCGATACCATCTCTCCCCACACTCCCTGCTAATATAGTATGTCTTGTCGTACAGTTGGTTCAGCCTTTCCCATGCTTAATGGTAGATGTCTTTCTCCTAACGCCTCAGCCACATTGCCTGTCAGCGATTTCTTCAGATATGAAAATTTATATGGTATGCCATGGATATATCCGCATTGTCGTGGATTGCCGCTCCAAAACGGTCTCTGAACCCTATCCATTTCTACAACGACCTATCCAATTCCCTCCAGGTATTTTTTATATCATGTTCCTCCGCCTGGAGTTCCTCCTCATGCGACGAACGTGCCTCGTTCAATACTTTCTCCTTATTTAAAACATTTACCCTTTTACGGAATATTTCCGCAGCCTCGAAATATTCCTCCTCTATAACCTCCATAGCTCTTTCCAATTCCGTCGCCTTGCTTGGTTCCAGCTTCTGCATTAGCCCCAACAGCAATTTGTTGGTCTTATTCCATAGCTGTACCAACCTATCTGCTTTATGCAGCAATATCTCCTGGGAGACACTTGATACTTCCTCCGATTTAGCAAATCCTGCAACACGTGTTATTGTTCTCTGTAAGTTTTTAAATTGCTTCTCTCCTGGAAGCATTCTGCTGCACTCCTGTACCTCTCCTGTTTTGCTCACTCTTGTGGCTATAAATAAAAATTAACTATTTATCCAATACATGTTTTCTCTTCCAGATGTCGCTCGCATTATATATACGAACAAACACCCGAAAAAAAATTCCTGTCGCTCATCTGAAAACAACAAATTTTGTAAAAAATATTCCTATATTCTCACTGATCCTACTGGGAATCCTGTATGTGCATACACAGTAAAAAGCACTATATTATTCTTATTTTTTTTTTTTTTTACATTTTTGCCTATGTATTTCCTTTGTTACACTTTTCCTGATGTGAAATTCCATTTTTATTTAACATGTAATAAACTTTACTTCTCTTTGATTTGGTATTGCTCATTTTCTTTCTGCTTATATCCTGTATTCCGTTTTTTTTATTTACTTTATATTCCATCTTTCCGCTACTGGCCACCACTCAAGTTCGCTTATAAAAATAAACTAACCCCGAGTCAGATTGTTAGATGCAAAATACTTACTCGGCGAAAGACTGTGGTAGTTACAAATATTCCTGTATATGTGTATGCTACTTACTTATACGATACTGTTCCTACATGATGTTTTATGTTCTCCTGAATGTGTCCATTGCAATGATTTATACATTATTCCTTACGCAACCACCCATTGCCTCCGTCCGTTAATAGAATTCATTCACTTCTTCAATTTACTTATGTTGAAGGATTTTTTAACCTATAATCCGGCTCGCGAAGGACCATAATGTTCCTCTCGAATTTAAAAAAAAACGAGTTCGACTTTTATTGTGGGGAAAAATGATTTTAAAAAACAACTACATTTATTAAATGTCCGGTTCGCTCTGAACTAGAACTCTATCTTGTTCCACAAACGGAACAAGACTGACTCTGACTGACTGACTCTCAATATATTTTACAACAATAACTCAAATGGCTGTGTTGTCAGTTGTAACATCTACAAACAGAAACATATAGAAAAAGCTCGTTATGGTATGTACGAGTATGTAAGCAAAGACTTTCCTTCTCTCTGACGCACCTGTCAAATTGTTAAATTCTACATTGTTCAATTTGAAAACTTTATCATCATTTTCTTACTAAAGCTTCAGGCTTCTTACTAAAACTCCAACTCCATCTTCAGAATACATATTATTGGGATTAGTAAAAACTTAATAACTCTTAATATTGCAAGAACAGATACAAATTTCAGACCAGAAAATTAAGTCAGGCAGATTCAAACCAGTGATTGTTCACTAAACTATGTCCATACCTGGACTTGAGTTTCAAAAAATTGCTCTCAGAATTCTAAATGTCAGCTGTTACTTTTGTGTCTATAGCTCACAAATGAAATGAGCACAATTGTTCGAATTACTTTTTTACTAAATAAAACAAAATGGTTTTGAGTGATGGAAATCTTTAATTGGACCTTTACAATTTTTTCTGTAAAGTGGAAAAGATGACATCATCAAAGTGGCTGCCGCCGGTGTTGCTACACGTTTGTGCCCATTTTATTGCATTTTCTATGACTTTCTCCAAAATTTCCGGTGGCTACTGCTCGCATTCCTGTCGAATATTCTCCTTAAAGGTTGCGATTGTCTGAGGCTTTTTGGCATGAACCCGCAACTTCAAGTAGTCCCAAAGAAATAATTCTGGGATGTTAAATCGGGCGATTTTGTTGGTCATGCCAAATTTATAAAACGGGAGATAACGCGACCTGGAAACGCTTCCTTCACAATATCCATTGTAGCTCGTGCTATGTATGCTTGTTAAAACCGCATGTTCACTAAGCCCCGCTCATCCAATTCCGGCAGTAAGAATTCGTTTAAGTAAATTTAAAGACTCTTCGTGCATCACACTCGGATTTTCAGTGGCACAGAAAGGAAGATTTTGCTTATTGACGTAACCGCTTAAGTGGAAATACGCCTCGTCCCTCATGATGATTTTCGACACAAAATCGTCCTTTTTGTTGTTGAGATTGAGGACGGCTTTACAGTAATTCACATGTGACTGACGGGAACATGTGTAAGTTTTTCACTAAAACTGGCTGTGGGGCACGTCTGTTGATGCACTATTGCGTGACCCGTCGTCTGGTTGATATTTCTTAGTTCTCAGCGACATCAGCAGCCATAGCCGCGATATTCTAGGCCGAACGACCAGTCCGATGGCGGCCATGCCCTGCATGGCCTCCTGTGGTTCCACTTTGTTTGAGTCGAGTAGCTTAGCGCTGGAATGTCTGTCCAGTTGGCGCGACATGATTAGGAATTCATCGAAGTCGAATATCACGCTGCGCTAACACCACCTACCGATTATTGGTCAAAAATTCAACGCTCTTGCGGAGTATAGCACTCCATTGCTTGTCTATTTGTATACTGCAGCTGTCTATTTCACGGATGTCAAATATGATTGACGTATGACGCCATTTGCAAAAATTATATCGTTTTCCGATAGGGATATTAATTTTCTCCACCTTGTACAATATATTGCACAAAAGCCGATTAGATGTATTTTTAAACACCTATTGAATTGATAAAATAATTTATGTTCTGTAGCGAAAAAAAACTTCTTTTTCTTGATTTGTTTTCAAAGTCTATTAAGTCAAATTTGAACTTAACTTAATTGTTTTTATATACCTTATGTATGTATGTAACATACGAGTATGTAATAATAATATGTAACAGGGGATTGCGTGTATTTCGTTGCATCGCAAAGCCTTTTTTAATAAGAAATTCTTGCGGGAAAACTTTCAGGTTTTTGGGACTGTTTGTTTTAATAGAGCTATATTGTTGCCTTTTTAAGAATTGCTAATTATTTATTCAATATAACTAAACAAATTTTACAAATTTACAAATTATTTCCTCAGATTATTGCTTATAGATTAAAAATTCACCATCGACTTAAACTGCCTGTGAAGAGAACAAAAAAAAGTCACTGAGAATCCATATCATTGGAACAAATCAATTAAAGCAATCCAAACAAGTGAATAAGCCCATTTTAAGTGATAAATTTCTGAGAATTTATCCAAATGGGATCTGAGCAGCGTTTGATCGAGAAACTGCTGACTGTCCTATAGCTTGGGTTGGGCCAGTAGGGCAATGATCAAGTTCGTAGCGAAGTGCTTACTTTACCTCCAATGGTGGTTACCGATAGCTGGATGATTAAACCCTTACTCGTGCAGGCTAAAATGACAAGAGCATGCTCGGCCAGTAGCATAATACTGGCCTACGCTGTAGGTCAGGTTTCAAAACTATATACGGAAGAGTTTAAGAAGATATGCCTAAGCAATTAATGATCTCGGATTAAAATGGATTCACTGTTAATGACCTTTGCAAACATTTAATGTACAACGGCATTCGGATCTAAAATGGAATGTTCGGGTCACTGACAGGCCACATGCTGGCGAGTAATTAGCAGAACTCCTTGACTGCTATCATGCAGACATCACCGCCATCCAGGAAGTACGATGGGTTGGGGCAAACATAAAAATGATGAAAAACTACGATTTACACTATGGCGATTGCTATAGCAAAATGAAACAGCGCTTATACATGCGGATTCGTCATAAGCGGCAGGGTAAAGCAAGAAATCTTGAGCTTCCGACATATGAGTAGAGATCCTATGACAATCCGCATCAAGTTTAAATTTGCTAACATAAACCTAATATATGCTCATGTCCCCATAAATAAAGACGACGCCACTAATGAATGTTTCTGTGAGCTCCACGACAAGATGTATGAGCAATGTCTGAACATGCCGTTAAAATCGTACTAAGTATCTGAACAGAATGACAGTAGAGAACGCCCACTGCTCCGTCGAGGTCGGTCACAATGTAACTGAGACCTCAGATATTGAAAAAGGTTTTAAATTAACGGGCCGTCACTGGTGCGTTCGCTAGTTTTAAAACAGAAACTGTCAAAACTTTGATCATCCCAGTTCTACTTTAGGATGAAAATAACCGCAGTTATTTCAAGTGAAAAATCCTTTGTAGAATATTCGACTCCGTTTGAGTTGACGGACTTTGGTGGAGAAGCTTCAAGCTATACAGAGGCATCGACCTTGTCAGAAAAGTGCGCATAAGTCGTCTGAAATGGCTAGAACATGTAGAGCGGATGGACACCAACGCCAGCAGAGTCTTCAAATCTAACACAGAGAAACAACGCAATAAAGGAAGAGCTCATTCCAGGTGGCGCAGACGCTATTATCTAAGAATAGGGCTATCTAGAGAGGCTTATTAGTTGAGACCGAGGTTCAGCTAAGGAGAATAATTACAATGAAAAATTGTAAAAGTTGTGTTGAAACTCTACTATGTGTTGTAGATGTGCAACTTTGAAATAATATTTATAAGATTAAGGCATAAAGAATAGAAGGAAAGAATAACGTTCGCAAGTTTTATCAAAAAAGGTGAAAAAGAATAAAGAGAAACTTGCAAGGATGTAGAAGGCATCATAGTAAGTCCACAGTTCTTGCTGAGAATCTTAAAAGATTATTTAAACAGACTGTTAAACGATGATATTGAGCAACATACCACCGTCAGGTTGGGTGCACCATTCAGCCTCGACGATGATAGACAGAATTTCCGTCCACCCGATCAAAATGAAGGCAGGGTAACAATTTCCAAGCTTTATTCCAACATCTGCTGGAGCAGATGGCTTTATTTTTATAATCCCGCGTGCGCACCAAGGGGATATGAATACTCTTTTACTGACTTTTCTCCAGGGCGCGGGCTGGTGGTGTAGTAGTTTGAAACTCAAGTGTATTTGGTTTCGGTATTTTTCCAGAGGTGGTTGTCAAATTGGAGCCGGTGCATCATCAACCAGTGAGTCTTAGTAAGTGCTAGTTGATAGTTCGTTACATTTTGCCCAGCCAGCAACCACTCCAACATCGATGTTATGCCTTCATGTCAGAGTTGACGCCGACGGGATTTTCATATAACTACATACAAATTCTATAAAAAGATTTTTCAGAGAATTGCCTCGCACGGGATTCGAACCCGCGACCCTCTGCTTAACTGCTGATCTGTTTAAAGCTGTGGTTGATGATTGGATATAGAGCTCACAACAACTCATCTCCAAAATCTGAGCCCGATCTTCAAAAATGGAGATCCCCCTAACTGTGCTAACTACAGATAAAATCCTTTCACCCGTATTATGTGAGCGCCTGGGACATTTCGCCAACAGTCAGGGAAATCAAAAATGGATCAAAATTTCACATTACTGCAGATTTTGGAAAAAACTCAAGAGTTCCAAACACATACGTGTCCTTCGTTAATTTCAGTCTATATATGACGGGTTTGTTTATCTACAGAGATATACCATGTTAGTTTTGTCATCCCTGCCAAGCTCATTAGATTATGCAGGATGGCGATGAACAATACACGCTGCTCCATTAAGACCGAGAACTTCACTCTCACTTTGTTATTGAAATAATTGGGCGAAGCTCACAAGTCAATTCAGAGGCACCACTTTCAAAAGTCTGTAAAGTCACTCGCATGTGCAGATGACATTAATATAATTGGAAGAACACAACGAGCTATCAATAGAGCGTTTTGCGAGGGTTTTAAGGACACTATCCACACAAATATTAAAACAGCATTTTTCAAGTCCTTTCCTAAAAATGACGAGTTTTCCGTGATCTCCACCGTTAGATCTATTTAGCCTATGTACCTTCCCGCAAGGTCATGGAAAAGTTAAAAACTCATCATCTTCAATGCTTCAAAAACACGATGCTGTCTGCTGCCGTTTAGATAAATGTAAACACCCAGCCATTGTTCATGGAAATAGCATCACCGAAATCAAAAACGTTTTCATTTTCTGCACGTATGCCAATGATGAGACTAAAAATGCCTAGATTTTCTCCAAAGATATAAAAAAAAAGTACTTTTTGTACAATGCATTTATTGCCACCTCTATACTATAAACAGAATTCAAAACAGTGCAATAAAAATGCCAATATAGTAATTCTTACTCAATTGAAAGTCTCCGACACACCGGGGTGTGTCGTCCTACCCTACTTTATTTTATCGCTATTTCTACCCTAAGTAATCTACTGATATTGCCAGTAGAATTACGGCCCTTAAAAACAGCAACCTGATTCTTTTCTAAACCGTACAACTAGTACAGTACAACTCTTCCAGTCATTATAACCAGCAAATATTCAGAACCAACGAATATTGGTATTTCTCCTTCTTTCTTCCCTTATTTTCTATCGCTCACATTATGCACAAAGATTTGAAGGTTACACAGTATATAATATGGAACTGTAGCGCATGAAATCTGTCTACAGACTCAGAGAAAATGAATATCATGATACTCATGATAGGATAAGACCTTCACCTACGGTCACAGAAAACTCAAAGACTTAACCCTCTTCTCCATGCTTTCTTTTTCATTACTTGGTTTGGAACAAAGTGCTATATATGAACCATGCCGAGGATCCGCCTGGCTGAGGTTCACTTTGAAAAAAGGCTCAGTTACGTAGGCGGGCGAATTTGTTGACTAACCTTGTCAACACGATGTTTGGCACCCATCCAAGCAAAATTTGAGATTTCCATACTAAAATATCTATCACCAGAAATACTAAAACTACAGCTGTGCCCGATAGCGCCAACACTATAAGATTAATTTTTCAATTATTAAGGCATCTCTTCGCATCCTGGACAATCTTGGTGAGATTGCGCAAAGGTGCTGGTCTTTGGTAAAGAAAGACTTGTTCTTCTCACTCACCGAAAAATTAAACATAGCCAAGCTGAGTAAAACCCTAACTAGACTTGGCACTAACATTATTCGAAAAACCCAACAAGGTCCCATCCAATAACGCCATGTGAAATAAAAAAAAAATGCGAGGAAAAACTCTGTTTCCTGCCACTTGGAACACGGAGGGCAGTGTGGCAGTGGCCGTAGTCGCCTTCATCCCAAAGGTCATCAACGAAGGTCCCAAAAAAAGTTAATTTGGCTAAATGATAATTTAATATGATTTTTGAGGCGATAATAGATAGTCTCGTAACTACGATTCCTGACATGTCCAGTCCAATTTTAGCGAGGCAATTTGTGGCTTGTAGAATGGTGTTGAATAGAGATTCTTTATGAACAAGTTCCCCCTAACATCCCAACTTCAAGAACTCTTCTGCTTGGCAGGCGGACTTCTTTCAGACTGCCAGCGACGGTGTTTTTGAAGTTTGTACAGGTGCTAAATTGCAGGTCTACAACAAGGAAAATATCTTGAGATATCAAAACTCTAAGCTCTCGGTCAATGCAAACTGCTGCAAGACAACCGGCAGAATGAAAGTGGTTATGAGCTGATCCATCGTCCTCTACTTGACAGCCGAATCTATTGTTTTAATTCATGCAAGTGCACCAAAATATATCATCTTCTACTGGCAAAAAAAGAAGCAACACCCAGAAGAGCATAGATTTTGCTGTTACACTGCTGATCTCTTTACTCAGAAAATTACATGGTATGCATCTGGGTACCTGTTCTAAGACGACCAGTTTTTTTTTTCAGTTTAAATGCATTTTTTATTTTCTTATATATTAATTCTTATAGGCTAAACAAAAAAAATGCTTAAAAATTAGCTTAATTAACTTAAAATTATCTTAATCTAACTTACTGGCCCCATGCGGGCACTCTAAGATAAACCTAACACTTAATCTATGTCTTTCGACGTATCTTACAGTCTATTCTTATTTTAATATTTGCATTAATTAAGCCTAAAACTAAGAAAACAGATTTTAACAAAAACTTAGTAAATGGACTTTTTTTTTGTTGAAATATAAAACTTAAAACTAAAGCTTACAAACTACCTAAAATAAATCTTAATATACTTAACCTACTTACATCTAATAAACAATTAAGTTAAATATTATATATATATATATACATAATATATACTTAATATATAAATATATGTATATATATGTGTATTTTTTTGTTTTTTTTTATATATATTTTTTTTATTTCTTTTTATTTTTTTTTATCTTTTTTTATTTTTTTTCTTAAATCTAACTTAATCCTATCTAAAACAATGTAAGTCGGCCATTACTAAAATCTAATAGGCTGGCCAACTTTGATTCATTCGAGGAAGCTACCTAGTAATTGAGGAATTCGACGACGAAGCATCCTCTTCTTCAATAATATTGTTGAAATATAAAACTTAAAACTAAAGCTTACAAACTACCTAAAATAAATCTTAATATACTTAACCTACTTACATCTAATAAACAATTAAGTTAAATATTATATATATATATATATACATAATATATACTTAATATATAAATATATGTATATATATGTGTATTTTTTTGTTTTTTTTTATATATTTTTTTTTATTTCTTTTTATTTTTTCTTATTTTTTTTTATTTTTTTTTCTTAAATCTAACTTAATCCTATCTAAAACAATGTAAGTCGGCCATTACTAAAATCTAATAGGCTGGCCAACTTTGCTTCATTCGAGGAAGCTACCTAGTAATTGAGGAATTCGACGACGAAGCATCCTCTTCTTCAATAAGCCACCAAAATTGTTGGTGCTGCCGAGCAACATCTCTCATGTCGCGACTCCCTACCGCTCTACTGAACCGGAGACGCTCCGCACTGCCGTGTGCGGCATCTCTGTCGTAGTTGAGTCGCCTGTCCGCAGCTGTTCGAGCGACGTGAAAAATTAACGGCACCGCTAATCTGTCCTGGATCAAGCCTTTCTTATCGAGATAGAGGAACGCTTCTGGTGGAATAAAGTCGTCAAGGCGAACTCTCTCGTGATACATATAATTGGGGTAATAAGCCCCAGAGATCAGGTTGTTCGACGAGGTCATTGCTCTTGCAATGTGTCTTCGAATCAACTTAATGACAAAATTGTCCACTCTTATTAGGTTCGCCCTATTGTACAAAACCTCATTAGGATAGAATTTTATGTACTCAGACTCTGGTGTTCTGTAAAGGCGAAGACAAGCCCTAAGGTATCTGACTACATTTCGGCAAGCAAGTGGTTGACCGTACTGTCCAACGATCTGAAACTTTCGCCAATTCTTTCTGGTATCCGCAGAGGCCTCAGACAAAGGCGTCCTAAAAAGAATGGTTTCCGACTTCTGAAAGTTGATCTTCAACTTCCAGTCGTCGCAATATTGTTTAATTTTATCGAAGTCACGTTGCAAGAGTATGTTTATGACCTCAATCTTTGGACCTGATCTGTACGCGATTATGTCGTCTGCGTACGCTATGGCATGGTGAAGTGAACCTATCAAATCACTTGTGTAAATGTTGAAAAGAATCGGTGAATTAACCGCACCTTGTTGGAGACCGTTTCAGTAGAAGTCACATCGCCATTCTTCACGATGAACTGTCTATCTGTGAGCATATTGAAAAGAATATACAGCAATAGTCTGCTAATGCCCAGCCTGTATCAGGCAGGCACCAGTGCACTGTTTCTTGGCTTTGTTCCATTGGATATCGGAAACCAGTTTAGACGCGGCGTGAATAATATCATGCCCCGCCTTGAAACCGAATTGATTATCCAGAACTATATTTTTGTCCTCAACCCACTTAGTCAGAACCCTATTGATAACCTTCTCGAAAACCTTGCTGATGTTTGGAAGGAGACTGATCGACCGGAGATTCACCGGATTGGAGGTGTCTTTATCCCTTTTGGGGATCGGATGTACCACCGCAGTTTTCCAATGCGTCGGATAATGTGCATTATTCATTGCATTGTTAAACAGGGTGGAGATGTCGAGGGAGATGTCGAAGCACAATGTTTGGTATATCATCGATTCTCACAGATTTCTTTCTTCTGATTAAAAACTCATCATCTTCAATGCTTCAAAAACACGATGCTGTCTGCTGCCGTTTAGATAAATGTAAACACCCAGCCATTGTTCATGGAAATAGCATCACCGAAATCAAAAACGTTTTCATTTTCTGCACGTATGCCAATGATGAGACTAAAAATGCCTAGATTTTCTCCAACGATATAAAAAAAAAGTACTTTTTGTACAATGCATTTATTGCCACCTCTATACTATAAACAGAATTCAAAACAGTGCAATAAAAATGCCAATATAGTAATTCTTACTCAATTGAAAGTCTCCGACACACCGGGGTGTGTCGTCCTACCCTACTTTATTTTATCGCTATTTCTACCCTAAGTAATCTACTGATATTGCCAGTAGAATTACGGCCCTTAAAAACAGCAACCTGATTCTTTTCTAAACCGTACAACTAGTACAGTACAACTCTTCCAGTCATTATAACCAGCAAATATTCAGAACCAACGAATATTGGTATTTCTCCTTCTTTCTTCCCTTATTTTCTATCGCTCGCATTATGCACAAAGATTTGAAGGTTACACAGTATATAATATGGAACTTTAGCGCATGAAATCTGTCTACAGACTCAGAGAAAATGAATATCATGATACTCATGATAGGATAAGACCTTCACCTACGGTCACAGAAAACTCAAAGACTTAACCCTCTTCTCCATGCTTTCTTTTTCATTACTTGGTTTGGAACAAAGTGCTATATATGAACCATGCCGAGGATCCGCCTGGCTGAGGTTCACTTTGAAAAAAGGCTCAGTTACGTAGGCGGGCGAATTTGTTGACTAACCTTGTCAACACGATGTTTGGCACCCATCCAAGCAAAATTTGAGATTTCCATACTAAAATATCTATCACCAGAAATACTAAAACTACAGCTGTGCCCGATAGCGCCAACACTATAAGATTAATTTTTCAATTATTAAGGCATCTCTTCGCATCCTGGACAATCTTGGTGAGATTGCGCAAAGGTGCTGGTCTTTGGTAAAGAAAGACTTGTTCTTCTCACTCACCGAAAAATTAAACATAGCCAAGCTGAGTAAAACCCTAACTAGACTTGGCACTAACATTATTCGAAAAACCCAACAAGGTCCCATCCAATAACGCCATGTGAAATAAAAAAAAAATGCGAGGAAAAACTCTGTTTCCTGCCACTTGGAACACGGAGGGCAGTGTGGCAGTGGCCGTAGTCGCCTTCATCCCAAAGGTCATCAACGAAGGTCCCAAAAAAAGTTAATTTGGCTAAATGATAATTTAATATGATTTTTGAGGCGATAATAGATAGTCTCGTAACTACGATTCCTGACATGTCCAGTCCAATTTTAGCGAGGCAATTTGTGGCTTGTAGAATGGTGTTGAATAGAGATTCTTTATGAACAAGTTCCCCCTAACATCCCAACTTCAAGAACTCTTCTGCTTGGCAGGCGGACTTCTTTCAGACTGCCAGCGACGGTGTTTTTGAAGTTTGTACAGGTGCTAAATTGCAGGTCTACAACAAGGAAAATATCTTGAGATATCAAAACTCTAAGCTCTCGGTCAATGCAAACTGCTGCAAGACAACCGGCAGAATGAAAGTGGTTATGAGCTGATCCATCGTCCTCTACTTGACAGCCGAATCTATTGTTTTAATTCATGCAAATGCACCAAAATATATCATCTTCTACTGGCAAAAAAAGAAGCAACACCCAGAAGAGCATAGATTTTGCTGTTACACTGCTGATCTCTTTACTCAGAAAATTACATGGTATGCATCTGGGTACCTGTTCTAAGACGACCAGTTTTTTTTTTCAGTTTAAATGCATTTTTTATTTTCTTATATATTAATTCTTATAGGCTAAACAAAAAAAATGCTTAAAAATTAGCTTAATTAACTTAAAATTATCTTAATCTAACTTACTGGCCCCATGCGGGCACTCTAAGATAAACCTAACACTTAATCTATGTCTTTCGACGTATCTTACAGTCTATTCTTATTTTAATATTTGCATTAATTAAGCCTAAAACTAAGAAAACAGATTTTAACAAAAACTTAGTAAATGGACTTTTTTTTTGTTGAAATATAAAACTTAAAACTAAAGCTTACAAACTACCTAAAATAAATCTTAATATACTTAACCTACTTACATCTAATAAACAATTAAGTTAAATATTATATATATATATATACATAATATATACTTAATATATAAATATATGTATATATATGTGTATTTTTTTGTTTTTTTTTATATATATTTTTTTTATTTCTTTTTATTTTTTTTTATCTTTTTTTATTTTTTTTCTTAAATCTAACTTAATCCTATCTAAAACAATGTAAGTCGGCCATTACTAAAATCTAATAGGCTGGCCAACTTTGATTCATTCGAGGAAGCTACCTAGTAATTGAGGAATTCGACGACGAAGCATCCTCTTCTTCAATAATATTGTTGAAATATAAAACTTAAAACTAAAGCTTACAAACTACCTAAAATAAATCTTAATATACTTAACCTACTTACATCTAATAAACAATTAAGTTAAATATTATATATATATATATATACATAATATATACTTAATATATAAATATATGTATATATATGTGTATTTTTTTGTTTTTTTTTATATATTTTTTTTTATTTCTTTTTATTTTTTCTTATTTTTTTTTATTTTTTTTTCTTAAATCTAACTTAATCCTATCTAAAACAATGTAAGTCGGCCATTACTAAAATCTAATAGGCTGGCCAACTTTGCTTCATTCGAGGAAGCTACCTAGTAATTGAGGAATTCGACGACGAAGCATCCTCTTCTTCAATAAGCCACCAAAATTGTTGGTGCTGCCGAGCAACATCTCTCATGTCGCGACTCCCTACCGCTCTACTGAACCGGAGACGCTCCGCACTGCCGTGTGCGGCATCTCTGTCGTAGTTGAGTCGCCTGTCCGCAGCTGTTCGAGCGACGTGAAAAATTAACGGCACCGCTAATCTGTCCTGGATCAAGCCTTTCTTATCGAGATAGAGGAACGCTTCTGGTGGAATAAAGTCGTCAAGGCGAACTCTCTCGTGATACATATAATTGGGGTAATAAGCCCCAGAGATCAGGTTGTTCGACGAGGTCATTGCTCTTGCAATGTGTCTTCGAATCAACTTAATGACAAAATTGTCCACTCTTATTAGGTTCGCCCTATTGTACAAAACCTCATTAGGATAGAATTTTATGTACTCAGACTCTGGTGTTCTGTAAAGGCGAAGACAAGCCCTAAGGTATCTGACTACATTTCGGCAAGCAAGTGGTTGACCGTACTGTCCAACGATCTGAAACTTTCGCCAATTCTTTCTGGTATCCGCAGAGGCCTCAGACAAAGGCGTCCTAAAAAGAATGGTTTCCGACTTCTGAAAGTTGATCTTCAACTTCCAGTCGTCGCAATATTGTTTAATTTTATCGAAGTCACGTTGCAAGAGTATGTTTATGACCTCAATCTTTGGACCTGATCTGTACGCGATTATGTCGTCTGCGTACGCTATGGCATGGTGAAGTGAACCTATCAAATCACTTGTGTAAATGTTGAAAAGAATCGGTGAATTAACCGCACCTTGTTGGAGACCGTTTCAGTAGAAGTCACATCGCCATTCTTCACGATGAACTGTCTATCTGTGAGCATATTGAAAAGAATATACAGCAATAGTCTGCTAATGCCCAGCCTGTATCAGGCAGGCACCAGTGCACTGTTTCTTGGCTTTGTTCCATTGGATATCGGAAACCAGTTTAGACGCGGCGTGAATAATATCATGCCCCGCCTTGAAACCGAATTGATTATCCAGAACTATATTTTTGTCCTCAACCCACTTAGTCAGAACCCTATTGATAACCTTCTCGAAAACCTTGCTGATGTTTGGAAGGAGACTGATCGACCGGAGATTCACCGGATTGGAGGTGTCTTTATCCCTTTTGGGGATCGGATGTACCACCGCAGTTTTCCAATGCGTCGGATAATGTGCATTATTCATTGCATTGTTAAACAGGGTGGAGATGTCGAGGGAGATGTCGAAGCACAATGTTTGGTATATCATCGATTCTCACAGATTTCTTTCTTCTGATTAAAAACTCATCATCTTCAATGCTTCAAAAACACGATGCTGTCTGCTGCCGTTTAGATAAATGTAAACACCCAGCCATTGTTCATGGAAATAGCATCACCGAAATCAAAAACGTTTTCATTTTCTGCACGTATGCCAATGATGAGACTAAAAATGCCTAGATTTTCTCCAACGATATAAAAAAAAAGTACTTTTTGTACAATGCATTTATTGCCACCTCTATACTATAAACAGAATTCAAAACAGTGCAATAAAAATGCCAATATAGTAATTCTTACTCAATTGAAAGTCTCCGACACACCGGGGTGTGTCGTCCTACCCTACTTTATTTTATCGCTATTTCTACCCTAAGTAATCTACTGATATTGCCAGTAGAATTACGGCCCTTAAAAACAGCAACCTGATTCTTTTCTAAACCGTACAACTAGTACAGTACAACTCTTCCAGTCATTATAACCAGCAAATATTCAGAACCAACGAATATTGGTATTTCTCCTTCTTTCTTCCCTTATTTTCTATCGCTCGCATTATGCACAAAGATTTGAAGGTTACACAGTATATAATATGGAACTTTAGCGCATGAAATCTGTCTACAGACTCAGAGAAAATGAATATCATGATACTCATGATAGGATAAGACCTTCACCTACGGTCACAGAAAACTCAAAGACTTAACCCTCTTCTCCATGCTTTCTTTTTCATTACTTGGTTTGGAACAAAGTGCTATATATGAACCATGCCGAGGATCCGCCTGGCTGAGGTTCACTTTGAAAAAAGGCTCAGTTACGTAGGCGGGCGAATTTGTTGACTAACCTTGTCAACACGATGTTTGGCACCCATCCAAGCAAAATTTGAGATTTCCATACTAAAATATCTATCACCAGAAATACTAAAACTACAGCTGTGCCCGATAGCACCAACACTATAAGATTAATTTTTCAATTATTAAGGCATCTCTTCGCATCCTGGACAATCTTGGTGAGATTGCGCAAAGGTGCTGGTCTTTGGTAAAGAAAGACTTGTACTTCTCACTCACCGAAAAATTAAACATAGCCAAGCTGAGTAAAACCCTAACTAGACTTGGCACTAACATTATTCGAAAAACCCAACAAGGTCCCATCCAATAACGCCATGTGAAATAAAAAAAAAATGCGAGGAAAAACTCTGTTTCCTGCCACTTGGAACACGGAGGGCAGTGTGGCAGTGGCCGTAGTCGCCTTCATCCCAAAGGTCATCAACGAAGGTCCCAAAAAAAGTTAATTTGGCTAAATGATAATTTAATATGATTTTTGAGGCGATAATAGATAGTCTCGTAACTACGATTCCTGACATGTCCAGTCCAATTTTAGCGAGGCAATTTGTGGCTTGTAGAATGGTGTTGAATAGAGATTCTTTATGAACAAGTTCCCCCTAACATCCCAACTTCAAGAACTCTTCTGCTTGGCAGGCGGACTTCTTTCAGACTGCCAGCGACGGTGTTTTTGAAGTTTGTACAGGTGCTAAATTGCAGGTCTACAACAAGGAAAATATCTTGAGATATCAAAACTCTAAGCTCTCGGTCAATGCAAACTGCTGCAAGACAACCGGCAGAATGAAAGTGGTTATGAGCTGATCCATCGTCCTCTACTTGACAGCCGAATCTATTGTTTTAATTCATGCAAGTGCACCAAAATATATCATCTTCTACTGGCAAAAAAAGAAGCAACACCCAGAAGAGCATAGATTTTGCTGTTACACTGCTGATCTCTTTACTCAGAAAATTACATGGTATGCATCTGGGTACCTGTTCTAAGACGACCAGTTTTTTTTTTCAGTTTAAATGCATTTTTTATTTTTTTATATATTAATTCTTATAGGCTAAACAAAAAAAATGCTTAAAAATTAGCTTAATTAACTTAAAATTATCTTAATCTAACTTACTGGCCCCATGCGGGCACTCTAAGATAAACCTAACACTTAATCTATGTCTTTCGACGTATCTTACAGTCTATTCTTATTTTAATATTTGCATTAATTAAGCCTAAAACTAAGAAAACAGATTTTAACAAAAACTTAGTAAATGGACTTTTTTTTTGTTGAAATATAAAACTTAAAACTAAAGCTTACAAACTACCTAAAATAAATCTTAATATACTTAACCTACTTACATCTAATAAACAATTAAGTTAAATATTATATATATATATATACATAATATATACTTAATATATAAATATATGTATATATATGTGTATTTTTTTGTTTTTTTTTATATATATTTTTTTTATTTCTTTTTATTTTTTTTTTATCTTTTTTTATTTTTTTTCTTAAATCTAACTTAATCCTATCTAAAACAATGTAAGTCGGCCATTACTAAAATCTAATAGGCTGGCCAACTTTGATTCATTCGAGGAAGCTACCTAGTAATTGAGGAATTCGACGACGAAGCATCCTCTTCTTCAATAATATTGTTGAAATATAAAACTTAAAACTAAAGCTTACAAACTACCTAAAATAAATCTTAATATACTTAACCTACTTACATCTAATAAACAATTAAGTTAAATATTATATATATATATATATATACATAATATATACTTAATATATAAATATATGTATATATATGTGTATTTTTTTGTTTTTTTTTATATATTTTTTTTTATTTCTTTTTATTTTTTCTTATTTTTTTTTATTTTTTTTTCTTAAATCTAACTTAATCCTATCTAAAACAATGTAAGTCGGCCATTACTAAAATCTAATAGGCTGGCCAACTTTGCTTCATTCGAGGAAGCTACCTAGTAATTGAGGAATTCGACGACGAAGCATCCTCTTCTTCAATAAGCCACCAAAATTGTTGGTGCTGCCGAGCAACATCTCTCATGTCGCGACTCCCTACCGCTCTACTGAACCGGAGACGCTCCGCACTGCCGTGTGCGGCATCTCTGTCGTAGTTGAGTCGCCTGTCCGCAGCTGTTCGAGCGACGTGAAAAATTAACGGCACCGCTAATCTGTCCTGGATCAAGCCTTTCTTATCGAGATAGAGGAACGCTTCTGGTGGAATAAAGTCGTCCAGGCGAACTCTCTCGTGATACATATAATTGGGGTAATGAGCCCCAGAGATCAGGTTGTTCGACGAGGTCATTGCTCTTGCAATGTGTCTTCGAATCAACTTAATGACAAAATTGTCCACTCTTATTAGGTTCGCCCTATTGTACAAAACCTCATTAGGATAGAATTTTATGTACTCAGACTCTGGTGTTCTGTAAAGGCGAAGACAAGCCCTAAGGTATCTGACTACATTTCGGCAAGCAAGTGGTTGACCGTACTGTCCAACGATCTGAAACTTTCGCCAATTCTTTCTGGTATCCGCAGAGGCCTCAGACAAAGGCGTCCTAAAAAGAATGGTTTCCGACTTCTGAAAGTTGATCTTCAACTTCCAGTCGTCGCAATATTGTTTAATTTTATCGAAGTCACGTTGCAAGAGTATGTTTATGACCTCAATCTTTGGACCTGATCTGTACGCGATTATGTCGTCTGCGTACGCTATGGCATGGTGAAGTGAACCTATCAAATCACTTGTGTAAATGTTGAAAAGAATCGGTGAATTAACCGCACCTTGTTGGAGACCGTTTCAGTAGAAGTCACATCGCCATTCTTCACGATGAACTGTCTATCTGTGAGCATATTGAAAAGAATATACAGCAATAGTCTGCTAATGCCCAGCCTGTATCAGGCAGGCACCAGTGCACTGTTTCTTGGCTTTGTTCCATTGGATATCGGAAACCAGTTTAGACGCGGCGTGAATAATATCATGCCCCGCCTTGAAACCGAATTGATTATCCAGAACTATATTTTTGTCCTCAACCCACTTAGTCAGAACCCTATTGATAACCTTCTCGAAAACCTTGCTGATGTTTGGAAGGAGACTGATCGACCGGAGATTCACCGGATTGGAGGTGTCTTTATCCCTTTTGGGGATCGGATGTACCACCGCAGTTTTCCAATGCGTCGGATAATGTGCATTATTCATTGCATTGTTAAACAGGGTGGAGATGTCGAGGGAGATGTCGAAGCACAATGTTTGGTATATCATCGATTCTCACAGATTTCTTTCTTCTGATTGTGTCGAAGATCATTTGGAGCTCTTCCTTTGAAATGAACGGGGGAAGTTCCCTTTCATTGGCGTTGACATTATTTGCCATATTCTCGTCACTGAACTGGGTGAAACCCGAGTTTTCGATTCGCCAGTTCACTATTTCGTTTCGAAGGTAGAAATTGTGCGCAAGGACTCGACTTTCCAAGTCGTGCTTAGGGCCAATGATATCATTCGCCCTATATACTTCCTGAAAAGTCGCTCCTATAGCCTCAACTTTCTCCTGCGGATCCTCGATCACAAAGAAGTTGTCATCCTCCACAGCCTCATTTGGATCTATGCCTGCTGCCAAAAGTATGTTTTCGTTGTTTGTCGTTCGGGCGATTTTGAGACATGAAAGGTCGTTTTGATCTTTCCTCCGAAATATTTTGTTTATTTGCGGGAACATAGTCGGGTTGCTGGTATTTACAGCCTGAATTTTATTGTTCCAATGCAAACTTACAGAAGCCCTGTAATTTTCTTTTATTAATGTTTGGAGGTTTCTGATCGACGACTTTAATGTCATAATCTCCGGGTTATGTCTGTCGGTGAACTGTCTGTACAAGGTTTTTAGCCTTGACAGTAGTCTACTTTTATGTCGGTGCAGTGCGTCAATAGTTGAATTGCGGAACAAGTCTTCGTTGTCAGTATGTTGATACCGAGGTATCGTTTTGTCCATTGTTTGTTTGATTGTCTCGTCCATTACTTTTAGATATCTGTCAATCTCCTCGTTTGACAGATTTCTGTTGGACGGTAGGTAAAGCGAATTCGAGGAGAGTGCTCTTGTCAGTGTCCTAGAGAAGTGTGTCCAACGCACTCTACTATAGTTGTAGGAATGTCGATGAACAAATTCATCTAGTTCCGCATTTTCGTTTGGAACGGTTATTTCGGTACTAAGACCGCAATGGTCGCTGTCATACACAAAAGTGCGTAGACAGTTTATAGTTTGTTGGTTCGTACCTGTCAGTTGAATTCGTGAGTCGAACAACAGTAGATCCAAATAGGAACCGTGTCTAGGAAACGACGGACTGTCCGTTGCCTTAAGGCTGAGTCTATACATCACACTGTGCTGAACCCACCAATTGAGTAATTGGTTCCCTCTAGTGTTTGGTGTATTATTTCCCCAATATCTGTGCTTGGCGTTGAAATCTCCGCCGATAATAAAGTAGTTTTCTTCCAATTGAAGTCTCAGCAATCGAAAAAGTGTCTCGAGTTCTGAAATGAATAATGTGGATTGAGTAGCCTCAGGTGCATAGACAGACACCATGTACAGCCGCTTTCCACTTCGGAGAGGGATATAGATGATTCATGCCTCCAGCACCTGAAACCTACGTACTACACGACTGTATACTCTATTACAACGCAGTTCTTTTCTAACAAAGATTGCAACCCCTCCTCCTTGAATGCAGTTGGGTCGATTTCTTCGTATGATTTTATATTTTCTGTGTCTCATTTTGTGCTTCTTGGATAGCTTAGTTTCGCTAACCAAAAGCACATCTGGGACTTGGTCTTTAAGCAACTTAAATATGCGGCTCTTCGCTCAATCCTAATCAGTGAATTAACATTCACTGCAAGGATCTTCAGGGTTTGCTCCGCCATGTTCGTGCCCATTATGACTGGAGGTGCGTTAGACCCGGCAGCAGCGCGTATATTTGATCTACCCGCTTCGCCTGTTCCTGTATTTGACGCTAAAGCTGAGCCATTTGTCCTTGAATAGAGAGCAAAATAGCCAGCATGTCAGGTACAGGTTCCGGTGCTCTAGGCGCTGGGGCCTGAGAAGCAGCCTTCTGTTGCTGTACCGCACTTCCCTTACCTGCCGCCATTTGGGCGAAGGTGACTTGGGGAGTAACGGCTGGTATTTGTATATGCACAGGTGGTCGCTTAACTTCCATCTTCTGCTGCCGATCCAGATTTACTGTTTTCATGTACTGGAATTTGGGGCAACCCCGATAGTTTGCGTTGTGCCCCGTGTTCCTACATAAAACGCAAGAGAGTTGGCTTTTTTCCGACGCTCCGTCCTTACCTAAAGCGCAATCGTTTGACTTGTGGTTCTTTTCACACTTCACGCATCGATGCTGCATTTCGCAGTTCGACGCAGCGTGACCGAACCTTTGGCAGCGAACACATTGTAAAATATTTTAGATACTCTTTAATTTTTCCCAGTGTACAATCTGGTAGTCTAGGACTTTGATGCTCCTTAGAACATCCAGTTTGCTGTCAGGACTTAGCTGGACCAGGAAAAACGGTAATTTCTGATTCTCCCTTTTGGCTCTAGCCGTGACAAATGGCTTAACCCCTACGAATTTTAGCCCTTCGCACTCCTTTTCTTTTAGCAGTGCAAGGAGTTCCTCAGGATCAGTCGACGGCTCTAACCCCCTCAGCAGCATTGTCTGCAGCTTCTCCCCCTTCGGGGTGTAGGAGAAGAACTCCGTCGTCGAATCCCTCAATAAACTTTTAATTTTGTGGTAGCGCTCCACTGTGTTACAGTAGATCGCGTGCCTATCTAAGCTAAGTCTTTTAATATAAAAATTATTATTTCCTAAGGCCGACTAACATAGTTCTTTAGTTTCCTTTAGTTCCATCTTAAAGGTATTAATAGGTGGAACCCTTTGTTGTTTCTGCTGTTGTTGTTGTTGTTGTCGCTGCTGCTGTTTTTGTTTCTGCTGTTGTTGTTGCTGCTGCTGCTGTTTTTGCTGTTGCCGTTGTTGTGGCTGCTCTTGTTGTTGTTGCTGGTGTTTCGTAAGTTTTTGTTTGTGTTTTAGCACTTGTGCTATTGAATTTCCTTGCTGTAGTTTTTGATTTGTGCGAGCTGGTTTGGATTGCTGTTGCTCTTCCTTCTTCCTTCTTTCCATTTGTTTTTCTTTAATGGCCAGCACTCTGTTGTAGCATTTTTATGCTGCTACTTATTGCCTCAATTTCTTCCTCTTCATCGTCTGATTCGCTTGCGGCCAATGAAGCGAAGTTGTTCCCTTCCCTCACTCCGCCAAGCAGCTTTACAGTGGTCGTTGGTAGCTTCCTCCTTCTCTTTGACTTTGGCGTTTGGCTTGAACTCGAAGCCTCACCTGACATTTCAGCAGCTCCCGCTATAGTCATAGCGGACCGCTCACCACAATCCATCACGTGATGTTAATCCACTTTTACTTATTTTTATTTAAAAAAAAAAAAAATAAATAAAAGAAAAGAGAAACTGCCTGCCGACTACTTGGAGTCGAACCCACAACTTTTGCCGTCTCAAGCGAACAAACTACCGCTGTGCTAATTGGAGCCTAAATCCAAATTGTTTAATGTCTTAGTTAAGTTAAGTATTACTTCTCACTTATTATTCGAAACACAATTAATCTCCGCGGAGGTCTATGAACGACTGTTCTAAGACGACCATTAACCAGCATAAGCCAGACACTTCAAGAAATTGGTTGATAAGATTACCGATCAGGAGGAAATCAATTTCAATATCAGGAAATATTATTCGTCTTGCTTGCTTGTGAGACTCTTAGCGCCAGTGATGATCTATACTATTTTATTGTCTTATTTATTTGATCTATCTGGTTTCTCAGCTCAATACTAGTCAATTGTTAATGTACTCTAGATTATGTTTCGTTAACGATTCAAACTGCAGTTAAGCCCAATTTTCTCCAAACTTACGAACATTACAAGACATAAGCAGATACTTTGCATAGGTCTTTAGCCTAAGCGTAACTTCAATAGTGATCGATGGCGTGACGACATTCTCAATTTTAAGTTTAAGCTCTGCTTAGCTTTCCAAGCTAAGGAAAGAAAATCGGAACACCTTAACCTTCGTATTCTTTTACTCCGGCCATAACAGAGCGTCTTGTACTTGCTTGAAGGGTCATGATTTTTTTTTATTTGTCGTACAAATAAAAAATCTGATCTTCAAATCGTATTTTCCATTGAACTATTCCAAGCATAATAACATCCAATCTTTCGCATATCAACAACGATTTGTTTTTATTCATTTATTTCCTTCTCTCCCGCCTATACCGCACTTGGGAATTTTCAAAATTAATGTCATTTATCAACGTCAGTCGGATAATTATCCCTCAAAAATAAATTGATATCATTTTCACATTTTAATTGTAATCGATTACTAATTTAAGTTCAGTTCGGCTTCCTATTGTTCTTGCTCGCCGATTGGTGGATGGCCACCCCGATAGCTTTCATTAGTAGCATTCCGTTTTGATAGCATTTAGCAGCATGTCCGGTGTTCCTCATGCTATATCTGATTCTGTTTCTCATTCGACCGTGACCTTTTTTAATAGTCATAATCAATCAGGCATTTAACATTTCCTGTAGAGATTGTGGGCAATCTCCTTCTCTTAGCTTAGCCCCTATACTCGTACGGGTATTCCCATCTGGTTGAATGTGAAATAATTTATTAGTCCGCGCTGGCTTTCAAAGGTTTTTCTAGGTTTCCTGGTCAAGTATGGCTCAGGCAGAGGGATACCTTTCATACCTGTACCTCGTTTTCGATATCCAGGTAAGAAGGCCGCATTCGAATATTAATTTTATTGTATTCGTCTTTTGTGTGAGAGAATGGGGAAAAGGAATCAACCTGTTCCAGAGGATAAATGAAAGGCTACACATACGTACATATGTAAATGTTTGTATGTAAAATCACGAAATGTGCCAACAGTGAAACTCAAGCCCACATATCAGAGTGCTCCAATTTACACTGAAATGTCGGTCACGTACAATAGGCAACCGACCATCAATTACGAGTATTTGAAGAGACGGAAATGCAATGCAAAATGCGATATTTTGTTCGAAAATTGGAATTTAACGGTGGAAATTCATGGATACGGATTAACCCTGTATGAGGTCGGTTAGCAGATGGCTTCCTTATATACTTATGGATACAATCAAATTGGTTTTATTTTATGGTTTCAGTTCCACTTGCTTATTTCTTATTTCATATGTTTTTGTACGAAATATTGCCATTATTCCAAATTAAAAGCTGTACTTTTGGGAAAATGGTGAAAAACTGCAAAGTATGACTTTTACTCAATATTGGAAATTGGTTGCTGCCGCTACCACCATATGCAATATCCGTACTCATGCTGTTATTCCAGGTGGATGGGAGTTGTTATGTGCTTCGATGTTCCTGCTCAGAATACTCCTAGGGGCTGTAGCAAATGCAACGTAAGAATCAGTCTTCTCAGGTTGGATACAGGTCAACTTTTGTTACGAGAGTAAGACGCCAAGTAATCGGCTCAATACTATCCAACAGGTACGTTAAGGAGATTACTCCCTGGTATGTACTATCATGACCATAGGTACATTCATCGGGAAACTAACTGGACGCGATATGTATATATAGTAAATAGCAGTTAGTCAAGACCAACAGTGCTCCCCCTAAACTCAAGACGAAACAAAAGCTAGAAGAAGCTGTTACGAACTTGAGCGATATACTCACCAAGGGTTTTGAGCAGAGATGTCCAGCCAGAAAATAATCCTCCAGATCGCCAAGTCTTTGATAGAATGCAGCTCCGCAGCGAATACGTAAGGAAACCAATTTGGAGGAAGACTGGAATCTTTTGCGAAAAGATCGAAATCCTCGGTGAATCAGGCAAGCTTCAATGGCACTGAATCGAAAGCAGATAATCCCCTTCTTATGCTTGAGACTCTTTATTACCGAAGCTGCTGGTGAAATGAATAACACACTTTTACTAATATATGTAATCGGCTGTTGTAACGGATGATGCAATCAAACATGCCATTTCTTGCTTTGATGTCTTCAAGTCCCCTTCTACCGATGAATTATACCCAATTATGTTACCAAAAGGTATAGACCAGTTGTTGCAACTCTGAAGAGAGTCTTCACTGACTGCGGTAAATATGTGATGGCGTGGGTTAACAAGGGTGGCTGTAAGACGTCGTCATGCCTCCACTGCAATGATCCATGTTGGTTGACTTACTGCTTAATACTCTCATTAGTTCCATTGTCCATGCACAAGCATGCACGGATGATGTAGCTATACTGTCTGTTGGATCGCGTCTACTGACTATCTTATATAGGGCGCAGGCAGCTCAAGACATACATAATCAACGATTGATACAGTAGAAATGGGCTCCGTCAATTCTCTTTAAACTCAGGTTGTATCCTTTACGAGAAGGAACAAGCTAACTTGCTGACTGGCCTGACTCATATACTGCTTAAAGGCATCATCATTCAATTTTTCAAAGAAACAAGTTTTTGGGTATCATCCTGGATAACAAACTTCTCTGAACAGAATATATAACGTCGATAGCCTCTAAGGCTCAATCGGTCTTCTTTGTCATTGTCATTGTCACCGAGAAGGGTCCTTTAGATCTACACGTCTATCATAAGAATAATCATATTCTATGCATCGTGAAAAAAGTTTTTACAAAGATACGGTATTGCTGTTGTTATCAGAGCCCAAATAACGGTCTGTCTCGGCTGCATGGGGGCTCGGCTAATTCCCTTAATATTAATATCATTCGCTACACTCTCAAAGCCATCTTCCGTTTATAAAGAAGGGCATGCCGTCTACTGTCAAGAATTAATTTCGCCTAGAATCGGTAAAGAAATGTTGTGGGATCTACAACAGATGACGTCTTTCTACAGAACGAGAGCGTTAGATTTCACTCCTTGTTTTTAAGCGGAATATGCGTAATCCTGATGGGAGCGACCTACCATATACTGTGAAAAATTGAAGGAGAGGGCAAAGCATTTGCATATTTAGTGACATACAAGCCACGCCAGAAGCCTTGCTAAACCTCCTCACGAATTGGTTCGAGAATGCAGGATTTTAACTGCAGATGGCGAGACTCTCCACAAGCGGACTCTAACCGCAAGCCAAACGAATGCTTTCGACGTCCGTATGAAGTCAGCGACTTTTCTACTGCCCCTCAGTAGGAAAGAATGCAGGTTGCTTAGTGACGTCGTGACGGGCACTACGTTTTTGCTTATTACGTAAGTGTACTGGACTTAAGTAGTATGACATCCTGTAACATCGGCATCGCGGAGAACTACCTCTATGTAGATACTCGGCACGGATACGATAAATGCTAGTACTGTAGGAATTTAACCGATTAAGCGTTTTTTCATCTTTACACGAAAAGTTGAGAAATTCTTTCTAAAGGAAAGGATTAACATCCCCGAACACATCAGCCTTCTGATCCTCGTACCATTCGCATGTTTTCAACACTGATAATTCGTCGTCACCTGTCGCACGAAATTTATATCATCAATTATGTTAATGTTAATGCTCTAAAAAATTGAAACATATCTGCTTGATAACTCCGATACAGTATGCAATAATGGCATGGCGAAAGCAAATATTATTGTCGCAATAAAACAAGCAACACTATCGAACTGAACCAAATCTTTCTCCGTCTCCATCAGAGTTTCAATACCCCACCTTCCGATATTATAAGAGAACTCCTGTCACTTCAAATGCCTCGTTCACCTCCAACGAACGCCATCTAGCGTCACTTCTAACGCTTATTTTGATACAACCCTCCAAAGAAATCGTAATTTAACATCTTAATTATCAAAACGTAATAGACATGCGTTTAAAGATTTCCAGTATGTTTCTCAGCTGAAAAAATCTTCCTCACGAAGTCGTGTCTGTACATTGAGTATATTTTCAAAAAAAAATCGTTGGAATTATATCGTTTGGGTGTGTCGTTTTTTTGAGGTTTTTTCCTTTTGTTTGTTTGCCCGAGTATCGCAAAAAAAAAAAACTACTGAACCGATTTGAACGGAGTTTTCAATGGTTTTCACTGTACAATAGCCTATTTCTCAACTTACATACTGCGAAACGTTTGATTACGATCGGCGGAATACAGCCGGAGTTACAATTAAAAAGCATTTCAAAATAAGAATATTTTAAAAGTTTCTACTACTACATCTGAAAATAACGAATTAAGAACACTAATTTAAGTTCAATAAAAAAATAGTTAAACACTTTTATTTAAACATAACTTTTAATTTTTTTTTTTAAGAACTTAACCAACAGGAGGATATGGAAGCTCTTTAATCTAAAACCAAATACATCAAACGATTTAAGTTGCATGCAAAAATGTTTGCCCCTCAGGCCCCGGTCGGGATTGAACGATGAACTGTCCTATACACCACCACTTGTGCCATGCCCAGTCACTAAAATTCTTATTCATTAAAAGCCTATTTAATATTGTAAAGCCTATGTAACATTCGCCTCCTCGTCGTTCAACCATCAGAGATCTTTAACTATTATTCACTATACCGCGGGTATAAGGTGGTGTTATTTTAAGAATAACGAATTACTAATTTGAAGTAAGACCATCATTGCGGTCTATAAAATATGATTTATTAAATAGGTCGTGGTGCACTTTTGGTAATCTGACCTTGTCTTGACTTGAAACTAAGCTTATAAGTGTAATGTTAATATTACATTCGATATTATCAACTAACGATTGCTAAAATGCGGACCAATTTTTCCTGCTTTATTATAAAATGAAAATTATTCATGGGGTGCATCAAGTTGCAATCGTAAAACACGATAAGCTCCTAACAGATATGGATATAGCTTTCCACCTAAGACAACGATTGGGAATATAATCGCTCCAGAGCTCCAGATTCATGTGTTCAGGTTCAAAAGTGCATCTTAGTGATCAGACATGATAAGCGAACTACATTAAAGCATATAGCGACTAGGATAGAAGAATTAGTAAGTAAGTATGACAGTAGGACTGTCTACAATATCACAAAAGAAATTGTAGTTGGCCAAAGTTCCAAATCTCATTTTGTAAAAGACTTAAATGACGACTTATTATCTTCCGATCAGGAATATCAAATCAGATGGGGTAATCACTTTACTGCTATTTTAAATTATTTAGCAAGTAGCGAACCAGTCCCAAACCCTAATCAGTATTTCACTGAAAGAATTTCTCAAATTCGCACCTCCGCTCACAATAATACCGACATTATATCGGCTATCAGCACCTTAACGAAAAACGTAGGAAACCAAGGAAATCCTACAGCAACAAATACTTACTATACAAAATATGCTTTCTATTAAGCAAGAACGGCACTTGATTATATACTGAAACGATTGGCAGCAAACGCAGATATATTATCATCTATGCTGGAATTGCACAAAACGACGAGTAAACGGTTCTAAAGTCGTCTTAGGTGACCCACAGGCAAGTCAGCACCGATATTTATGACGTAACAGAAGTAGAATGTCGAAGCGTGGGTAACTTAACATATTTAAGATTGCGGCACAATGAAGAAAAACTCGTAAGATTTTCATTGGCCGAAATATATTGGTGATGAGCAAAGCATACGTCAGATTTTATGGAAGCAGAAGTTAGCAACATACCTCCCGAAGTGAATGCCTTACTTACTGGTTACACTGTATAAATACATGGACGACGCTTGAAATGAAACTAGAAAAATATGCGTTCTAAACACTCGGCAACGCGGACGCTATTCTATAAAGTCACATCCCATTAATCTGGAATACTCCAGAGTACCAGATGTCAATGCTGGTTCAAGGCAATAGAACCGTGGAATAATTTTACCAATCTGTTTACAGTCATTTGTCCCTAATTCTGAATAAGATTTCAAGCATGGACGTCTCCCCAGATGCTATGAACTTATTGACATCTTCTTATAGAGATAAGGCTTTGGACATCTCCGTAAAAGGATTAAGAGGTGATTTACCTAGGTTGTTAGGTATTAAAGAACCGATCGACCGTCCTGAGGCCCTACACCTCTGCCAGAAGCTCGAAAATCAACGTTTTAGAGCTCTGTATGCTAATAGTAATAGTGGTTTGACAAAGAGAACCGTACCTCAACCTACACCACCACCTCCTCCTGCTCGTAAAAATTAATCTATACAGCCTGTCTACCCACAACTTGTACAACTTACCACAACCAGGAGTGCATCCCCCTCCAAGGCCATATGCTCCCTATTACCAGCAATATCACCATCAACAGAACATCTAACAAAATGTCAGACCATATTACGGACACAACGCCCAATATAACTATCAACAAGATAACCGGTCTCCTAACCCGTATCCCCCGAAATCTATGCCAAGGGTAGAACCAATGGAAGCAGAAACTATTAAAACTAAAAATATTAACCAGCTACAAGTTAAGAACGGGCCACCTGCAAGCAAAACGACCCATGATTCCTTCACAACAACACCACGCTCCTCCCAACAAATTGCAAAGGAATTTCCACGTGACTACTGAAATTAGTGAACAGTATCCATCAGACAATTCTGCCGAAATTGCAAATTATGACTCCGTAATTGAGTCACAGAACGTCCAGACAGAAAACCAAATCCTTGACGAATACCTCAATAGCCAATATAACGTTAATGATAATGAAAAGACGATTGATTTTGTAGATATACATTTTTCAGATTAACACACAAAATTATGAAATTTCTCGTCGTTTTTCCTTTTTTTCCTTCTGCCCACTCTTAGATCTTTCCATGGAATTCTCGGCAACGATACTCTGATAAAACTTTCAGCAGTAATCTGTGCAAAAGAAAGTTACATGCTCATTGATAACCACTTAAAAATACGGTTAAAACAGCAAAGATCTGAGTCAATAAATTCTGTAGATATAAGAACTGATCACATGTCCGAAAGTCAAAAAGACCAACTGATTCAATTATTCCCAATCTATTTCTCGATCCCAATGAAAGACTTACCTTTACAACTACTGTAAAGGGAAGAATCCGTACAACTACGGACGACCCTATCTACTCAAGGTATTATCCATACCCCGTATCTCTTAAAGACGAAGTAAATAAACAGCTTGATCAACTTGCTGATCGATATCCCATTCCCGAGATAAACGAGGTTTTATCTCAACTAGGAAGGAATAAATGGTTTTCAGTCTTAGATTAAAAAAGCGGATTTCACAAAATCCATTTGCATGAAGAAGACATCGAAAAAACCGCCTTCTCAGTTAACAACGGGAAGTACGAGTCTGTACATCTCCCATTTGGTTTAAAAAATGCCCCGTCCATATTTCATAGGACACTAGACGACATCTTGCAGGAACACATAGGGAAAATTTGCTTCGTCTACATAGATGACATCGTCGTCTTCAGGAAAGATGAAGACTCTCACTTCCAAAACCTTTCAATAATTTTTAAAACCCTTCAAGATGCTAATCTTGAGGTTCAAATAGACAAATGTGAATTTCTGAAATCGAATGTTGAGTTTCTCGAGTTTATAATTTCAGATGAAGGAATAAAGACGAATCCAGCTAAGTTAGAGGCGAAAGTTGAGTTCTCTTGTCCCAAAACACTCAAGGATTTGCGATCTTTTTTATGCCAAAATCGCTAAACTCCTGACATCCCTTTTGAGAGGGAGTCTTAAAAATTTTCACCGATCATTAACACCTGACCTACGCACTCAGCGACAAAAATTCCAACCATAAACTCAAATGTTGGAAGGCTATACTTGAGGAATACAACTACGAGTTGAAGTATAAGCCTGGTAGATCCAATGACCACCCCAAATTAGCGAAATCAATTCACTTCAGGAAATATACCCCACTCATTTTGTTCAATATATTGTAGAATACGTTTTGCTAGGAAACTTGTTACAGATTTAACCGATGAAACACAGCAGGAAACCGAAATTATTAAAGAACACAACCAATAAAATTCAAATATTACAAAAGTTTTATCTACCACAGATGAGAGCCAAAATAAAAAAAATTACGAAAATTTGCCGAATATGTAAAGAACATAAGTATGATCGACATCCAAACAAGCCGATGTTCCAAGCAACCCCGATTCCCCAATATCCAGGCCATATAATCCACATAAATATTTACTTTAATAGTAAACACATTATCCTTACGGCAATAGATAGATTCTCTAAATATGCCCTAGCGAGGATACTCAAATCCAGGTCAGCAGAAGACATAAAAAATTAAGAGAACTCATTCTTTCATTCGGCGTACCAGAAGCAATAGTTGTTGATAATTAATTCTATTGATATTAATTCTAGTTCTGTGTTATACATGATAGAAAACTTTTTCAATATAAAAGTCTCTAAAGCCCCTCCCTACACAAGCTCTGTTAACGGACAAGTGGGGAGATTCCACTCAACGCTTTCAGAAGTCTTGAAATGCCTTAAAGCTGAAAATCGCTATAACACCTTTCCCGAATTGTTAGATAAATTAATATACGAGTACAACAATTCAATACATTCAACCACTGGTAAGAAACCGCTGGACATATTTTTCGGAAAACAATTATTTAATAACCCAGTAGAACTCGAACGAGTATGATAAGTAAATATCAAAAAAATTAAAGATAGGTAGGAAAATGACCTAGAATATCATAATAGGAAAAAATGTTCTCAAAAAGTTATTCAGTTGGCGAAACAATTTATATCAGAATAAATAAAAGAACAGGAAACAAGAGTACACCTAGATTCAGAAAAGAAATTGTTGAATACCACAGTTATAACCAGTTCAGGCAGGGCTATACACAAAAGTCTTATTAAAAATCAAATTTCTCAATAGGATACTGATGCCATCGTGCATGGCAAGCGTACAAATCCTGGACTACTCAAACTCTCAATTGATCAATTGACGCAGGATGAGCAAAACTTCAAAACGGCTCATTCAAAATTATACACTTAATCGACATAGAGGCTTACGACACAACTCTAAAAAATCTGGAAGTAACATTAAGGTCAACCACTAAAACCAACCATCCTCTATACGACATCCTTTCCTACGAAGCCCTTAGAATTAAGTCATACTTTGATAGGCTTAGAATAAATATTAAGGGTTTATAGTTCATTAAATTTAATTGGCACTGCGTGGAAGTGGATCGCGGATTCTCCGGATCACCACGACTTTGAAAATGTAACAGAAAAAATTAATGGTGTTTTACAAAATAATAATAATCAATTAATAAATAATAAAATGAACATTAAAAAAATTAATGAATTGTTAAATGTAACTAACGAAATAATTAAAATTTTTAAAGAAAATTAAATACAATAAATAACAACGATTCTATATTAAAAATAAATATAAATTAGAACTACTTAAAGAAGAGATTATTAACATTGCTGACGCCATTCATTGGGCAAAAGCTAATATTGCCAATTCCTTTATATTATCAGACACCGAAATAAATATTACAGAAAAATTGTTAACTTTAAGTAATATTCCATTTGTCAATATTGACGAAGCATTCGAATTTGCAGAAATACGAATCGCAACTAATAATAAGAATTTAATATATATTTTAAATATTCCTACAGTAAGTTTAGATGTTTGTAATCTTTTTGTCATTAGAGCTGTTAAATCAATGAATATTATTAATAAAATCAATTATAACTCTATCCTAGAATGTAAAGAAAAAAATTTTGGTATAATGAATAAATGTAAGAAATATAATAGTAATATATGTAAAATAAGAATATTTTAGACATTAGTAATACAACATGCATCCCACATCTCCTGAAGAACAAAAAGGCTAACTGCTCTCTTATCCACAACGACAACATTCCAGAAATTGAAGAAGTGTCCCGAGAAGTTCTGCTGTTAAACCAGTTCGATGGTCCTATCAACATAAATCAACAAACAACCATGCTCAAAGGCACCTTCATAATACGGCATTTCAACACCACAGTGGAAGTAAATGGGAAACAAATAATTACGAAAGAAATCACTCAATACCAGCCCTTACCTGCAATTTTATAAGCAGTCACCAAAAAGGACAGAATGGAAGAGATACTATACCTAAAATTAATGAAACAACTTCATGTCAACAGTACCAAACAAATCGACATCCTGGAAACCAAAAGTAAGATCAGCCTGTTCATCAACATTATCCTGACAACAGCGATACTCATCATCCTGACATTTACATCAATTAGAATATTTAGATGCATGATATTAAATCGTAAGAATGATAAAAAGAAACAGGACAACGTGTAAATTCTAGGAATAGAAGATCTCCCCCACCACTTTAAAATAACAACTTCGAACGAGGACGTTCAAATCTAAGGGCGGGGGAGTTAACGGACAATTCGTTGAGTTCACGAGAGGGCAACGTCAACACATTCTTTTCCCACAATTCGTTCGCCACAACCGGACATATGTCACCGGACGACAACGATCAACGGCAATGCTGACGATGTGTCTGGAGCTACCGTGGGACATTGGGATGCATTAGAAACCTGAGTATTTTAGGTAGTATGATAGGTTTAATAAAAATATTTTTTTATAACAATAAACTAATTATTGTTTAATTTACATAAGTAAAACATAACAGCTGTTATACACCGAGGTTTCTTCATTGCATGAGACATGTTTCCTTAACACTAATCTATACTCATTTGAATTCGAAAGAACAATAAAAATTGTAACGTCTTATAACGGTTTTATTTAAATTTAATCAAATCATACTTCAACTAAGCTTAAAATTAAATTTATATTTTATACTTTATCTAGGTATAAAACACAATCCTTAAAGGAAAATCATTCTAGGAGTGCAAACAAGACACACAGTCATATGCATGTACTTTTAAACCCTGGAAGGCACAAGTAATTAATAGACCAAGACATTCTCCATTCTGCCTTCTGCTTAACAATCAATTACCTTTCGATTTTCTTTTAAAGAGTGTCAGCCCTTATTCGAGTATGTTCAGTACCCAGATCAAAGCACAGATACATATATTCTCGGGATCTATTTTACTCCGAACATAGAGATTTTGAATTATACTATAATATTTACAACAAGGTTCAAACTGGATCCGTTGAAGTCAAGATTTCTTTGTGAGTTACGCTTGAAAAAACACGTTCACTCATAACTCCCACCCTTAAAACATCACTAGATCCCTTACCGAAAAACAAAAATTGCTCCAATACGATAAATGACAATTTGAAACAATTAGTCACATCCTGACGATTTTCCATTTGCGGAACAATTAAAGAGTAGCGCAGCACTCAATAAACACCACACAATTAAAATAAATGAACCGAAAACTCGAGGTATTTTAGGAAGTACATAAGCGCAGCACTCCTTTCCTAAGTTTCTGAGGCGTCATTAATAAATTCAAAGTTAAATCCAGGTAAAATGCTGAATAATCTCAACAAACGCGTATCTGTATATATAGTAGGTTCAGTTTTCGGTTCGCACCCCACGCTTACGCCTTTAAAGCGCACTAACATCTCTTCCGTTGTGTTGTTTTGGAGTGATAATAAATTCCACTTAACGCTGTCATCGTTAGATTCACCGACGCATTGCACTCGTTTCGATTTGGTCGAGAATCCGGAATCTTCTCCAATATACGAGATATGTGTATACATAGTACACTCCCGTTGGCAATGTTGTTGTATTGAGACAAAAGATACAACCAACATAGAAATTGAAACACATTCGATCTACGGATGATACACACAGTATCTGTACGTACGCAAGGGAACAAAATACAAAGCCGATGTGATATTAATGAGCCCCTTCTAGCTGAACCGCATCCAATCAATTTTATTGCGCGGAAGGGAACGTTTATTACAATTTGGTAGCTGGTTATTAGATAATCAAAGACAGCCATGCCAACCCAGGCCAGATATGTTTCCTCGGTCTCGCTCTTGGTCTGGAATTTTGTTCATCTTTATCCACAAATGAAATCAAACGATTTAAAGTTAATTGGACTTGTTTCGTCGTTGATAGAAAATTGGTAAATTTTACGGCATTCGTCCGGTGATTAGCTCTAAATAATTTTTCTTAAAGTATTTTGAGGTTTTTTTTTTTCTTGTTTTTGGTGTATGTTTCTTGTCTCTTTTGGTTACTTGTATCTGTATTGGACGGTTATCTAGAGAAACTTAATTGAATACATAATGATGTGTTATGATGATTGTAAATATCGTTTAGAAGTTAGTAACACCATAACTGGAATAGGACTGGCTTTACGACTAAAAATTTAAATCAAAAGGTTGTAAACAAAGCGATCTAGGTAAGAGATAGTATCACATTTCATTTGGAAATCAAACTTTACGACTGTCATATCTTAAAGAGCGTTTTACAAATATTTTAGTGGAAAAATTCACAACTTCAAAACGCAGAAGCCATTGTAACGGAGTCAAAAAGCAAAACAAGAAAACTGTTGGTCTAAATATACTCTAACAGGTTTCGGGTTTTGGTGGGTGAGGATTGTTGAAAAATAGTTTTTTTCATTGTCTTGGAAACTGGGCAATTGTCCTAAATTTGGATAGGGTTCGCGGAAAAACCAATCAAATTCAAAGCGCAGTGCTTGCATTGCGAACATTAGCGTACATACTAGCCTAATGATGCTAACTATCAAATAAATTAGACTTTCGATAGTTAGTAACTGAATAATTTCAACTATCGAATAATTTTTTTCATTTATTCATTTACATTCAGGAATATAATTTCAAACATATATAACCCCGATAGTCCAACCCAGTGAAAAACCATATGAAAATCATTTGAATATTTTTCCAACTCCGATAGTTCAAAGTTAAAAAAAGTTGCACCCGAATTACGACCAAATGTCCCTGATAGATCCAAAGCGGATATAGGGTTTTCTAATAAATAATTGACAACTTTTTTTTAAATAAAAGGCAAACCATTTGAGATATTTCAAAAACTTTATTATTGGCTTCAAGTACAATCAAAATATTTATGAATGGAACTCGACTTCGTTCATATGGCCACCGCGGGCACGTTTGCAGGGTCGATTCGTTGGACCCATTTTGCAACGACTCGGCCAACGTCGTCGGCGTGTTGGCATAAACCAATGACTTAACGTAGATCCACAGAAAATAGTCAACCGGCGTTAAGTCGCATGAACAAGGCGGCCAATCAACTGGCCCATGTCTTGAGATAACACGCTCACCACACTTACTCCTGAATAAATCGATTGTAGCTGGTGCTGTGTGGCTTGTGGCACCATCCTGTTGAAACCACATATCGTCCAAGTTCATATCTTCCAAAATTCGGGCCAAAACTAATCAGTGATCATGGCGCGATAACGCTGACCATTCACAGTAACGTGACGATCGTTATCGTCGACGAAAAAATATGGCCCAATAACGCCGCCGGCATGCAAACCGCACCAAACATTTATTTTTTGTGGATGAAGTGGTGATTCATGAAGCACATGTGGGTTTTCACCCGACCAATATAGCATATTTTGCTTATTGACGAACCCATTGAGCCAAAAATTTAGCTTCGCCACTGAAGATGATTTTGCGATGTAATTCATTATCTTGGCGCATCTTCTCCAGAACCCAATCGGAGAATGTAGCTCGTTAGTGTACTTTACCATGATGAAAATGTTGAGTTTACTGAATAAATTGACAGTGACAGTTTGATGATAAGTGAAAGAGTGCGTTAAATTCAAAGTTGTCAAGTCGTTATTGGAAAGCCCTACACTTGCGGTCATAAAAACCGCATCACCTAATGAGTTCTCAAAAAATGCCTAATTACATCAGTTCGTAAGGGTTTTTCCCCTACTAATGAAGGATATTCCCCATAGCGGAGTTCAGCCTCGTATTCAGTGCAAAAAAATCAGTTTGAATTGAGTTGTGACGGTGACAAGTAAAAAAAGTGAAATGTCTGGTAAATATCATCAACTGACTCGGGACGAAAAAGTTCAAATATTGATTTTAGTCGAAGAATGGCTTGGCTATCGTGAGATTTCTGTTAAAATAGGATGCTGTCATTCAACTATCGTACGACTGATGCAGAAAAAAGAAAATTTGGATCCACTGGAAAGGAAAAAAGACTCGGGACGAAAACGTAAAACAACCCAGAAGACGGACAATGTATTACAACGAATTAGCATGAAAGATCGCTTTAAAAGTGCTGTCCGTATAAGAGCAGAGTTTACTGAATTTCATCAAGTTGATCTAAGTGCCGAAACCATACCCCGACGGCTACGGGAGATACGTTTATATGGAAGACGACCAGCGAAAAAAGATCGCTTGACGTGGGCAAAAAAGTACGAAGATTGGACGCAGGATGATTGGCGATGTGTGATATGGTCCGATGAAAGTAAATTTAATCCTGAAAGGTTCCAGGATGAGTGCATAGTCATAACAGTGAAGTTTCCTCAAAGCCAGATGGTTTGGTCATGTTTTTCTTTTTACGTTTTAGGCCCTTTACAATTTGTTAATGGAACTATGAACGCTCAAAAGTATGGAGAAGTAGAAAGAGAGTTTTTGGTACCGGCAATTGAACAGCATCATGCGTATACTGACAAGTGCATTTTTCAAGATGATTCTGCACCTTGCCACCGCGTCAAACCCGTAAGTAAAGTGTTGTAAATCAACTGTTTAACTGTTAACTGTTTTTTTTCTTTGTTAATATCTTTTTTCAAACATTCAATAAATAATAATAAATAATAATTTATTAATAATAAATAATAAATTGATTAACAATTTTTCAATCATTTTGATATGGTGCGGTTTTTATGACCGCAAGTGTAACTGTCATCCAAGAAGTATGAACGGATGGCCCGGATAAAGAGAGAATGGAAAACTGGAGGCTGTTATAGACAACCGGCGTGACAATGACACTAGTCCCAGCGTTTATTTTGACGCGGACTTGCCGTCATGGGAAGACTTAGAGAACAAGACTTAAATTCAATTTAAGTTTCCCTTTCCCGAAGATTAATTCTAACAGTTTCGCGAAAAGACCCACAATCAATGCCATATATCGTAAATGACGCACGAATCGTTCTTGAAAGTTTAAGTGCCAAGCTAGACAAAGAGGGCATCTTTGATAGTACGATCGGAATATACAGCCTCCAGGACATCATCTTCGGAAGCGGATACAGGTTTGTTGTTTTTGCGAAACAACTTTATGTTTATATCAAGTACACGGTTTCCACACCGTGATATCCCTAAAAGAACCTGACTAACAATTGGATATCTAACCGACGATTGACGTAAAGCAGAATGAACCAATCGACCTGGGCGATGATAGACAACATTTCCGTCCATCCGACTACGATGATATGAATTTTAAAGCTTAAGTCCAAAAAAGCTGTATGACCCGAGTTGTTAAAAGCAGTGGTTGAGTATTGGATATGCAGCATACATCAACTCATCTCCAAAATCTGGGTCAACGAAAGTAGTATGCCCGAAGAATTGAACCTCATCTGTCAAGGGAGATCTCTTGAACGAGCTAACTACAGAAAGACGAGTCTCTTTAACATTATATACAAAATTCTATCTGCGTATTATGTGGACGCCTAAAACCGTTCGTCAACAATCTGACCGGCATTTATCAGTGCAATTTTAGGCCAAGTGAGTTCACTATAGATCAAATTTTCACACAATAGGTTATCTTGGAAAAAACAAGGAATTTGAAAGCGATACACATCATCTGGTCATCGATTTCAAATCCGCACACGACAGCATATTGAGGTCGATATTGAGAAAAGCTGGACTTTGAATATCAGAAATTGACTTAAATAAGGCGATGCATTGTCATGTGACTTTAGTCGTTCTTAAAAGAATTGTGCCTAACTTGTGTTCAATGTCAATGGAGCGTTTGCGACTATTTAAGCAGAAGCGGCCCAGATGAAAAAAAAAATAAAGAAAGCTGTCAACAAAGAGGGAAGTCTAGGACAAAAGGTCACGATAGGAATCCATAACTTTGAGGTATGATAGTAAGTTCAATATTTAGGCTACATTATCAGCCCCGAAAATAACACCACAATAGAACATTGTGGTCTATGGGCTCTAATTTAACAACATATAAAAGATAGTTGTATAATAGGGATGAGTATAACTTCTCAATCACAATTACAATCTATCTCTTTACGAGAAGAAGAAAGCTGACCGGCTTAAAGGCAGATGCAATTCTACAAAGAAGCTGAGAATATTGGTGCCATTCCAGATAACAGAACTTTTTGGGCTGAACATGTAGAAAGCCTCTAAGGCGCTGTCGGCCTCCTGACAGAGCAAATAAACTGTGTGCAAGATATGCGGCCTGTCATCGAAAAGGGTCCTTTGAATTAACCAGGCAATTATAAGGCCAATTATATCCTATGCGTCGATTGTCTGGCAGAATAAGCTCTCACGAAAATGCGTCATTGTCTTTTAGTGCATATCTCCTGATGTAATAAGATCAGAACTACTGCTGCGGTAAAGAATACGAAATCTAGTGTCGAAATCCCTGTGTCCAAGTCTTGGTCATGATCTGAGCCAGGAAAGCAATGTAGTTGGTTCTTCATGGATAGCTCGAAAACCGTTTAGAATGCGGCACTGGTGCTTTCCGGTGGCATCGTTAGATTTCACTCCTCGCTAGGAGAACTTGCCTTTGTCTCCCTAGCGAAGATATACGAAATCCTGATGGCAATGATCTTTATAGCGAACAATCGGTGGATACAGATTCATTTACATATGTAGCGAAAGCTAAACTACGTTGAAAGCCTTGCTGAACTGTCGCACAACTTTCAAGCTACTCATAATTCGAGAATACAAGGCTTCACTGAATACAATCGGTAAGCTAAATTTTTGGATTTTGCCTGGGTTCCAGTTAGAATTCGATCACGGGGAGCGAAATCAGAGATCAACTTGCCAACTGACCGGGGCTCAGGAGAGAGTTTTTAAGGACAGGTTAAATCTTACCTTTATAGTGGGGTTTCTTATGACCATAACTGCAGACGACATGACACTCCAGGTTGCCGGAAGAACAAAATACCTCTAAAATACCGACGGCTTTCCTGCTGTCCCTCAGTAGGACAGACTGCTTAATGGCATCCTGACGGATCACTATGCTTTTGCTAAACACTTAAGTGTGCTCGTTATAAGCGATACAACATCCTGTGTCGCTTGCTGTGAAAGTGATGGCGACGCTGCGGAGTACTTCTCTGTGAATATCCGGTATGCGCGCATACAAGGTTGCAGGCACTCGGCGGTGACCCACTAGGGTGCTGATACTGTAGGCACCTTTTCACTGAAGCTCCTTCTTGTTTGCCTTGAAAAAACTGGGATATTTCAGCAAAAAGAACTTACCTTACCTTGACTTCTTCTTCTGTAACTGGTGCATAAAAAATTCACCAATATCATCGAATCAAAAATTCATCGAATATCAAAAACGGTGCATATAGAAAAGAAAACGAGCTCTGTATTGAGAAGCGTTAAAAGTGCTCTCTTAACTGATCTACTTGTATGACTGAAGCGAAAGCATTTCTTTTTTCGTTGATAATTTTGAAAGCAGTCCAAAATTGATTGATCGGTTTGTGATCATCTCTTCTTTGTTTTAAAGATCCTTAAAATTTTTGCTTGCAGCCGCTTAGAGGGCTTTGAACGCATTGGTAGTGTTTATTCTTAATTTGAGTCTATATAATCTTAATGTATATATTTTCTAGATCATTTATGTAATTGTAGAAGAAAGCTCTTAAGTGGAGTTTTCTTCTCTAGGAGAGAGCTGTACGTGTACCGAAAATGTGAAGGATTGTCTCCTCTTCCTCCTCGTCCATGCAGCTTCTACAGAAATTGTTTGTAAAAGCGCCTTTTTGCAAGATTGCCTATAAGGCAGTGTCCGGTGATGACTCTTAGAGCGATTCAGATCCAGCTTTGGCCAAAACTGTTTAATCGTGAGTATGCTGTTACACGAAGAAAATTAAATTCTTCTCTAGGGTCTCTCATATCTCTCATTTATTATTTTGCATTCCAATGCACCTACTAGTTCTCAACGCCAAAACACTTCAGCTGCTTACCGTATCCAAACTTCACCTCCACTTGCTCTTCCAAACAAAGTCGGTTTCACCGCTGTTATACAATTCAGTTCATAGTTTTTGAAAGAATGCTTATAGCTTTATAAGCTATACGTGTTTCAAACAGTAATACAATATACAATATATATACAATGCAAATATATCAAACCCATTAATGTAACTAAAAAAATCCCAAAATTTTAGTTTGTTTTTTAAGGTTTTTAATTTTTTTTTTTGATTCAACGTTGATCCGATAGACGTGTTCAACTCAGTTTTGCGTACTATTTTTAATAAAAAAAACTTCTCACATTCACAACCTTAATACTTCGAAAAATTATACTCACTTCGCAGCTAAAGAAATAGGTCATGGTAGACGTATCTTAAATCACATTCCAGTGCTGATTTCTTTTGTTACCACTCAGTCTATATCGAATGCCTTGAATCTTGTCAACCTTTCTACCATAGCCATTTAAACTATTCAACCTATGTCGATCCTCAGAAATCACAATTCTATTGCCGACTTCTTTAGCCAGCCATTTGCCAATCATACCCAAGAATCTAACTATCTTTACTTTACATACTTAAATAGCTGTTCGGAAACAATGTTTGAATCAATTAATATAACGTAAACACAAGTATGTGGGAAAACAGAACATTTTAATGATGATTACTCCAATGGACCTGGTGAGTTGCCCGCAATACTACTGAAAAAATGTGCAATTTATTTAATTCAACTTTTCAGACTTTCACCTCTTAAGGAACCTTTGTCATGATTCGCAAGAATTCTTACATAATTATTGGGTATATAATTATTTAAGTGCGGTTTTTTTGAAGAATTTGAATGTTTACTTAAGAAAAACATGTACAAAGAATTATTCAAAGTATTGCCCATCTGAAGCTATGACTTTCTCCCATCTTTTTGGCAATTTGTGGATCCCATACCAAAAGAACTGCGCTGACTTCGCAGCCAAGAATGAATCAAGCCAATTTTCGATATTCTGCTCTGATGTGAACCGTATTTCAGTGAGGGCGTTCTGCATCGACCGAAACAAATGGTAGTCAGAAGGGGCAAGGTCTGGGCTATAAAGCGGGTGGGGTAAGAACTTTCCATCCACTGTTTTCCAAATAGTTCTTAACCGGAATAGCAACGTGGGGCCGAGCGTTGTCATGATGGAAAATTATTACCTCGTGTCTGGTCGTATATTGCGGGCTACTGCTCTCTTCAAACGGATTAATTGTGTTCTGTAGCGTTGCCTATTGATGGTCTCATCCGGTTTTAGCAGCTCATAATACAGCACACTCATCTGATCCCACCAAATACAGAGCATTACCTTCGCGCCATGGATATTCGGCTTTGCCATTGATTTGGCTGGTTGGCCGGGTTTATGCTTTTTTGCGCTTGGGGTTATCGTAATGGATCCATTTTTCATCACCAGTAACAATCCGATGCAAAAATGACTTCCTTTTGTGGCGTTCCAGCAGAATTTCGGACATGCAAAACCGCCTTTCGACGTCTCTCGGCTTGAGTTCATGTGGAACCCAATTTCCTTGCTTTTGAATATATCCAGCTGCTTTTAAACGTTTTGAAATGGCTGCTTGAGTGACACCCAGTTCCAGTTCTTCATCTTCAAACTTTTTTGGCTGCCCAGGATGTTCATCGTCTTCCAAGCCAAAATCACCACTTTTAAATCGTGCAAACCACTTTTGGCACGTTCGCTCAGCTAGTACATGTTCACCATAAGCTTCCACAAAAATACGATGACTATCGGGAGCAGTTTTCAGTAATAAAGATGAACTCCCCATAAAAATACTTTTTCAGGCACAAAGTTCGACACATTTGAGTGAAAAAAAAATTATTGTTGTTTACGATTCAAATGAATGACATATACTGAAATGACGTACAATGACAGTAGCTTTCCAACGCATGTTACAAAGGAATAATAGCAATGGAATAATACAAGTTACGCCATCTCTTAGCAAACCACACGAGTTAAGTTATAGACCCAATATAATAAATATTTCGTTACCTAAAACTCCCACATCGGCTTCAGAAGTTTGTGGACTTTTCAAAAAATCACAGTTTCTTGAATGATTTTGGTATGTCTCGGTACAAATAATGTGAGCCATTTTACAGGGGCACTGTTATCGAGCAAGCTTTTCGTTCTCGATCTTTATGTCACCGAAAATAGCTGAAGAAATACAGAAGTTACCCGGCAGAAAGCAAAAAAACTACCTCCTGGAAAGTACTTTCAGCGTCTTCCCATCTACATATAAGCAACTTCTTATAATATACATTGCTCATGATTATCATGTAACAATCTCTATTATATTAAAATACTAACGTTTGTTATAGGTTTTGTTTGCAGGTTTAGCCATATTTTTTTTTAATGAACAATAAACCGGAACAAATAATATACCATTCATGCATGCATTTCAGTATATATAGAATGACCAGATAACAATAATAGTGTTTCCAATTTTTATGTTTCAGTAGCTGTCAAAGTTATCAATGACATCCAGCTGTCAAAATATTCAGTAAGTTTTGCCATTTCATCATACATCGTTTTTTACTTACCGAACGTGAGAAAATTATTAAAAAATATTATCGAAATAACCGTTCAGTTATAATTACTCAAAGTGAATTTCGTCGTGAGGTCGGTCGTCATCATGCCTTCAGTATGCAGTCATCAACTGTTGTGTAATTTGAGTTTTATAGGCGTGCAAATGAAGATCAACTTTTAAAATCCGTCGTAAAGTGCCATGAGTGAGGCTCAAATATTTATTTCGGCAACGATTGAGGTGTCTGGCTGGTTTCGAACACTTTCGCTCACAGTGGTAATATTTTGGCGTATAAG
Organism: Volucella inanis; assembly: GCA_907269105.1. NCBI lineage: Eukaryota > Metazoa > Arthropoda > Insecta > Diptera > Syrphidae > Volucella > Volucella inanis. The sequence continues at coordinate 101,508,225 of OU026157.1, read as the reverse complement.
AGTACGCCGATACGCCATGCTGATATGGAGTTTGACCCGATGCTGATCCAATGCCATGTAGTTCCTAATTTTGAAATCTTAATTATCTCTGCTGTATGAAGATCACCGAGCTTGACAACTTCACCAATAAATATCCATGATTCCAGATTTTCAACTAGAATTTCATATGATCTAAGTGCACCTCAACGAGATCCACTCTAACCTAACCTAACTCAGCTAATTCCCTGAAAAATTACATCCGAAAGGGTTCTCCTTTCCACAATCTTTATTTCAATGACTGTGATATTTTTTTAATTTTTATTTTAGAATCTTTTTCTATGAGGAATAGCCATTGACTTAAAAAAAAAAAAAAAAAAAAAAAAACGCTTAAATAGTTTGAAGTAGGATCTTCTTCAAAATTTTAATCAAACTATGTCTCAGAGCATTGGGTCTGATTTCCGGGTTCTTCTTATTACACTTTAATCTAAAGAATTATCCTGGGACCGAGTTAAATACAATACAAGATATCTGATTACCTCCTCCTACGATACCGCTAGGCTATTATTTCGGTTTTATTATTTATTATTTTTTATACGCTGCTGTATTCGTATACCTCGTGACCTCAGATTGCATTTCCTAGTTTCTCGAGATACCCTGTGCAACAACCTTCAGCATGTTTATAGTGTTGTTTGTTATCTTGTCGAGCAAATCACCACCCGAATGAAACTTCATTCCAAGGCATTCCACCAATACACTATGCTCCACCAAGTACCTGAAACACGAAATCAAACGTTTCATCGGTAAGTATGTTATTCTTGCATTTCGTACCAAGGCAGCGCATGGAGGGAATCCTCAGCCTATACAACGTCAGTCGTTGTTGTTGTTGCTGTTACTATTGGACACAGAAGAGTCAACAAGTTTTGGGAAGATGATGACATTGTTTGTTCAGCTACAAGACGAAAATGACCAACTGCAAATATCTTTCAGCATCGTACTCAGCGAGCGACGACGGACAAACGTACAATCGGACACGGACGACTATCAGAGACGCGATCGGGCAGAAACAATCGAGGATAGATACATTGGCATATACAAGTGTGTCCCACGCCATCCTGGCCTCCTGCCAATCGCTGTGTAATTAATTAAGCGACATGGGGCCAGCGCAAGGTAATTAAAAATTAATTCTTCTTGTCCGTTGGCCGGATTTTGCTTGGCCAAAGCACACACCGCTGCGTTGCTCTAATCCCTTGCTGAGTTCTGGAGGTCTGGCATCGGATGCAAAAGCACCTCTTATTGCCAGTACAGATTCATTGGGCGTCTGTTGTTTCGTTTCGACATTTTGATTCTTCGATTTCGATTTTTATTTATTTATTTGTTTTTTTTTTTTTTTTTGTTTCTGTGTTGTTTTTGTTTTCGTGGTTGGATCTATAGGTTTTATTGCTGATTGGGTTCACTGTTTACTGGCGCGCTGTTGGATTTTTTACGAGGTATAAATTGGACATTTTATTGGGCAGTGTTTCGTATAGACACACAAATAAAAATGTTCTCGTGTTACCCCCGTTGCGGCTTTGACTTGAAGTTTGCATACAGCTTTTAGGGTGCATAATCCTAGTGTGCGTAGCCTTTTTGCGCAATCTTGTTCATTTGTTAACGTTTAGTTTGGTTGCTCATTAAGAGTGGACGTAGGTTAGAAAAAGTGGTTAACCAAATTGTTAGTCAAGTTCATGATTTAGTTTGGTATAGTGTGGTCTTTTGTGGCATTGTGGAACAAAGTTTGAAGACATACAAAAAAAAATTTATTGCAGAATTGAGGAAGTGAAATTGGAAATGCTGAAATAGGTTTGGTTTGCTCAAAAATTCAAAAGCAGCAGGTGGGATCATTAAAAGTGCTGCCCAACTTTTTCGATTGCTATTCAAGGGAATTTTATGATGATTTTCATAGAAGAAAATGAAACACTATGTTAATTTATGTTTCAATGAAAATGTTGGAATTGCCCATTCAAAAATTCTTTTAATTAATTGGAGGAGTACTATAGAAGACGAGACGGCATTTTAGTATATTTGGCAGTAAAAGTAGATCATTTGCAGTAATCTATATGTAGAAATTCATGTCATTACATATATGAAGATGAGATTCCAAAATTTAATATAATTAAAGCAACATTTTTTAAATAAATTATAATAAATTAGTAATAAAGACTAAGTCACCATTTAGATTCTCATTTTAACGGGTCCTTACTCCAAAGCACGTCGTTTGAATGTTATTTAAATAGGGCACACATCAATAAAATGATAGACGTCCGCCCTCTGATTATGGTTACAGGGATCACACAAGATATGTACCTCAGCTATATAAGAAAAGGTCCTGATGTTTCGATAATTTTTACAAATTTTCTTCTCAAATAAGTGACTCCGTCACTAAGTTAAAACTAAGGACGTGTGGTTAATAGATTGCTAATTCTTGCCATTCTTTTATGCAATGTGTGTTATTCGATAGCCAAGTTTTAAGGCAATTTTCTATAGGCAACCTGTTTCTATATAAATCATGAATCATACTCAGAGTATTATTATCTAAATATGTACTTTAAACAACAGCGTTGAAAATTTCAGCATCCCCAAAATTGCGCAGCGAGCAAGAGAATAGTATCGTGTTTTGTTAGAAGCTAGTACTTCAGACTGAATATATTGCCCGTTTGCTCCAAATAATTAGATTTCCTTAACGTTTTTCTATACTAAGATCAGCTGCTTTCAGAACATTAAGATACTCATACCCTGTTACAACTTCAACAGGTTCCTTCTCGTTTTTTCGAGAATCGCCCATCACCATTTCTGAATACAAGGTTTTTCGGCATATAGTCGATAATACAATGATCACAATGCTATTCATTTGCTGATGATAAGTTGAATTCTCCTGCAGTTTATGCTGCCGCTGATGATGTTAAAGTGTGTTGGGTTATGACCGGCAAGGTTTAGATTGTAATTGCAAATTGCAACCCATGGGTAGCCTTGTCGAGATTGTCACCCGAAAGCACTTTAGTATTCAGTGCTTTCCTGAATTACACATTATCCAATTGATTTTTTTTTGTTATTATTAATAAGTGTATAGTATGATCGATTGGAAGACTTCCCGAGCAGGAGCGTTAGTGTTAGATTCGCTCAACCAAGATATCGATGCCAATGGATGTTGGCCCTTCAACAAGGCCAATGTCACTGTAAAGTCTATTCAGTACGTTGCTGTATCTCTGTATCTCTTTTCCAAATCAGTCAAATAAATTTTTTCTCGAAGCAACCAGGAGCAATTTTATCCGTTGAATTTTCAATAGCAGTCCTAAAGAAATAGTGGTTGACAAGGGTGATGCTTCACTTGATCTCTATGGTTGTTTCATTATATAAGTATACAGTGCAGCCCAGGCAAACAAAGTCTTTTATCACTCCAAAATTATAATTTACTGCTGTGGCGTCCCAGAAAAAATGCTGAAGTTTTATTCATTGGCCATTTTTTCCCTTGACCAGATTTTATAGATCTGCCGGTGTATGCTCTTTGCCAAGTCATCTTTTCGGCAGCGAGTCTGTCTGCTGCAACAAACTTATAGGTTTTTACTTTAGATATCGCTATATAAACCTCTCCTTGGTCGGGAGGACGGATATGTTGTCGCTAATCGTCCGAGGTGAATGGTTTATTCTCCCTATGTTGGTATTCTTCGCCGCGGAAGTAAGGTTTTTATAACCAACTTTGGTTCTACTATAAGTTTCCAATCTTTACCTCTGCATGCCACTGTTCGGGGTTTGTGTACCTGACACGATTCATTTCCTTTTGGATAGAATTTTTGAACATGGTGCTCCTCTCCTTATCATCGATAAGGGAATACTTTTCTTTTGATAAGCCGGTGATCCTCCCGTTTGTTTTGATCATAGTATTTTCGAGCAGCTCACATGTTTATCTTTGCAGCCGCTTTGCATGCTTTTTATTTCACTTCATGCGGTTGTTGACACTCTTCATCAAACCAAAGATTTTTTTTGATGTTCAGGTGAAATCTAGCATAACGTTGACAGTGGTATCAGTGGTCTTCTACACTTGATGCCGGCAGCATAGGATTTCCCGACAGGCTTTGGTAGACTATTCAAAAGAGGCTCTAATATTCCCACCGTACTGCTTCGGTATTTTGTCATCCGGGATATGCCTATCCACAATACTTGCGGTAGTCCGAGTCAGTGTTAGCTCCTCGTAAATTTCTGAAATCCAGAATAATTTGAACAATACCTTGCGTCGATCACAATGTGATCAATTTTGTTGATGATTTTGTGGTCAGGAGATAGCCAGATCTCATTGTAAAAGTTAAAATAAGGAAAACATATTTCTGCAGTCGCAAGATTGACAAGCTAGAATCTGCTTTCGGAGGTGATGTCAGGTATCCATAGATATCCATAGATTCTTTCTTTTCCTAGTTTGACTCGATCAAAGTCGAGTAGCATGTAAAAACAATCTTTGACAAAGTCATCCATCTTTTCTGTGGTGGCGTGACCTAGGTCTTTTTTTTTAAAAAAAAGGCGATCTAAGCTGAACGAAGGAGACGCCTTCATATTTTTTCTTCACCAAGATACTTATATCCATTTCGAAGCTAGTTTTTCTTTTTGTATATTACGTCACTCTTTCAAGAAAAAAAAAAAAAAAAAAAAGTTTAGACATCCCTTTCCGAAAAGAATATTTAAACTTGGTCACAGGAAATAATCCTATTTATATCCTACAGTTTTAGGTTGATCAATCAACCGTTAAAGTGTTAATAATTCGGACTATGCAATCATTATGGCAGCATTACAACCTTGTCTTGATGAGATCCTTACACATAATGTGATCCCATCAAAATGCTCATTTCCAAACAAACCGAGTCTGTTGGGTGCCCAGAACCAGAAGTTCTCTAAAACGATTACTTGTCAAGCCAAATGTGTGATGCCATTATCTCAGCCATTCTAATAGCGTCCCCATCCATTCAGCTATCGGGAGAGACTTCTCCACTACATACTACTTCTGGTCTGATAGTCACTTGGAAACATGGAAACATTCACATCGCCTTCTTCATGTATCTAGTCGCAGCAGTAAATGGGTCATATTAATGCGATTTTATTGCGGTTACCCTTCCTGATGTGTAAATGTGGATGATGAGGTTTTTCCTCCCAGGGACGGTCGGTAAAACCTATTAAAAATCTGTAATTTTTTGCCCTGAAGAGATGTGTTCATTTTTATTAAAGACATCACCGGTTTGTTATGTATACTTATATAACCAGACGACTAGTATCTTGGCTAATAGAACTATCAGAACGCTATGCTGCGTCTTCCTTTTAATAACAAATGAAACATGCGTACCACGACTTGCTTGGACTTTTTAACTGCCCAGAATCGAATTACTCTTATAATAGTAGTATAAGAGAACAAACAAACAAGCACAAAGTCCAAGTGCTTGCACCAATTTGTACATCTACAACTTACGCTGGACTTCATTCACCTTCACATAAATAACTGATTCGGTTCTTTGGTCCGACAGACAGACGCAGTTCCGAGACCCTTGAATGCCACTAACATTTCCATTTGTTACTGCGGAGATTTATGGCCAATTCCGAGTCGACAAATCAACGCCCCTTTTGGAAACAATTTCCTTCTTCATATTAACCTGATAGAGGCCAGCGGGAGAGAGGCATTCAACCGGTATATGGTACTTGAAGCAACGAATGTGGCAAGGAAAGTTTATGCCACCCTGCATTAGACTCGGACTAGAACTGGAACCTAAACTGGGTACTGGCATAAACCTATGTACTATGTAAGTATTCCTATCTCTTGGCGAACAACAAGGCATTTAACTCGCTCCAAATTGGCATTCGGACAAAATTTTTTCTTTCTCCTTTTGGTTGGGTATCTATCAGATGAGGTTAATGTAAACGTGGGGCTAACTTTCTCTAAGTCTTTGTGGAGTTTGGAACTTGTTGCTTTAGATCTGGATAGGCTTTTTTACCTACTGCAACCAAACGAAAATAAATCATTTCAATTGGTTGTCTGCACTGTATCCACTTGGAAGATGAACGAGTATGAACCCATAATCGGAAGATACGTCATACCACAGTAGTAGATGTATGGTATATTATGTTGGAATATCTATTGTAGAACCGAAAATTCGTGTGGACATTGTGTATACATAAGTGAGTGCTCTATTAGGAAAAGTGATTAATTTATGGTCTACGCTTGAGAAGATTGATCAGAGTGGAACCCAAATAGTATACTGGGTTAGGTATTGTGTAATAAAAAACTTTCAGCAGAATACGGTCTCGCATCTTTCGAAAGGGGATTCGTGGACCAAAGTAGTGATGTGACCAAAGTAATGATTCTCTTAGTATTCATGTTCCGCTTTTGACTTATTCTATTTTACAGAGTTCTGCTTGCAAAGCTAGATTTAAATAGTCCAATAAAATGACTCATGTGTTATACTACTCAAGGAAGCGTTGCTTTTTAATTAAAATTCTAACTATCAATCTAGGATCACAGGCCAAAAATTTTTGCAGAAAGTTACGTCGCACTTGCACTTCCAGGTAACCAGATTGGGTAGAGATTTTAAAGGGTACGACGTTAAATTGCATCTTTAAAGATTAGTTGTTGCTCTTGTAAAAAACTAAATGACTAGTGGTTGTATTTTTATATATCGCCGCATCTTCTGCATTAGACGATAGTGGATTTGCACTAATCTGCTGAAAATATCAATCTATATGCCGTCAAATTCAGAGCTCAATTGCCTTAAGAGCGCTTCGATTAAGAACTTTAACCATTTAGAACCAAATTGAAAAGTTTGACGTAGAAATTTGCTCAGAAGACATAGGTGTTAAGTCAGTACATCATTATATGTTCGCTAGGTGGACTAGTTAAAGGTAGTGCAATCTATATTTGCACCTGTTTATCATATAATACGTTACAGCTAAAAAGTTAATAGATCACCAGATAGCTTATCTTCTAGTTAAACAACGCAGCATGTCTATAAAAGTCTATTCTTCTATATTCGTTAGTACGTGATTCTCTTTGTTGCAACTAATGTCGATGACTCATGCATCTATGAATTCGAGTAGCTGAAATCGGTTACATTTTTTCATATTCTGGAGGCTATCCTATATTTCAAAGTCAGAGCGACTAAAATGTCTCTCTATAATATTCTGACATCTTGCTCTAGACAGGCTCTTATTGAAAAACGAACAAGCTTCTCTCACTAGTACTATACTTCATCAGCTGCCTCCACTACCACAATCTAGGTTGATTGAGGTTCCAAGATCTGCCATAGTGCCAATACTTGATCGACGGTGCAGTTTTCTGAACTCAAACCGCACTGGTAGGTTTGAAGCGTGTTTTAGGAGAGAACGGCTTATTCGTCTATGGTTGGTAATCTCCTGTCTTGTTAACCGGACAAACGATGAAGGACTCTATGCTTCGGGCATGCTTTCCTCTGGCAATATCTTACAGATGAGCCGGTGCATGTTCCAAGCATGTTATCTACAGCTGTTTTAAATATGGTAGCTCAGATCAGTTCGTGTGCCAGCACCTTTCTTTAGCGTCAATACTGCTATGTTTACGTCAGGAAGTACAATTCTGTGCCATCTTTGTCCAGGCGGATTTTGACGATCATCGTCAGTGCACAGTCTAGAGAAGTAGTCTTTCCATATTCTCATTGACTATTCTACTACTAGTTACCCATTTTCATCTTTGCAGGCTTCTATTCTTGCTTTGTAGCCTTGCAATGTTTAATTTATTTTCTGATAAAACTCTCAAGCATCATTCCTGCAGTAACATTTCTCCACCCCTTGATCACGCATGTTACATCCCAGACGAAACCTGACCCAGTGAATTCGGTAGATAAATCTGGGTATTTTAAGCAGTTCCCGTAATATGCAATTCTGTTAACTCAATTCATGAATTCCCATGAATTCATTTAATGCCCATTAAATTCATTTCTTGCTTATGACTTCCCTTCAATGACATTTAGCTGATAAAGAAATACTTGCACTTGGAAATAGTTTTGATTTTTTATTGAATGAGTTTAGTTCAATTTTTGAATCCAATAAAGAACCATCAGCTCTAAAGTTTTTCTTTCACTTCAAAACGAAAGAACGTGTTTTTCGTAGTCGATGGAGTGCAGTTTCAAGGAACTGTAAAGAACCTTTAATTGATCATAGAATAGTGAGATATTGAAATATACATTTGAATAATAGCACAAAGAAGCTAAAAGTAAAAAAGGATGTTTTAAGTGTAAGAAAGCCGTGGTAAGAAAACACAAAAATGAAAAGTCTGATATTTACAGAAATTTCAATTTTCATACATTTAGTGACAGTGACATCCTGAAACAGTTACACAGGCAATTAGTTTTGCCAAAAAGGACTTACAAAAATACGCATCGCGAATTCATGAATTCCGTGACGATTATGATTCAAAGCACCAGCAGAGTTTATTCTTAAGAACAATGAAGCCATTATTTTAAGAAATTGACAAAACTTTGCGAGGAGCTTTTGCCTTATTCAAAACTAAATAGCAAATATAATAATTCAAACAACAAAAGACATTGAAAAATTCTCGTTTCTGAATCACACAATCAAAAACAAGACTTCAGCAGCATAGAAAATATTTGAATCAACAAAATACCACACAAAGACATAGGCAAAATTCGGTACAAAATCGTAGTAGTCCGCAATGTAATTTTAATATGTGGCAAAACTCTAGACATGGTAAAGGCAGTCACATTCAGAACTCTACACAGGCAAGGCATGTTAACAGAAACAATAATAACAACACAAACTCTACTAAACAAAGAGAATTTACGAAGTTTGACATAATGTACAGTATTATAAATTTTCCAATATTCCCTCCCAAAAATACTTACTCATAGTAGAGCTTACAATAGGTAGGGACAATAACATGCTAAAAAGATTCAGGTTCAGCTATATCTCTGCTCAATAATGAAAAGCTACAAAACTATGCATGAGCTTATAAAACGTAGATCACTTAAAACCGAGAATATTACATATAGCAGGGAATAACGGAATTACTAAACGAATTGAGGGGAAATGCACTTACGAATCTGCACTTTTCAGAACTAACCTAGGATGGCTTTTGACGCAATTTTGGGACAAAATCTTTTAAGACCTTTAGAATCCATTTTACTCATAGATATGAAAGAGGAAACTTTAACTTTAGTTATATACTTTTCCATACACTATAAAAAAAAAATTCACCAATTGGAACATTGCCACCCAGACAAGTTGGAGTTTCAAGATCTTTTCAAATCTAATACATGGATTGAAAAGTCCGTTTTTTAGTAAAACACAAATTTTTTGCAAAATTCAACTTTATTTATCAATATAGTTGCCTTTGAGGGCGATACACTGATTGAAACGGTTTTTCAATCTTTCGATACCAGTTTTGTATTGTAGTACGATTTCGGTTTAGCCTCAAAATAGGCCTCTGTTTCAGCGATTACTTTTTCATTGGTCTTAAATCTCTTTTCGGCGAACATTCTTTTGAGGTCTGCGAACAGGAAATAGTCGCTGGGGACCAAGTATGGGAAATACGGTGGGTGGGGAAGCAATTCGTAGCCGAATGCATTCAATTTTGCCATCGTTTTCATCGACTTGTGACACGGTGCATTGTCTTGATGAAACAGCACTTTCTTTTTCTTCAAATTCGGCCGTTTTTCTGCGATTTCGTCCTTCAAACGCTCCAACAACGCAATGTTATAGTCGCTGTTGATAGTCTCCCCATTTTGAAAATAGTCGATGAAAAATATTCCATGTGTATCCCAAAATACGGATGCCGTAACCTTGCCAGTCGACTGTTGAGTTTGGACAAGGCTTGCCGCCTGCTCGCCACTCAGCTGACTGCCGACTAGACTCTGGTGTGAAGTGATGGAGCCAAGTTTCATCCATTGTCACATACCGACGCAAAAATTCGGCTTTATTGCGGTCGAATAGCTTTAAGCACTCCTCTGAATCATCAACACGTTGTTGTTTTTGGTCGACTGTGAGCAAACGCGGTACTCACTTTGAACAGAGCTTTCACATGTCCAAATATTCGTGTATGAATATTTAATATCTTCAGAGCTTCAGCTATCTCCATTTTGTGGACTTGTTTGATGTTTTCATCTGAAACAGCCTTTTTTGGACGTCCACTGCGTGCATCATATTCTTGTTTGACCACTTTTAAATTTTTCAATCCACTTGCGAATGGTTCGTTCGGCTGGTGCAGAGTCCGGGTAACACTTATCAAGCCATTTCTTTGCATCGGCTGCATTTTTTCCCATCAAAAAGCAATGATAAATCAACGCACGAATTTGCTTTGAATCCATTTTTTTCACAATACCACAAGTTGCTTCACTCACAACGTTGTATCTCGCGAACTAATCGTCAGCTGTCAAATTTATACACGTATCTTTTGAAGGTTGGTACTAACTGAAAATGGTATGGATTTAATTCAAGTGGTGCCCTCTCTTAGAAACGGCACGGACTTTAGTAGCAAGAAAGTATTTGATAGGTCTAGAAAATATATCTAGTTTGTAAATATAGTTCAATAAATGCTAATTTTTTATTATATTTCTTATTTGTTTAGCGCATATTTTGACCCCTGAAGAAGTCAAGCCTGATAAAGATAAAACAATTGACTAAAGTTAAAACTATCCGAAATATCAAAACAAAATAAATCATTTTTAATCAAAACTAGCTTTTCTAGGAAATTTATAGTACTCGTAATCTCTTATATATGAGTATGGAATTATCTCTAGAGTGGTTCAGCCAATGACACACTTTTTAAAAAAAAATTTGTAAAGACAAATATTAATGACCTAAATTATGTTAATGCTTTCGGAAAACTAAAATGCATTATGACAGATGCACCGCTAATAAAATACCCAGATTTCACTAGAAAATCCATATTGGCAATGAATGCGAGTACTTTTCTGATCGGTGCAGTAATTCATTAAGGTGACCAACCTACCTGCCTTGCCAGCAGGACGTTAAACGACCAGGAAGTTTATTATTTCTTGGTAGAAAGGGAACGTTTGGCTATTGTCTGGATCAACAATTATGTAAAACATAACAATACAAGGATTTATATAATATATTCTGATATTCGAAATTATTTAACCTTTAGTTAGTCGCATGGGTCCATTAGGCCCCAAGTGGCATAGAATTTGTGTTATTTTAGCAAATATAAGATGGATAGTTCGAAGGTATCATGGGTATTCTTCAAATAAATACATTGTCATTTGTGTCTGGTGCTGTCATAATAGAGAATATTACATATAGCAGGGAATAACGGAATTACTAAACGAATTGAGGGGAAATGCACTTACGAATCTGCACTCTTCAGAACTAACCTAGGATGGCTTTTGACGCAATTTTGGGACAAAATCTTTTAAGACCTTTAGAATCCATTTTACTCATAGATATGAAAGAGGAAACTTTAACTTTAGTTATATACTTTTCCATACACTATAAAAAAAAAATTCACCAATTGGAACATTGCCACCCAGACAAGTTGGAGTTTCAAGATCTTTTCAAATCTAATACATGGATTGAAAAGTCCGTTTTTTAGTAAAACACAAATTTTTTGCAAAATTCAACTTTATTTATCAATATAGTTGCCTTTGAGGGCGATACACTGATTGAAACGGTTTTTCAGTCTTTCGATACCAGTTTTGTATTGTAGTACGATTTCGGTTTAGCCTCAAAATAGGCCTCTGTTTCAGCGATTACTTTTTCATTGGTCTTTAATCTCTTTTCGGCGAACATTCTTTTGAGGTCTGCGAACAGGAAATAGTCGCTGGGGACCAAGTATGGGAAATACGGTGGGTGGGGAAGCAATTCGTAGCCGAATGCATTCAATTTTGCCATCGTTTTCATCGACTTGTGACACGGTGCATTGTCTTGATGAAACAGCACTTTCTTTTTCTTCAAATTCGGCCGTTTTTCTGCGATTTCGTCCTTCAAACGCTCCAACAACGCAATGTTATAGTCGCTGTTGATAGTCTCCCCATTTTGGAGATAGTCGATGAAAAATATTCCATGTGTATCCCAAAATACGGATGCCGTAACCTTGCCAGTTGACTGTTGAGTTTGGACAAGGCTTGCCGCCTGCTCGCCACTCAGCTGACTGCCGACTAGACTCTGGTGTGAAGTGATGGAGCCAAGTTTCATCCATTGTCACATACCGACGCAAAAATTCGGCTTTTTTGCGGTCGAATAGCTTTAAGCACTCCTCTGAATCATCAACACGTTGTTGTTTTTGGTCGACTGTGAGCAAACGCGGTACTCACTTTGAACAGAGCTTTCACATGTCCAAATATTCGTGTATGAATATTTAATATCTTCAGAGCTTCAGCTATCTCCATTTTGTGGACTTGTTTGATGTTTTCATCTGAAACAGCCTTTTTTGGACGTCCACTGCGTGCATCATATTCTTGTTTGACCACTTTTAAATTTTTCAATCCACTTGCGAATGGTTCGTTCGGCTGGTGCAGAGTCCGGGTAACACTTATCAAGCCATTTCTTTGCATCGGCTGCATTTTTTCCCATCAAAAAGCAATGATAAATCAACGCACGAATTTGCTTTGAATCCATTTTTTTCACAATACCACAAGTTGCTTCACTCACAACGTTGTATCTCGCGAACTAATCGTCAGCTGTCAAATTTATACACGTATCTTTTGAAGGTTGGTACTAACTGAAAATGGTATGGATTTAATTCAAGTGGTGCCCTCTCTTAGAAACGGCACGGACTTTAGTAGCAAGAAAGTATTTGATAGGTCTAGAAAATATATCTAGTTTGTAAATATAGTTCAATAAATGCTAATTTTTTATTATATTTCTTATTTGTTTAGCGCATATTTTGACCCCTGAAGAAGTCAAGCCTGATAAAGATAAAACAATTGACTAAAGTTAAAACTATCCGAAATATCAAAACAAAATAAATCATTTTTAATCAAAACTAGCTTTTCTAGGAAATTTATAGTACTCGTAATCTCTTATATATGAGTATGGAATTATCTCTAGAGTGGTTCAGCCAATGACACACTTTTTAAAAAAAAATTTGTAAAGACAAATATTAATGACCTAAATTATGTTAATGCTTTCGGAAAACTAAAATGCATTATGACAGATGCACCGCTAATAAAATACCCAGATTTCACTAGAAAATCCATATTGGCAATGAATGCGAGTACTTTTCTGATCGGTGCAGTAATTCATTAAGGTGACCAACCTACCTGCCTTGCCAGCAGGACGTTAAACGACCAGGAAGTTTATTATTTCTTGGTAGAAAGGGAACGTTTGGCTATTGTCTGGATCAATAATTATGTAAAACATAACAATACAAGGATTTATATAATATATTCTGATATTCGAAATTATTTAACCTTTAGTTAGTCGCATGGGTCCATTAGGGCCCAAGTGGCATAGAATTTGTGTTATTTTAGCAAATATAAGATGGATAGTTCGAAGGTATCATGGGTATTCTTCAAATAAATACATTGTCATTTGTGTCTGGTGCTGTCATAATAGTTGCCATAATAACATTGTGTCGCCAGCAACCTTGTTCCATTGCATAGCTTTGGTGAGCATAATTTTATCAAATTAAAATTATTGGCACTTCAACTTTTAACGAAATCAAATACCGTAAGTGGCCTGGTGGAAGAATTCAATTGCCAAATATACCGAATCATCTACATTAACTGTAGTGTCGACAGATTTACAAAAGCGAGGGACTCCAATAACCTATGTCAAAATTAGCTCATTAGCAAGAAAACCCTTTCTATTAACCATAATAGAGTTTTACTATGGGTATCTTGAATAGAGGGATATAGCCGATCTAAAAAGTCATCAATTTTACTTAATTTGTGTCGAAAGACAGAGCTCCTTTCCCTATTTTGTTCCGAAAATGTTCCCTATTCGAATGCGCAAAGGAGTTTCTCCAAATGCTTCAGCATTTTCATCGTTCTCTGGGTGAACTTTCATGTTCACTGAAAGAGGCATTTTATCAATAAATTCCTATAATATAGTTTTCTTTAGGCAAGTATTTACTTCGTGTGGTCGAGTTCCGCGAGTTATAACAGATAATATTCGACGAAAGTCAAATGGTTCATCCATCGATCTTAAAACATTCATCTCAGACTAAGGAACTATAATAACTCCGCCATCGAGCTTTGCACAGAAATGTTGCAAACCGAATTAGTGATTTGGGTATTGTTAAATGGTAATATAAATGCAGTATGTGCTGTTAGTCCAACTTGCAAAAGAGTTCCAGCAATACCAGAAGATGTAACCGCAATGGTAACTTTTCCCAAGGATTTTATTTTTGCTAAAATTAAATTAATCAAAAATGTTTTGCTCGTTCCTTCAGGGGCACTAGGAAAGTAATATCTTTTTTTTTGTTTGTTTTGTTCAATGCTGTTAAGAAGGTTATTGAATACCAATTTTTCCTTCACATTCAAGCAGCTTTGACATCTATTCACATGCTGCAGAAGCTTTTATCTGTTGTACGAGGTTCCTCTAAAGAATTTAATGCTCAGTAATAAGTTTCCATTAACATATTACAACCGTTTGGCAAAAGGAAGCCCAAAATTAGTAACACTTTTGATTGAACTATTTGGTCAATAAGAATCAGAGCTTCGTTAAATATTCTTTCATTATAATCAATATCTAAATGAATATTTCGCACGCGAAATAGTTCGGCTAAATTATTTTTAAGCATCTGCAAAAGGCTTAATGCCTTAATGAAATTGGTAATCCAGAGACAGATGCATTCAAAAAGCATTCATTCTAATGCGAATAACCTACGCGCATTCCCAGAGCCTTGCAAGCGGATTGGTATGCCGTTTACTTTTTTTAAGCAAGCAAAAGATGTTGGACCTCGGATGTGGTGTAATAGCATACGCAGATAAAAGCATTCAGCATTGTTGGGATGTACTGTATACACACGTCTTATAACAAATCCTTTTCTTACACCGGGACAACCACTTACATGTTCACTTATTTCGGCTCCATACGTAATACACGGAAATCTCATTGTATAAAACAGTTTGTGCGAAGTTATCGTATCCACAGAGTTTAAAAAACGGTGTTGCAGTTGTTCCACGCGGAGTTTCGAAATATTTTTGGAAATTCTATGCATAAAAGAATACCCTTTTTCCATTTTCAATATGTATAACAAGGTGGACAACAGTAGGTGAGTGTTGATGGATACTAAAAGACAATGTTCTGCAAACAGCCTCCGATGTACTTTTATATTGCACATTTTGATACACATTTATATCATCTTGTTGATTGCCTGCATTTATTGTACCAGTCCCCCACCGTTGGACTGCCGCCTATATTTAGGGTTTCCATCTCCAGTAATGGTGAAGCCATGAAAAGGCCTTAAATATCTTTTAGTATAGACAATTGTTGATATTTATCGACGCTGTGTTATGAGGACCACATGGACCATGGATCATATGTTTTATTACGGTATCTTGTAATTTTTTATCTTCTTCTGGGGATTACAACATATATAACGGAATCAATGTCGTTACTGAGAGCTTTTTCTTAAGGCCAGAGTAGCAAGTGTACATGGGGCAGACCTCTCTTTTGCCACTCAATGCCTTACATATAGCACATACATCTTTTCTTCGGTTTTAAGATTCACAAGTTTTTTACTTTTGTATGGAAAACTCTCGTAATGATATCATGCCGATTAAAAATTTTGTTACCTGGTAGGAAATTATTTACTATTATTTCCAACGATATAGATAACAGAGTGCCCATAAGCTCTAATGTATGTTCTTGCAACCCGTGTCTCTTTGTTCTTAAGTCGCGGACGGTCGGTGACGGTAGAAGAAAACACGTACAGCTTTCCAAGATGTGACACATTTTCATCGGCATGCAAAGCATCGAGTAGATGTATATAGCTCTCAGCTTTAAGGTTTACTTGTTCTGTTTCAATTTTGACACACATGTTAACCCAATACAGATTGAGCAACTGGCCAAATCCATTGACTAAAGTGAACGTATCTTATCATACGATAAGCATAAGAGTTCATAAAGCAAACAATATTTTTTTTTTGTTTTCTTTCTGGTTGCAAAGTAATATCTCTGCTCAAAAATGTTTGTCCAGATAAAAGTATTGCAGTTTCACTTGTTGTAGGTGCATTATATCCACCATGCTGCTGCCCAACAGGAGATTTATTTGCATGAATAGGTGGGTGAAGCTCCTGCAAATTTTTGTTGGATTCTATTGCATTCTGATTTATTATTCTGATGATACTTTTATTGTAACTCAGGTATAACTCGTAGATACTCAGATACTCTTTCGTTCACATTATGTAGCTGCTTGATTGTCCATATCAGATATAAAATAAATCTGAAGAAATTTATAGCGATTATATACTGGAAGGAGACTTGCAGCTAAATGGTACACTTGTCCTTGCACTTTAATAGCATGCATAGATCCCTGCTCCACATTTTGCTTAGCACCCAATGACGTCATTTGGAAAATGTTATTATAGAGTTGTATGGCCTAAATTGCTTGGATAAAGGATTTTCCATAGATATTAAAAAAGACATTAAGAAAGTGGGTTAGCAATTTCTTCTAATTTAATTTAATTTTCCTAGTATCACAACTGGACAATCAATATATTTTATTATGTGTTTGTACAATAATTTCCGTTGCTTGATTCGGTTTTTGCGGTGGATCTTGTCTAATAAAAGATGTTTATGCCGCGCTACTCATATTTGATATTGCCGTGTAGTACGTTTAAACGATTTGATCTTTCTGAGGGAGTTTTAAAGCTCGAATGGCACGTGAGCGCTTCCTCATTTGAGGAAGACGTTGATCCCATTGTTTTCCAGATTCTTGTTTCAATTCTTAACGTTGATTTTTTGCTTTTACAGCAGATCGCCCATATGTATTATTTTTTCACTCCGGCATGTATCTAACAACTATTAAGTGTGGGTAATCAAATACACAAACGAAAGACTTCAATTCACAATGGAAAGTTAATGGATTCGTCTTCAAACCCTTGCCTTGATTATATACAGAATCTACCATTACTGTATGTTAGATCTTCGCAATGCAAATTAGTGTAACGTAATCAAATTGCAGTCTATTCAAAGCAAGTTTTTCTCTCGTACATTGATATTTTTACAATTAAGTCGCACTATAGTCTCCACCGGGAACCGCGTTCAATACATACAATCGCCAATAATACATAGATTTGTTATTAATTTTGGTTCTTAAACCTTGTTTTTATATACTATGTACACTACAAAGCAATCAGCTCAATATGCCCTTAGTCTTATATTGAAAAACTTTAGCTTGCATCAATTTAAAAACTTAAGGGTTAGCCAACAGATGATGTGGATGTTGGCTGTCAATTACTGTCATTTAATTAGTTCAATATGATTGATCTTTTCGACAGATGTCATACAATTTTTAGCAATTTAAGTCATAGAGTAGTTTACCATGCAACAACGAATTTTTGTCCGAAATTCGTGCAATGGTGAAGCGTTTTGAAGAGACTGGCTCGGTATCGGATCAAACTAAATATATATAAGCACGCTTAGCCAACATTTACACTCCAAAACATCACAAAAGTGTTAAAAAAAACACTAGGCACATCAATTCGTCGCCGAAGTCAACGATTAGATCTCACTTTACAGCGAATTTTAAAAAATAATCTTAATTTTCAAGCCTATAAAATTCACATTACACAACAATTGAAGCCTTTGTTAACAGGATGTTGGATCGTCAGGACAATTTGTCATCGAATTTGGTCTTTTCCGATGAAGTCCATTTTTGGACGTAAATTTTTGGTGTGTAAATAAATAAATATTATAAATATAATAAATAAATAAATAAATTTTCGTTTCTGTGGTATAGTATAGTTAGGGTACAATGCGGATAATGGGTTGGCGGCATCATTGACCCGTACTTTTTCGAAGATGAGGCTGGAGAGACAATTACAGAGAATGGCGAATTACCGCAATATGTCGACTAGCCATTTTGCCTAATCGTTCGTTAAGGATGAAATTAATTAACATTTAATACTACTAATTAATTCACTACGAAAGATCGCTTAAGTATGAGAAGAAATCACTATCTTATATTGGTCTATAACTTAATTCGGTGCGTAAATAACAATAATTTTTTTTTTACTCAAATATGTCGAACTTTGTGCCTGAAAAAGTGTTTTTGCGGGGAGTACTTCATTACTTTATTATTAAGAAAACTGCTGCCGAAAGTCATCGTATTTTGATCGAAGCTTATGGTGAACATGCGCTAGCTGAGCGAACGTGCCAAAAGTGGTTTGCACGATTTAAAAGTGGTGATTTTGGCTTGGAAGACGATGACCGTCCTGGGCAGGTTAAAAAGTTCGAAGATGAAGATCTGGAATCATTACTCTATGAAGATTGTTGCCAAGCACAAAAAGAGCTCGAAAAATCTTTGGGTGTCACTCAAGCAGCTATTTCAAAATGTTTAAAAGCAGCTGGATATATTCAAAAGCAAGGAAATTGGGTTCCACATGAGCTCAAGCCGAGAGACGTCGAAAGGCGGTTTTGCATGTCCGAGATGCTGCTGGAATGCCACAAAAGGAAGTAATTTTTCATCGGATTGTTACTGGTGACGAAAAATGGATCCATTACGACAACCCCAAGGCAAAAAATCATATGTAAAACCCGGCCAACCAGCAAATCAACGGCAAAACCGAATATCCATGGCGCGAAAGTAATGCTCTTTGGTGGGATCAGATGGGTGTGCTGTATTATGAGCTGCTAAAACCTGGTGAAACCATCAACGGAAAACACTACCGAACAAATAATACTCCGTTTGAAGAGAGCAGTAGCCGAAATATGCCCGGAATATGCGACCAGACACGAGACAATAATTTTCCATCATGACAACGCTCGGTCCCACGTTGTTATTCCGGCTAAGAACTATTTGGAAAACAGTGGATGGGAAGTCTTACCCCACCCGCCTTATAGCCCAGACCTTGCCCCTTCTGACTACCATTTGTTCCGGTCGATGCAGAACGCCCTCACTGAAATACGGTTCACATCAGAGCAGAATATCAAAAATTGGCTTGATTCATTCTTGGCTGCCAAGCCGGCGCAGTTCTTTTGGGATGGGATCCACAAATTGTAAGTCATAGCTTCTTTTCCTTCTTTCATGTTTTTCTTAAATAAACGCTCAAATTTTGAAAAAAAACCGCACGAATTAAAATATATACCCAATATAAACAGGAAGGAAATAAAGAAGTATCATAAATTTAAAACAGGTCATAGAGGGATTAATAAGAATCACGATGGTCTCAAGAGACTTATCTGCTTCCACAATTTAAAGTTTTATTAAAAAAATCATCAATAACTGCGATGTTTGCAATAAAGTCAAATAAGACAGTGATATCAAGCAAATTATATGTTCTATATGGATGCTGATGCCATTTCAAAAACGAAATTCCTAACGTTTACCGAACGATTCTCAAAAGTTGCCCCACCAATATAAATCGCAAAAAGCCACTTCTAAAAACTTATTATGGACAATAAATTTGAAAATATCAATACCGGAGAATACTTTAGACATGAAAACATAGAACTTCACTTAATTATGTAAACCGAATAATGAGGTGGCCCATTCGGAAAGTCCAATTTTGGGTGACTCGTTCGAGCATAGCGATTGGTATATCACGGATAACACGATTAATGTTTACTTCCATGGCGTCAATCGTAGCTGGCTTATTACTGAAGACTTGAGACTTTACATACCCCCAGAGAAAATAATCTAAATAGGTGTGATATCGCACGATTTATTCGGCCAATTTATCGTAGCAAAACGTAAAATTAGGTGCTCACCAAAATGATTTCTCAACAAGTTCATTGTTTCACGCGTTGTAGCGCCGTCTTGTTGAAACCAGAGCTCACCGAGACCACGTGCTTGAATTTCAGGAAGCACATAGTCCGTTAACATAGCGCAATAGCGGTTACCATTGACGGTAACATTCTGATTTGCCCTTATTTTTGAAGAAATAGGGACCAATGATTCCACCAGCCCATAAACCATACCATACCGTTGTTTTCAATGGATGTAATGGTAGCTCTTGGTACTCTTCGGGTTACTCATCAGCCCAAATACGGCAATTTTTTATTTATTTAACGTATCCATTGAGCCAGAAATGGCTCCATCACTGAACAAAATTTCACGATAAAACTTCGGAATTTCATTGAGTTTTTCCAGAGCCCATTCAATATGACGCAAATTCAAGTCGCCTGGCTTCAATTCTTCCACAAGTTGAATTTTGTGCTATAGTCTCTTTAATACGTGCTAGATGTGGTCTAACCGATCCAGTATCATCCACTAATGTAAACTGGGACTCAAATTTGCGAATGGTATTGGTAATGGTAATTCAATTACCAATCGCATATTAAGAAAAAAAGCAAAGGACGGCATTAAAATGCATAGTCAATACCAAACTGTGTTCGAATATCGGCGACGCGAACTCGATTGTCGTGACCAGGATACGTCTTTACTATTC
This sequence comes from Volucella inanis, assembly GCA_907269105.1. NCBI lineage: Eukaryota > Metazoa > Arthropoda > Insecta > Diptera > Syrphidae > Volucella > Volucella inanis. Next base: position 101,487,670 of record OU026157.1, on the reverse strand, counting down.
GTCCCATGCGCCATTCATTCGAGATGAGATTTTCTTCTTTTATAACAACTGAATCGTTAACAACTACATCTCTTTTTGGGTATTTCATTTTGTATCTTTTATTTAGCTCTTTAAGATACTCATGTTTCCATCGACGGCAGAACTAATGATACAAAATCTTAACCTTTTCATATCGTTTTACATAGCTAAAAGATGTTTCATCTATTACTGTTTCGAGAAGGGTAAGTAAGGGACCGCCACGAAGAAAATTACCTGAAGTTAGAGGAGGAATGTCAACAGAGTTTTAAGAAATCGGGGATATAGGCCGAGAGTTAAGACAAGATTCTATTCTTGCGAAGAGAGTAGAAAATTCTTCAAAGGTAAATTTATTAGTTTTCAAAAACTGTTTAAACTCCTTCAAAATGACTCGATTGGCTCCTACTAAATTTGAACCGTTATCAGAAAATATGATCTTCAGCATTCCTCGCCTTGCTATGAATATGCTAAGGGCAGCTGAAAAGATCTGGGTAGTCAAATCCCTAGTGGCCTCAAGGTGAATAGCCTTAGTAGCAAAACAGATAAACAGACACGTATGTATATCCTTTTGTAACACGGCAGTTTCTTCCGGAAAAACTACGGATCGGAAATGATTCCGCAAAGTCGAGCCCAGTTTTTGTGAAAGATGTAGAAATTGTGGTTCTTTCAATTGGCAATGCAGCCATGATTTGGTTAAGCATTTTCTTTCTTTATATTAAACAGGTCTTACACATTCTAATGAATTTTTTGACTAAATATTTTAATTTTGGTATCCAAAATTCACTTCTAATTAGTCGAATTACCAATTGGTTTTCACCGTGAAGCGAAAGTTCATGTATAAATTTATCTAGCTTTGAGGTATGGGCGTGATAGGGAAGAATGACTGGATACCATTCATTATAGGTAAGAGTAGAACATGTTAGTCTACCATTTGAACGTATAATTTGATTCTGATCCATGAGTGGATTAAGAGTTACCAAAGGATTTCTTCTTGGAATTGATTGATTATTTGACTGAGAAAGCGATTTAGACTGGTAAGAATATTAGTTTCTAAAGCAGGGACTTGTTCTACGGAAAAAACGTACGAGGAGAATCTTTTTATTATTTCCTCAATATTAGATGTTAGCATTGAATGATTTACCTGGACTGGTCTAATTTCAAGGTTACCGTCAACGGGATACTTAAACTGACTGCGGCCAAAAGAATTGTAACTTTTGCAACCAGGAAGGCCCATGCCACCACATACTATTTGATTGGAGATCTACCGGCGATTGGCCTCTTGTGGCCAAGTCCGCAGGATTATCCGAAGAAACAACATGCTTCCATTTGACATTGGGAGCATATGCTTGAATCTTCGAAATATGGTTTTCCAAAAACGTTTTCCTAACCATAGTATGGGCAATTAAATTCCAGGAAGACCTTATGAAAAAGTTTACTCAGCAAAACAGTTTCACATAACTCTAATCTTGAAAAGGATAACTGTTTTGCTGGAGAAACTTTTGTCTTTGCACAAAAAAGGAAGGAAGACCACATAGCTTTACTATGTTGAATGTGTAGAAAGAATGTCGCTGCATATGCCTTTTCAGACGCATCACAGTAACCATGTATCTGAGTATGATTAGCAGGTCTATAACGAATCTACCTTGGAATACGAACGTTCTGAATAACTGGAAGTGCGGTAAAAAAGATCTGCCAGCGATGACACGTAAGAGGCGCTAGGTTTGCCCAAGACGACCCATCACACCAGATTTCCTGCATGATAATTTTCGCCGTAATAATTACAGGCGCCAATCACCCCGCAGGATGTGACCTTATGATCTGCGTCATTACTTTAAGCGTTCCATTAAATATCAATTTTTATTATAGAGATGAGTAAAAGGGAGCGTTTTGAGGAGATCAGGTGAATTAGATGTCCACTTCTTAAGAGAAAATCCTTCGCAGAACAAAATTTCTGTCAACTGATGCTTTGCCCATAGGGCTGTATATAGATCATGGGCACCAAAAAGAACATCATCAACATAAAAGTTTTCTTTTATGCTTGTGGATGTGTTTTTTCACATCATCGAATAGTTGTAAGAGGATACGTATAGCCAAGTATAGTGCACTGTTAACACCAAATGTGACTGTTCTAAGTTCATAATTTTGTAAAAGATTGTTACTGTTAGGTGTGCGATACAAAATTCTTTGATATGCTGAATGTAAAAGCCTTGACCTTGTTTAATGATCTTAAAGATAGTTTTCCTTTATCTTTATATCTTTATATTTAAATGAATTTGAAGCAAGCCATGTTTAGTTCGAACGTTTCAAAACTCGACCAAATTGACGTAATGTTATGTTGAAAGGAAAACAGGTAGTAAAGATATTTCAGCTGCAAATAAATTTAAACTTCAATATAAAGCCATTGTTGAAGAAGGTGGATATCCTCCTAAGCAAGTTCTGAATGTCAATAAAACAGGTCTATTTTGGGAAGGCCTACCATAGGGAACCTACATTTCCAAGTCTGCAAAGATTGTCCTACACTTCTTCTAGGAGGAAATGCAGAAGGCGATTTTAAATTTAAGCCGAGAGCTTTTAAAAATGTGAAAAAGTGTTATCTTCCGAATAATTGGCGTGCAAACAAGAAGGACTGGATGACTGCAGTTCTATTTAAACGTTGGTTAGAAAATTGCGCAATCTCTGACTTAAAAGCCTATTGTTCTGCCCAAAATATTGATTTTAAAATGTTGTTGATATTAGACAATTTTCCTGGAAATCCATTTTATACAGATGAATTTTCTGAAAATAAAAAGTAGTTTTTATGCCCCCAAATACCACCTCCATAATACAAGCAATGGACAAAGGCGTAATGTCTAACTTTAAATGTTATTATCTACGACGTACGTTTACTCAGCTTATCACAGATATTGATGTAGAAGATCAGAAGAAGAAAATTATAATAACATGATGGTTATCGAAGATATCAATTTGTCATGGATAGAAGTAAAAAAATCACGTATGAGCGGAAGTTGGCGTCAAATATGGGCAGAATGCATTAGTTCTTAGAGATCTTACCGAATTTGCAGCAGCAGCAAACTTTGAGAGTATGGAGGAGAGCGATATTGACGAGTTGTGAAGAGTTTAATAACGAACATTTGATTGGTATGAATGTTGAACACACATTAGAAGATGATATTGTTGCACCTGAAGTGGTGCAAGTGGTGTGATTCGAGAAACTTAAGGTGCGCAGAATCGACCTACTGATGCCACTATTGCCACTACCATTCGCAAATTTAAGTCCCAGTTTACATTTGTGGATGATACTACTAGCGTATTTTACGTGAGGATCTCGGCCTAATCGGGTACAAATATTCAACTTGTGCAAGAATTGAAGCCAGGCGACTTGAATTTGCGTCATATTTTCAGTGAATGGGCTCTGAAAAACCTCAATGAAACTCCGGTGTTTTATCGTGAAATTTTGTTCAGTGATGAAGCCCATTTATGTCTCAATCGATACGTTAATAAACAAAATTGCCGTATTTGGGCTGATGAGTAACCCGAAGAGTACCAAGAGCTACCATTACATCCATTAAAAACAACGGTATGGTGTGGTTTATGAGCTGGTGGAATCATTGGTCCATATGTCTTTAAAAATGAGGCAAATCAGAATGTTACCGTCAATGGTAACCGTTATCGCGCCATGTTATCTGACTATGTGCTTCCTGAAACTCAGGCTAGTGGTCTTGGTGAGCTCTGGTTTCAACAAGACGGCGCTACGAGCCATACAGCATGTGAAATAATGGACTTGATAAGAAATCATTTTGGTGAGCACTTATTTTCACGTTTTGCTTCGGTAAATTGGCCGCCTGGATCGTGCGATATCACATCTTTGGTCTATTTTCTCTGGGGATATGTAAAGTCTCAGATCTTCAGGAATAAGCCAGCTACGATTGACGCTTTGGAAGCCAACATTACTCGTGTTATCCGCGATTTACCAGTCGGTATGATCGAACGAGTCGCCTAAAATTGGAAATTCCGAATGGACCACCTTGATTGTTTAATCATGACCAATATTTACATGACATCATTTTCAAAAAGTAAATGCCATGAATTGTTCCTTTAACCGAATATAAAAATTTTAAGTTCACTTTCAAATTTATCTAACATTATAAATCAATCCTCATGATGATTCCCCTTATATTTCGCGTTTGATAATACATTAACATCAACTGAACTTGAGTGTCATCTAGGAATTTTGGAGTACTACTTCAAACAAATTTTAGTTTACCAGACTAAAATAAAAAGTTTTGTACCCAGTGAAACCTGTCGCGGTGAATTAGAAGAGTTGTACCTCACAGCAAAAACAAAAATTCTCATGCTTTTAGGAACTGGTACGCGAAGCAGTGCTGCAGATATGACATAAGCTATTCCGCATTCAATTAGTCATCTTCCTAAACAACGTCTGCCCAGGCTTAGTAGAAGGTATTCAGTCTACAAGAGTTTCATAATTTCGTTCAATAATATTGTGAGCAAAAACTAAAAGAACGTTATGACAATGATTGCCTTATCTTTTTAGAGTATGTCTCAGAGCTAATCGAATTACCAAAAGTTCAGAAGACTTCCTCTACCTCATTAATTAGCTTAGTTGATAATATTTCTGCGGTGTTCAGCTCACTACTTTCTATAGGATCGTTCGAGTATATATGTAATGCAATAGTGATACACATTGCAATGTCTTAGGTTGATCCGGAAACACAGTCAAAGTGGGACGAGCAACTGGACTATCAGAAGTTGACTGAATGGAACGAATGTGCAAAAGTGCTTAATAAACGGTGTCAATACTGGAAGCCAGGGATAACAAGCAGCTTCGATTAGAGTGGAACCAGAAATCGTTCAACAGACCGAAGTTATCTTCTTTCAATCAACGACCTCAAACTTCTTTGTGTATCAATCAACAATGCTATATCTTTTTTGAAAAGAGTAGTCATTCAGACAGATTTTCAACCGCAAAAGGATTAAGGCTTTGCTTGAACTGTTTAGGATGAGGCACAGCGTTTCCATATGTCCATATGTTTAGGTGTAAGAATTTCAGTCAATCGCACCATAGTCTTTTGCATAAATTTCAAACAACTGATATATCTAGAACTGGAATTGAACCATCCACATCGGCGGCAGCGAATTCCGCATTTGAAAAGCAACGAGCTCCTAAAGAATAAGTTATTTTGGCAACAGCTCTTGTTCTCGTTAAGGACTCATCGGGGGGTTTTCAGTTTGGTAGAGTTCTTCTTGATCTCGGTTTGCAGGTTAATTTAATAAATGAAAAAATTCGCACTGTCACTTTGTCTCAAAAAACAGAGTAAGAATATGTGGAATGTCAAAATCGTAGGAATAGGAGTATCTGTGACAACAATAAAATATCGATCTCAAACAACCATTTGCTCCAGATACACCAACTTTTAAATTTCTTTGGAATTTTTAATTGCGCCATCGATCACTGGGTATCGGCTGGAAGCAACGCTTAACATCGCTGGTTGTAATTTTCCTGGGAATCTCAAACTCGCAGATGAATACTTCAATCAACTTTCTCAAATCAATTTATTTTTAGGTACCGAAGCATTCTTCTATTTATTGCAGGAAGGTCAGAAAAAACTCAGTGAGGGATTGCCGTCGTTGCAAAGAACAAAATCAGGTTGGATTGTGTCAGAAAGATAAAAAACTTATTTTCACAACGAGAAAAAACTGTGCTGCATCAATGCAAAAGAGCATTTGCTTGGTCGATATGTGGAGAGATTTTGGGAACTGGAAAAAATTCAGGAGCAGGACAAAGTGATTTAAAGAGCAACAGGAATGTGAAACACATTTCAAGGAAACTATCGAAGTTCTACCTAGCGGTCGGTTAATAGTTCAGCTACCTTTTAAAAAAGATCGTAATTGTCTTGGAGTTTCATACGACATTGCGTTCAGAAGATTCCTTTCGCTCGAGCGTAGATTGTCTAAAAACATTTCTTTGAAAAAACAGTATAGTGACTTTATGAGAGAATACGAACTGTTAGGTCATAATCGTATGTCACTCGTAACAGAATCAAATCTCGAAATACCGCATTACTACTTACCGCTTCGGTGCGTTATTAAACCTGATGCATATCAACGAAACTGCGCGTCATTTTCGATGCATCTTGTTGCACTTCGTCCCAAATTTCCCAAATTTTCCTCATTTTCGGTCCTACAGTACAGAACGAACTTTTAGTTGTTTTGCTGCGTTTTCGATTTCATCGATTCCTTCTTACCGCAGACATTGTCAAGATGTATTGATAGGTTTTAGTACATCCATCGCATAGGAGACTACAGTTTGCTTTATGTAGAGAAAGTGAAAAAACTGCGGTACAAACGTACCAATTAAATACCATAACATACAGTACATCATCGGCGCCATTTTTGGCGATCCGTTGTCTACATTACTTGGCTGAGAAACATAAATAACACTCAAGCCTAGGTGCTTCAGTTCTTAGGTCTGATTTTTACGTCGATGACATGCTGACTGGAGCAGACGATTTAGAAACTCTAGCACAAAAATGAAAAGAAGTCTTAGAAATTTTGAATTCAACTGGGTTTGAGCTGGCCAAATGGAACCGTAACCATCCTTTTTTTGCCAAAGAAGCTGAGAAAAAAGAGATCCAATTGACTGAGTACAGTCTAACAAGTACGTTATGCATCGCTTGGAAATTCAATATTAATTCAATACCTATAGCAAATATACAAGGAGATCAATTCTCTCTTTGTCTCTCTCTTTTTGAAACAATAGGGTTGCTAAGCCCCATTACTATCTGGAACAGTAGAAGAAAAGCTTTTAGTCGCTAAATCCAGGTTAGAAACTCCTAAGAAGAAGCTCCTTTCTTGCTTGAAGCTCTGTGCAGCTCTTTTGCTTTCCAAACTTTGGGTAAAGATCCAGAACATTTGCAAAGGAGAGTACACAGCGTACTTTTCGACAGATTTTCTATTGTTTTGCACTGGATATCTACCCGTTCGTCAAAATTAAATACATTTGTGGGAAATAGGGTAGCGGTAATTCAGGAGAAAACGAAGCAGGTCATATAGAAATATGTACACACGACAATCCGGCAGACGTCGTCTCTCGCTTATGTACGGTAATGGAGCTGAAGAATTCAATCGGGTTCAAAGGACCAGCCTTTCTTGAACAAAAAGAGGAAAAATGGCCATTCGCTTTAGTGACATTAATTTCGGGGAAGGAATCAGTATTGGAACTGAGTAAAATTGTTTTATTCTGTCAAAAACAAGAAGAAAACTATCGGCTGGAAATCATAGATCGATTTAGTTAATACACGAAAAATCTACGAGTCATACGTCATACGTCGAAAGGTTTCTTAACCGGTTAAGACATTCAACATTTCTACAAAGTGCACATCTTACAGTCAAGGATTTGGACAATGCTCTACATAGAATAATTTATCTAACTTAAGTGAAATATTTCACAGAAGAAATCAAGGCAATAAGTAAGAATGCGAAGCTGACGGGATCCATAAAATGTATGAACCCTTTTATCGAGGAGAAAAATAATCTTTTATTGAAAGTGGGAGGTCGTTTGAAGCACTCTATCATACATTCCAGAAAAATGTAAGCATCCATTCTTACTTCCCAAGAACTCTAGTTTTACAAGAACCCTCGTTCGATACCTACACATCAAAATTATCATGCTGGTTCAAAGTCGCTTGTCGCGCTAACGAGACAAAGATTTTGGATAATCAACGTTAGGGAACTAACAAGTCAAACAGTTCGACAGTACCCACACTGTATCAGGTATCGACCAAAAATATTCGAGCAGGTAATGGGAGATCTGCCTGTTACAAGATTGACTCCATCATGTCCTTTATTCTGCTGTGGAGTTGATTTCTGTGGACTTATATACACTCATTTCAAAATTCGTGGCAAAGTGCCATATAAAAGTTGTATTGTGGGTGTTTGTTTTTCGTCGAAGGTAGTCCACTTGGAAGCCGTTTCAGATCTTTCCGCGTATGCTTTCATAGCTGCTTTCAAAAGGATAATATGTCGTCGAGGTCTTACTAGAGACAACCATTGCGATAACGCAACCAATTTCGTTGGTGCACAATCTAAACTCTTAGATGGAATATTTTGTTTTAAAAAGCCAATAAACACCCGATTGTAAACTTTTATACTAATGCCACAATAAATATTCATTTTATACCCCCCAGGACACCCCACTTCGGTGGGATTTAGGAAGCAGCCGTAAAAGTAGCAAAGGATCTTCAGTACCGAAGCTTGGGAGGTGGTAAGCTGACATTTAAGGAATTAACAACAGCGTTGGTGAAGATCGAAGCCATAACGAACTCAAGAGCAATTAACCCGATGTCAACAGATCCCAACGACTACGAAACACTTACACCAGCACATCTGCTTATTGGGTCATCATTGAAGGCAATGTCAGAACCAGAAGTGGAGATCGCTAACATAGATCATATCAGCTATCTTCAACACTAGCGTAGAATAAATGCCGTCCAAAGTGGGTTTTACTTTTGGAAACGGTGGTCATCGGAATATATCCAGGAACTACAAGGTCGTTCGAAGTGGACATCAACGAGCCCAAATATTGATATTGGTGGCCTCGTGATTATACATGAGGAAAATTTATCTCCCCAAAAATGACTTATAGGGAGAATCAAACAGTTCATCAAAGGTCCAGATGGACGAGTAAGAGTCGCCGATGTAAAAACGTCACGTCGTAAGTTGGCACCGATTTCATCTTGAAAGGAAGTTCTTTCAAAGGGGGCGGAATGTTGGGGCTGAAAATTTATCCATCGTCATTATTACCTCCATCATAATCATCGTCATCAGTACCATCATATTTATCATTAGTTGACAAATAAATACATATATACATACAAATGAATTATACCAAAAATTTATTGACTAATATGCGGGTCTGATTCAAATTTGGCCCTCTTTGTATAACAGTCGCCATATTTTTCTAATTATTGAATTCGCTTTAAACTTAAAACGTTAGAAAATAACGTACAATATAAAAAAAAAATGTAATCAAAATCTGTATAAATACCATCGTAACAATAAAATGGAAAGCTTTTTTGTATTTATAACCCTTAGGGAAAACTCTGCTTGTTTACTTTGTCGTTCGCAACAGTTCCCTAATTTCTTCGGTATTTGTTCCAAAGTTTAACATTTCGTCGTGCAACATACGAGTACATTACTAAGTACTCTGTCTTTCGACTTCATTTACATTTTATTTAGGAATATTTATTTTCTATACTTAAGGCTAAGAAAAAAAATTGTTAAAAAAAATTGATGAACATAATTTTTTATTTTTTATAAAAACTTAATATCTAACTTAAAATATACCTTAGTCTACCTAACCTACATACACAATACACACATGCACATACCTAGACATTATTCACACTATAATACATATATTAGCATACACATTTGTATATATCAAATATATGGTCCAAAACCACGAAGGTGGCGAATTTGCTTTGGCAATTCATAAAAAATAAATCTGAATGAATTTTAGTAAATAAGCATTTAATACTATTGAAATTAGTCGGATATATCAATACCTTTAAAAAATATTTCAAAAATAAGTAATTGTCATTAATTTAACAGAAAACAAGTTTAAAAAGTCATTTCGGGAACGCGTATGAAACACCACCTTGTAACTTCTACTTACCTTAAAATGTAACAAAATCTAATTTTAAATGTTTTCAATATTCATTGTGAGTATTTTGGTTCCTAAAAAAGATTTTTTTTAAACTAACATAGACAAAATAAATTTATATTAAACGGAGTATTAGTTAAAAGCTTGTACAACAAATGTATACGTCATATTCGAGAACAACGCAATAAATAGGCAAAATTTTTATTTCTGAACGCGACTTTTGGCGCTAGTGCACTGTAGTAGTGAGCAGGTGTTACTTGTTTTGTTCACACATATATAATAATTTAAATAGTAAGTAACTTTGTAATCAATTTATGTTCTGCGTACCTTCAAGATACCAGTTATTTAATATATGGGTTTCCAATAGGGACTTGACAACTTTGAATTTAATTTGTGAACGCACTCTTTCACTAATCACCAAATTGTCACTGTCAATTTATTTAGTAAACTCAACATTTTCATCATGGTAAAGTACACTAACGAGCTACGTTCTCCGATTGGGTTCTGGAGAGGATGCGCCAAGATGATGAATTTCATCGCAAAATCATCTTCAGTGACGAAGCTCATTTTTGGCTCAATGGGTTCGTCAATAAGCAAAATATGCGTTATTGGTCGGGTGAAAATCCACATGTGCTTCATGAATCACCACTTCATCCACAAAAAATGACAATATTTTTTCGTCGACGATAACGATCGTCACGTTACTGTGAATGGACGACATGATTACCGATTATTTTTGGCCCGAACTGGAAAATATGGACTTGGACGATATGTGGTTTCAACAGGATGGTGCCACAAGCCACACAGCACAGGCTACAATCGATTTATTGAAGATTAAGTATGGTGAGCGTGTTATCTCAAGACATGAGCCAGTCAATTGGCCGCCTAGTGTGTGCGATTTAAGACCGCTTGACTATTTTCTGTGGGGCTACGTTAAGTCATTGGTTTATGCCGACACGCCGACTACGTTGCTCAGAGCTCAGAGCTCAGAGCCAAAATTGAACGCGAAATAGTGGCCGTTTCGGCCGAAATGTGTGGCCGAGTCGTTGAAAATTGGGTCCAACTAATTGACCGCTGCAAACGTGCCCGCGGTGGCCATATGAACGAAGTCGAGTTCCATTCATAAATGTTTTGATTGTACTTCAAGATAATAATAAAGTTTTTGAAATGTCTCAAATGGTTTGCCTTTTATTTAAAAAAAATTCTCAAGTCGTTATTAGAAAACCCTATATGTTTTTCTTAAAATTACTATTGTTAGATTGAGGTAAGCCTCTAAATAAGGCATCTAAGATGGCGGGAATGTTTAAAAACGTCATTTCTGGAACTATCAATATGGCAACGTTCCCGAACATGATCACACATTCCCGAAATGACTTTGTTGTTCCCAATATGACGGTATTAGCTCCGAATGAATAATAAAATGAATATTGTGGAAATTAGAGTTTCATAATTACTTACGGCAAACATGGAAACAAATGAAAATGGGGAAAGGAAGAAGAAATCTAAGAAAGTACTTAAAAAGTATAGTTCGGCTTACATATTTACGCCACAGAGAAGAATTCACGCAAGGAAAAGAAAATTTTTAGATAATATGACAGAGGAACAAAAAGAAATTAAACGAGCTAAAGACAGGGAGTACTACCAGAAAGAGAAAGCGGAAAAGAAGGTAAATAAAATATCCGATTTGACTGAACGTGGAAAACGAGTGCCAAGAAAACAATTGGAAAAAGCTTCAAAAAAGTATAGACTTTAGACGTTATAGATGTTAGCAAATGCAGTCAGTGATAATTCTCCGCCTTCAGGTAATGATTTAGACATACCATTATTACTCTTACCACCCTCTCGCGATTTAATGCAAAGAAAACATGGAACAAAAAGAGTAAAAAAAGACCGAACAATAGCATATCAAAAAATATTAAAGTAACAATTTATGATTACAGAACTGAGACTGTCAGTGGCATTGATATTAGGAATTATAAATTGTTGCATATGGCCAAGACATTTATGCACAAAGAGAAAAGAGCAAAACCATTCTTAGATCAAACCAAAAAGTTCGAGCAGCAGTTTTGAAGCCGGGTGTACGCCAAAAGATCAAAGATTGCTTCCAAAAAAAGGACTTCGTAAAAAAAGGTGTCAAGAAACAAAAACATATATATACAAAAAGTATATATATATATATATATATATATATATATATATATATATTTCTTAAATGCTTGCCTAAGCCTACGTAAGCTGGGCATGGGTATTTACAAAGCAAATAGACTAGTCAGCTTTGCCTCACTACTGAGGCTGGTCCTTAATTGACGGAAACGAAGAAGAAACATCTTCTCCATCATTCAACCACCAGAAATACTGGTGCTGCATCCCTCTTATCGTGATTACCCTCTTATCGCCCTACCGAACCTGAGACGATCCACAATTCCGTGTGCGACGTCTCTGTTGTAGTTGGCTGTCCGAGTGACATGGAAAATTAACGATACAGCTGATCTATCTCGGATCAACACTATCTGATCAAGGTAGAGGAATGCTTCCGGTGGAACGAAGCCGTCAGAGCGCACATTCTCGTGGAAAAGGTAATCGGGATAGTAAGCCCCAGATATCAGGTTATTCGTCGAGGTCGTTGCTCTTGCAATGTGCCTTCGAGTCAAAATAATTATGAAATTGTCCACTCGTGTTAGGTTCGCCCTGTTGTAAAGGACCTCATTAGGATAAAAAAATTTGCACTCCAATTCTGGTGTTCAAGCCCTTTCAAACACCTGAATCTTTTCCATAAAGCTTACTTGTACATTGAACTACACAGGACACCCAAACACCAGCATGGGCCTGATAAGGGCCATGTAGCAGATTACCTTTACTCTCGCATCGAATTGGCTGCTATAAAACAGTCAAAATATAGAAACTGGTCTAGCCAGATCCAAAGGTATCTGGTTAACTTCCGACAGGCAAGAGGCTGTCCGTGTTGTCCAATGGTCGAGAGCTTTTGCCAATTTTTTCTGGTATCTCCAGAAGCTCCAGTTAACGGCGTCCTAAAGAGAGTTGTTAAATTTTAACTTCCAATCGAAGTCACGCTGCCAGAGAGTATTAATGACCTCGATTCTTGGACTTGTTCTGTACGATATCAAATATTCTGCGTACGCAAAAGTATGGGGAAGTGAACCTATCAAGTCGTTTGTATAAATGTTGAATGGGATCGGCGAATTGACCGCGCATTGCTGAAGACCATTTTTAATTTGAAATATTCCAACAAAAGTCACATCACTATTTTTCACGTTGAACTGTCTGTTGGTAAGCATATTATAAAGAATGTACAACAGCGGCTTACTAATCCCCAGTAAGGTAGGCACCAGTACATTAGTACATTGCATTATTAAACTGCATGGTGTAAATGTACATCGATTCTAGAGGAAGATGTCGAAGCAAGATGTTCGGCATTCCATTGGTCCCCACTGATTTCTTATCCCTGATTGTGTCAAAGGTTTCTTGGAGTTCTTCCTTCGAAATGAAAGGGGGTAGGTCACCCTCTCTGGCAATGCCATTATTTGCCATATTTTCTTCGCTGAACCGGGTGAAACCATAGCCTTCGGATTGCTAGTTGTCTACTTTATTTCGAATGCAGAAGTTGTGAACCAAGACACGACTGTCCAGGTCATAATTAAGGCCAATGGTATCAGTGGCCTTGTATAATTCCTGGAAAGTCGCCCCTATGACCTCAACCTTCTTCTGTGGATCCCGGTTACAAAGAAGTCGTCGTCATCAGCGGCCTCATATGGATCAATACCTGTTATTGTTAGTAACCGTTCGTTGTCTGTTGACCGAGCTATTTTAAGGCACTGACGGTGATTTTGGGTTTTTCTCCGAAATAGTTTATTTATTTGCGAGAACACATTCGGATTGCGGAACAAGTTTTCGTTAGTCGTACGTTGATACCGCGGTACTGTAGTGTCAATAGTTTGTTTAATTGTCTCGTCCATTTGTTTTAAATATAGTATAACGAGGAAATTGTCCTCGTTTGGCAAATTCCTATTAGACGGTGGGTGAAGCGTGTTCGAGAAGAGTGCTCTTGTCAACATTGCGGGTTAGTGGAAGTGAAGTCTCAGTTACATTAACACAGGCTACGTACAGCTGCTATCCACTGCGGAGCGGAATGTAAATGACGACTGCCTGTAACACTGCCTCCAACACCTGTGCAACACTCTCTTGTACACTCTGTGAAATCTTATACCCTGTTTAATGAAGATCGCGACACTGCCTCCACATTTGGATCTGGACCGGTTTTTGCTTATAGCAATTTAATTTTTGTACTCCAGTTTGTGCTTATTGGTTAGCTTGGTTTCGCTAGCGAAAAGCACATAACGAGTTTGGTCTTATAGCAATTTAAACATCGCGGCTCTTCGTTCGATCCTAATCAGTGAATTAACATTCACCGCAAGTACCTTCAAAGTTTACTTCACCATGTGCGTACCCATTACGACATGTGTTGCGTTAGGCCCGGCAGCAGCGCGTAGATCTGGTCCAACTGCCGTACCTACTGTTGCAGCTGAGTCATCTGCCCTTAGATTGGGAGTAAGATGGCCAGCATGTTTGGCACAGCTTCCGTTGTTCTCGGCATTGAAGCCGGAGAAACAACAGTGGCTTGCTGTACCGTAGCCCCTCTATCTGACGACATTTGGACGTAAGAAATTTGGGACGCGCCGGCTGATTTTTGAAACCAGTGAATATTACAGTGAATGGCATGACGATCGTTCCCTAATCCCTTAGTGTTAAAATTATTACCAATGATCAACTAACACAGTTGTTGTTTCTGCTGCTGCTGGTTTTGTGGTTTCTGCAGTTGTTGTTTCTGCTCTTTTTGCTTTTGTTGTTGGGAGCTCTCTACTTCTAACTGCTCCCTCTGCCTGCGTGCAGTTTGTGCTTGCTTAACACTTTTTCCTTCAGCTTTTGTATGCTGTTGTTAATATCTTTTATTAGTTCATTCTCATCTTCTGACTCAGATGCCGCTAAAGAGGCAATTTTGTTGTTGTTGCCCACCTCATAAGGGACCTCATCAGAGATTGTTTTTTCCTTCATTGTGTTGCTTTTGCTGTTTTAGCTGTTTGTTAATTTTTGTTTGTTTCATTTTTGTTAAATTAGTAATGGTTTTCAACCTCCTATTCCTTTTGATGGCTTTCGCCACTGCACCAACAACAGTACTGTTGCCTTTTGCAACACGATATCACGTGATTTCTTTATTTTGTTGGTTTTGTTTCGATAATATTTTGAGAAAAACTGAATCACTAATTTTTTTTTTTTTTTTCCTTCCACTTCTTTTTTTTTATTTTTACTTTAGGAAAATCTCTGATCTCTGCAGATAACGACTGCGAACGACTTCCGCATGAAGTACTTCGAGCCAAATAGTCGCCTGTTTCTTGAGAAAACTGAGATATCGCCACCGTGCTGTTATAGTAGACTACCTTAAAACTTTCAATTTGAATTGGTACACCCCAATTTGCTTGCCAAAAGTCCTTGGAGAAATAAGGAACAGCTACAGTCGAACACGGGTCATTGTCCGCCACGACAATGCGCGCTCCCACAGTGACTTTTTGAGCATACAATACATCAAATTGATGGGTTATCCGCCGATTTGGCACCCAATGAATTCTCTTTATTCCCTCATATCAAAAATAAATTGCGGGGTCAACGTTATTCGACCCCTGAGGAAGCAGTTGATGCGTTTAAAATGAATGCTTTGGAGTGGATAATGCGCTTCGAGAATAAGTTCAAATGAATGCAAAAGTTTATTGATCTTTATGAAAAGGGCAAAAACAATAAAGCCATTTTCGATGATTACTATTTGTTTTTACTTGCTTATCTCAAAACTTAGGTAGCAACCTGCGCACTCTCATAGTATTGTATGAGATCAATTTATTGTCTTTGGTCATCGCTCATCCAATGTCCCTTCCAATCACCTTAATCAAAAAATCGTCAATCCTATTCAGATGAGACCTATCGTAAAGGACTTTTTTGGGATAGTAATTTTTGTACTCTGATTCTGGTGTTTTGCACATGCCAAGGCAAGTCCTAAGACGATACCTTTCAAACACCTGGATCCTTTCCATCTGATATGGCGCTACATTGCACCACGCGCGGCAAAAAATGTCCTTGGAAACAAGTTTACTGGTGTGAAACAGTCTTTTTGTCAGGGCTTCTCCCCAACGAGACAAACATCTATATGTTTGCTTAGATACAAATACTATATCAAAGTATTTCATTACACTTCTCAATGCTACTAGCAGTCAATGCTGTCCAATGATAGCCGAATATCACTAGTTATTTCTGGTATCCCAAGAAGACCATCTCAATGGAGCTTTTAACAATATTATTTTTTGATTTTTAAAAATTGATTTTGAATTTCATATTGCAGAAGTGTATTGATGACCTATATTTTTGAACAACATCTGTTTGCCTTTATAGCGTGATTGATGGAACCTGCTAAATCTCTCGTGTATAGAACACATATGTTTAACAATATCGAGGTAAGAACCTCTCTAAGGATTTGTTCAAATTACATTTTAGTGAGGAGTAGTCTATATGCATTATGACTAACTCTCCGGAAAGCACACCGGTTCAGAATCTTACTGTGTTGAAATGGTTTCGCTGAAAATCACCCAAACAATCTGAGCCCTGCTTCATTAGAAGATGCGATATTTTTTAGAAAGAGACGTAGGAGGAGAACATTAAATTGCACGTTTATGATTAAGTTTCTTTCCTTCTCTAGCCCAGATGCTGCCTGCGTGTTGTACTCCCCTATCTTATTTGCATCTTTAATGAAAGCAGCTGGTTATGAGCAGGTTCTAATCAGGTTATCTGATCGCTGATTTTGCTTAATATATGTTATTATAGGTGCCATCAGATCTCCTGAATATTTTCAGTCTGCTCTTTTCACCAAATATTTCGATCTGTTCGCAAAAAATTTCAAGAGGAAGGCTTCAAAATCTGAATTACTCGAACTTAGCTTCTTATATAAATCGTATATAAAAATATATATATATATATATTTATTTTATTTTGCTTCGAATTGAAAAATTCCAGTCTTCCTCCAAGTTTTAGTCTACGTTGTCATCAGTGTACCTGTGTTTCTCCATGCAACGAATCTGCAACATTGTGTCCTAGTGGGGGGCGACAGCACATTCAGGTTCTGAAGAGCTTCGTTCAACTTTAGATTTGTTCTAAGCTTAGGAGGAGTATTGACAGACTTACCGACAAACATTTAGAAGTCTTATTAGACAGCCAACTTTCCGGGGATTCCTCCTCTTCAATAGAGCAGAGACCTCGTATCTATTAAAGAATTAAAGATACACCGGTTTAAAGTTGTTTTCATGGTTTTTCTTTTGACGTGGTTTGATGTGTAAAAAATAAAAGGTGGTACTCTAAAGATGTCATGTTCGACTGTGATTTTCAGGTCCACTTGGAGTGATTTTCCACTGTTATAATTGATTGGAAACTTCTGTACGTCAAATATTATATGTAGTATATTAGTATTTGTTCAAAACTGCATTAGGCCCTAAAACCACTTTCTGCGTTTGATGATTGCAATGTCACCAATCTGATTGATAATTTGATGATAGATTCATCACCTTTACTGTGGAATTTTACCATATTGTGGAATTTATGTGCAGTCCAGTCCACTCAATATTTTTGCAATACTCTTTGTTCGCGCAAAAGGTGTGACATAACCCTTCATCATTAAGATCTAAGGAGTTCTTAAGTTATATCGCAAATGATTTTAGAAGCAACATATTAAACATAAATTCGTTATGAAAACCCTTACTACTATGCTGCCTATACGAGTATGCGTGGCATTCATCCATGTAAAAATGAGTGTAATTGGTCTTGTCGAAACGTTCAGGCATTTGATTTATTATTTATTTCCTTCATCAAAATAAGCTTTTTTAAATTAATATAAGGCTATCTCAGTTTTTACTTTTCGAATTGGTGTGCTTGGGACGAGTAGATACGTCTATTTATCTTTCGTGGATGCCACAAATTTATTAAGTTTGCCATAAATATTTACTGAAAGGCAAATAATGTAGCCGCCTATATAGGAAATATTAACCAACAAACTGTTTGTCTTTCTGTGAGTTTTATTTCCTGGAAAAATGTATCACACACAGCACAGAAAGAAACAGCCACGAAAGTTTTATGTTTGGTGCTATACCTGTGCCGCACCGCAAATATTTTTGTTTCCTTTTTTCCGGCAACGACGACATAACTTATCAAGTGGAATGAGTTTTAGGAAATTTAATATCTGAACTTATTTATCTGAGAGGATGTTCTGACAGTGTTTACCCTTGTGTGTGATTGAAATTTGGAAAATTAAGAGGCTTTCAGCGAAGGGGTCTCATTGTACGAGTGTGTGCTTTGAAGATGAGTCTTTTGAGGGAGCTTGTTTGTTTAGACTTGTTTTTATTTTTTTATTGGAAATTTTGGTTATATGATATCATCGTTATATTTTGTGGATACAAATTCATTCGCTGAACATAATGGTTTACAGTTTTAAAGAGCAGAGTTTAGGACTTGAACCTTTTCTGTAAGAAGTAAATAAGTGTAAGAGTACAAATCTAGGGAAGTTTTAAACATTTTTAAAATCCTTCAGCTAAATATAAAATTTAAGGTATGGTGAAAACAATTGATCTCATCATGATGGTCATGAGCTTGATGATATAAATATTTTAACTTCTCGTTTTCTCAAGAATTCTTAACGTTCTTTGTTTTTCAATGTTGGAAGGTTTTGGTTGTGCAACATTTTGAAGCACTTTTAGGAACTTACTTACTTACTTTCTAACTTAAATAGCGCTACTGTCTGAGGTGGACAAGAGTTTCAACTAACATACTTCCGCACTTAACGTCAGTAGTGCACACGAAGTTGGCTGAGGCTCCCTTCCGCGTGTGTGTTGCATCTAAGATGAGCTCGTATTCTACCCCTCTGACACTATTGGAGTAAAAATTTCCGATAAATGTGACCTAGAAAATGAGTTCGGCGAGGGCGGGTTTGCTATTTAATCTACACTACACTACACACTAAGTAAATGCAAACGGGGCCGAAAATTACCCGAAGAATTTTTTCTTCGATATGTGCTAACTTCTCCGCAGTGACAAGGATTATGAATGTCCTATATTAAGACATTTTGTTTGCTCGAGAGAAGGTTTTACTTATATACTTAATTACCTTCTTAGGTCAAAGAAGCATTCCCTCTATGCCAATATAATCTGCCTATGTTAGTAACTGAACAAACATTTGAAGCATGGTGCCTCTGGCTTGCGAGTTTCTGACAATTTTTTCAAAATGGTGTTGAAAAAGTTAAATGAAAACTATTACTTGTTTAATTCTTTTTCTTACAACCGACTTGAAGGGATCAGCGTTCATATTCCATGGAAATACTCAGCAGTCAAATGATCTTGGCAGCGATGCCAAAACTAGGCATGATTCTGTATTGTTCGTCTTTTTATACGCTGTGATATTAGTAAAAAAATGCTGAGTATTACTATAGAACTCTAACTCTAAGAAAATTTGGCGTATTGAGGAAGTTTTATCCTGCCCTAAAAAGTCATAGGGGTCGATCAAACTGTTGAAGATTGGTGATAGGCGTTCACATAATACGGGATACAAAATTTTATATACGATCGCGATGTTGGGATACGTATTACATCTAGTTGGTGCAGTTAAAGCGATCTCCCTCCCTTAGGATCAGATAAACAACGGTGCGGCTGCCCTATTTTGACATCATCGCGCCAGACTTTAAAAATAAGTTGATGTATGTATGCTCCATCTCCAATCATTACTTGCTGCCTCAAACAGCGTGAAATTCATTCAATTTTGTTACTATTTTCCGTTTTATTATTTTTTTTTTTTTGGAAAATCTATCCAAATAATTATTAAATAATATCAAAAATATTTATTTTAAGTTTTAAATCGATATTTCCCCTGAATTTTTAAGTGTTTGGTGTAAAAAAAAAAGTGTACAAGTATATAAAATTTTTATTTGAGTTGATAAATCAATCATTGCATTTTAATTTTTAAAGATTATTTCATGTGAATATTGACCACGAGCGCGTTTTAAGTGATCCATAGGGAGAATCACTTTTTCGAGCATATAACACTGGTATCTCGCTAATAACACGTATAATGATGCCTTTCAAGGCTGCAATTGACGCTGGTTTACCGCATGATTTGCGGTATTCCCATAAAAAAATAATAGGCGTCAAAACGCAAGACTAAGCCGGCCAATTCATCGGTCTAAGACACGAGGTAAATGACTTACCGAACTTATTTCTCAATTAGTCCATTGATTAGTGTGCTGTGTGGCATGTAGCGCCGTCTTGCTGGAACCATATATCGATTAGGTTCAGTTCATACATTTTGGGCAAAAAAGAAGTTCGAAATCATTGAACAATAGACGCCATTGACAGTAACGTTGTTCTCACAGTCATCTTTCAAAAAATACGGGCCAATGAATTCGTCGGACCATAAACCGCAACAAACAGTGCATTTTTCCGAATGCATTGGTAGTTCTTATATTGCCTGAGGTTACCAAGTATATGTACAGTATATGTTACACATCCTGAACACAATTCTTCGGTAAAAAGCAAATCTTGCTTCAGCCTTTCTAAGGCCCACTTAAGGAAAATTGGACGTTATGGCAGTTCTTTCGGCTTCAGTTCTTGCACGGTTTTGTAAAGTTTTAGACCAAGATCGTTGCGTAAAATCTTCCACGTAGTTGTATAACACAATCCCAATTGCTGCGAACGTCGACGAATGAACGAATCACGGTCTTCATTAATACGGGCCGATACAGCGGCAATATTTTCCTCACACTCCTATGGTAGGTGGGTTGATGTCCAATAGCTTGAAATTGGTGCAAAATTTGGTCACTATGACTTGAATTGCTTGATCAGTAGGTCGATTACGAACAACGTAGAATAGTCGAAGTGCGCAAAAAGCATTATTCACAGAGCACGAAATTTGATAGTAAAATTCAATAATTTACAAGCGTTGTTCGGGTGCAAGCTTATCCATAATGAAATGGCAATGCTAAGTAAACATGTTTAACTTTGACACATGTCACGAATCATGTGCGAGTTGTCACGAATAGGACACTGAAAAACGAAACAGCGATATTACAGATATTATAGGCAACCTTCGTGAATGGTAAAATTAGGATTGGAAAAATAACGACAGAAAAAAAGAAAACATTTAAATTATATATGTTCCAATTGGGCTAAAAAATAATCACTTTTCTGTCCACGTCTATAAGTACAGACCAGCTGTTTTGGCACTCAGTTAAACAATCGTACATCCCCGCCCACACCTCTCAAATCATTCAGAATTCAACTTTATGTGGTTAAAATTCCATCTCCGTAAGAAAATTTTCTACTGCTGTTTTATTTACAGAAGGCCCGAACTGGAGACATCAATTCGAACTTTAACGAGTTTAATGCTTTTAATTTAATATACACAATTTTGGGTGGCTTCAAAATTCTGGACAGACAACACCAGATGAAAAGGGTGCTTTGCTGCAGAAAGAAACTTGACCTAGCTTATAAATGAGTCCACGCGAATACCAGACGTTGATGGTCATACCGCCAACACAATGGACTTGTTTTTAACTTCTCACCCTGATAAATGTACTGTTGATGTGTTTTCGCCTCTAGGCTCTTTGGAACATTGTGTCATATTAGAAAGGATTCCTAAAACAAACGTATGACAGTATGAGAAAGTCATATGGAAATGAATTAATAGCTTTTTTATGAATTATAATTTGTTGTTATGTTTTATCGATAACGACGCAAATACCGGGGCTGATATGATCACAGGCATTTTTAATTTTAAAATGAGATCCTTTATTTCTCATCGGATGAAGAGTATCAAACCAAAATAAAAGGCGTTATACGAATTTCGGTTCTTCAAAATAGAAAATCGAAAAAAGTACAAACTAGCCCGAAATGACTACAACGTCTTCCTTAAGCGTGTAAAATTTCAATATGACCAACAATTGAAGAAAAAAATACTACAATGCCACAAAGGTAGTAAAATGTCGGTAAAAAAAATTTGAAATTCTACTTCATCCTCCATCCCAACGCAAATTTGTAATGACATTTCAGCTGTCAGCTGGGGCAATGCCAATCTGGTTGCTGCACACTTTACAGCTAACTCAACACTTTGAGATTTTGCTTTGTCTCCGCCTACGTTAAATTGCGTCGAATCATCAATGGAACGAATCCAATTCATCCACTTCAGTACTCGTATAGTAACAAGAGTACTTAACGATTTTAATATACACAAATCCGCTGGTCCAGATTGTATATCCCCCTTCTTCTGAATAGGTATTCTTCCACTCTTGTAAAACCACTGCGTGAGCTTTTTCTGAAGTCCTAGTCCAAATTCCGATTAGATGATAAACAGCACTTTTCCGTCTTTTCTTATATTTCCTTATTTATCTACAAATTAGATGTTCGCATAAAAGTGGGTGGCCAAAAACCATTTGAACCTTGAATTAAGAAATTTCCAGATGTAGCCTTAGAGTTATCTGAATATGTTTGGAGCAAAGGCATTTGTATTGAAGAATTAGGTTATTATGGTCAGATTATCTTTGAAGCATCATATGGTTACCGAATATGGCTTCTTGAAGAACACAAAGTGATTTTTTTAATGTGGAATGTTAATTTTATTGAAAAGGAGCTGATGTCAAATATCTATGCAGCAATCAAATGAAAATGGAGAGCACAAGGAAGAAGAACGGAACCACAGCATTGTAAGCAAGTTTTAAAAGTTTTAAAAAAGTTTACTCTACGTCTGAACAGAGGATATGCGATAGGAGACTAGGTAGAGAAGAACACTTTAGTACCTGTGGCCTGCATTGAATCGTTCAGAGTCCAAATGGCAATGTCACTTTGAGATAAATTAGGAGCTTATCTGATAGATGCCATTTCGATTTATCTACCAGCAACCTAAAACAGGAAACTTAAATAGGTTCCCTAAAAGCTTATTGTAGAAAATAAAGTGTTTCGGCTGACAAATGCGTTTCATGGTCTTCGATAGTCTGTCCATTTGTGCATGAAAACTGAAGGAAACGTTACGATGTCTAGGTATCTGATCGGCCACTAATTTCCCATATCTTTACTATGGATCAATCAGATAGAGTTTATGTCGTTACCATATATAACGATGAAAAAAACAATGACTAGTGCACTAGAAGGACTTTCTGGGTTTTTTTTTTTTAATCAATGATCTTAGATTCTGGTACTATTTTAGTGTCGAAATAAATCAAGAAACTGGTGAAATAAGACCTAAGCAGAAGGAATATATCAAGGAGTAGTTGCATAAATTAAAGGTGGACAAGTCAAAATTATAATTATTAACCTATATTACTGAGTTGAGACGAGACTGTCGTACTGAAGGACAACCAGTCGAAAATCGATATCACTATTATATCGCATTTACTCTCGTACAAAGCATATTGCAAATATTATGTTTTGTGACAGCTGCTTAAAAATAAGCGTCAATTAGCCAATTAGAAGAAGATTCATTGAAGGTGGAAAACAGAGGAAGGGACGTCTCAGTAATATTGCCACTGAAATTGACTGGGGACGGTAAATGCTTTATATAATCACGTTCTCATACCACTTTTAGACTGACTGAGGAGTCATAAGTTACTTATAGTTGCAGCTTAACCACATCTAACTCAAAGCCACCTCGATTTCTGTATCACCTCATACAATTAAATATGCCCGTTAGTATAAATAACATAAATCAACTAGGCCGAACATTTGAAGTCCACCGAATCTTTTCCGTCAGCTCACAACACTCATGACACTCATTCCTATGGATCTTCGTCTTCCGAGCTATTCGGCACTATACTGTTAAGCCCTCACATTAAAACTCATTACCAACACTTAGAAGGGTATAATGAGCTTAAGATAAATTATTTCGATAAATTCACCGAATTATGGGTATGAGTTCAACTACATACTCGTATACTCTCTCTAGCCCCGGTAGGTGGTCCAAAAATGAAGCTACCTCTCATTTTTAATTAACTCCGCTTAATTAGCCCAAGACAAACACGTAGCAGTTTCGTTTTGATAAATATTAATCATTCCCCCAGGCCGACGCCACTGTTACCGTCACCACCAACGCTGCCACCGCATTTAAACTTCAAATACTACAAATACTCATGCTCGACACACATAGTGATAGGTAAATGCCATCGTTTCTGACGCTAAGCCCCACATCTTTTCGTTTCTTTTCGAAAACGAGACGCGCTACATGTGTACATCTAATATATCAAACAGATATGTCTGTTTGAATCTTTTTGAATACGGAAAGATTCCTTTGTCATGTTAATTGAAAGACGTAATTAATCAAAGTCGATATGAGTGATTCTCGTAGTGCGTTCTAATGTTGGTTGAATTCTCGGTGACTGTGGTGTATGGCGAAAAAGTCTCAGTTCTCGTCAAGTTTGCTGAACAAAGCCTTTCAATTAAGGACAATCTTTGGATTGCTGAAGACGAGAGACCTTAAAAGCAGATTAATCGGAAGGCTTATTTTAGGAAACAACATTTTCAAAGGATCACCCAAGCTATTGAAACTCTGTATTTAGTTTCGAGTACGTTGCACGAAAATACCGTTATAAAGGGTATGACCAAATCCTGGCATAATGTTTCAATTTCGAAAGTGAAGTGAAGTGTGGAACTGTTGCGTGGTAATATAACCTAAGCCACAGATTACACCTGTATGAAGACACAACATGTGCAAACAGTAAAACGCAATCCCATACATCAAAATGCTGTTATTTACATTAAAATGCCCGTCACGTAAAATAGGCAGCCGACCATCAATTACGAGTATTTGAAGAGATGGAAATGCAAAATGAGATATCGGAAATTTTAGGGAAACAGGTGGCCGGATAATAGATGGCTCCTTTTTAAAAAAATAAAAATAAAAATTATCCTCCGCGTAGTATTCTTATGTAAACAATCAAATTGATTTCAATTCGACTTACCTCTTAACGTCAGGTTGTTCTTGGTGGCACGAAATTTGTCTTTGGTTTTGTTCCCAGAAGAAGGAGACTTGTTAATGTTAATGCTCAGAATACTTTTTGAGGCAGTAGCAAATACACAGTGAGAGACTTCATACTATAGTTTGACCAGATTATCAGCAATTTTGGCTTTCGGATTATTACTACTGGTTGGAGAGTACTACCATAGTCAGACAATAGGTATTCCGAATTGAATGTGAGGTCTCAACCTTTTTGGAGAACTGGAATTTGCGTATAAACACCTGGAAATTCTTTAAGGAGGAGCTCGGCAAGTCTATTTGCAAGTGTTTCCCGTAAGTAAAACAAAAGGAAAAGGAACTTGTTCAAAACCTGTACGGTGCCTTATTTAAGATGACTGAAAACTTACCATAATATGAAAGCAAAAAGAATAAAAGAAGCTGTATCGTTTTTGAAAATGCCTCTTAGAAAGATTTTTGCTAATAGATAGAAACGTTCATAGAAACCAGCAAGCTGATCAAAGTCCTCGTAAGAGGCAAATCAAACAATGAGACGCATATCCCAGATCAGAACCATCTCATAACAAGCTTCCATTACCGAAGCTGCACGTAAGTTGGGTTATATGTTATATATGTCATACAACATGCCGCAGATTGTATCTGTCATCTGTGACGAATGAGGCCAATGAATACAGTATTTAATGGCTTCAAGTCGCTTATCACCGATGACAAATATCCTACGAAATGGTATGGATCAATGTCTTATTGTTTACAAGTTTCGCCCCGGCCGTGAATTCTTTTGCACTCCACCGTTGATCCTTTTAATCCTTAATTTCTGGTTTTCATTCTAATCATATATTCATATCCTAATGCAGGCAAATGTCTTCTCAGTGTTAAGGAGACATGCCACTATCTCCTTTCTGTATAGTGCTCGGTTAACATCACCATGAAGCATCATGCGTAGAACTGTTGCATACGTTGGCCGATATGTTTATTGTCTTGACGGGAGAAGTCCTCTCTTCTCACCCTAAAAGTTAATCAATCTAAAAATTATTGATTTCAGAACCTTCTTGGCACGTTGCAGCAATCGATCTACGGTCTGCGCACTTGCGGCCATTTTTTCTGCCACTGGAACAACTTTTGCTATTTTCTACTATTGTTTACACTGGTAGCCTGACACTGAGATAGATACCGAACTCTTTGTGGAGAATAAGAGTAGCATTTAAACCTTAAATCCAATAAGATGACTTCACGTAGATGATTCATGTACGCAAAACTGTATAATCGTATATGATGTCAGGGGTCAACAAGAGTTGCTTACAAAGCAGCTTTCTGACTCTTCTTTTATGGTGTACACCACTTAACCTTCTAGTTTAGTGTAAGATCAAGAATATGTAAATGATATATGCAGCTATATTGTCTGTCTGATCATGCATAGCAATTGTCTGTTGTAGGCCCAGGAAACACTAGACATGGCTGTAGCTTTAGTAGAAGTTTACTTGCTCCCAAATTGAAAGATTAGGCGTTTAATCTACTGAAAAACTGGTTTTGTGTGTTCAAAACTATGTGTTATGAGTAATTAAATGGTTAGGTGTTGTGGAAATAGGGTTGGCACTGTGAGGAGTCAATCTGGCGATAACCAGTGTCATAACTGTTTCTACACATCAATTGTGCTTATTTTACCTCCAGGTGGTAACCATCGCGCACTGGTCCATTCTGACTCGAGTTAGTTATATTAAAAGCCCGAGTGCTGACCAGCAGACAGAAATAGCAGTACTATAAACGAGATAGCGAATGAATTTCCCAGATTGAATCAACGTTAAAGTTGAATCCCAGAACAAACAAATAAAATCTTATCCAGGCTACTCCAACATATTTGCCACTCAGGCCGATAAGGATTTCTAAGGCTAAGTCAGGGTCTTGGAAAAGAGATGGTAGCTGATGAGCCTTTCATAGGCCAGAGCAGTGTACACATCCCTGAATGGGTCACTGGCTTCGATCGATTAGACCGTCTCTGTAGAGGTGTCCATAATGGAACTAGTTCTCTAGGTTGAATGTTGTGCCGAGGGGGGAACTGCCCGCCCATTGGAAATAAAGTTAAGTTACGAAGCAAAAACAAGTCTCGGATACGGACGGACAACGAGATTCGGATCAGCACCTGCACGTGGATTGTTAGGTCCCTTAATAGGTCACGTGTAGCTCTGGACTGTTACTAGGCAAATATTACCGCCATCCAAGAAATGCGATGGGAAGGGTCGGAAAAAAATAGGATGTAAAACTGCGACATCTACTAGGGAAATTATTATCGACAGCAAAAGCAGCGCCTATTTTAATGCGGATTAGATTTTAGAAAAAGACTTAGGCAAAAAGTCCTGAGTTTTCGGTATGAGAACGTGTGCTACGTAATAATCCGTATTAAGGCTAAGTTTTCCAACGTAAGCTTTATATGCACGCACGTCCTCACTGAGGAGAAAGACGACGACACCAAAGATGGCTTCTTAGAGCTCCTTGACAAGACCTATGAGCAGTGCCCTAGCTATTACAGAAGGCAAGCGTGCACCTTTGTAATACTGCCAGAAGATATGGCCTGCGCAACAACACCTCCGATAACGGATTGCAACGAATGGATTTTGCTATAGGGCGAAATATAAGCTATTACGCGGTTCCCACGTTTCCATATTCACAAGGGGACTTGGATAATTCTCGACCAAATCAACCGTTAAATGGATTTTCTACATTGCGATTGATGCAAGGCATTCCACCAGTAATATAGACGTGCGAACGTTCCGAGGGGACGACATCGACTGGGACCTAACTTTTTGCTATAGCCATGGTACGGTTGCGGATATCCCAAATATTGTAAAGATAAGTTCGACGTCGGACGATTATAATCGCAAGAGATCGCCAAATCCTTTTACGATCGAGTCTCCCTTAATCTCTTAAGAGGTCCTATGGTCCTATATAACAAGTTCCGGCCAGCACTTACAGCTAAGCAAGACGCATATAAAGCGGAGCTCCATAGAAGGACTAGAGATGCTCACGAGCTCTATGAGCAGAAGGGGAGAGAAAAATTGAGAGATGCTACGCCATAATGAGATTTGGAAGTTTTATCAAAAGATAAAAAACATGCTACCGAAACAAACCCTGAACCGAACAAGGAAACATAGTAGTGGAGACACAGTCGATGAGGATTTGGACGAACCATTACTATAGTCTTTATAACGGCGATTACGAATCAAATACCGTTGTCCGTCAGAATGAACTTTTCAACGTGAACGACTAGCAACTCCGTACACACGACATGGATAAAATAAAGATACTTGTATATAAGCTTAAGTCCAACAAAACTGTTGGAGCCAACGCCCTTACTCACGAGCTCTTCAAAGTGGCTGATAATGACTTGGTTATGAGCATATAACACCAACTCACCTATAAAATATGGTCGCGAAAATATGCCGATCAGTGGAAACGACAAACTGTATGGGCTATAGAGCGACATTGACTTAGCCAGAATAGATTGTCAAACGACTGAGATCGCTGCGTTATCTAGAGCGGATGGTCACCAATTTTCGACTGCACCCCGAGGCACAGCGCTGAAGAGGAAATCTGTGAATCGGGTAGCGCACGCAAGTGGAAGGGGAGCTCAGAAATCTTGGTGTGTGAAACTGGAGGCCACTAGTTAAAGACCTAGCTGGTTGGAGACGCTTGTTGTTATAGGCTTTTGGAAACCCCGGAATGTGGCGCCACCTTTACTAAGTAAATTATGAGTTATTATGGGTAGCTATTCTTTCTTCAGTCTTAAGTTCTTAAAAAAAAAAAAAAATCTATGAGCTCGACCATGATCATCAGGAGCCGTTGGTACTCTTATATTTCGTACTGCTTCTAAAATATTTTGGCTATGGCATCAAGGATCATGTCTTAGTAGTTCGCCTTCTATATTGTGTTTCTACAAGAGATAAATAACTTAATGGTAATAATAATGAAACATGATTTCGAATTTACGGTCACCCCGTGATATTTTTAGGAACTGTATCCTGGAGCTCAAATTTTCGACCTCATTTTCGAACGTACCCACCGGTTGTTGCGCTTGATGTTGACTTCGAAGGCTTGAAGCATTATTCGTTAATACACATAGGCCAACAACCTTAAATACCCTCAGAGGTTTAACCCAGCGGGATTAAGTCAGATGATATTGAAGGCCATACCACAGATCCATTTCTGGAGATAATGTCGCCATCCTTCAATTACTAAATGGTTTTGCCAGCAGTATGGTACGTGTCACCATTCTATTGAAGAAAAATGTCTTGCAGACCATGTTCACGTTCTTTTTTGAATCAAAAAATGTTTGATCACGGCTCTGTTCCGAGCTCCAATGACGGTGAAATTTAAATTCTATTTATATTTGAAGAAGTACGGCCCGATGAAACCGTCAGCCCATAATCCGCACTTAACAGTGCATCGGTAGCTTATTGGTTGCTCTTAGATTTTCCTTACCCCAAATTATTTACGAAAGTCTTGAGGAAGAAGAGGGCCTCATCCACTTACTTAAGTGGCGCTACTGTTCGGACTGGCTACTCCAGTTGGGCACTCCAATTTGATTGAGGTCCCCTTATACTTGTGTGTGCCACCGGAAGTGAGGCCTTGTTCTTCTGCATTGTCCCTTCTGGTTGGACTGGAAAACTCTGCGGGCTGGAGTATTGGCGTCCATTCGCTGTTCAAGTTCTAGATATCTTGGGTGACTGAGGCACAGTTTTCTGACTATACCGCATATGTATTTTCCTCCTGAAACGACAGCTTACTCCTTCGAAATTATAGCTGTCGACTGTGATGCTCTATCCAATTCGTCGATGTTATGTCTCGCTTCTTATTGACAGTACATACTTAGTTTTGCCTCATTCAAAAATAAGGCGATTTTGGCAGCTTCCGTTTTAATTTTTAAAATTTTAAAAATTCGGTACAAATACCGTACGTAAACGAGACAAAGTATCTAAGATCTTGACGTGAAACAATTGACTTGTGTCTTATTTAACGCTTTCAACCAAATACATAAGCTTTCCTTACTAAGACCGTCTAATAAGTCAAATTCACAGGCAATACAAAGTGTCACAATGAGCTGAAAATAAGTATAACTCGTTTAATCGCCGATCAAAGGTCACTTTAATTTGTTAGAAAATTAGGCAGAAAGTTCTGTTATTTTACAATACTGTAGTTTTACATCCCGATAATCAAATTTCCTACATTGCTTCTTTTAGCCATCTATTCGAACAACGGTTACCCTTTTGTTGCATTGACATTATCAGACAAGCACTACCGGGGGGAACGTTCTGTACCCAATATCATATCCTGCTCCCTTCATTATTTGTATCTATTTACACGCTTTTGTACCTATAACAAAAGTTTTGACGCAAATATTTGTCCAAATGTCAAATAATAATTGCGCAAAGATGTACGAAGAGCAGAGCGAAGGATATATTTACATGGGCGATTGTATTTGCGACTGAGTAGACTGCGGACTTGTAAGTATACGTGCATGTGCGTTAAGTCCTTTCCCTCAGTGGGGATTTTCTTTTTCACTTTCCAAAGGATACCCAGGAACACCGTAGAGCGCACTGATATACAATTGCGAGAAAGAACAGTAGTAGGGGAGAGCATAAGCATCGCAGTATTATATCAGAGAAAGTACGAAGGAGTACATCATTGAGGGCAGGAGACCTCGGCTAGGTTCTAACGTTCAAGTGTAATAAATCTTCCTCTGCGAACGTGCTATGCAGATTTAATATATTTTTTTATTTGCTCCAAGGAACGTTCTTATGTTTGCCAAAGTATTTGATTGGGGATATTCCTGTTATTTAGATTTTTTTCCTTCAAGCGAAAATACAGGATGTTTTCCGGGTAGACGAATGTCAGAAGAGTTATTCGTAGATAGGAGGTTATCTGTGCTTAGTTCCTTTTTGATAATGCGTCATGCCTAATAAATGTTCAAGTGGTTGAGGACTGTTAGATGGCGTGACGATAGAGCTTAACAAATGCTTGAAGTGTAACAGAGTAGTTGATACCAGCTTAATTATATTCCATTTTTGAGACAGCAGCTCTTTGTTAAATATTATTCAGAACCTTTTGGTACTCTGACACGTAGTACTTCCTTGAAACAAAAGAGTTAAAATTCGGGAAGACGAAATGATTTGTGTTTATTTCCTCAAAAACCCCCACCTATAAAGAGGCTCTACTGTCGTCATTTTTCCAGGCAAAGCGTCTTGGCACTAGACGGCTAAGATTAGCCTTTGCAGATGACAAACTTGTAGCCACATCAACAACAATAATAAAATGATAATAAAAATATTAAAAAAAAAAAAAAAAATCATAAAGATGGTTGGCTGTGTTAGATAACGCAAAACGGATATCGAAGCCATCGATATGGGTCGATACTTTTTGACTACATTTCGTTATCGTATTCATACAGCGGTTGGTGAGATGTATAGATATACAAGTTACTCATAATGGCCAATTTACCTTAAGGGGTTATATGCAGTTAGAATTTTCAAAATGTTTTTTTTTATATTTTCGAGATATACGCATATTTTTCAGAATGTCACGCACTGTTAAAAAAGTAAGCGGACCACAAATCGGTATGAAATGACCTTATGAATAGTCCATTTTGTTTCTGAAGTTATTCTCGTGTTCTGCAACGTTGTACAGTTGTGTATGGAAAAGGTAAACTAACTGGTAAAATGATCGATAAGTTGACAGTTTATTATGGCTTGGAAATCAGAAAACACTGTGATTCTGTTGAAAATATATATAATGTAATATGATGTCGTAAGCAGCGAGCGCGAGTTTAAGACATGAATATAAACATGAATATCTGTCTTTAATACCTGATGTTGCTGAAGCTATGTTTCTAATTTATACAGATCTTAACGATAAAAAATTATTGGAAAGATGTGTTGGCAGTTTTACGCAAAACAACAATAAGAGCCACAATCAGTTGATATGGGAAATAACTCTAAAAATCGTTGCGTGTGGCTCAATAATTGTTGAAACAGCAGCTAACATCGCTGCCTTGATCTTTAATGAAGGTACAACCTCAATTTCATTCAATTACATGAATGCAAGCCCAATACTCACATCTATATCGAGAAAGAGGATGCAGAGCGCGTCATGATTACTGACTTAAGAGTGCATGGGAGTACGCGAGAGGGAATAATGGCTCGTAGACAACATCAGCTCGAGGTACTAGAAGCTGCTGATGCTACGAAAGATCCATCCTATGACCAGGGAATATATGACTCCATGTTGGTATAAAAGAAAAAAATTATCTATTTTTAAACTTCTTCCGAAACTTTAAACGCATTTTTTTTATGGGATAACTGAACTATGGTACTTTGGACACTAGGATACTGTGGGTGTATTCAGAGCTACTGATAGTCGAACGTATCAGAGAGAGCACTGCCTACCTCAGCTATGCCCTCTTGCTGACGAATTCTACATAGCCTCTGAATCGCAGCCTGTTGTCGACCTTCACTACGAGATATTAAAGTGACCAGATTGTTTCATTTTCGACTGATCAATTCATTATCCTTCCAACAGCCTCATCATTGGCGGACATAATTTTAGCAATGATCTTGGTTACGTTGACCCCGGCATTGTCGTCAAAGAATTTGATCACTCTCTCTTTTTCGGGTAGTGTTAGGCTCATAACTCTGTCGTAAATTGTGTTCCAAAGAATTCCAAGGGCCTAGCCTTGCGAGAGTTATGCAGAAACTTAGTATCATAAAATTTAGCGCCATCGTGTGTATGATATTTCAGTCTCGTGTTGCTAAAGTTGCTTGCGGTCTCGGTACATATAATAAAGTAATACATTGTATATATAACATGTATCAAAAAAAGTATATGGTATACCAAAAAATCAAAGATGGCTGCCGAGTGTTATCAATTTTTGTTTACATATGCTAATTGCTTGAGTTCCAATTCTTCATGGAGACGTTTATTCATTTATAATGATAAATATTGATAAAATGCTATTCTAAGACAACAATCATTTGCGACTTGGTGTCAGGGTATCTGGAAACAATTTTAATATGTGTGTGCATGAGAAAATATAACACAAAAAGACGAATTCCATTTCTTGAACACATAAGTATGTACCTAATTTATTAAAACATGAGTGAAAATAAATATGATTCTATGTTTAAAAAAAAATATATATCAAAAATTCAAAATAGACTAGCTTAACTCTACTATTTTACAATATTGTTTTTATCATTTTTCTTTTTCTACTTATTAAATTGTCTTCTATTCTTTTATTTAATTCTCTATACTTTAAGTTTAATTTGAAGAATATTTCTTTCATCTTTCTTTCGGATGGTATGTATTTTGAGAGATTAAGTAACTGTTTTAAATAGTTACGACAATAAACTATATCATCTTTATTTAACATTTTAAAAACTGTCACCTTCTTCTCCATATTTACCATTATTTCCTTTTTAGTTTTTTGAAGATATCCCTCAGTCAGCTGATCAGTCCACGTGAATGATGTCTCTTGCTGGGTATTCTGAACAGCTAAATCTGGATTCTTGATCCTGTGGCAAATGTATACTGTCAAATGCTCCAGTCCATTGTACTGTAGATATTTCAGTTCATCTACCGGCTCTTCAGTTGCCATGAAGTCGGGATTATGTGTCTTCAGTAGAGTGTTACTTAAATGTCATATAATTAAATATAAGTGTATTATCTACTTAAGTATTGCAAGCCAAAAATGTAAATACGAACGTTTTGTATTAAAAGAATATATGGTTACTTAAAGAATAAAACATACCATTCATAGATAAACTTCCTTCATTCCGTCCAAGTATGAATCAAATCGTTCCGAAAAAATTCTCTAAAACATCTTGATTCAGTCTGTATGTCAGTAATTACGAAATACTGTATTCAGTATTTAAGTCGTTGTACAGAAGTTTAAGAGAATTATTCGTCATGATAATGCCTGAAAGTATTATAAGATTGTAAAAACAAAAATTCGTTTAATTCAACATTACCTTTCCGGAAGGGCATCATGGTTCGTTTTCCATTACCATCTCATCGACAATTCCAAATTGGAGCGATTCTGAAAGTCCAACGCCTTGAACTCGTTCGCGACTATCCTGGTAACCAATCATTCATCTAAAATTATACAGATGTAGATGACACATGGTTTTTGAGGAAAATTGAATTATTACTTGTTTATTTACGGAACACTTAAGCCTGCCTTCCGAACGTAGTTCCCCTTAGCTATCAGCCCGCATAATAGCTTGAGAGACCGTGTGTGAGAATAATTTTGTTGCAAGTTTCACTTTTTGAAGTTCTGCACCTTAAACATATAAATGTTTCTTCTATGATTCCTTTGGAAATGAGTTGCCCGAACAAAACAAAGGGCACCATTATCTTTAGAAGTTGTTCCGGATGAGTTTTATGAGATGAAGCTCATCAGCGAACACATACACATTCCTTGATACATCGGTTGGGTTTTTAAAAAACGATTTTGTAACCGTGATTTCAAGGTTACGCAGAAAACCTTGATTTATTCCCCCCAGATCACAGACGATTGCACACACTTTAAAACCACATTCACTTAATTGGTGAATAATATTAAACAGTATTTGTTTGGGCATCCGTTGGTCAAAATCGTATTTTTCTTCCAGTTTTCTGCTTTCAATTTTGCTATTTGCTCCAATAATCTGCCAAATACAAACAATGGTTGAAATTCTAATTACACTTAATTGGCTTTACACTAATTTAATATGTCATCTACTTACTGAGAATATGTAGAGATGATTTCATCAGTTTGTTTAATTCAGTCGACCATTAATGGTTTAACTTTTATACCGCAGTCTACCTTGGAAGCATCAATTTGCGTAGAGCAATCACACTTGTTTGATAGAAATTAATTCTCCGTGGGGGCTTCCAGATCTATGTTCTCCTTGTCATGCACAATTAGTGCATCACTGAAATAAAAAAAAACCGAGTGTTATTAGTGTAAATAAGATTATAATAACTGTTCTTCATATACCTTGGGATCAAAAGTCTATTTTGAATACATAAATCCTGTGGGGTCGTCACTTCTTCATCCTTTTGCAATGGTAATAAAAGTGAAGGAACAGCATCGTCTTCAATTCTAGTTGTTTTCAGAACTATTCCATATTGCTCGTATAATGTATTAATGACAAAATCATTAATTTCAAATTCACTTGTCTTTTCAGCGGCCCAAAAAACCCACTGCATGCACATTTTACTTTGTTTTGGAAACAAGTGATATGATATATCCTCATTTCCAGTTTTATTTTTGCTTTTAAAGTTGTTAACACAACACCCGTACACAGCACAACGCATTTTAACACCTTTAAGCTTTGTTTAAATTAAAAAATTTTAAAATCAAAAATCTATTGACACTAAAACATTTCCGCCTTCGATCGGCCATATTGCCAGAATTTGACAGTATTTCTTTACTGTATGTACCTTGATCTACGCTAGCCTATGACTCATTTCAGTATGTTTTTTTTTTATATATTAATATACATATATACAGTACTGTGCAAAACCTAAGCAACCATCTGGAGTCAGCACTTCATAGTAAATCTTTTCAACTTTCTACCTCACCAAATAAAAAGAAATGGATACGTAATGATGTGTAATAGAGTGTATAATATACTTCAGATTTAAAAAAAAAAAAAAAAAAACTCAAAAACCAACAAAGTAGCTAAATTGAGCTGTGCAAAACCTAAACAATTTTTTTAGTATTTTGTGTAATATCCTTTATTTTGAATAGCAGAGGCGCAATGACGAGGTATAGAAGTAATTAACTTTGAAAGTGTATCCTGGGATACACTATATTTTCCCACTCAACTTTCAAAGCATTGAATAGGTAAGACCTGTTGGAAAAGTGTTCTCTAGCGACTCGGCTTTTAAGGATACCAAACAGGTTTTCGATGGGATGCAAGTCGGGTGATTGGGCCGGCCAATGAAGAAATTGAATCCCAAGTTTTACCAAGTTCGACGTGTGTTTCGGATCGTTATCCTGTTGAAACACCCAACGAACTGGCGTTTCCCACTCCGCATGTGGTAGCATTACCGATTCTAAAATGGATTTATATTTGAATCGGTCCATGGTTCCGTCTATTTCGTAGAATGGACCTACAATTCCTGCCGAAAAACAAGTTCACACCATCACACAACCTCCACTATGCTTTACAGTGGGTATGCAGAATCTAGGATTGAGTCGCTGCCCTTTACGACGTCTCACATAACATATCCCGTCAGAATTAAATTAAATTTTGACTCGTCGCTGAAAAGAACTGTTTTCCAATATTTCAGGAGACCAGTGTTGATATTTTCTTGCAAAATTTAGTCTAATATGAAAAAGATTTTAGTTTGACATATGTTTAAAGAATTTAATTGCACTACCTGTTCCTTCAATGTCTTTTTGTGAGCATCGGTTTTTTGCACGGCCTGTAACTTTGAAGATTATTTTCAATTGCATGTTTTTGCACCGTACTAGCATCAATGTTTAAATTAAGTAATTTTACGACTTCATTTAAACTTATAAACGATTGTTTTTTAATCACACGACAAATGTTTCTATCCGTTCGACATGTTGTTTTACACGGCCTGCCACCAATCTTGACTTATAACGACTCCTGTTGCATTATGTTTTCTTTAATAAACATGAAATAATCGATTTACTAATATAATATTGTTTAGCTAATGTTACCTGAGTATCTCCACATTTAAATTCATCAGTAGTCTTTAGTTTAAGAGAAGAAGAGTAACGTTGTCGCGACATTATTAAAACATATCAATTATGCAACTAACTTAAAAGAAAACTGATCAAAGACAATCACTCAAGATCTAAGACAAAGAGCTTACAACATTTCATGTGTAACCTGACTGGAAAAGCTATTTTTTTAGAGTGTGTTACAAAGTGTAAAACAGCTCAATTTGGCTACTTTGTTGGTTTTTGCGTTTCTTTTTTAAATCTGAAGTATTATTACTTTTATAAAAAGTTATGAATTTCAAAATACACTCTATTACACATCATAACATATCCATTTATTTTTATTTGGTGGGGTAGAAAGTTGAAAAGATTTACTATAAATTACTGAGTCCAAATGGTTGCTTAGGCCTTGCACAGTACTGTATAACTAACACTTAAGTGGGTAGTTAAGTGTTAAGTTTTTTGCAAAATGGGATAGAGAGAGAAAGAAAGACATTTGAGCTCTGTGGTTATTTCGTTCCATGAGTGGCACCCAACATTTAATGGGGGGACTAAATTCTTAGTGAAAGTTAGCTTATTGTTGATTTCCAGCCGAGCACTGAACCTTCCGATTTGGAATCCTGTCCACTACCACTTGAGGCACGGCCACCCAGATTGTATTCTGTAACTAATCTGATTTGACTTAATGTGCGACCAGTCCACCAAATCAAAATCATTGTTAACGTCAAACACTATTAGTGCACAATACTTCCTTGTCCTTCATCTCCAGCTGCTTTATCTACTATTGCTTTTATGACCGGCAGTTTTCGGCGTACTGATGATTGATACTCGTAGAGCTACAATTTCCTACGCTAACGCAATCAACTTTCGATATACGATGCATTCCAGGATATTTCCTAGGATATAAAGCAGACTTATTGAGTGATACGATAAAGGTGCTTCAGGTGGTTTGTTAAATTTTGGTGTGGGAACATTTGCATCGTTGGTACAAAGGCATTATTATCGGAGTGCATGTTTTCCACTTTAGTTCTGTTGAAGTGTTTAAGGTGCTTCGTTGCTCTTGTTTGACGTTAAATATGCCACTCTGAATATACTCTTATCTTTGTGACTTTCAACACCATCCACAGTCTGATCATAGCTCATATCATTAGTGAGTTATTGGCCTTTGTAGCCTACTCATCTTTTGTGGCTTTCGGTTGTTTTAACTTGAACTTCATGCATTACCGCAGAATGTCTTGCTCGCTTCGACTGGACTAACTTTTTGCTAATATTGGACTCCGCTTTCCTGCATTGGCTGAAACAAGGTGCTGATCCGAGTCAATATTGGCAGTCCAAAAGTATTTAATATTTTGTGTTGCTGCATGTAGGCTATGCTTACTAATTGTCTTGCAAAAGAAGTCTTCTATTCATATCTCCATGGTGGCAAAAGCTCATATTAGTTTTATGCAAATAAACTAAGCCTTGATGCGTATGCTCCTCCACGTGTCAGAAGGTCAAGGCTCTAGTCTATAGCATATGACAAATGCGTACCCAGATAAGCGTTTTTTTTTTTTTTTTGTATTCCCTATTTGCAATCACAAAAGCAGATGTCAAAGGTTTTCAATCACCGCATTTTCTGGATGGCGATAACTCGTTTTTTTTAAGTATGTGTTGGACAATTACTGTTCCTCATCTACTCGGAAAGATGGCAGTTGTTTTGCCAGCATGGATAAGAACCTTTTCAGAAGTAGGTAAGAGATACATATTGAGTTCTTTGAAATTACAAATTTTTGCTCCGCTGGTTTTTGACTATTCCAAAAAGATGACTGCTGGAATGTCATTATATATGGTATATGCTTTGGGAGATTCAGGCAGCGTTTCTAATGGTTTTAACATTTAAACGTTTTACAAAGTCGCGGTAGTCATTCCTGGCTCATGTGAGCTCTTTTTGCTTTTCGCCTGACGACTTGAACTGCTCGACAAAAATAAGTACTCTAACCGTGAAATTCTCTTAAAAGCTCGAGTCGTATAACGCATTTTGGTTGGTTTGATTATATCCATGGATTCCAAAGAGAATAGTTTTAAACGAAGAATTTTTAAAAAAAAGCCGTTAAGTTTGCTTCAACCGGCCGTCTAGTGTTGCCATTAAGTTCTTTAAGGAATCTTTTCTCTAACTACGTGGTCAGTGTACGAGAAATTAGGAGTGGTCCGACGATCCTGCAAAATTAAAATCAACTCCAAGTCGTTTTCTGCAGCTAAGATCTCATTACATTACCCTACGCTCGCAAAAACGATTGCAAAATAAGAACTCAGTAACTCTTTGTTTGGTGTTAGACAGCTCAGGATTTTTGTAAACAGTGAATAATTTGCTTACAGAGATGTGATTTAAATCATGCAGGAATTCCGTATTGGAACAGTTATTACATTGCGTGGCGTGGAGTTTGGTAAGGTACACCACTACGGAAGTAAATGGCGAGACCACGGTAATGGAAATGGAAAATAATAATAGAACTGATTTATACTTATTGAGTCTCCGATCTACCTGTGTTTCATTACATTCCAAGGCAACGGGAATACCTATACTAATTGGTAAGGCCTAAAGAAAGAAATTGAAGAAAAAGTAGAACTGAACGTATCACTTAAGACACCATATGAACTTAAAGTCGACGTTGATCACTTCGTTGAAATCGTTCAATATGGAATGGTAAAAAAAAAAATAAAAGCCTGTAAGAAGTGGTAACAAAATCGTTCTCCACAGTATAAAACATGTTTAAATAACCTATGTAACCTGCTTTAAGAGACCAATAAAAACTTCAAAAACCGGGCAGTAGACGCGTATCTTGTAAGCTTAATAGCAAAAAAGGAATCTAATTATTCGCTTTGGAAAGCATTAAAAGGTACTAAGAGCCTTCGCCCTACCAAAAAGAAAAAATAACAAAAAAAAAGTGGCGAAGTTTGATAAGGAGAAACCGGAAATATTCGATTCGCGCCTGAAAGAGAACTTTACGCCATTCGACGGTCAAGCACTTATCCACAATATCAGCGAATCGGAAATAGCGTCAGATAATAACACGATGACAAATTCATCAACAACGGAACTTAGCATTTAATTAAAGAAATCAAAACCATAGAATGCTCCCGGTTACGACTTAATAACAGGGATAGTCCTTAAAATACTGCCCAGAAAAGTATTGACTTAGCTTCTTTATATTATTATATAATATTATATAAGTCTTATAGACCGATTTCAATTCTCCCAATTTTATCGAAAGTCTTTGAGAGGATAATTCTAAGACGTAAGCTGCGAATTATTGACGGAAAAAAATCCTAACTCAATTCACCAGTTTCTGTTCAGGAGTAAGCATTCTTCTATTGATCAAGTGCATATAATCATCGACGTAATTGAGAGACGCTCAAGTGTATTCTTTGATTTCTCACAAGCATTTGATAAGGTATGGCATGAAGGCTTAAAGTTCAGATTACGACAGTGACTGACTGTCCTTTTATAATATACTGACAAATTATCTCGGGAATTGAATATTTTATTGGAATATCATAACATAACATAACATAACACTCCAAACTTAGTGTGGAAAACAAGTTGTTCTTATATAAGCAAGTAATAAAGCCGGTGTGGATCTTTGGTGTACAACTTTGGGGTTGTACCAAGTAAACGAATACCAATATTTTACATAATTTTTATGCATCGTGGCCATACGGACTACTGTCGAAGACGAAACACAAAACTTCGCTCAAGTGGTAGTGTATTGGCTTTCAATTCGGACGGTTCGGGGTTCAATACCAACCGCGCCCAAAAGACATTCGTTTTTTCAGGCTACTAAAATCTCGTAAGGTTGCCTAAATGATTGCCTAAACTACAAGTTAATTTACAGAAATGATTTAGTCTCCCCAATCAATGTTGAATGCCGCCCATAGAGCGAAATAACCGCTGAGTTCAAGAACCTTTCTGTCTTTCTCTATCTAGTTTTCGAAAAACTTTACACAAAACAGAATACCAACTATCGATTTTGTCGCCTGGCACCGATGCCATATTCCCAGTTAAGTTACAAAAAGTTATAGACCAGCTGCTGATAACTTTGAAGAGAATCGGTATTGCTAGCCTGGCACTGGCATACATAACGAAACCCTGGCGAACAGTGCAAGTTGCCTTTATATCATGCACGCAAAACTGTTTTGCGAATGCATCCTCTGTCTGTGATAAGATGTAACATGCTTATCATAGTGGCAAATCCTTCGAGACTGCACTTCAAGGTATGATAGGCAAAATTGAATGTGCACTCGCATAAGAAGAAATATGCGCTTGGCATTTGTCTTTTGACAACACAACTTTTGGCGGCATGTACAACGGCGCAGATGAATCACTAGTTTTGTAGTTAAAAGCAATTTTGCTGAATAGAACACTGATTGCGAATGCGGCCAATATGTGATTTCGGATATAAATAGGGGTTGCCCGCAAAGCGGCGTGCGTTCAACACTTTTATGGTGCATGTTGGTCGACTTACTTCTCAACGCGGTCAATTATTCTGGCGTTTATGCATAAGTATACCCAGCTGATGTAGTAGTATTGTATGCTGAATGATGACTAGCGATTTTCTGCTCTAAGGTCTCGGTATCCATAGATGTGATGGACGATCGACTACAAATGGGATTTTAGGGGATTTGAGGGGATTGTCCCCTCAAAACGGAGGTTATACTCTTTATGAGGAGGCGGAAGATGACTGGTCTGACTTATCTAGTGTTTACCATAAATACATCGCCGTCAATTTTCCAAAGAAACTAAGTATTTGGGTGTCAGCCTGGAAACAAGCTTCTATGAACTAAACGTGTTACGTCGAAAGCCTCTAAAGGGCTGTCAGCCTTCTGCCAGTACAAATGAGCTGTCGGCAAGAAATAGAGCCTGTCACCGAGAAGGGCCCTTTGGATCTACATGGCTACTAAAAGAACAATTATATCGTCAGGGAAATCGCCATGGTTTCCCTAGCACGATTGACTCCCCTTTAGACGCATTGATGAATCTCGCTTCCCTTCATATTTATATCATGGGCAGCACCCTCAAAGCCATCCTTTATTTAAAAAGAAGTGGTTTTGGATACAACACGCACTAAAGCTTTGATGACCTCGCGCCAACAAGAACTTTTGACTCTGGCAAAAAAATATGTAATCGACTTTCCCTGCGGTCAGGACTAGGTTCGGCCATTGACACTTGCGTTTCAACTTAGTATTACTAAAGATAGGATTGCTCCCTAGTGTGCCGACAGATAAAACGATTGCTCCCTGATGTCTCTAAGAGGAAGCGGTCTTCCTGGTTTTTCCTCAGTAAAAAAGACTGCAGGCTGCTTATCGGCGTTATGACAGGGCACCACAATTTTCATAAGCACTTACATATGCTGGGAATAAGCGGTATAATACCACTCCGCGGAGCATTATTTCATGTCCGGCTTACGCTTGCATCAGGCTGTAAAAAGGACATGGAGTTGACATGGTAGGTGCTGGTATCGTAGGCAGTTTATAACTGAAGTGCTTACTCTTTTTTTTTAGTGAAATACTAAGACACTGAGATTAACCTACAAGTACAATGGACTAGTTATTTGTCTTAGTGCCCTGTTTCGACAAAAAAAAAACAATACCCAAAAAATTCACAACTACCAATCTACTATCCATCGGTCACTCAGTCATTTCCTTTGATGTACAA
Organism: Volucella inanis; assembly: GCA_907269105.1. Classification (NCBI taxonomy): domain Eukaryota; kingdom Metazoa; phylum Arthropoda; class Insecta; order Diptera; family Syrphidae; genus Volucella; species Volucella inanis. The sequence goes on along the minus strand of OU026157.1, from coordinate 101,445,504 downwards.
TACGTATATATATAACACTTGGGCTGAAAAGTCAGTGCCGTTTTATAGTAAAACAAAATTTTTGCAAAATTCAACTTTATGTATCAATATAGTTGCCTTCGAGGGCAATACACTGATTAAAACGATTTCGATACCAGTTTTGTAGTACGATTTCGGTGTAGCCTCAAAATAGGCCTCTGTTTCGGCGATTACTTCTTCGAACAAGAAATAGTCGTTGGGGGCCAATTCTGGAGAATACGGTGGGTGCGGAAGCAATTCGTAGCCGAATTCATTCAATTTTGCCATCGTTTTCATCAATTTGATGAAACAGTACTTTCTTTTTCTTGAAATGCGACCGTTTTTCTGCGATTTCGCCCTTCAAACGCTCCAACAACATAGTCGCTGTTGATAGTCTGCCCCTTTTGGACATAGTCGATGAAAATTATTTCATGTGCATCCCAAAATACGGGTGCCATAAATTGCCAGAAATTGCCAGCAGACTGTTGAATTTCTGGTCGTTTTGGACGAGGTTTGTCACCTGCTCGCCACTCAGCTGACTGCCGATTTGACTCTGGTGTGAAGTGATGGAGCCAAGTTTTATCCATTGTCACATACCGACGCAAAAATTCGGCTTTATTGCGGTTAAACAGCTTTAAACTATCCTCTGAATCATCAACACGTTGTTGTTTTTGGTCGACTGTGAGCAAACGCGGCACCCACTTTCGCATGTCCAAATATTCGTGTATGATAACTCCAACACGCTCTTTATCTTTAGAGCCTCAACTATCTCGATCAACTTCACTTTACAGTCATTCGTAATTATTTTGTGGACTTTTTTGATGTTTTCATCTGAAACAGCCTCTTTTGGACGTCCACTGCGTGCATCATCTCCGGTGCTTGTATGACCACTTTTAAATATTTCAATCCACTTGCGAATGGTTCAGTCGGCTGGTGCAGAGTCCGGGTAACACTTATCAAGCCATTTCTTTGCATCGGCTGCATTTTTTCCATCAAAAAGCAATGTTGATTAACACACGAAATTGCTTTGAATCCATTTTTTCACAATAACAAAAGTTGCTTCACTCACAATGCTATATCTCGAGAACTAATCGTCCGACAGCCGTCAAATTTATACAAGTATCTTTTAAAGGTTGGTACTAACCGAGAATGGTATGGATGTAATTTAAGTGGTGCCCTCTCTTAGAAACGGAACAGACTTTTCAGCCCATGTATTATATAACAATATCGTCTTATAATCCGATCCTAACGTTCACAAATATGCGAAAGCAAAGCATAAATGCAACGGCGGCAGCTCTCTTGATTTACTCGAAAAAATTGCTCTCAACTCCTCTTTCAAAAATTAAATTTTGTGCGGATTGTCACCATCTTGCTAAGATAGCGTTTTGTTGGTGTATCCAGCAAGCAGCTGCAGTTTCGACATCAATCACTATATCTCCTTACCTAAAAAAAAAAAAAATTAAGGAAAATTATTCATCGTGCACAAATCCCACATGGCACTTTGGTTATTTGACTTTGTGAACGTTTATGATGGCGTTCTCTAGGGTTGTTGAAACACGAGTAGTGCATATCTATACTTATTCACATTGCCATCAATACAGTAATGTGATTCGTCCTTGAATAGTATTGTTTCAAGTATTCTTGTCGTTCGAAAACGATTAAATCTTAAGAAAAAATTACAGCGTTAGAGAAAAAATCAAACGAATGTAAACAGTTATAACAAAATGTTTTGTTATCAGAAATAAGCGTATTCTTGAAAATCACTGTGTAAAAAAAAACCTATGTTAAACTCAATATTTCATACTCATATTGCATATTTCCGACCGAAAAATTATGGAAGCGCGGATTACAGGGAAAATCTAAAAATATATTCGTAAAATGTCTGCTGAACTGACGATGTGTAAAATGGTATCGAAGTCCGCCGACATCATTTTAAACTCAATGCTACATATAAACGGCATAGTAAAGAATGGAATAATGGGTGTTTCACATTGAGAAGGCAAACAAAATAAATGTAAAAACAAGACAAAACGTCCTAAAATTATCGATCGTTATGGTGTTATTAATAAATTGATAAACTTAGCAAATAATTTTGGATGTGGTGCAAACTGGGTCGGTACCAGATGTGAAACCATCAGTGCATCTTGGTACAGGCGGTTAAGTCGAAAATTTTTCTGACGTATATGAAAATGTGATCAAGAGATTCAAGCACATGAACCCGTCAGGGTTCGCAAGAAATAAACCTCTCAAGAACCACATTTTGTCAAATTTGACAAAAGATTTTAATATGCAAGCTTACCAAATTTAGCGCAGCAAGAACGCACGAGCAAGCACAATCTGATGAAGATTTTTCAAAGAAAATCATCTTCAGTGGCGAGGCGTATGTTCATCTCAGCGGATACGTTTGGTCTATGAAAACCCACGAGAGGTTGTCAAGAAACCGATGGTTCCGAAGAGAGTCACTGTTTGCTGTGGTTTTGGAAATAACTATTGTTAGAGAGTGTTTTTTTTTTAATCCTGTTACTGTAAATTGGGAACGGATAACGTACCATGATAACTAACTTTTATGGCCAAATTGTATGTATAATGTGAAGTACATGTGGGTTTAACAAGACGGTACCACGTGCCGTTCCAATGCAAAAATTTTTTACCTACTTTTCTCATGGTAGCAACCTTATTAGTCCACCCTGTATAATTGCAGATACGTTGTAGATACAAAAAAATAATAATAATAATAATAATAATAAATAAATAAATAAATAAATAAAAATAAAAATACAGTGCAACAAGTTTATTGGGGATTTCTTTGTATCTTAATTTATTTATTTAAATGAAATTCATAAGACATGATAAAAGCTATATTTCAAAAGATAAACAGTAGATTTATAAATATTTTTGATGAAATTGTGCTTAAGCACCAGACTTAATTTGCCACTGGTATTCTAAATATTCCTTCATTGGTGGGTTTGGCATCTTGCTGCAAGAAAACATCTCAGATTCATAGGCGCATGCATTTAAATAATCATTATCATTATTTTTAAGATAACAATGGTCTCCATGCAACTCAATAAACCAAGCGCTATCCTGCAAATCAGGATATGACCTTAACATAAAATCTTTTTTTTTCACTTCGTTCGCCTTGATCTCATTTTTAAATAAAAATTTACCACCCGATAGCTCTACATGCCAGTATCCCTTACGAAAATTTCCTTTTGAACAACCCGGAGGAGGATAAAACTGATTTGTACCTCTGTTCCAAAGGCAAATAGTTTTGGAAAAGGCTAGATTTATGACACAAGAAGGCGTGTTAATGATTACTCTGTTGACGGATTGTTTTTTTTCTTCAGGAATGTTCTTGTAATTTGGCATATCCATTTCTCTCTTTAAATAGTATATAATGATTGCCACGTATTCATTAAACAAATAGTAGTCACTTTTCAACATCCAGAAAAGGGTTTCCATTGCTGTGACTACTTGCCTGATACTGTATGTGTTGTAGTACAGGTTGTCGGCAATCTTGACTGGAGAAACAGTTTGATATGTTTCACGTACCAGCCACGTCATTATTTTATTCGAAATATCTTCATTAAACTTAAATATGGTCTCAGTCAGTTTTTTAACTTCGACGTTGTTTTTATAGTTGTCCGCATTCATTGCAGTCTTAAGGGTCTCCATCACGACCCTTTCAATCCCGTCAATAAATTCACTGATGACTTTCTCTGAGGCGTCTTTTATTTCAGCAGTAACACTCTTCTGGTTTAAAATTTTAGTTCTTAAGCATTGCTCTAGGGGAATAATTTTGTATGGATTAAAATGGCAATTGGACCTCATTTCGTGCCACAGTGCGTTAAGAACGTACCACGAAAGATTAGTATCTTTTATAGCTATAGCACAATCCAGGAGAATACTAAAATTTTTCTCAGAATAAGCGTATACATCATGGACAATGTTATGAATATATTCCTTGTCATTCAGTTTATGAATCAGCGATTCGGCCAATAAAAATCGTTGGTTTCGTATTTCAGCAACTATATTTCTTTTGGCTTCTTCTTTATTCCTTTTTTCGGTTTCCGCCCTAAGTGAATTCATTTGTCGCTCCACTAAGTTGTAGTGATTGGTAAGGGTTGCGATTTCTGCATGAAGTTTCTCATTCTCTGCCACGTTCTCACGTCGCTCATCTATGATTTGGCGTTGCAACCCTTGAAATTCATTTTCCAGAGTCGATAGCCGACCTTGCAATATTCCAGTCGATTTGCTGTCACCAACCAATGCGAGAGCTTCGGTTAAATTTGAAATATCATTTTTTATCTTCAGAATAATGGCTTGCATATCAGTTATGCGGTTATCGTTTGATTTTTGGGTAAACATTATGTCGGATTATACATAAATTTCCTATTTTCTTCTGTAACATAAATTTTAAACAAAGAATTATGGTGTAATAGCTGCTTGCTTACTCCGTCAACAAAACATTATTATTTAAAGAAAAATTATAAGCAACACTGATTGTTGGCAAAACTATATTCATATGAATACAGGTTGAGGGAAGGGCTTTTTTTCAGCCGTATCGCCAGGAACAAAAACTTATTGTTTTATTGGTTTTTATTTTCAACCTCCGATTTTACATGCAGCTTTAAATGTTTTCGAGACAAATACTTACATTTTATGATAAGTGACGTTGTTTAGTTTTTTACTGGGATAACTGAGATTTAAATTAAATACCGGTAGGCTAATATCGTACGAAAATCTAATAATTGACTTTGTACTGCAATAAAGTAGCAAAGTTTCGGTCCGACATATACCTTTCCGGCGATCCAAAACCCTCTTTATTTTGCAAGGGAGGTACAGAAATGCGGACAACTTCGCTGCCCATCTGGAAGAAACTGTAAGGCTGTTTGACGCTCTAACAATCAGTGGTTATGCCAATTATACAATAACAAATGCCACGTTGAAGGAAATCAAAAATTAAATTAGTAAATTAAAACCAAATAAAGCTCCGGTTACGACCTAGTAAACAAAAAAAAACCTAAAATATTGCCTATACGAGTATTAAACAAGCTTCTCTATATAGTAAACGCGGTACTCAGAATACTTTCCGAGTCAGTGATAAATTTCTAAGGTCATAATGGTATCAAATCCAAGGAAACCACCGTATGACAGTAAGTCTTACAGACCGGTTTCACTTCTTCCAATGTATCAAATATTTTTACAAGAGGTCTTGTCTTAAAGCCAACGTAGTAAACTGATAACTTATCTAGAGTTAAGTGTCAGATAAGTGTTCGTGTCAGACATGGAAACGCGTTTCCACAATTCAAATATTCTTAATCTCTTATATACCAGTGATATATCACAACACGAGGAGACCGTTTTAGCAACATTTGCTGATGACACTTCTATAGTATACTAGAAGCAGGTAAAATGATATAAAACAAAATGTACTGGTTAGATGGAAAATATTCAAGATTTGCATCGAGCACAATCCGCTGTTATACAAGCAAGTGCTAAAAGTGATGTTGACCTATGGTATACAATTCTTCGGTCGCAGCAAAGAAATGAATGTAAATATTTTACAAACTATTTAAAAATAGACTGTTTAATCCATGCACCTAACATAAGAATGTTGAAATTTAATAGCATTCAAAAGCGGAAACAAGCAGCAATCTTAATTGAAAGACACCTGCTAAACACATTTGTTTTATGAACAAAAAAATACTTATTTAGTCGAGGCTTGAGTGCAGTAACAAACACATCAATTTCGGAGGGAGTAGGTTTTATTGAATAAGAATCTCACACTATTTTGAGGAGGTGCATGCAATTCTCGAAGAACTGCATGTCTATAGAAGATTTTAAGCTTTCTTCTTCGGGTTAAAATTTGCAAGGCCGTAGTGCTGTAAAAACATATTTGTTCTTTGAAATGAACGCTTAAATGCAGTGAAAAGAAATTTTATTTCTTAATATTTTAAAGCTCTTATAAAAAACCATTTAGAAAACTATCGATGTTCTTTTATGAGCACATGGAATAATGGATTTTTGAAAAAGATTTTAATTATTAGTATTTACTTTTGTCTATCGCAGGACAAAAATGAATACGTTCCTATCATTAAAACAGGGATCAGAATATTCGTGTACAAATCTTGATTCGGTTGCAATACATCTTAACGCTCTAGCAATTAAAATCACCTACAAAGGGCTCTCACATTGGGTCTTTAAATTAATGAAATCATTTTGTATGTTTAAACCATTTAACTTAACTAACTCTTAGACAGGACTTGTATGGGTAAACCCATTTCAGTTTGCATATAGTTACAAGAGTAGATTAATAACCACCCATTTATGAAGACACGTGGTATTGCTAAGAAAAGTTCGCATCACCATCGAAATCTGCCATCCTCGGAACGCCATACAAAATTGATTTTGATTTGACAGTCATTTCTACTCGTATTAAAAAGTATCTGGTGTTTTTTAAAGGAAAAAGAGCAATATCGGTTCATATAGACTCTTCACCATCTATGACAACTGTATGATATTGGTTTAAAGAATTTAGACGTGGCCATGACATTGTACTTGTTCATCACCGAAGAAAATTGCTCGAGTTAATTTTGTAAAGAAAAATATGCTGCACAACAACGCACAAGCTCACTCACCAAAATTGCACTAATTTTTCAGACGCATTCACTAAAATTGCCCGTTCCGCCTTCATGCGATTTTTTTTTTTTTCTGTTTTCCAACATGAAATTTTATTTTTATCAGGAAGATACTACAAGAATTGGAAAGTATAACTTTTAGGTGTCAGACTTTTATGTAAAAAAAAACTTCCAATTTTGGTCGGTTTAAAAACTCTCCACTGAGCTTTGGAAGATCATCGGCAATTTCATTTCATCTAATCTCAATAAATTCAGCCTTCCGACTGGGGTCAGTGAAGTCTGGTATTCTCGAACTAGCTTGGAAATGGTGAGAGAGTTTAGAAGGATTTAAGCACACTTTGACTGTCGCTACAGAAGCTTATCAAAGCAGTATTGATTCCTTTCGGTGGCAAAAGGTGAATAGTGCCTTGGGGGTTTCGACATGATATACCCGTATTTAGTCCCAAAAACATTGTTATCCAGGATGATAAACAAATATTAAGCTTCGTAGGAGAAGCGGGAGGTGATGCCTTTACTAGATCGGTCAGCATCCTTCTTCTAGTAAAGAGTTTTCTTTCAGGGAATTGGCTGAACACCTATTTCTAGTGCACCATCAATCACGTCTAGGGCTGCCTTCGATTTAAAGCAACGTTATGCGTGAACGCCAATTTTCTGTTGTTGTAAACGTCATGACAAGCGATAAATTGAGCGCTCAAAGAAAAATAAGAATCAAGTTATTCACTCCCGAATGTTACCGTGCCAGTGAGACAGCAAAATGCCAGGAGTGAAAGGAATACTGCAGCCGGACCCGAGTCGGTTCCTCAGGTGAGCCAAGACCGCAAATAATCAATTTAGAGCCTTGGTGGAGAACTAGGTGTCTCTCGAACATTCCTCAGGTGAATTTTGAAAACAGACTTGATCATGTTAGATCGTATTTATTTAAGATCTAAACCCGAATGCAAAACATCCCGAAGTTTCAAAAGAATTTAATAACATATTCACTGATTTCGACAAAATATTTGATAGAATTCCAGAAATCTTGTTTAGATGTCGCTATAATATGTATCTCAATATACACAGGAAACTTATATATATATGTGTATGTATGTATATATACTATAGGAACTTTAAAATTTTACCCATGGTGTGGTTAAAGTTCGCTGCTTTTGTGCAATATTTTCTATTAAAGCAGCTTATTGACATATCCGATACGATGGTTCTTCCTTTCACTTAAAAAAACCCTGTCGTAAGTAACAGCGCAAGGGACATGCAGGCAAGTGTTAAAACATAGATAAAGGCGCTAGAATATAACGAGTTACAAATCAATCGCCCAGCTCATGACATCTATTTCGAATTAGTCGTAATCTCGAAGTGCGAAAATTGAAAAACTATGACGACGGCATTGCATGTGGAAGCTAGCGTGGAGTGGCCTAAGTGACGTGTAAACTCTGCAGAATTATTTGTCTTGAAAATGCTGCTTAAACATAAGAGTTTGTTATATTCGCTGTCTGCGACAATGTACGGAAAATATAAAATAAAAATGAGAGCGATTGAAATGAAGGTGTTGCGAGTATAATAAGAAGGCACAGTGGAATAACTTTAGTTTGAAAAAGTCTGCCACGAATTTATAAACATAACGTGATTTCTTATTACCTAAACAGTTCAGCTGAATAGGTCCAGTGGGTGCAGATATCTTAACAAATTTTCACATTTTTCCTTCGCGGTACTATTTAAACGAAAAAATCCTTTCTTTGCTGAGCAAGAGTCTTGATGATCCCTTTTTAGCTACACCTTTGTTCTCATCGTTTTATAAATAAAAACATGTTTTAAGCTTTAATCTGTATTATCTCAGCAACCTTTCCTTCAACCTGAAAATAGTTTTGTCAATATACCATAAAATGCTCTTCGGTCAATAGAATACATAAATGGAATTCTACAGAAAAAAAAAAAAAATGAAAAAATCACCAATATGTCTCAAAAACGTGGGTTTTAAGGTTTAGTTTCACTTTTTTATTTACTCATTTCCATTTGGATAAGAGGTTTGTGTTGTGTAGTTATTCGTAGTCTTATTAAATAAACTGTAATCTTTAGTCCTTGAGGAATTAGTGTCGAAAGTAGACGTTTTTATTTAAGAAATCCATAAAAAAAAACAAACGCAATTAAGATGGCAGATCTAAAAAAAAAAAAAATTTTTCTATAAACATTAAAAACATTAACGTACAGTGACTCAACTATTTGATCACATGATCAGAGCAAAGTATAAGTTTAAGTTGTAACTCATCAAGTTTAACAGTTAGAGCAACTTAATTTTTACTCAAAATAAATGGAGTTGCATATTGTGAGTACAAAGTTTGGCAAAGTGTTCAGTTTTTTCTGTGTTTTTTGTGAAAATCAAAATATTTAAAATTTTAGAATAAGAATATTACATAAGGTACATTCAAATTTTAGTTAAAACAATTAAAATAATATCATATTGTATCATATTATTATTATTATCAAGGGAACGATACAAATTAATTTGTAGGGTCCGGGATTTAACGCCGGGGTACTATGCCCATGTGGCGCGTTTTGTCAACAGCACGCGGAGTACTGAGTTCCCATGTGGTCTCCCACCTACGTACTTACCGCGCCCAACACTACTTGATTTCGGTGATCTAGTGCGAACCGATGCTTTCAGTGTGGCAAGGCCGTCTTTGTTGTTTAAGTGAAAAAATGGCTCTCTATCAGCGTCTTCACCATCGCTTATTATACTTCCCTACAAACAGCCACGGTAACGGCGATGGTTAAGGGGATATCAAAACAACATTAAAATTTAGAGGAGGACATCTTATGATTTGGCGACGCATGTGCATAGAAGGGGTTGGTGAATGCATGAATGCCACTCATTACATCACTATTCGCGAAGACGGACTCCTTATAAGTTTGGAAAAGTGATATAAGGATTGTCAGACATTACCTTCTAGCAAGATAATGATCCGAAACACATGATTGCATGAATTATGGCACCGCACTTAAGCTGCTTGGCTAAATATTAACTCATGTCAATGTGAAAAGTTAATAGAATCCTTGACAAGAAGAATAAAAGTGGTCCTCCAAGCAAAAGGAGGCCATACGAAGTACTAAGTAGGAACAGTTTCTCAAAGTCAACAAATTGATTATTTATTGTTGTATTGTTGTATTAAATTATGTTAAAAGGTGAATTTTGTCCCCATTATTTTTATAGTGATTTATAATATTATTTTTTTTTTTTTCTTCAAAATTTCGTTGAATTTTACGCACAAATAGAAAAGTTGCGAACAAAAGCCTTTTATTCTGCTAATCATGTGATCAAAAAGTTGAGTCACTGTATATAATTTGCAAAAATAAATCTACATATTATAAAACATCGTAACAGGTAAGAAATAATTTACAGTTGACCTAAAGCGAGACCTCGATATCTTTATAATTTAAATAGAATATCCATAACGAGAGGAGCTCGCAAGCTCATAATGCAGAAAGAGAGGAAGAACGTCTGCGCCACAGAAGAAAATAGAAAGAACCATCTTGATCGATGCGTTTGAGAGGTTCTACCAGCCTCATGTAGAGAAGAGATAAGAAAACTTCGTAGTAAAACCACAACCCGCGCGGAGAAGCTGAAAAGATTATTTCTGCAGACCGTTGACAAAAAGAACAAACGAAAACAGAAACCATTTTCGGCCATGAGCATACATAAAGTCATCTGTAAAACCATAATCATAATGGAGTCCCGCATTGTTATTCCGATCTTTAGGAAGGGAAATCCCTTGAACTGCACTTACTATAAGGGAGTAAGTCTCCTCAACAACGTATATAAAATCCTGTCTCCCGTATTATATGAACGTCTGATACACTTCGCCAAAAGCCTGGTTGGTACCACATTGCGGCAGATCTTGGAAAAAATTCGTGAGTTTCGAATCGATACACACCAGTCTTCATTGATATGACCGCTTCTATAGAAACGAATACAGTGCCATGAATAATTTTGGCAACCCTGAGAAGTTCATTCGACTATCTACGATAACAATGGAGAATGTACGCTGCTCCATCAAAGTCGGTAATGACAAAATCGAGAACTTCAATGTCAGAAAAGGGCTTGACAAACATCGCTATTTTGAGGAAACTGACGAGTCAACTCCACAGGCACTATCTTTCAAAAGTCTATTTTGTTATTTGCATATGTAGGCGACAGTCTCATTTAGGGAAGGACACAGCGAGACGTAAATGGATCTTTTGCTGCTATTCAAGCAGAAGCGGCACTTGTTACTGGTGTTTTAGGACTATAAAGGTGTATTATTATATTATGTCTTACGAGTAAATACGCAAAATATGTTATATATATTTATCTGCACATCAATTTTATAGAAATCATTTTGTGAAAATTCAAAATCGTAAAATCGTAAATAAATAATAATAAAAAGATGGATTTGGATGTCAATGAAGAAAAAACAATGTGGGATACAAGCAGCTACAACTTTGAGGTACTTAGGGACTTCATCTACCTCGACGCTCCGCTATCAAGTTCGAAAACGACATCAGCACGGAACGTGTGAAGAATTAAAGAATAATATTTTAATAATATCTAGTGGCTACCATTATGTAATTTTTAAGGGCCAACGTATGATCAACTCAACTCTCATCAATCAACACATCCATATTTTTGTATGAATTGACACTATCAATAGTAAAACATTTGTTTGAATGTGATATAGGTCTTCGTAAATTTTTTAATGCTTTTCTTAAAATATGTTAAGGAATCACCCCTGAAAATTTCTGACACTTTACATGGAACATGCTCTATACAGTCAACCATAAATTTCTGGTAACTTCATTTATACTTCAATAAAACTAAACGAGAATCAAATCGATAGCGCATGTCATTTCACACCTCCGCAGATTGAGATAAGATGGATTCGGTAAGAGGTGGTAAAAACGAATAGAATAAAGCTTTTCGGTTTGCTCTCTTCATTACTGTGAAAGTATGAAGCCAGAATTCATTCTACGTAATTTGACATATGCGTCGATAGTAAAGCATATACAGAAATGCTGGCATATGGTAAAAGCTACACACATTCGCGGCGGTATAATACCCAATTAGTGGCCCAGCCAATTGCAAAAAATCGCTTGTTTGTACAATATCTCAAAACAAGACGACATATTTTTATTTTCTCCAACTTAAGATAAGTTTATCACACGAAACAATCGCAAACACGAACACGATATCTCCTCTTGTGATTCACTCATCAACGGAAATCAATTGAGAATATTATAAATAATTTTTTGTTGACAGAAAAAAAATCAACACTTACGTCCAACCATACAGCACCGAAAGAGACCGCAAACACACTGCCGTGACAGTTCTTTTGACGTTTCGACGATGGATCGCGTATGCTTTCATTGATTATTATACTCTGTTCAGTAAAAATCTGCAGCACAAGGGAGATAAAAATATTTGCCTCTCACTCTGGTTACAATGGAATGAATAAGCACATGAAAGCTTTCATAGGGATACCATGATATTCATTTTGTAAAAGCAATTTCTGATGGTGATTACCATAGGGTTGTCATTTATCTTTCATTAGTCGTGTTTTTGAAAAAAAAATTGCATCACTTACATTTTTTATTTATTGTGCCAAACAATGTAAAACCTTAGATAATAAAATGATAATAGAAATTCGGGTCTGTTTAATAGTCGTATAATTGATCACAAGATTCGTGTTTCCTTATTAATATACAAACAGACACCCTGTTCGCTCAGCGCACAAAAACTACATGTGAGACAAAGAGCACAAGAGCATACTACGTCATTTTATTGGACAGCTTAGTTGGTCGAATTGCACTACAAATTGCTCCTCCATCCTCCATTTTCTCCCTGCGACTTATTTTTGTTCACAAACTTTAAAAGATCGCTCGCCGGGCCGAAGGAGGAAGTCATTGCCGCCGTGGAGGAGTATTTTGCAGTCCAACAAAACTCGTACTAAAAAGAGGGGTTAAAAAAAGTTACAGCACCGCTGGGAAAAATGTATCGAGTTGAAACTGGACTACATATATTGAAAGATAAATTATCAAAACCTTAAAAAGGTGCGTTGTCATTTCTAATCCGGGTTCTCATCAAGCACCTCTCGTAAATCTGTTTGTGTCCGAACACTTGAACGTGCTACATACATGGATGTGGATGGAACATGGATTTTTCAAGTTTATTCTTTAATCTGTAGCGACTAGCCTTGTGCTTTGCTGATTGTCATTGCAAATGTCAGTAGTAATGGAATTGAATTGGATTGGCATGCAACGGGTATCATCGGTATCCTTGGCAATAACACATCTTCAAATTTGAACTCGTCAGTCAGAATTGTGACTTCAAATATGTTCGGCAATAATCGTTTGACTGCCACTCTGCTTCCGCTGCAAAGTTTTGGTGGTTAAAAAATGCGTAGAAAAATGATAGCTTCACCGAGGTTGAGCGTTAGTTCATGTGATGCCAATCCGGGCATGTCAAGCGAGTTGGGGAATTTTTTGCGAATTTTTTCAGTATGGCTGCAGTAAAGACATTGAAATCATCATCTTTGGCAGCCAATATTACACCCTTTGCTTTTTATACCACTTTTTTTCTTTGTATTTGTGTTTCTTTATTCTATACGTGATTTTAACTAGTTCTCTTTATGCAAAACCTGGAAAATTCGTCGGCGGGACATACTTAGGCATAAAGACATCAAACGTGTACTAATGGAGCTGTTGCTACCATATCGGGACTTTTTCCTCTAATTGTGCATTTCTCACAGCTGCCGCATTTGGTTCCGCTCCATTATATGTAGTTGTTTAAGCCTTTCGCAATCTTCTGTGAATATTTGTAAGCGTGTAGGAAGTCTTCGTTGATACTCTGTTCGCGCCGCCCAGCCACTGCCAATGCAAAATCCATAGTCAAAATGGATGCTTGCATATTCTTTATTCAGTGTGATGCTATCGAAATTCATTAAACAACTGATAACGGTAAACGAAATTGCCTTGTTTTAGAGTATTTTTTTAGTAATAACAAAAAAATAGTCATATTAAGGATTAATTTATTTAACCTTATACTTGGAATGATAAATTTGTATGTAACATTATGGCGCACCAAAAAAAAAAAAAATAATAATAATAAAAAATATATTGTAATTACATTTTTCCGAGATAAATACGATTTTCTCAAAAATTTGTTAAAAAAGAAATAAAAAAAAATTTGTGTTTGAAGAACAAAATGACAGCATGGTTGATAATGGCGTTTAAATATGAATTAATCACTAATCAAATGGCCATCAAACTTTCACAGCTTGGTTGCTCTAGGTTTAATGCACTAGAAATTATAAGTAAATAATTGTTGGTGTCTACTTCTCTGAAGAAATTTTTAAACACCCTGTAACCCAGTGGGTGTTGAAGCTAGATCCATGCCCTCCCATACGATTTTTGTCATAACATGAACCAATGAATCAGATCTTTAAACACTGTATCGCAAACCGGAGCACCCTGTATACATAATAATTTATATACCATGCAATTTAACATCCATATAAATAATTTTAACCAAATACACGTTTGGTACACTCACATATGGTAACACCTTCCAATTCGATTAGTTAAAGCTCGCAACAGCTTTTAAAAACAACAAAAACCAAAAGAGCTTGTGAAAATACAAGAGAAAAGGCAATATTGCTTTGTTAAAATTAATACTGGTAACTCTAGTCCTATTAAAAAATGAAAAGAATATCAATAGCGGATATGCATGCATTATTCTGTCTCCGACTTTGGGACAAACTGTTCGCGTTGGGTTTGTTCGCATTGTTAAAGGAGTTAAAATAACAATTTCAACGTAAACCAGTGTCAATTTGTAGTATTTTAAACATAAAACAAAAATTGAATACAACGTGCGTATAGAAAAAAATATCGCGATCTTACAGTGCAATCGCCAAAATAATTAAACGTTTGGTGACCAAATGCAATGAAAGTATGGCAATATAAAGGCCAAAGATTGAACCCCGTCCAGAAGTAATGAGACAATTGATGCTGTCAAGGCAGATGTTGACCAACGTCCAGAAACTTCATATCGTAGTCGCGATCAGCAGTTTGGCTTGTATCTATCGTCTATTGGGCAGATCATAAAGATTGATTTGTACAATTTCACTCAAAAATTATTGCGATGACTTGATAAGCTGCGTTATTCGGTATGTTATTCTATACACCCGAACTAAGCAATACGATTATAACATATCGTTGAGAGTTGACCTTATTTTTTTGGGATCATGTGATTATTACCGATCACGTCGTTAATACGGACTTTTTGAAAAAAAGAAGCACGATCAAAGCGCAGTAATACAGTAAATAACTCTACCGATTTGATAAGAGATTGGTATTGAAACGCCCCAATTTGCAAAGGAAAAACTGCTTTTCTACCACGGCAACGCAGTTCACTTATTTCAGGAGAAGAACCAGTCCTAAAACGGAACTGCATTGAACTTTTGATCGAGGTAGGCTAAAACTCTTATAATTTGAAGAATACATGGTATTTAGTGTAAGAAATTAAAGTAAGGGAACTAGAGAGAAATAATAAGAACCGCGAAAACAATGTGATACAAAAATTAATTTATATAATGTAAGAACAGCGATCTAAGCATTGTTACATAAAGGTACGAGTAAACGAACAAATATATGTGTACTGAAGGAGAAAACGTATATGTAATTATGAATGTAAGTATGTACAAGTAATTTAATTTTTAACATCCTCCGGCGGCGAGAAACTTGATGAAATCTCCAAAGGCTGAATTGGGCCTCTTAAAATCTTTACCATCGCCAAATCGGATTTCGCAGGAACGTACATCGCCATCTCTTCCGATGAAGGTCCTTTCAACTAAAGCCAATTTCCAATGAACTCGGGGAAGAACAGGATCATATAGAAGCACTACATCTCCCTCCTTGACAGCAACAGGTGCTTTAGAATTGTGCCTCTGTTGATAGAGTCGCAACATCCGGAGATATTCGTTCTGGCATCGCTTTGAAAGTTTTTTAGTATATTTTAAACGCATTCTCCACATTTCTTGAATATCAGTCTTCCCTGAGTCAGCAACGCCTGTTCCTAATTTAGAAAAAGATGAACAAATTAAAAAATTAGACGAAGAAATGGAAGAAAAGTCTAAGAGATCGCTCGATGTATAGGTTAGTGGCCGATCATTCGCGATAGATTCGGCTTCCGTTAGGACTGTTTGCAATTGATTGAAGGTTAATTTAGCCTTACCAATAACTGGCTTTAGAGTATTCTTGATGACCCGAATCAACATTTCCCAAAATCTAAACTACCATGGAGTCCTTTCAACAATAAATTTCCATTTAATTTAATTTTTTGCCAAAAATCCTTGCACTTCTTCACTATCTAGCCATAGACCAGCTTCTCTCAATTCTATCGCCGCTCTTCGGAAGGTTTTCACGTTATCCGAAAATATTTTAAATTAAACAACTTTTCGTAGTTAGATTGGCAACCAATTCCAAATGGACTGCTCGAACTGCTGCGCACGTGAAAAGCATTATATAGGCCTTATACGAGTACATATATCCTTCTCTGCCCTGCAGATAAAAAATTGGACTCGCAAGATCCACCCCGACGTTATCAAAAGGTTTAGTAAGTTGAATCTTTTCCAATGGTAAGGGAGCAAATGATTGCGAAGCTGCCTTACCTCAAAGCATCTTACAAACGCCGCAACTTCATATTCTTCTTTTGACGAGTTGTCTTCCTCGTTGTATCCATAATTGCTTTCTTAAACTTGTTAACACTATGTTAACACCTCCATGCAACGTCTTCAGGTGATAGTCATCAATAATTATGTGAGTGATGTGAGAATCAGGTGGAAGTATCATCGGATGCGTTACGTCGATTTCATCATCCTAAAGTTGTAACCGACCTTCCAGCCTCAATATACGCTCATCGTCCAAAAAAGTAGATAGTTGGACTAATTTTGATTTACTTGATATATTCTTTCCCTTCTGTAAATCATTAATCTCATTATTAAAGAAATTGACTTGCAAATATCTTATCCAATATTGTTCTGCGTAAAGGAGTTCTTCAGCCCCTGAGTGCGTATGGTTTATTTGTCGCTTAACTTTGCAACAGTCAATAAAGCGAAACAGCCAACTGGTAACTCTCAACAATTTCTGCCATTTACGTATTTGAAAACAGGTTCATTGTTTTTCGGGATATCTAGTGTCATTATTAAAACTGCATGCATTTTGATATTTGGACCTTCATTGAAATTACTGTTGTCTTGATCGTCTTGAGATTCTTGCAACCATAAAGGACCATGAAACCAAATTCGGGAATTTTGAACCTTTTCACCAGTCACGCCACGAGTCATAGATCCTCAGGATTTTCACTTCCGCTACAATGATTCCATTGATTAACATCCGTAAGATTTCTTATTTCTGTTACACGGCTTTGCACGGCTTTCCAGCGTTGGGTAGAACCATAAATCCAATTTAACGTTATCTTCGAATTCGACTTCCGTCCTTAGGCAACGCTTCAAACAGGAACACAATCTGGCAGCAATCAATGCAGTGAGTTCTAATTTTGGTAATGTCAATTCTCCTTCCATATTTTGTTTAAGTGGTGCCACCCTTGCCTTGGCACAAAGAAAATTTACATACACTACTCCGTCCAAATCGATCGTTTTTACAAACGAAACGGCACTATAGGCCTTTAAACTTGCATCTGCGAATAAATGTACAATATGTAAAACATTTTAGGTGTCCTCATTGGTATCGTTGATCTTGGAATAACCATTTCTGGAAGCTGCAGCACAATTTTAATAGAATCTTTCCACTCCCTTTGCTGTTTCACTGTCAGGTCTGCATCCTAATACAAATTAAATTTCCAGATCATCTGAAACAGCAGCTTTAATTTGATAACGCTGGGAGAAAGTACACCTAAAGGATCATAAATACGTGCTATGGCTTGCAACCTTAAGTTGAAGTGCCTAAAAAAAAATGTAACGATTTTAAAGACACTTGAATTTCATCAGTGTTCACATACCATGTCAGACGGAGAACCTTTTACAAAATAGGAAGAGTTTTATTTTTAATTGATTGACGTACCTTTTCATAATTTTCATAATTTTCGTTGATTCTTGGTAAAACTTCTTTACCTCTTCTTTCGTGCCTGCACTAACATCCATATAGAAGGCAGCTTTCAAGGTCCTACAGGTGTCGGGATACTTTTCTGCTTCCTTGGAAAGATGAGCTCCGATTGTAGCAGAAAGTAAAACTGGACTGCAACTGACGCCGAAAGTGACTTGTTTCATGCTGTACTGGCGGTCTTTAAGCGAATTAAACCATATGAAGCGATGAGCGTCCCGATCTTCTGGGTTAAGCCAAATTTGAAGGAAGGCCTTTTCAATGTCAGCCACGATAGCATATGGACCCATCCGAAAATTGAACAAAACGTCTTGCACTTCTGAAAGTAAGTTCGTTCCTGTTAATAAAAAATTATGTAATGATGGATTTTGTTCAGTTTGAAATGACGCATCGAATACGATTCGCATTTTGGTAGTTTCACTATTTTTAAATACCGAGTCTTGTGGTAAATAGAAAATTCTTTGCGGTAACTTTTCTTGAATGATTTCTGCGATGTTATCTTATATCATTTTCCGCACTGCTGCGTCGTATTCCAAAAGCAAATTCGGGTTTCTGGACAAACGTCGTACCAGTGATTCAACACGTTTAAGTACCAGACTTCTATCTCCATGATATTTCAAACTGTTTTCCTTCCACGGTAAAGATGCTATAAAACGATCTGCCGACTAACGAATTCACTCCTCACTTAGTTTTTTTTTTGTTCAAAAACTTTTCTTCTTCTTCGCTGCGAATACCGATAGATTCTAAGGACCATGAATTAGATACATCATTCGCGTTAGAGGCCGCTGCGAACATAACGTTTGATGTAGATGCTGTGCCAGTTGTTTCTTCGAGATGAGGTCCTTGCAGTGTCCACCCAAATATTGTTTGAACTACTCATCTTAATGCTTGGAGATTTTACGTTACTTACCGGTAACGATATTTCAATAAATGTCCGAACCGATCAAGATGTTAAGCTAGTTTTCTGATGGTATTTGCGTTTGATTGCTCATCAAACTGGCTTTTAAGGGAGACTTTTATAGTACATGCATTATTATTTTTTCCGCAGGGAATTAGTGTCATTTTCACCTTACCAGTTTCGACAAGTCTTAATTTCCTTGCAGCAGATTCCCATATATAAAAGTCTTTTCATGGAATCTGTATGTAGTTATATGTAAATCCCGTCGGCGTCAACTCTGACATGAAGACATAACACTGATGTTGGATTGGTTGCTAGCTGGGCTAAATGTAAAGAACTAACAACTAGCACGTACTAAAACCCAATGGTTGAGGATGCACTGGCTCCAGTTTAACAACCACCTCTGGGAAAATATCGAAACCTAACTCCTGAGTTTCAAAACTACTACACCACCAGCCCTACACCAAAGGCCAGTAAAAGGGTATTCATATCCCCTTGGTTCGGGCGCGGAATTGTAAAAAAAAAAAAAAAAGTCGTAATGTTGCTAGGGGACATTTAAACCTGTGAGTGATCGTCTACATGATGGAGGTTATATAACTGTCTTAGGCCTGATACATCGGAAAGTGACTGTACGTGAGGAAGCGAAACGAGTAGAGCTACGGCTGCTTCGTAACACGTATCCGTAGCCGTAAAGTCTGCCACAACCTTTTTTGCACTACCATATAAAGATGACTCTAGATACATGAACTTTTCTGCGTTCGATAAATTTGAATTTTCATTGTTCTGACGTGCGGAATTTTTCCCAGAACGGTAGCCAATCCTTCATGATACCATCAAATCGTTTTAGTTGCAATTTTGGCAACTTGACATAACTCTTATTTTTCAGACTTTTCATTATTGATGTATGTTCCTGTACTGGAGAAACACAATTTACCAATTGAGTTTTTAACATTTTTAAAAGATATTGGCGTCGTTATAATATATTGGTGGCTAAATCTTCGTACTCTGCTATTTTCGTGATTTCGGCTTCTGCGTTTTCCCTTTTGATAAGCTCCTTTTCTTATATGTCCCTGTTAACGGTTGTTAAGCTGTCGTTGATTGCCTGTAACCTGTGAATGTATATACATGTTGAGCTCTTCTTCGATCGCGTCGATATCGTTGTCATCGTTATTAATTTGAGATGCGGCAAAAAGTCCAAGTTATATGGACTTTGAGCGGGAATTCAAAGTTGTTAATTCAAGTTGAAAATTCTCAATTCAGTTCGGTAAACTGATAGTGGTACAAAGGAATTTTAAAAATTTGGTTACCTCGGTTGTTCTTAACCTTTATTGCTGATGGCTAACTGACGAGTGATTTTACATTTTTTCTAAAACCTCCCTTGAAGCTGCTGTTCGCTTATGTAAAAATCAGCTGGGTCTTCAGAGGTGAATGACCTTTGTCATTTACATACATTATGTAACATTGCCTAAGTATTCTGCCCTTTTTATAACACTACTACGTACACAATACATTGTCCATGTGCATTCCTTCACTTTGTTAGCAATGCCCCATATTTTCGGAGTGGGTGTTAGAGGTGCACTTAAGTTATATTGTGCATCTTATTCACTTCGTATTCGGAAATTATGATTTTTGTTGAGTGTTGGTCAGAAGTATTGACCACATCCTTTTAATGGACTCAACCTATGTTGAAACGAAACCGAGACGTTCCTCCTGGTTGGGATACTGACCGATTTTGACAGTTCTCTGTTTTCAGTCGTGGCGGTGTGTTGTAAAGTGCAGACTTTTGCGTGTTTTTTGAGAATTTGTGATCGGTTTTGCCCTTTCATGTGTACATTCGGGCTAGTTACTCGCAATGTTGATATACCTTTGGTATTTTATTAATTGCATTCGAGTAACTAGTCTTCTGCAAAAACACATCCTCATCACGTTGCTTAAATGTTGTTCAAAGTAACAACTGTATAGTGGCACAGATCTTACCCAGTAATACCATTCATAACTTTACATTGGTTTTTAAGGTTCTCACAAGCCATCTTCATTTTTGAATAAAAATTAAGAATATCCTTATTTATTTTTTGCAAAGCCTTTTAAATCCTCTTATTAAGTTGTCATTCAATGGATGTTTTCAATATTTTTCTTTATAGGTGTTTAAGTCTTATTTTAACAGCGGACATAGAGAGCGCCCTTGCAGAAAAAAAAGAGAAGCGCTCACGGTTTCCATTATGCGCACTAAGCAATTTTTTTTTTTTATTTTTTTTTTTTTATTTCATATGGATTATTCTAAGTTGTTCTGTAAAAGAGTTTTGGTGAGGAAACTTTTCTTTCTATTTTTTTATTTATTTGTTTTTTTTAAGTTTTTAATTTTCATTAGAAAAGTCCATAAATTTCTTACTGTACTATACTGTACACTGCACAAATAGACACTTGTCCTAAGTGATTTCTGTTGAAAAATGTTATGAGTTATAATATGTCCCAAAGTTAAAATAATTTGAAGTTAATTTTGTCTTTTTTGATATTTTCTTTTTTTATTGCCTGAAAATATTACGAGTATACTGCTAAATACCCCCGAGTAAATATAATTAAACTTTAGCTCCAGGCGCCTGACAGTTGTTGACATATCCTTAGCGAAGCGATGAAGTCGCGTAAGCAGTTAAACCCTGCGGAAAAAAAGGTTAAAATCCCTTTAACGAGCGAAGCAAGCCACCCATGCCATACTTTAAATACACCAGATTTTCTTACAAGCGCCGGCCTGACAATTTTTGGTATACACTTATTCAACTATGAAACTTCGTTTAAAGCACCAGATGGCAACATTGTTCTCAACTATAAACAAATGAAACTATGATTGGATAGTTGAATACCGGTGGAGGAGAAACAAAAATTAGATCCCTTTGAAAAGTTGCTTCAAGCAGTGGTGCATGTTTATGAAGATTTCAGAAAACAGGTTTAACATGGGTGGATTAAAAAAAAAACATTGACATTTTATTTAAAAAAAAAATAATAAAACTAAAAAAAAAATTTCATTTCCTTAAGAAAAAAATATGATATTTATGTTTTTTAGGCCACTTTAAACCAAAAAAAATTTTTTTTGCTTAGTGCGCATAATGGAAACTTTCCCCCATAAAACAAACATGCGAAAGCCATTAAGCCCGAACTGAAATCTATAGGTATGGAGAAGGAAACCTCATAGCAGAACTACAGTGATGAGAATCATGAAACATTATTTCTGAAGACCGTTAAACATTTATGACGAAAAACATTTTACCATCAGGCAAAATGACCCATACAACCTGGATGAGGATAGATAATATAATATTTCTGTGCCCTGACCGGTCCTTGTCAAATTAGTTAAAAACCAGTTCAGACAGCGTCCATAAAGACAAACTATATAATTTTATCATCCGAGCTAAGCCCATTCGATTATGCAGGATTCGGAGAATGTTCGCTGATCCGTGTAATTTGCTAATGTCAATATCAGAAAAAGATGTAAAGAAGGTAAGACGGGCTTAGCTGTCAACAAAACACACAACAAGGGACACACTACCTCGACACTTAGAAAAGAAGGTTAAGATAGGCACCTACAACTTTGAAGTAGTGAGGTAGTTTGCCTAACTTGGTTTCGCTATTTTTGCTGTGCGAATAATCAAGTTTGTTAATTTTTTTGAGCTTAGAATGCAATTAAGCAGAAAAGCCCATTTTATATAAAAAAAAAACAAATTATAATAAGACTCCTTGTTTATGTATACATAACTAGATACATTTATGTAACTCAAAATTGCACTCCGGAGCATGTGTGCAGGTTACATTCAATTCCAAAGTCAAGTAAGTAACTTTCTTAAATCGCTTGCAGAGCACAATCAGAGGGGTCCTTTTTGGATTGAGCCTTTCATATCAAGAGACCCCCTCTGTTCATACACTTCACACCCATTCCGGATTTCTTCTTCATAGTCCTCCCAACACCAATTGCCTATCTTCAATAGAACTTTAATTGAAATGTTCATTCAAAAGCAGCTATCGACTATCAAAATCACCGCTTCCAATAGCCATAAAATAAGTCAAGCTCATGACAACACCCCGTTCAAGTTTCTACCCTTCTCCAGCAGGAGGACAATAAATTTCCAAACAAAAGCCGTGTTATATGTCAAAGCTTTTCTCGTAATTAGAATGCCAAAATATTGGACTGTGACACGCTCTTCGACGGGTAAACGAACAATAACCGTCTAAAAAGTGATTTTCAAAAAAAAAAAAAATAATAATAATAAAGAGAAACACTTAAAAATTCGTCACACGCGCCATATCCGCTTTAGAAAACACGCACTCTGACAACCTACGCCTTTATCACAAGATCACGATTGTTCTATGGTATGTTCAAATGCGCAACACAAACAATCTAAATGACATTTTCATTTGACGGCATTGAGTGTTTTTCGGGACTAAAAGCTGACTTAACTGACACAATCGACTGGTCTCAATTCTGGATCTGTGTTTGGGTCTGGGTCTAGCTCGGGATTTTGACCTACCCAAAATCATGTCATAATTCATTTGACAACTTACGCGACATATCACGTAGGCAATTTATTAACAATTTCTTGTCATGTTCATTGAATTGGAAAAAAAAAAACACATACAAACATCATACGCATAAAAATCGTCCCAAACCTGACCCTTGTTTTGGTGGTGGAGGAATCGGAATGATAGTGTTTCCATTCTACAAGAATGCAAAGTGTCACGTTAACAAAATGCCGTTATCTATGTGTATAACTTCGCCTCTAATACTCTGCTTAGGACAAGAAACACTCCGTGCACGTTTTCAACAGCTGAAACGCACTAACTTCGTAACGTATTTTGTTCCTCATGATGTAATAAATTATCGGAACCATACAATTTGAATAAATGACCAATTTCTACCACGACAGAGAACAAGAGCAAGACCGATACAGAGAATATGACAAAAGCGAACTAGAACTCGAGGAGTAGGGCAAGGGTACCGTTACCGGTACCGACATCGGTACCCTACCTATAGATTGTTATACGAACATCCTGCTTGACAGTTCTACTACTCGTATCTGTCGAACGTGTATTTTCAAATTCGATTTGAATAACAAAGTTTCTTTCGTGGTCATATGTTTTGTGTTCCCATTGATATGGGATGCTGTTCAATGGGTCATTGTGGGTCATTTGGAGTCATTATATTGTTGTTGGAGGTCAATTAATTTTTCCCGCCTTCCCGGTTCGCTCACACTTAAGTGTCATTATTAATTAAATTCGGACTCGGATAATTTGACAGATCACATTTTTCTCCTCATTTGGTCTGTTCGCTGTTTGCCTGTTTGGTTGCTATCCGTTCTTTGATATGGAAATTTTTAAGATATTGTGAAATTACCTTGACTTATGACGTCAATTTGAGAATTCTATGTTTTGCATTATGCTCGAGGCGACAGATAGCTTTAGACATGAATGACAAATGACAGAAAGGGTTATGGGAAAGATAATTAAAGTATCTTGTTTGCCCGACGATGATCTCGCAACATACTCGTATTTATCTTCGATGTCTGCTCATAGACACTCGTTGGAGCTGGAGTTAAGTGTTTTCAATTTTGTTGACAGTTTACGTGATTTATGCCGTTCTTTTTTTTTCTTTCTTTAATCTGACAAATGGCATGTGTGTGAACGTCAAAATGTCGCTGTAAATTGATGCCTCAGTCAAAGACTTTTTTTGTACCTAAGGCTGTCAGAGAGAGAAATGTTTTCACCCTTGAGTAATGGTGCTGATCTTTTACAGAACTCAATTCCGGTGGTCATGAATCTTAATGAAAAGAATCCATTGGGCGTAACTACGTAATGAAAATAAGAAATCTTCAATCAAAGACACTTGAACTAATATTTTATAAAAAATTAATTTGGTGCAAGTTATTGGGGATGAAGGAACTTAGTTTTGCTCTTTCTTGTGCAAGACTATGAAACGGACTCAGTATACGATTTCAATAGTGATAAAGTGTGCGTAGTATGACTACCAACTACATCAAAATCATTATCCGAACAGTCATGGAGAGTCCTTTTCTTAATGTAATGATATCATCGTCATTTTACCCTTTACAATAAGTAGTCAGCTGTGCTGAAACAGTTAGAATTTTGATAATATTTCAGAAAAACTGAAAATCATTCGTTCATCTCTATCTCCATCCCGAAATATCAAGCACAAGAAGTCAAACTTTCCATCGGGAAAGCCACAACTAAGAACGTAGGAAGTCCCAATGCAGCTTTAATTATCTTGTCATTTAACTGATCTTTCAGATATTCAAAAATGTTTAACAATATGCCTTTTGTGCTCAAAGTCTGATTGAAATCGGTCTCTAGTGTTTGGTAAATCATTCTTGTGTTATCATACGTTTGTCCTTGACTATGGTCAGTTTGGCATACATGAAGGTCAGGTATTTGGAAACGATCTGCCGGTTCTACTTCGAGAAGCTGGTGGACAAAAGTACAAGTATATAGGGTAAAATCTCTGAATACCATTCACTGGGGAGTAGCCAAAATGACCTTTATTCCTAGCCGACATACACCTCCACGAGCCGATATTTCAAAATCCGTTTGGTAGTGAACAAATGTATGAGGCAATTCAATCCCTCAGCTTACGTTGGGTTCGAAACTCACTGCGTAAAATTATCCAGCACGATAATTGTAGAGTGGCACTGGAAAAAGTCCCGTGAAAACTATGAGGGGACATAACTCCACTCCACTGCACTACTAAAAGTTGTTGGTAACGAGGTAAGATCTTAATTACGGTTTACCGGAACATTCATTTTTGATTTTATTGCAGTTGGCTGACAGTTGTAATACATGGGCTGAAAAGTCCGTTTCTAAGAGAGGGCACAACTTTCCATTTCCATTAGTACCAACCTTCAAAAGATACGTGAATAAATTTGACAGCTGTCGGACGATTTGTTCTCGAGATATAGCGTTGTGAGTAAAGCAACTTTTGTTATGGATTCAAAGCAATTCCGTGTGTTGATTTATCATTGCTTTTTGATGGGAAAAAATACAGCCTATGCAAAGAAATGTCTTGATAAGTGTTACCCGGACTCTGCACCAGCCGAACGAACCATTTGCAAGTGGATTGGAAAATTTAAAAGTGGTCATACAAGCACCGAAGATGATGCACGTAGTGGACGTCCAAAAGAGGCTATTTCAGATGAAAACATCAAAAAAGTCCACAAAATGGAGATAGCTGAGGCTCTGAAGATATCAAAAGAGCGTGTTGGATATATCATACACGAATATTTGGACATGTGTGTCGTCAAAAAACAACAACGTGTTGATGATTCAGAGGAATGTTTAAATCTGTTCAACCGCAATAAAGCCGAATTTTTGCGTCGGTATGTGACAATGGATGAAACTTGGCTCCATCACTTCACACCAGAGTCAAGTCGGCAGTCAGCTGAGTGGCGAGCAGGCGACGAACCTCGTCCAAAAGGACCAAAAACTCAACAGTCGGTTGGCAAGTTTATGGCATCCGTATTTTGGGATACACATGAAATAATTTTCATCGACTATCTCCAAAAAGGGCAGACTATCAACAGCGACTATTACATTGCGTTGTTGGAGCGTTTGAAGGACGAAATCGCAAAAAACGGCCGCATTTGAAGAAAAAAAAAGTGCTGTATCATCAAGACCGTGTCACATTGCCGTCGATAAAAACGATAGCAAAATTAAATGAATTCGGCTACGAATTGCTTCTCGACCCACCGTATTCTCCAGATTTGGCTCCCAGCGACTACTTCCTGTTCGCAGACCACAAAGAATGCTCGCCGGAAAGAGATTTAAGACCGATGACGAAGTAATCGCCGAAACAGAGGCCTATTTTGAGGCTAAACCGAAATCGTACTACAAAACTGGTATCGAAGGATTGAAAAATCGTTTCAATCATTGTATCGCCCTCGAAGGCAACTGTATTGAAAAATAAAATTGAATTTTTTATTATAAAACGGACTTTTCAGCCCATGTGTTAGTATTCGGTTACCTAAGTAAGTACGAGTGAAATCAACCCAAACGGCATTCTGGCTAAAAACACTTTTGATGTGTAATCCTTTATTTGTGATAACGAACTCAAATTTGTTGATTTGATCGGTTGCTTTTATAGTCACAAACTTTATGTAAAGAAAAACATATGTGTTTGTGGGAATAAGTTATATGTTACAATTATGTGTGCATACTGTCTGAATATAAAGCACGTCGATAAATACTTGTACATGTTATTACTAAAACATTTTAACATTCCCCCCTCTCGACGTGGTGTAATAAAAAGAAATCTTAATAAATTATTGAAAAACAAAATTAACATATAAAAGTATACGAAATTTCAAATTATTTATGAGCACTTCACGAGGTAAATGTTAAACAAATTTAATAATTATGATATTATTAGCAAACTAAATTAAATTGACTTCAACAACAAAAGCAAAGTAAAAATAACAGATTTCAAAATAATTCTAGAATGCAATTTAAATTAAAAGCTCTTAAGCTTCATCATTTTGATATAGTATTCATGTTTAATTTTCGGCAAACTTTTTGTTAAGATGTCGGCAGCCATTTCATGAGTGAAATGAAATGAAATGAAAAATACCGAATTTCAATCATTCCTTCTTTTTGTATGTTTTGGGAGAAGTGCTACCTAATGTCCATATGTTTTGATCGCTCGTGGTGAACAGTGTCCTTCGACAGCCTTATGGCACCTAATTGTAGCACCGTTTAAAAAATGTTCAACTTGCAGCTCCTTTGGCATCGAACGTTGGTGAATTATTTCTTTATATTCTATATAATATATATATATATATATTATTTCATTCTGCTTCCATTGTAGAAAGCGCCACCGATTTTTGCTTTCTGGATTTCCAGCTTATAGGTCCCCCACCTAAAATAGTCACATATCCCGAGCAACATTTTCGGTCATCTCGATCACTTCCCCGATCAGAGTCGACGTATTCACAAAGCAGTAGTCCGGACTTTTCATAAACTATGTTGAAATTACAAGTTTTCTTAAGATATCGGGCAACTCGCTTTGCCGCAAGCCAATGGCCTCTACCTGGGTTTGCGCAAAATTTGCTAAGGGTACTCGCGGCGAAAGCAATATCCGGTCTTGTTGCATTTGCCAAGTATAGGGTGGTCCACCGTCAGGTTTGATTTTCAATAGGCTTTTCTTGACAGATCACGCGTGACTTCTATCAAACTGCTTTATCGTTTTTGTTCAGTATCATTTGGTAAATCATCATGGAAAGACTCACATCACAACAGCGTCTCCAAATTGTTCAGCTGTATTACGAAAATCTTCATTCTGTGAGAAATGTTTTTCGTGCGCTTCGAGGATTTTACGGTGTGCATAATCGACCTACTGAAACCACTATTGCCAATACCATTCGCAAATTTGAGTCCCAGCTAGTTAGACCACATCGAGCACGTTGTAAAGAGACTATAGCAGCTGTAGCTGAGAGTGTACGCGAAGACTGTGAAGAATCGATTTATCGTCGTTCTAAGCAGCTTGGCTTGGGGTATTCGACAACTTGGCCTATTTTACGTAAGGATCTCGGCCTAAAAGCGTACAAAATTAAACTTGTGAAAGAATTGAAGCCAGGTGACTTGAATTTGCGTCACATTTTCAGTGAAAAGGCTCTGGAAGATCATTAAAAATCCAGTGTTTTCAGTGATGAAGCCCATTTCTGGCTCAATGGATACGTTAATAAACAAAATTGCCATATTTGGGCTGATGAGCAACCCGAAGAGTACCAAGAGCTACCATATACATCCATTTATGGGCTGGTGGAATCATTGGTCCATATTTCTTCAAAAATGAGGCAAATGAGAATGTTACCGTCAATGGTAACCGTTATCGCGCCATGTTAATGGACTGTGTACTTCCTGAAATTCAATCACATGGTCTTGGTGAGCTCTGGTTTCAACGAGACGGCGCCACGAGCCATACAGCGCGTGAAACAATGGACTTGTTGAGACTATTTTCTCTAAGATATGTAAAGTTTCAGGTCTTCAAGAATAAACCAGCTACGATTGACGCTTTGGAAGCCAACATTACTCGTGTTATCCGCAAGATACCAGTCGCTATGCTCGAACAAATCTACCAAAATTGGACCGTCGTAGCCAATATTTACTTAATATCATTTTCAAACAGTAAATGAAATGAATTTTTCCTTTAACCGAAAATAAAAACTTTAAGTTCTCTTTTAAATTTATGAGTTTTATTTTACATTATAAATCAAACCTCACGATGAATCACCCTATATATGAGACTGCCAACTAACTCCCTATACGGGATTCGCCACATTTCTTCTTTTCTTTTCTTGATTTTGGACACGATTGGCGTAATGATGTTTTTGCCTCTTCCATACCGAACTTCTGTATAAGCTTCTGGATGTGATTTTCCTGATGAATTCGTATGTTTCCTGTTGGAAACATTTTTTATACCCAATATATTGTTAATTGCCCCTAGGTCTTTAATTTCAATTTTTTTCTTAAGCATGTATTTAGTTGTCCGTAATGTTGTCTAAAGCGACCAGTATATACTTCAATTATAATTATTATTTTGTTATTTATATAAAGACAAGGATCCGTAGTGGACTGCTTCATACCGATTTCTTTTAAATAAGAATCCAATTTAAGATCTCACTGGCGGCCTGATTGCTTTAATCCATATAGTGGTTTATTTAGTTTACATGCCATGTTATCTTCTTTTTTTTATCCAAGATATCTTGGCTGCTTTATGTATACTTCATCATCTAGTTCGCCCTGCACAAAGACAGTTACAACGTCCATTTGGTGTAAGTAAAAGCTCTCTTCAACGCAAATAGCTAACAGGGTTCTAATGGTTTCGTACCGAGCGACGAGCGCAAATATTTCTCCGTAATCTACTCCTGCAGTCTGTTCGCAGCCTGTTGCCATAACCTTTGCCTTAGAGCTTTTTGATGTTCCCTTTTTGATACGAAAGAGCCATTTATTTGTTAGGACCCATGTCTTGTCCCTTTTAAGTGCTGCAAATTCGATGTCCATGGCTTCTATCCATTTGTTTCAGTCTGAGTTTATGACTACTTCTTCGAAAGAGGTAGGTTCGTTAGATGTATCATTAATTGACAAATTTACCTCTTTATAGGATTGTGCCTTTTTGCAAATTCTTGGTAGTTTTGGTCAAATAAATTATGGACTCGCCTTTTCACCTTCGTTGTTAGGATCAGTTTGTTCATATACTTTATCTTTGTCCTTTGGTTGTGCATCGTCTTCTTCAGTTTTTGCTTTGCTTAAGTCAGTCTGGTACTCGTTCTGTTTTTGTTTGTTTTCAATGAGATCATGTGTATCGGATTTTTTCCTGTTTTTTCTACGCTGTACAGCATGCTTTTATAAATATAGTTTTATCTGTCTGCTTGCTGAAAGAACGTTACGTCTCGCCCTTTTACTATTTCCCTTTTGTCAGCGTCCCAAAGTCGATATGTATTCCTTGCTTTTCGAGTCTAATTTGTTATTCCTGGGTCCCTTCTCCAATAGCTTTGCTTCCGAATGCTCTCATGAAATTGACATTAGTTTTCCTCCCATTCCAAACTTCGAAAGGTGTTTAATTCTTTAACGTGCTAGTGGGACAACGGTTTCTAATGAAGACGGCTTTGTTTGGTGCTTCTGCCCACAAGTTTTTCGGAAAACTGGACTCCACCAAAATGCATCGTAATATTTCGAGTATCGTTCGATTTTTCGTTTTGTTGCGGTGTGTACGCTGCAATTAGTTCACTTTTGATATGGTTTAGCTCCAGAAAATCAGAAAATTCTTTGGATAAATATTCCGTTTCGTTGTCTGTCCGTAATCGTTTTATTCGTTTTTTAGTTTCGTTTTCTACGCGTGCTTTAAAATTCTTAAATTTTTCAAAAACTTCACTTTTTGATTTCACAAGTCAATTTCTATAAATCTTGATTTATTGTCGATAAAACTAAAAAGGTATTTATATACTCGTACAATGGTCCACAAATGTCAGAGTGTACTGCTCCTAATATTTCACTTTCTATGTTCTGACATTTTGGAAATGGAGATTGTACAATTTTGCCTTACATTGAATTTCAGTTTGACTTAGATTATCATTTAGACTTATAACCAGATTTTTACTTTTTAGTTTTCTTATTGTACATCTGCAAAACATAAATTGCCAAACCGTTGGTGCCATTAAACAAGAGCAATTTCTTTGGTAAATTTATTTTCACAATTATTTTTTTCTTCTTGTGTAGTCTTAACAACGTATAACTCAATTTTTTTCGCTGCTTTAAAAATAAATGTTTGCTTGCTATTCCTCACTACTACTGTGTTGTTCATAAAATTCACTGAATATCCATTTTCGGTAACTTTTGGCACTGATATTAAATTATGACGAAGCTCAAGTTTGACTTTGGAAAACTTGTAGATGTGTAGAATAACATTCCCGGCTCCATGAACAGTGATTGTGTCGTTGCGTGCCGTTTTAATTGTCTGTCAAATTTATATGGATCATTATATATGTGTACACTTGCGCCACTACTAAGCACCACTCATTGTTATGCAGTTTGGGTGCCTTTCTTTCTTCACAAATGGACATAGGGGCTTAACCCTTTTGCCGATTGCTGTTATTGCGTTTGCATTGTATTGCATTGCATTGTAGCAGTTTCCCTGAAATTTTTGTCCTTGTTGGCCGGCTTTTATAGTATTTGTTGTTCGATCCGTTATTTGGCTTTGTCTTTTGTTTTGTTTTTACATCCATGTAAAGTGCACTCTGTAGAATTTTTTCTTTTTCGTTTTGAGATCGCCTTCTTTCCTCCTTTTGAAGGAATTTGGATTTTAGCATATTTATCTCGAGTCTCGATTGCTATGCAAAAGTTATCAAAGCTTTCTGATGCTTAGCAATTCTTCCAGAACATCGGTGCAATTTTGAAAATTTCGTAAATGTGATGTCATCGTTTCTTCCCGTTTATTTTTTATTTGAAAAAGACGACGGTAGAGAATTACCCTTCTTGCAGGACCTTTTGATACGTGTATGGTATATCTTCAAAAATTTTCCATGCTTGTTGTGCTAATGTGCATTTCTTTATATGTATATCCCAGTTGGCTTTCTTTTACGCTCAACAAGATCATCGCCATTGCCTTTGAATTTTTCAGTTCTCAAAACGTGAGCTTATTAGCCTCAGTTGATGAAGGTTTGATTATAGTACCGACAACATACACCCATTTCTGGGGGTATACTTCGCATATGCAGTTTCCAGTACTGGTAATTATGTTTATCCAACTTCTCAATTGACGCATTATTTGTGGCGTTCATTTTTCGCACGTTTCACTTCACAAAGAAAACTGGGCCCATAACCTGTTAAGTTATGATTGAAACAAACACTTTTGATGTGTAATCCTTTATTTGTGATAAGGAACTCTACTGCGTTGATATGATCGGTTACTTTATAGTGACAAAACTTATGTACTAGGTGGGGTGAAAAGTAACCTCCTTGGAAATGAATTAAAATGTTTTTTTTTTTTTATTTTATTCAATATAGTCCCCTTTAAGTTTGATAAACTTATTCCAGCAATTTTCCAACTTCTTGATCCCGTCCGAGAAGTATTGGGTATGTAATTTAATTCGTGCGGTTTTTTTTTTTTCAAAATTTGAACGTTTATTTAAGAAAAACATGTACAATAGTATTATTCAAAGTATTGCCCATCTGAAGCTATGACTTTTTCCCATCTTTCTGGTAATTTGTGGATCCCATCTCAAAGGAACTGCGCCGGCCAAGAATGAATCAAGCCAATTTTTGATATTCTGCTCTGATGTGAACCGTATTTCAGTGAGGGCGTTCTGCATCGACCGGAACAAATGGTAGTCAGAAGGGGCAACGTCTGGTCTATAAAGCGGGTGGGGTGAGACTTTCCATCCACTGTTTTCCAAATAGTTCTTAACCAGAATAGCAACGTGGGGCCGAGCGTTGTCATGATGGAAAATTATTGCCTCGTGTCTGGTCGCATATTCCGGGCGTTTTTCGGCTGCTGCTGTCTTCAAATGGATTAATTGTGTTCAGTAGCGTTGTCCATTGATGGTTTCACCCGGTGTTAGCAGCTCATAATACAGCACACCCATCTGATCCCACCAAATACAGAGCATTACCTTCGCGCCATGGATATTCGACTTTGCCGTTGATTTGGCTGGTTGGTCGGGTTTCACATATGATTTTTGCGCTTGGGGTTGTCGTAATGGATCCATTTTTCATCACCAGTAACAATCCGATGCAAAAATTACTTCCTTTTGTGGCGTTCAAGCAGAATTTCGGACATGCAAAACCGCCTTTCGACGTCTCTTGGCTTGAGTTCATGTGGAACCCAATTTCCTTGCTTTTGAATATATCTAGCTGCTTTTAAACGTTTTGAAATGGCTGCTTGAGTAACACCCAAAGATTCTGTGAGCTCTTCTTGTGTTTGGCAACAATCTTCATAGAGTAATGCTTCCAGTTCTTCATCTTACAACTTTTTTGGTTGCCCAGGACGTTCATCCACTTCCAAGCCAAAATCACCACTTTTAAAGCATGCAAACCACTTTTGGCACGTTCGCTCAGCTAGCGCATGTTCACCATAAACTTCCACCTAAATACGATGACTTTAGGCAGCAGTTTTCTACATATTAAAGTAATGAAGAATATCTCCCCCAAAAACACTTTTTCAGGCACAAAGTTCGACATATTTGAGGGAAAAAAAAATTATTGTTATTTACGCTTTAAATGAATGGCGTATACTGAAATGACGTACAATGACAGTAATAATACAAGTTACGCCATCTCTTAGCAAACCGCAGTTATAAACCCAATAATTTTCCGAAAGGTCTGCAAAATACTCCTCCGTGGCGTCGATGATTTCCTCGCGTAAGCTGAATTTTTTATTGATGAGCCATCTCTTGAGGTATGGGAAGAGATAATAGTCCAAGAGAGCCGAACCGTTCGAATACGGTGGATGCGACCGCAATTGGGGCCATAAGTCATTGATTTTGCGATGGTTGCGATGCTCTTGTGCGCCGGTGCATTGTCTTGCAAAAAAAGCGATTTCTCTCCAATAACGCACAGTAATACTCGCTGTTGATGGTTTTTCCTTTTTCGAGGTAGTCCAAGAAGAGTATGCCATGACAATCCCAGAAAACCGACGCTATAACCTTTCCGACTCATCGAGCCTCCCTCGGCCGCTTCGGAGCACTCGTGCCGGCTTCAGCCCATTGCCGGGCACTCATTCTGTTCTCTGGTGTTCAACAGTTACCAATCAAAGCCAAAAGTCCGCCCGATTCCGCATCAGCAAATCCAAACACTCTTTCGAAGTGCTCTCGCGTTTTTGTTTTTGGTCAAGAGTGAGTATGCGCAACACCTAGCAGCAGGATAACTTTTTCATATGCAGAATATTGCCCAAAATATGGCGTGTGCCCTTAGTACTAATCTTTGTATCTGATAGCTCGCGCACTTTCACTTTTTGGTCAGCCAACACCATTTCATGTATTTTTTTGACATTGTACTCTGTAACCGCATCAGAGGGTCTGCCGCTGAATGCAAATGAAAAAAAGTCACAAAAACAATTAAAACACTGTGGGTAAAGGATCAAATTCTGACCCATTTACTTACCTTTCTGGAACAGCACTATGCTGATGCGATCACCATCAAAAGTTACGAAAGAGAAGGAGCATTCAAGCATAAAAAAGAAACCGAAATCACGAAGAAAGGGATGACAGGAAAACAGCAGTAATCAATAAAGAAAATATTGAAAATGATCTTTTGTCGATCTGTCGATTGATGAACCTGTACAAGGGCAAGAATAATGTTCATCAAGAGATTAGAAGACTAACGATTAGCTTATAACAAATTAGTTGATAAGGCAAGCGTAAAACCCACTAGGGAGGACATTGACTGTAATCCCAAAACTGCAACTAATATGACACAAACAAAAAAAAGTGGCAACTAATCGACATCCTTGCATAAGCAGAAAAGAGATTGCGAAATAAAAGAATTTTCCGCAACAAGGTTTATCCTCTGTCCTCGGTCATGTCCCTTCGTTCCCTTCTTCTATTGAGTGGGAAGACCGAGCTCTGGCGGAGGTGGAGGGCAGCCATTGAAGCCAGATAAGGACGACGGGGTTCGATCGGTGAAGCCCTAAGGACGATAGGTTGACTTACGACAAACCAGGACCCTAGGGTGCGACAGGAGGTCCACCAGAATCACTTGTCGGGGCCCGTAGACTAGACGGGAGACTCGGGTCTGAAAATCGTCGAAAGGTTGGGACAGAACTTTCCAGCCAGACACCCCAACACGATGATGATGGCTGGTGGAGGACCATCCCATTAACCTACACCCCAACGAAAAGCCAAACCAAACTTTTAAGAGGCTTAAGAGGCACCACATCTCACACTCGATGTGGGTGCAGTTAGCTAAAAAGTTAGCAAAGCAATTATTCGGAGGGGGAAAAGTTGACGATCTCTTTTATAGCTACACCCCCAACAAGGGATCAAGTGACGGTGGGGTGTAGGCTGACGGCCACGTAATAAGACACATCCCAACGTCGTATCATCTTTCGATGTCAGGTTTGATGGGTGAAAGGGCGACGACCCTTTGAAGCCAGCACTTCACCGATGGAGCACCAAGGGAGCAGCAGAGACTGTAGGCGGACATCCCGGCTAGCTCAGTCGGTAGAACATAAGACTCTTAATCTCATGGGTCCGGGCCCCATGTTTCCGACTCGTTGCCCCGAAACACACGAAGACTATCCCGCTATTCTGTTGTTTTTCTTTTCTTCGTGGACTTTTTTTTCCCTTTCTTGGGAAAGATTTTCCTTTTTTTTCTCAAGGGTTTCGTGATTCCGTCGAAAAATCACTTGGCGCCCATTTTTTTCTGTACCCAGTTTTAGCGGCCGTCAAACCGCTACCTGTGAAAACACATGGCTGAGATAGCGGGATCGCAGCAAAAGTAATAATCTTCGTTTGATTCGGGGCAGCGAGCCGGGAATCAAGCGCAGTATTTTGTAGACTATCAGGCCTCACTTTTGTAAGCAATTCACTTTGGAGTTAAACAAATTTTACTTTACTCATAGTGACCACCAAGCAATATTATGCGAGAAGATTGACGAACGAAGACGACACCATCAAAATACCATAAGTAGAACGATCAACCAACACATTTCATAAAAAAAATTCCTTTATCAATATGTTAGCGTAACGACGACGGGCTCAGTCAATGAAAAGTCTGTTCAATGGACCGCCAATATTTTTAGGGTATGCGATGCATTTCTGGTAATATTACTAATTCACATTATAAACCAGTTTATTGGTGGAATGAAGAAATCGCGCAGCTACAAGCTGAATACCACAACTCAGAAGACTGTGTCAACGCAGCACTCAAAGAAGCAATTTTACTAAACTCTTGCATCTGTATTGATTACCACTAAGAGAACTTAAAGTGGCGATATGCATCAGCAAACGCCGCAATTTCAGTGAAGCGGATGAAAACCCTTGTTGGAGGGTTTTCTTTTCAAAAGTCCATGTTCCACGTGCGCAGATGTATTGCAGAAAGTACAGGAGGTGTTATCGACGGCAGGACAACAAATTCCTAGAGTCACAGGAATTATACCAGATGCAGCTAAAATCGTGGAGTTTGTGGATGACATCGTTCTCGCAGTAACAGCAAAACTTTTAGAAGACTATCTAAATAAGCAAAGAAGCAATTTTAATTGTATGAAGGTGGGTGACATCATCTGGTCTCACACAAAACGGAAGCGATATTAATTATAAGTAGAAAACGATAACAAACCATTACACCCACAGTAGGTGAACATAAAATAGTATCCAAGACAGCAATAAAATATCTTGGCATCATGATTTACTAAAGATTGACTTTAAGAAAGTCCTGGAATATGTGAGTGCCTCCATAATGCGTATAATACCAAATATAGGGGGACCCAAGTATGGTAGAAGACTTGTCCTAGCTTAAGAAGTTACGTTAGTTGTGCTTAAAGGAAAGCCAATCCGGCCTGAAGCTATGAAAGTGAAATCATACTTAAGGAAAATCAAAGCAGTGAAAAGTCTTTGTGCAGTAGATGAAGAATTAAACAAGTTACTCTTTGGTGCTACCATTGCACAGGGAGATGTTCTTGCAAACATTCAAGCTGTTTTGTGCCCAAAGAAACAGAAAGAGCGCTTAAACAATTACAAATTTCCAACATGCGTTATCGCAGGATATTTCCCCATACTAACACCAATCAAACATATTTCTACTCACACCCACATCCCTACCTAGAACAACACATGCACTCACGCACCCACACACACTCGCATCCACAAAACGAATAAAAACGAGTACTTGGAAAAACAAG
This sequence comes from Volucella inanis, assembly GCA_907269105.1. NCBI lineage: Eukaryota > Metazoa > Arthropoda > Insecta > Diptera > Syrphidae > Volucella > Volucella inanis. Next base: position 101,408,441 of record OU026157.1, on the reverse strand, counting down.
CCCTTGATTTCTAGCTTAAAGCTACATCCCTACCCCACGAAGTTATGCCTTACGCCGGTTCCGTAGGATGAGACAAGGATGATGGTTCTTTGCAGAGGTTAGGTTTAGTGGATGAGATTCAGACATTGGCACCTTCATAGTGTGCAGTCATTATGCTCTCCCCTCTGAACAACAAAAAAACTAGCCGAAATTGGTCCGACCGAAAGGTCACTCCAATAACTTCATGATAAAGACAACTTGTCACCAATGGTTTTCAATATTTCATATCCTATTAGCATTTAGAAAACCTATTACCCATAAAAGTTTGACTGGTCAGATAAAGGACTGCTTGTATTAACGAAATCGTAGTTGAATAACTCAAATAATTCTGGCCCGATTTTCTTTTTTTTTAATTTTCATTAAACGTGTGCTACAATATAAATAAAAAAAGTCGAAAGTGTTCTATATTTTCAGGAAAAAATTAAATATAGTTTGTGTAGGTTTTTTTTAATAACTTAAAAAGGCGGAATTTAATCGAGTCGATTTTCGTGGTGAATCCTTATCAGGATGTTAAAAAAAAAAAAAACAGTTGAGGACCAGGTTCATCCCGAACGGCAGTGCCATTTGAATAAATAAGTAAGTAAGTACGTGTGTTGGTTGTCTGAAAGGCATTGTTATGTGGACTACCTGGTTTGATGTTGCTATCTGTCTGATAAGACCCACCAAGTACATTGCAGAAATCGGTAAATCATTTCTATGTATCACTTGGGCCATAGAATCCGATCGCTTTTCGTAGGCTATAAACCAAGGTTAAGCAATGGTTATTTTGTTGCGTTTTAGGACGTTTTTCTTGAGCTGCTGAATCAAAGGAGGTTCGGTATACATCCTATTCACTTCACTGCTAATGCCCATATGACGCCGCTCAGAACGAAACTGCGCACTTTTTAGTTTCAGGTGATCTATCGCCTTATTTTATCTCTTAACAGTGTTACTAAACCAAAAGCTGGAGAATATCTGTCAGATGAGAAATATTATGATGAGATAAGAAGAATCTAGTTAGGATCAGAAATTTCCTGACAATAACTATGCATCCTCTCAAATTGGTGGAAATAAGTATGCTGTTTTGGCTCTTAGATTTACATTGATTTGTTTCTTCTAAATCTTTGATTTTGATAAAATAATTATAAGTGCACTGTTTCGATGTTTAAAACTATGGTATATAACACGAAAATAGAGTACATATGAGTATGTATAGAATCTTGCATCTAATTCAGTAATGTCTATCTATAAAAAACGCACCCCTTTCAAAGGTTACGTTGCCTGGTTACTTGACTTATTTATTTTCTATTTTGTTTCCCCTTCATAATACCTTCTCATTATTTATAAACATTTTTTTGAGAGTACAAGCTTAAGGTGTACAACTTAACCTGGACAACAATAAGAAATCCACAACCCGAAAAAGAAGGAAAGAAAAAAAAACAATAAAAATAGAAATAAAGTATCTAAGCAGCTTACAAGTATACTCGTTCTCGCACTTTTCTTTAAGTACGCGTAGATATATAAATACCCTTCCACAGGGAAAAAATATCATCTTTCAACGCTTCTAAGATAACCCATCCATTGGGGATTAACTGAATGGAATAATAGTCTAAATAAATTTTCAAGCAGCAACACAATACCTCAGTTAAACTTAGACAAAGTGTTATTACCGTTACCCGTATCTATTACTATGTATGTATTTGTATTCGTAGCTATGTGGCTCGGTGTCAAAGAGCTACCCCCATCCCCCAACCGAATACAACCCCTTAAAAACGCGCTCACAATATAATGTTAATTATTTACGGTGTTAATCAGAAGTTAAAATAAAACTCCACCGTCTACTCATTTAGTTTTTCGGCTGGCAAATGGAGTGTCAGTTACTTCACTTAGGAGGGCCACCTTGTACTATCTACCGAAACCTTGGGGAGAGTGTTCAATTTCAGTTCTTCCCGGAGCAGCATGCAGTTGGGGGTAGGAAAAAGTTATAAAATTGTTTTATTATGGAACTCGCATTTGTCATGGTCTTCTGTTTTGGGTTGGGTTTTGAATCTATCTACAATATTTGTCTGTTTCGTTGCGGGGAACAGCAGTGGTTTTCGTATTTATGTTTTTAATTTTACGGAATTAGAAAAATGAAAAGGGAGCAAGTCGAACTGTCAAATTTACAAAGGGCATGCTGGAGCATAGCGAATTTTAAGAGAACTTAGATGGACCTTAAAGCAGTTGTGGTTTGAACTGATGGGTAGTTCATAACATCTGTCAGATAATTGAGCATCTGTAAATACATTTACAAGATGTTCCAACTAATTTACAAGTTGTTTAGAGTCATAACTCAAGGGAAGGGATTTCACAATAGTTATGTTGAGTTTTAGACTCTTAAATGTCAATTAGTGAATGGGGATGAAGAGCCATAAATAGTCTGTGTCAACCCGAAATTCTTATTAATTGCAGTCCTCTTTGTTGAAAATTTCATTTATATAACAGCTTCTTGGTTTAAAGTTAAGGTGTCATTTTTAACATTCTTTTGAACATATTGTAGTAGTCAGTAAATAATTAAGGTTTCTTGAAGAGGAAGGCTATCAGGTTCTTGTATATGTAGATGATATTGCTGTCAGATATTACTGGCAAAAAATGTAATACTTAAAGGATCTAATCCATGGGTTCTAAATAAACCCTCCTACAAAAGTAAAGCTTTAGTGTAAGCCCAGGTTAATATTGTATGTAATCGCATATATATCTCCACTCACCCTTTTCGGAATCTTTATAGAGCTCGTAAGACAGGAACAATTTCCAAGAGCGATTCTGAACAGCAAACTGAATTAAGACCTATACTCGTAATTTTGTATAGGGTGTCACTATGTTCACCAGCTCATGCAGAGATCTAACTGTCCGTGCATCAGCGGAACTCTTAGATCATAATGAGGGGGTATTTTCCTCCAACTACTCGCACTGAGTATATCTTATTGCCTTCAAGAAGAACTGTCGCCTATCTTTCAACAAGATTGTTGAATATTTAATAATCTACATCTGCTGAATACCTGGATAACGAGATAATCTGCAAATGTTACTCCGTTCCCAGATTGTGCGTAAGAGCTACGAGTTTTTCCAACAGGTTCAGCTATAATTTTCCGTGATTGAATGATACTGACCATACTTAAGAATTAAGGCAGATCCGGTTCCTACAAAATAAGTAAAAAAACAGTTTATCTGCAACACTAACCTTAAAAATGTCGGGGTTAACCGCATCCTGTGGACCTGAGATGATTAGGATCGGAGATGGTCATAAAGACGGAAACTAGTATCTATTCGACCTTTTGAATCTAAGATGTTCGTAACACATTCCAGATCAAAAAAGGCCTTAGTTGACGCGGACAAATTTGCGATCGGAATATCCGTGGCCGCTGACAGTAAAGTATGAAGATATTTTTTTTTATAATCCCGCGCGCGCACCAATAGGATATGAATACCCTTTTACTGGTTTTCTCCAGGGCGCGGGCGGGTGGTGTAGTAGTTTGAAACTCAGGTGTATTAGATTTCGATATTTTTCCCAGAGGTGGTTGTCAAACTGGACGGGACGAGCAACTGCATCCTCAACCAGTGGGTCTCAGTACGTGCTAGTTGTTAGTTCGTTACATTTAGATCAGCCAGCAACCACTCCAACATCAGTGTTATGCCTTCATGTCAGAGTTGATGCCGACGGGATTCTCATATAACTACATGCAAATTCTACGATAAGAATTTTTCAGAGAATTGCCTCGCACGGGATTCGAACCCGCGACTGCTTGAGGAGTGTATCACTACACTACGGCCACCCTAATGTATATGTATTGGGGCATTCGTGGACCCTATGCCATAGCTGCTTGCTTGTCGAAGGTGTGATTATAAACTCCTTGTTGTGGCTATGCTATGGACGGTCGTGTTCCTGTAGGGGTCTGGCAAATATAGCGGGGCGAAGAGAATCTCTATTCGAAGATGGAACAGCATATGGCGACGGATGTGTGGTTAAGGGGGTGGAGTCCATACCAGGACTTAAATAACGGGAGGCCCCGGATTTCGGTATGGGCCTGAATTATTTTGGCAATCGATTATCCTGATGCCACATTTTTCACTGTATCCGGTACAAAATATCCTCGGTTATGTCTGTGGCAGAATATTTTCTCCTATATCGTTGGGAGAATACAATACGAACCTTGTAAATGTGTCGCCGTGGAAAGGTGGTGCTTTACTATAGGTCACGTAGGAGTTCAAATTTCTTCACTCACGGGTGAACTCGATAAGAGCTGCTAATATCAACATTCTGGAATTTGCACAGGGGCGGGAAAAAGTTTTAATGTAGGATCTTAGCGCGAGAAGTTCTCTATTGTGATGATTTGATTAGTGGACCAAAGATCTGTAGCTACGCTGGAAGAGATTAATTGCAGATACCGTTTTGATTAGATTACCCTGAGTCTGAAGGATGCGAATACCAATGCTAAAGGACTGATAACACAAACTGAGACGGTAAAGTTCGAAGGAGGGTATGACCCTTTCAGTGACTCCGAAAAAACACACCGATAAACAGAGGCGCCTAAGAAGAAATCTCCGACAGGTTAAAGGTTTAACGACGAAGCTCAGCTGGAGATTTTAAAGTGGTATCACCAAAGGACTACTACAAGAACCATAGGTCAATAAGAGGTGTTTAAAAGGATAGGCAATCTAAGTTTAAACTGCAGCTAGGCCAAGGGCCTCGACATTGAAATCTTGCAAGGCTCTAATCGTAGCAGCATAAATGAGGAGTGAGTTACTCTTAGCAATGTTACTGAGCAATAAGGGAAAGAAACCAACTTCGACTAATGTCATATGTCATCAGGTCTTAGACCCTTGATCTTGCGAACAATATCTTCTCTGACTTGAGTCAAAACTCGTAGGTTTTCGACAAGGACGCCATGTCTGACTACGCACACAATCTCTTTGTGTTGAAGAGCCTGATAAATACACACTTTAGGGTCTAAAAAAAGGAACGGATTGGTGTAGCAATTCAACACTGGCATTAAATACT